>CM033641.1:258360786-258960786 GCA_019512145.1 Engystomops pustulosus | reverse complement strand
GTGACAGACCTGTACTCTTACAGCCCTGGAAATGCTAATGATTTTAATGCCTTATGCAAGCATTGAGCCCTGCTCCAAGCTATAACCCCCGGCACAAACAGCTGATGTAGAAATATTCAATATATATAGATGTAGAAATAAGAAGGATAACTATGTTTAATAAGCCGCAAAGCATTTGAGGACATTGGAAAACAGCCTTATGACTTGTACTTCTGTAAGGAAATCTCATCTATGAATCATTACACATAAAAAGAAAAATTGCATAATAAAAGTTCCCCTGCAATTATTTATCGACTTGTGATCTAGAAGATAAAATTAATTAAGGATTGTGTGTTTCAGCCAGCTTGTAACATGGCTGCATACAGTTTGCCAATTCTTGGAGATCTTAGTAGTTGAAGAACATAACTGTCAAAGCCGAGGTATGTTTACAATGGTTTATATAATGGTTTAATTTCCCTATAATTAAAAAGGAAATCCAGTGACAATCGTCGCGTTTTGGCAACACTCCTTACTCATGATCGGTATAACCCATATATATTATCACTATTCAATGATGTGATGCCACAGGGATAACATGATCCAGCAGAACTAAAAACTAATGCAAACCACAGTTTATATGTAGGACATACCTGTAATACTGTAGGACATACCTGATAGCCACATCCTCCCCTGGTTCTAGGGGACTAGCGAGTGAAACAGAATTGCCTAAGCCTCTTGTTGTTTCATTAGGTTTATATTAATGGTTTCTTCCTGGGGATCAGACTTCTGTATAGAACAAGAACCAATGAAATGTTGCTCTTGTATTTCTCTTCCTCTACATAATTATATCAGGACTTTTCCTATGGGACATACACTTTCTAGAAGGAAGTGAAACGTTGTGTGAATGAGGGTATATTTTATTTTATTTTTTTAGCAAGGCAAGCGCTAACTGTAGCTTGTTCATTTTGCGATGAAGCCATGGATTTTTTAGCTGCCCCAAAATCTTCAATAGCTGATGACCAAACTAGACAAAGATGCCATAAATCTTCTATGGTATTTTAGGTATATAGGTGAGATATACTATGCTTTGACCTACACTTTTCTGACATGTATATAACTCCATTTCCACAGATAAAGTGGATTTCCACCCCAATTTGTGCAGTGTGGGGTGGGTGGGGTCGCAAACTTCCGGGGCCACCAGAAAACCTGCTGGGACCATAGCTTCACCTTCTGCCAGGTATAATCTAGTGGAGATTTCCCTCACAAGACTGTCAGTCTTAATATAGTTCCCCATGGAGTTTTGAGGAACATATGAATAAATGTATCATCAGGTAGCCTCCTTGGGACAGTTCCACTGCCCATCACATTTATTAAGTGGCTTTTGGCCAAACCTGTTTGCTAATCTGTTTTCTAATTCTATGTTTGTTGTCTGTGACAGTCACATAAAAATCTTGTGCCTAAACGGAGAGTCGCATTACATGACTTCGTTCCTATCATAAAAAATAGTCTAAATTAATGAATGAAATTGTCACAAGTAGGGTCTATGTCAAAGTAACTTTCTTAGGTCTTTGTTGAATTGGCTCATGGAAAGTCACTAAACTGCAAAACAATGGCACACATAGAAAGAAAATGTAAAGACCATAGAATTTGTGATATTTAGCCATTTATCTTTAATACATCAGTGAAGCCTATTGGTAAACCAGAATAACATACTGCTACTAAAACATGCACCCAACAAATGTGTGTATCTGTAAATAGAAGTAAAGCTTTACTTTCTTTAGTTCTGTTGATTATGATGTTGATGTTCTGGTATTTGCTCCATTTTATGGGGTTACCCATAATGAAAGGTAAAAGATTAATAACTGTCTGCTGTATGGTCTGATGTGACAAAGTAATAACGGGTCTCGTGTTGAGCTTGGATCACAGATCATAGCCAATGACTGGTTTATGTAATAGGGTATCTGAGACGCATAATGTAGCTACAATAAACTACATGGATTTTTAGTGGAAAATATTTGGCAATAGGGATCTATACTTAACCACTGTATAAAATACGGTACATGCAAACATCATCTTTATTTTTAGAAAACAAACAATGTTTAGGACTGTATAAAATTAAACTATGTATTAATTCCATGAATTAATAAGCCTTGCATTTTACTTATTAAGAGAAATTATAGAAAACCATGGGCCATACCATCCACTTTAAAAAACCACAACCCCAGAATTGAAGAAAAACTCACTTGTGAATATTGCACCTTCATTATGGAGGGACCAAATAGTTTCTGTTGGTGACTCCAGTCCTTTTAGCTGCTCAAAAATGGGGAATCAGTGATGGATATATTAGAAATATGATGGACTTGAACCTTTAGTTTGCTAGTTTTAAGATGATATTTTACTGATATACTGCTATACTAGGTAAAGTTATTGACACAATGTACAAAGATGAGCTTAGTGACCAGCTACTTTTTTTAAGCAAATAGAGCATCCCTTCCCTTTCCATGCTGTAAAGTTCCAAAGCTGTAGAAGCCCAGAATAGTTGATCCCTGAGACTGCCGGTAGTCTAACCTTCACTGATTGTTGTGTATTATCCTTAGGATAGGATATCAAACAGAAGGTTGTGAACCAACTTTTATATCCAACATACTTTATTTTGTGCCATCTCTAAGGATGTTATCCCTGAACTTCTCTGGTTTTCATCCCATACAGGGATCTGGACCTTGCTGTGGAGAGATTGCAAGGCTGTTATCTTATCTAGTACTCCCTGTGTGGATAGTTGCTGGACCAGGTGGGTCAGGGAACACCAGTGTTAAAACACCAAAGATAACTTTAGGCTTAGTCACAGACAGTCAAGATTTCAGGGCAGGTGACAATCTTGCAGAATCCAAATAACAAGCCAAAGGTCAAGGGCAGGCATACAGATTCCAACTACCGGCTAGAGTTCAAAGCAGGCAATGATTAGAGTCAGGTCAAGCTGGTCAAGAATATGGACACATGGAGTAGAAACATAGTCAGGAGACGCAGCTCGGATCAAACATAGGAGTTCAGGCAGCTGTATTCCACACTTTAGCAAGGCTCACAGTGGAGGAGGGTGCCTTATATTAACGAAGGTGTGCACTGGTTGATGGGGGATAGACTAGGTGTGTAAGGATCATAGTACTCTGATCAGCAACTGGATGGTGGCTATGGCTGGTAACACGGACTGAGCTATTACTGTTAAGAAACTGCTAACCCAAAATATTTCTTTACAGCAAACTTTACCTTAAATTGGGCAAATAATTCTGCTCATGGATCATCCATGGGCTGGTGAAATTGCTGTATGATAAACCTAATAGCTAAAATACACTATGGCTTAGCATTTGCTTGCTCGGTAGTGTTTCCGTTCCCTCTCTGTCCACTTTGCTAGCTCATGAAGCCCTCGCTAATAGGTTGGATGGATTGTATACATGCTTCATTGCTCCTTGTAACTGTAAACCGGAATTATGTGAACTAATTTTGTGCTTCACTGGGCAGTAGAAAGCGCCAATGAAGAACTTACTGTGTACATGTTACCTAAGCCTTATGCTAAATATCATCTGATATACATTTCAAAGTACATTATTTATGCAAATGTATCTGCTCATAGTAATATGGCAGTATGAATTATTTCTTGCCAGAGGAAATATAAAACGTTAGTTATTGTTACCTCACTTGGCTAGAAAAACCCATTTACCTGTAGATACTGTTCTGGTTTGCAGCAGCTGCGGTATTCCGACAGGATTTAGGAGAATCATTCTAAATTCAAATATTGAGTGTACAGTAACCACAGGGATTAAAGGATTACATTGATTCTAAGCAGATAATTTAACCCATCCAGACTTACATTATTTTACTACCTGGAGATCACCACTGTTAATTCTGAAAACATACAAAAGCAAACGTGCAAAAAGTATCCAAAGTCAAGGATTTAATTTGATTGAAAATTGATTTTCCCAGAAACAACCATAGTTAAGTTTATAATTAGACAAATTTGCAAACCTGAATAATAATGATGCTAAGTTTTAAAGATTTTCTTTGATCTTTTGACAGTATTTCATTTTTTTCTTTTGTGGATAGGAATATAAATGTAGGAACTGTTTGTGGTCTGGTACTTGTCAGACGTGGTTGGGTTGTTGTGGTTTTAGAAGTTCATGCACATGAAGATAAGGATTAGGTCACATCTCTATATCAGGATCATCCTCGTGGAAAAGCTTTATGGAAACTACATACCAGTTCTAAATGTAGACCCATCTGTTTATAATGGCTGCTATTATACCCCCATATAAATTGTGCATTTTACAACATAATGAATGCTACCGATGTGGACAAAAGGGTGCAGACTTTCTACATAATAATTGGAGCTGCTCGATTGTGTAACAATTCTCGGTACAGGAGCTTGGTAAGATTAACATTAAGGCTACATTTATACGATGTATGCCCGCCTTTGGTGCTGGGGAGAGGAGGAGGGGGAGAGCGCCGCTCACCCTCGCCCATCTCCATAGAGTAACGTGGGGCCCGGCGCCGTATTCCGTTGAAAGATAGGACATGTCCTATCTTTCTACGAAACGGTACAGTGTGCCGTGAGGCCATTGTGGTGTATGGGGGACGTATATACACCGTATATACGTCGGCCATATATACATCCCCCATACCTACGTGTGTATGTAACCTAAGACGGTTATTCTGTTTTTCCATTAATGAAGGCTCCGGGCTTACATTGCCGCTAAATGTAGGTTAACACTATTAGCTATGGTGGGTATTGCTCATAAATGCTTAAGGGGGGGGGGCTTCATTGTAGTATGGGATAATCTGGTTGGTAAAGTGGTAAAATCTGATAAGGTATACAAAGGAAATGTGGGTAGGATGGATAAATTGAATAAAATATGGAATTAATGTCTTAACTAAGTAGAAGGATTTGGCTTATTTATTATTATTTATTTAGTCAGTTTTTTCCTTTTTTCTGTTTTCTTTTTTTCTCTTGGCCAGACAGAAAGGGGGCGGGGGCGAAAATATATATACAGTATTTATGACAATTCAATAGAGTTTGTTGACATTGTGGTATTTATATGACAAACTTTTATTATTGTTAGTTAAAAAAAAAAGAAGTAGTACTCACCATAAGAAGGGACCTCATAACCCATAATATATTACAGGGATGGAAACATCTTTATTATCCCTTGGAACCTCGGGATTAGGGTAGAAAACGTGTGCACACAACCGTGTTCATTCTGTGAAATATGTCCTGTGCCCACTACGTTTTACACAGACCAACAATGGTCCTGTTCAGTCTTCTTAGTTTTTTGTGTGAAGTGAGACTTACATGACCACATTCAGCAAATTGAAAATGTTTAGACAAAATTCTGCAAACAGTCTCCAAAATATTTGATTATTTTCAGAACAGTTGAGCTCTGTAAATCTAATTATATTTATGGGAAAACTAAGTTAAAAAGTTAGGATTGTGTTGAACATCCACTTTTAGATGGGGTCAGAAAGTAGCACAATATGTGATGGCTCACAAAAATAGTTTTGTCATAGAATTGCTGCAAATGTTCCATGTAGGTGGTGTTCTGACGATCCACTTAGTTCTTAGTATAATATGGATTCACAACCTTGTTATAGAGTAATTAAAATCAATTTGCTTTCCCCTTTTGTTTCAGGGGCAGTGGCCTGGTACCGACCACTGACGCTCTTGTTGGGTGGGTCCTATACTGCCTTTAGGGGCAGGTCATGGCTGCAGCCAATCACTGAGGGCATCAATAATATACTGTTGTTTGATGGCTGCCAGGATAACAAATGATGTATGTTTACATAGGACATCCCCATGGAAAATAGGACATCCCCTGAAAATAAGACCTAGCAGCAGTCATTGCTTCATCTCCCCACAAGCCGTACAAGTATTAGTAGATCTTTTAGATGCTGCAATAGGTTGTGACATGAGTGGAGAATTTGTGTAATAAAATCACTGACTGTTGCAGGACAAATGCACTACAAGCAGCTACATGGACATGAAGTGGTCATTTAAGGAAAGTGCTATTGTTAAACATGAGATAAACCTGAGAAATTGGGCCAACTATATCTCAATAGTGTCAGAGTTTGGAAAGTTTAAGGAATGTTTGAGAAGTAGATTTTTTTTTTCACCATGTAAATGTAAATTCTTGTTCATGGAAAATAAGACCTCATCTGAAAAGAGACCTAGTGCCGTTTTAGGAGCAAAAAATATATAAACGTTGTCTTTTTTCGGGGAAAAAAGGGGGTATTTCCGGGATGCTGTGCTATGAGAGTATAATTCATCCCCGGATCCACATAGTCAACAGTCTTCGTAAAGGATGACTTGAACAAAATGCCCCCTCCCCCCTTTGTTTTAGAAACTGAATGCCTTGAAGATGTCATAAAAATGTCCAGAGGCTTAATATCATTTTCTTCAGCCTGAACAGTATTTTTCTATGCATCATACACAGAGAACTAGAAGAGAAAAATACGAATCAGATTGGAGGTATAGTATATTTTAATTAAATGCCTTTCATTGATCAAAGTCAGAAGGGAAACATGTATTATGTATGTGGATTATGCATAAACACTGCATAATATAGTTGTTCTAAAAACCCAACTGTTGGAACTGAAATAAAAGATTGGTGGAATGCGTCACCTGGAACATACATTTGTGACCACATAGATTATCAATGTAACTTGCTTTCATCGTGATTGCATCTTGGTTTTTAATGTCACATTGTTGAGAAAGTATAATTGAATAATTAAAACATTTTATTTGTACAGACCTGTCAACCTGATGCCAAGATGTGGAGGTCACATTGTGAGGGTCCAAACATATTTGATGGTACTAAAAAGTTTTTGTACTAGAAACACTAAATATATAGCAAAGTGTTTCCTAAACTCCCTTGTTTTGATCGGCTCCATTTGTGCAAGAAATTTAGTTGTGTTACAGCATCATAGGTCAAAAGCCATCACTGCATCATAATAGGATATATGACAATTTATGAGAAACAAAGTCAAGCTGAATAACCAGAGACACTTACTCCAGATCCAGGCACTGTGACTGTGGTAATATCATACTTGTTATCCATGGCCTTCTTCTTTCTAAGATCTAACATAAAATTATGCTATAACCCCCAACCTTTCCACCATTTACCTACCAGTTGTATCCTGAATCTCCATCTCTGTCGGTGGGTCACGATACTTCTCCAATATTCAATAACTGCTACTCTTTCCGGTGCATCTCAGAAACATTTCTGGATCTGCCCATTTCTTACAATTGAAAATGCTAATTGTTGCCTCTGAACACTCTCACCTAGACTACTGTAATGTAATGCAGCAGCCAGCTGTCCTTCAGACTAAATGCTACACGGATACTTCCAGTCTGTGCCAGTCACTGGACTGGTTGCCCTTCTCCTTTGAATACAGTTTAAATAATCACCCTCACCCACAAAGCTCTGCATAAGGCTGCACCTACCACCTAACCTCTCTCATCTCAATCTGGAATCTGCCCATTTCTTACAATTGAAAATGCTAATTTTTGCCCTGATACACTCTCATCTAGACTACTGTAATGTAATGCAGCAGCCAGGCTTGTCCTTCAGACTAAATGCTACACGGATACTTCCAGTCTGTGCCAGTCACTGGACTGGTTGCCCTTCTCCTTTTAATACAGTTTAAAATAATCACCTCCCCACAAAGCTCTGCATAAGGCTGCACCTACCACCTAACCTCTCTCATCTCAATCTGGAATCTGCCCATTTCTTACAATTGAAAATGCTAATTTTTGCCTTATACACTCTCATCTAGACTACTGTATGTAATGCCCAGCCAGGCTTGTCCTTCAGACTAAATGCTACACGGATACTTCCAGTCTTGCCAGTCACTGACTGGTTCGCCTTCTCCTTTTGAATACAGTTTAAAATAATCACCCTCCCCACAAAGTCTGCATAGGCTGCCCCCACCTAACCTCTCTCATCTCACCCGTGCTCTTGATCTGCCAGTTTTCTTAGCTTCATCTCCTGATAAACATTGAGAAAATGAGTGTGCTACAATGGACCAAATAATATATAATAATAATAATAATAATAATATATAAAATAACACAATCTTTATTTCATAGAAATACATACACAAACATTTAAAATCAATTAAAAATACCACAAAAAACACAGGATACAGTTATTACAATGGCTTTACTCACCCTCATTAATCTCACATTAATCCAAAACTCTATCACATTTCCAGAATAAGCCCAAGCTGCACCAATTCTCTGAAATGCCTTCTCCGGCCTATCAGACTCCTCCAAACTTTCAAATGTGCCTTAAAACCCTCTCATTAGGCAAGCCTTCACACTCATTAAATGCAAGAAATTTCTACTCTCTCTTTACTAACCCAATCGTATTATCCTCTTGTCTCATATACAGCAAACACCAGATAGATCCAAGCCCCAGGCTTCTCTGCAGTCCCTTGACCTGTATTTTTATTAATTCAATTATAATTTTGTTCCCTTATAAAGAATAGCTGGACCATTATAAAAGTGTTTTACCTCTTGTGTCACCCCCTTCATCCTCAGATACTGTAAGCTCTTGCCAGCAGGGCCCTCACTCCTATTTTCCACATGACTGTTTTAATCCGAAATGTTTTATTTGTAAATGTCAGATATTGTAATATTATTAGTATAAGTCAGAAGGGTTCTGGCGATGTTACAGATTCACAGGCTGTTGCAATGTGCTGGAGAACTCTTCCCCCTGCTCCCTCGCACATAACAATTTATTCACATGACTGCATCTGTGAAACACAGAGCTTGTGGCATCTCATCACTTACCTACCGATAACAACCGCGATTGGTGCTAGCACCGATCACAAGTGTTATTATTACATGCTGGGGGCAAAGCCGGCAGTGCATGTTATTGCTGCCCATTTTTGGAAAAGGCAGTGCACATGTGCAGCCTCCATATTGGCTGATGCACAGAGAACAAGATTCAGCCTAAATGGCAAGTACATGCAGTGCACGGCTTTCCCTCCAGCAGGTAAAGAAAAACACCTGTGACCGGTGCCAGCACTGATGCCGATGTTACTCGTCTGGAGGGTGATAACCCAAACCCTGTACAAACTCAAACATTGTGGTTCGGTCCACTCATCACTAGTCCTGAGTTAATTCTATCTTTTTTTTGTCAGGATCTGTAGCCTCCATGAGTGTAGCATTGGCTGCCACTAAACTGTTAATCTAATCCCATTCATGGAAGTTATCTGTAGATGTCATGGCAACAACTCCTAATTATTACATATAAGTCAATCAGGATATTTTACATCAACTCCTGGCAGTATTTGCTCTAGTTCCTATCAGTCCAAGCAACACATTTGGAAATGAATCCCAGACATATAATGTTGAAAACAAAACCACATGCATGGTAATCTACTAAATAGATTTAAATGAAATAAATCAAGCCATATTTCACAAAGTAGCGCAGTCCCTTTCTACATTAGTCATAGCGTGAGCTCCTAACATTTAAATGATGGTATTGATTTATTTGTCCCTGTTACCAGAATCCATAGATACAAATGAATGATTTACGTGAATGGCATCTGCGCTCCCTTGATTATAAATGTATCCAGGAGTGTATATAATGTGATGAGATCATGACTACCTCAACACACTTTTCTTTATACTGTACGCACTGACCTCTCAGAAGGAGGAAATGTGTCTTGCAACAACATACACAAAGAATCAAGCTGTAGATTGTACATGTACTGTAAAAATGAATGGTAAGCTAATTATGCTCATTTACTATACTGAAATGCTCAGAATCTTCCATCAGACCTACTGTACTGTCATGATCACTACTCTTAACCTCAGATTGAAGGATTCTTTGCTAATATTCTTTTACAGGTGGTCAATAAAACAATAGCATGTTACTTACCTTGTCCCCAGCACTCAATTACAGATGGCCCCCTACTTAAGCACAGCCAACTTACAGAACACCCCTAGTAAAGACGGACATCTCTGCCCTGTGATGTCTGGTGGAGCTCTCTCTGGATGCTTTACTTTAGTCCCAGGCTATTGATCAGCTATAAGGTGTCTGTAATGAAGTTTTATTGATAATCCTCGGTCCCATTGCAGCTAAAATGTTTAAAATCTAATGTCACTGGGTAAAAAATAAAAAAATTTGTCTTGAGCTACAATATAAAATATAAAGTTTCGACTTACATACAAATGCAACTTAAGACAAAACGATTGACCCTATCTTGTACGTAACCCAGGACTACCTGTACTGGGGAGTAGCAGACAGAGATTCTTTACTGTAAGAGCAGTGGTGACTGGCTAACTCTCTGCCGCAGGAGGTTGTTATGGTGGATACTTTGTACATGTTCAAGAGAGGCCTGGATGCCTTTTATCAGACAAAAATATCACAGGTTAAGGGGACAAAACATCTGTAAATAATATAGGTTAGACTTGATGAACCTGCATCTTTTTCTACCTTATTGACTATATTATGATGCTCCTGATCCCCATTGCACTTTTCTTCATGGTTTCCAGGGAGGCCATTCAGCCAACACTGTTAGAGCAGTGACTCAACTATTCTAACAAGAATAACTCTTTAAACTCTTTTAGTTAAATTCGTAAATTTGGGCTTGTTTTTGTAACGAGCTGTATTTTTAGTGAATACTGTAGAGTGCCCTGAATTAAAAAAAAAACAATAACAATTAAATGAAACAGCCAGTACACTTGTTTCAGACTTGTGCAGAATACTTTCTAAAGCTGCCTTAATCACATAGAAGATCCATACTGTAGTGTAGCTCACTATTTGAATTGTGTCTACTTAGAATACTATGTGCTTTGCCCTCTGCAGGCTTGTGCCCTGTGAGATTGCACAAGTTGCAATACTGTAAAACGTGATTTTCAACCAGTTGTCCCGACACATGGTCGGGTTGCCGCGGGGAAAGTTCCCCAAACATGGTGCCCCCTGTGTTTGTTTCCTGGCAATGCGCGCGATGCGCATCCCGGCTTCTTACAATGTAGGAGATGGTACAATAACAAAGCGCAAGCTTTGAACCGCGCGAACAAAATGACGTCACCGAGGCCTCGCATCATCCTGAGAGGGAGAGACTCTTGCATTTGCCCCCGCCAAGGAATGCCCACCAATATGCTGACTATATGAGCTTTTGCGCTGAGTATATACTGTTGGCAGAATATTCAGCATATGAGCTGGTACTTTAGTACTCCAGCAGTATACTGCATATAACAATGAGAAATGTAAAATGAGAAATCTATAGTCTGAGGCTGGAGTACTACAAGTTACCAGCTCATATGCTGAGTATATGAGCTGGCACTTGTACTGGCCTCATGGCCATAGTACTTCATTGTACCCCTTTATATTGCAGTATATGAGCCACATAATAATCACACCATATACAAAAACAGGAGAAAACTGTGTGTGTCTTTCCACCATTCCTGCCAGATATCCCTTTTGTGTTCATCGAAACAGGCCCAGGTTTCACACTGAGTGAGTAAAATAAATTTAGAATCTATATTATTAACTATATGTATAATATGACTGTTTTAGTGTCATTTTGTCTATTTTGGTTGGTGGTGTGCCCCAGGATTTTCCAAGTATAAAAAGTGTCCGGGCTCAAAAAAGGTTGAAAATCACTGCTTAGAAAATGTCATCTATGCAAGTAAATAAAGTAATTTGTAAAAAAACACAAAACATAGTATGTGCGCAGATACATTCTCTTACAAGCAGATAATACTTAAATTAATGCAATAAAACACAGATGAATATCCGATGTCCTTCACACGACTCCTATCATCTTTATCTTAACATTTTTTTATTGCTGGATGCAATATTTTTTTGTTGTCATGACCAGAAGTGTGACTTTCCCCCTTTTGCCACCTATCCATGCCCAATTCGACATGAGGAGGACTAGATCTGCAGGCCAGGGTCGACACCAAATGTATGATGTTTACTACAGAATTATATGAGAATGCTCTCAAAACTGTCAAAAACTAGTGGCCTTTTTTGCACAAACTAGATTTGAAGGTAGGGCTAGACAGCCTTATACTGCACCAGATTTATCTCAGCCTCCGGCATTGTATTAGCCTGTCTGTCTGGTTTTTGTCTCAAAATAAAGAAAAAATGATCTTTAACAGTGAAAGTAATAGTAACAGATCAATCATCTTGTTAAAGGTTGCCAATGTAGTTGCATCAAGCATAGTTCGTAGCTTGTACAGTGTGCCAACCAAATAATGCTAAAAGCTTAAATCCAATTCGGAAGAGTTGTAGTAGTAAAACAGCTGTACAGCTGGGAAAGTCTGAGGGGGGGGCATTGATGTACGCTGTGTTAAAAATAATGACTTCCATAGACATGAATAGTTATTTGCACCATATCGGACATGAGTAAGTGGCCTGGAGAACTGGCCAGTGTCAAACGTTATGGGTAAAGCAGGTGCGCAAACTGTGCTGGCAAATGAGATATAGAACATGCATTTCCATAGACTTTATTTTTTCCAGATGTTATTAAAGTACAAGGAATTTCATTCTTGAGAGTCTCCCTTTAGTGGCCCGCTTAGCAGCTAATGAAATTGTGTTAATATAAGTTTGTAGTCTTTTCAGTATTGATGCATCTGGTATTGGCTTAAAGTAGAATGTACTGCATCTATACTATTACATTGAACCTGCCCCATGCCATTCGGCTTCTGTAAATCAGATTTCTAAGATGTATCTTGTAATTTGTCGATTTCCGGTGAGCCACTTAACATCTTGGTACAAACGATAATAATCACCTCATTAAAACCCATTTCTAGCAGGATTCGAGCACCCTATCTTCGTTTTATTATAGCTATAATCTATATAGATATCACAATACAATGAGCAAAGAGATTCACTATTGATTCACAACATACATCTAAATACAGTAAATACTGAATGGGCTTCATTATTGGTTTCCTACTTGTGTAAATCTTTGCTAAGCGCCCTCTCTGCCTCCTGCTTTTCCATATTTACTGTGATGTTCCCTGCATCTTTGCTCCCATTAATATTAGTTTTTTTAAAGTGCATTTACTATACATATGAATCTAGGAGTTAGAGGAAAGGTGTAAATCTGAGCTTAATGTGCAGCTTAATATGTATACACGCGCTAACATGGCACCGATGCGTATAAAACGCTGTACCTATTCCTTGGCCTCACTACACAAGTTAACTAAGAACCCATCGTCAGGTGAGGCTTTATATCTAGATCTGCGGACAGGACAGTCCATCCTGAAATACATAGTGCACTGTATTTAGTACAATATATGCCGTTGTACTCCTATAAATTTCTTTTGTCTGAGCAGTGTGTCTACTTTCCACGGCTGACCTGTTAACCATATACCTATACGTGCAGCTATACAAAATGTACATGAAGGGGACATTATCGGGCTTGTAGGCCACCTCCACACCAACTGGGGCTGGATGTGTGTGAATGAGCGTTACCGGTGCAGATGGGGCTCCTGCTCTACCGGTACACTTGCTGTAGCCTGTGTAATAGCACGATTCTACACAGCAGCGGCAGCCGCCCACCGGATACATGTGTGATTTAAGGTGCGCTATAGGGGAGATTTATGAGCTCTGAGCTCTGATTGGTTTCCACGGGAACTAAAACAGTATTTCCTTAAAAACTTGATGATAAATTTCCCCTTATAGTTTTATCCTTTTATGAAATGTCATAGAATCTACCCAATGCCTAAACTGGTCCTAAAACAAGTGAAGACACATAATTTCTAGGCTTATTTTTTGCTGCCTAATATGGAAGATACAATTGCAAATTTACGATTCTTGGTTAAAACATTGGTGGTGAAAGTGTTGCATTTGGACAACATATACCGATAGCAGGGAATTTTGTAGGCCCTGCATACTAGTATATATACTGGCCACATGTGCCTTACTCTTCAGAATAGTGAACAACATTCAGGTCCAAAACTGGGCTGAACTAAAACAGCCAAGTTCACTCAAAAGAACACAAAAGAGAATTGGCAAATATGTCATAAAAAGTAACATGAGAAGATGGGAGTACTTGTTGAATCTCTATGTCCCCCCCGAAAAAAAAATGTTAAAAAACTTAATATAGGATCCTATATTATGATGCACAAATATAGGTTCAGAGATTAAACAGAGACTACTGGCTCCAAGATTCCCCATAATAAAGACAGCACTGTGTGGAAACTTCATTCCAAGATATACCTTTTCTGTTTCCCAGTCATCTCTTATTAGAAAATGTTTTATTTTATGCAAATGATCTTATATATACATACTATACCATTTAACTTCTTCCTACACTGGCAGATCCATCTATAGCTCCACTGTTTGCCGTGGTACATCGGTAGGTATTGTCCAGGGCCTGGTACAATGAGAAGATCATTTGTTAAAAATTTGTTAAAAATGTAAATTCCTAATATCACAGATCACTAAGAAAACTGGAGAGGTCAGGAGATATATAACTTGCCGAACAATGCTGTGACATTAAACTAAGGCATACATTATTCCTGAATAATGGATTGTTTGGGTCACTATACTAGAAACCACATTCAACATACAAAGCCAAGTAATGGCACAAGTACAATCTGTAGTGTGGATGAGGGTCTGGGGTTGAGCTTACATTTCCTGAATAAACACAACCATATTATTTGCTTCATAAACCAATTACAATTTTCCATGAAGTTCATTCTTACTTTTAAATTTTGAACTACATGCTCATCCCAGAACAAATTGAATTTTTATGTAATGAGCCACATTTCCACTCATAGGGGATATTTACAGGACTTCTACATCACAAAGTGGAGTAGATGCCCTGAAAATCGCAAATGCTAGGATTTGCTAGCACGTGCGATTATTTTCCCCTTTTCCGCCACCTCCATGCCAGGGGACGTGGAGGGCATGAAGGGGGCGCGTCCGAAGGGGAAAGGGTCGGGTTACCCTTCCTCGCGACGGTGCACTTGCGCAGTAGGACTCCTCAGTGAGTAAAAAATTTGCACAGCCAACAGCCGATACGTCAAGAGGCCAAGTGCTGGCATATGATAATACCCGCCAGTCTATTACTAAAGGAACACATGTGACCAATTCAAGATTGTTTCTTTATTTAGTCCAAGTCAATGTCCTGAGAACAGAGATCAGTATATAAGTATTTTGGTTGCTTTCGGATAATGTCACATTTAATAAGGACATTATAAAGGGACAAAGTGATCGTTTGCCTTTTAGCCAACATGGAGTATTACTCAACGAGATTTACAGAATAGTAATTAGCTCCATATTGGCAACAGGTTGCTATAAATCTTTGGCATCTATGGGAAAATGATAATAGCCCTTAATACTCTGCATTACAGTTGGGAATGTTCTGGTACTTCCAGCACGCATAAGAATGGATGAATTCAAGCTGAAATACCTAAGATTAATGGGTCTACAGTACGAAGCAAAAAGGGGTGAAGAATATTTTCCTTTTTATCTAATATTTTTTGAAATTTTTAGAATCCTCTGGCAACGTTTATTGACTCTTTGTTATCAACCTGGAAAGATAAGGTCCTGCGGACTACAATAATAGATGATCAGAAAAAACTACACTATATGGAATATAGACCACCCATACAGTAAGTGAACATCTAGAACTACTCAGATACTACATTTATATAAATACAGTGCGTCCCCCCTACTTAAGGACACCCTACTTACAGACAACCCATAGTTACACGACAGTCACCCCTCTGACTCTGGTGAAAGTTTCTGAATTCTTTAACTATAGTCTCAGGCTGCAATGAACATCTTACGGTGTCCCCTGTAATCGAAGCTTTATTGATAGACTTTGTACCAGGTAAGCAAAAATGTTTACAAACCGCAATCATCACTGGGGCCAAAATTTTTTTGTCCCGGCATCTACTAATTATAAAATATACAATTTTCGACTTACATCAATTTCAACAAACCTCCGGACCCTATATTCGTACTAACCGGCACTTTCACTTACTCATGATGCTCCATACTACAACACTTCTATAGCATCTGTTATTTGTCATTCAGTGCTGTCATATTCTGTAAGAACTCACCTTTTTCACAGAAATTGTTGCCATGTATTCAGGGTTTTCATATGGTTCACAGATGACACAGTTACCCAACTACAATGGTCAGAGAAAGAAGCACTAAAAGAAGAGTTATTAAAATTACTATTGGTCACATTCTAATACCTGTTCTTTTAATCCTCTCTCATCTCAACCCGTGCTCTTTGATCTGCCAGTTTCTTAGCTTCATCTCCTGATAAACATTGAGAAAAATGAGTGTGCTACAATGGACCAAAATAATAATAATAATAACACAATCTTTATTAATTCATAGAAATCATATACACATAACATTTAAAATCAATTAAAAATACATAAGTACCACAAAAAACACAGGATACAGTTATTACAATGGCTTTACTCCACCCTCATTAATCTCCACCTTAATCCAAAACTCTTAGTCACATTTCCAGAACTAAGCCCAAGCTGCACCAATTCTCTGAAATGGCCTTCTCCGGCCTATCAGACTTCCTCCAAACTTTCAAATGTGCTCTTAAAACCCATCTCATTAGGCAAGCCTTTCACACTCATTAAATGCAAGAAATTTCTACTCTCTCTTTACTAACCCAATCTGTATTATCCTCTTGTCTCATATACAGCAAACACCAGATAGATACCAAGCCCCAGGCTTCTCTGCAGTCCCATTGACCTTGTATTTTTATTAATTCAATTATTTAATTTTGTTCCCTTATAAAGAATAGCTGGACCATTATAAAAGTGTTTACCTCTTGTGTCACCCCCTTCATCCTCAGATACTGTAAGCTCTTGCCAGCAGGGCCCTCACTCCTATTGTTCCACATGACTGTTTGTAATCCGAAATGTTTTATTTGTAAATGTCAGATATTGTAAGATTATTATTATAAGTCAGAAGGGTTCTGGGCGATGTTACAGATTCACAGGCTGTTGCAATGTGCTGGAGAACTCTTCCCCCTGCTCCCTCGCACTAACAATTTATTCACATGACTGCATCTGTGAAACACAGAGCGTGTGCATGACATCTACTTACCTACCGATAACAACCGCGATTGGTGCTAGCACCGATCACAAGTGTTATTATTTACATGCTGGGGGCAAAGCCGGCAGTGGCATGTTATTGCTGCCCATTTTTGGAAAATGGCAGTGCACATGTGCAGCCCCATATTGGCTGATGTCACAGGGAGCAACAAGATTGCAGCCTAAATGGCAAGTACATGCAGTGCACGGCTTTCCCTCCAGCAGGTAAAGAAAAACACCTGTGACCGGTGCCAGCACTGATGCCGGATGTTACTCGTCTGGAGGGTGATAACCCAAACCCTGTACAAACTCAAACATTGTGGTTCAGGTCCACTCATCACTAGTCCTGAGTTAATTCTATCTTTTTTTTGTCAGGATCTGTAGCCTCACATGAGTGTAGCATTGGCTGCCACTAAACTGTTAATCTAATCCCATTCATGGAAGTAATCTGTAGATGTCATGGCAACAACTTCCTAATTATTACATATAAGTCAATCAGGATATTTTACATCAACTCCTGGCAGTATTTTGCTCTAGTTCCTATCAGTCCAAAGCAACACATTTGGAAATGAATCCCAGACATATAATGTTGGAAAACAAAACCACATGCATGTGTAATCTACTAAATAGATGTTAAATGAAATAAATCAAGCCATATTTCACAAAGTAGCGCAGTCCCTTTCTACATTATTCAGTAAGCGTGAGCTCCTAACATTTAAATGATGGTATTGATTTATTTGTCCACTGTTACCAGAATCCATAGATACAAATGAATGATTTACGTGAATGGCATCTGCGTTCCCTTGATTATAAATGTATCCAGGAGTGTATATAATGGTGATGAGATCATGACTACCTCAACATCACTTGTCTTTATACTGTACGCACTGACCTCAGCAAGGAGGAAATGTGTCTTGCAACAACATACACAAAGAATCAAGCTGTAGATTGTACATGTACTGTAAAAATGAATGGTAAAGCTTGAATTATGGCTCATTTTACTATACTGGAATGCTCAGAATATTACCATCAGACCTACTGTACTGTCATGATCACTACTCTTAACCTCAGATTGAAGGATTCTTTGCTAATATTCTTTTACAGGTGGTCAATAAAACAATAGCATGTTACTTACCTTGTCCCCAGCACTCAATTACAGATGGCCCCCTACTTAAGCACAGCCAACTTACAGAAAACCCCTAGTTAAAGACGGACATCTCTGCCCACTGTGATGTCTGGTGGAGCTCTCTTGATGCTTTACTTTAGTCCCAGGCTATAATGATCAGCTATAAGGTGTCTGTAATGAAGTTTTATTGATAATCCTCGGTCCCATTGCAGCTAAAATGTTTAAAATCTAATTGTCACTGGGGTAAAAAATAAAAAAATTTGTCTTGAGCTACAGTTATAAAATATAAAGTTTCGACTTACATACAAATGCAACTTAAGAACAAAACGATTGACCCTATCTTGTACGTAACCCAAGGACTACCTGTACTGGGGAGTAGCAGACAGAGATTCTTTACTGTAAGAGCAGTGTGACTGGCTAACTCTCTGCCGCAGGAGGTTGTTATGGTGGATACTTTGTACATGTTCAAGAGAGGCCTGGATGCCTTTTATCAGAACAAAAATATCACAGGTTAAGGGGACAAAACATTCTGTAAATAATATAGGTTAGACTTGATGAACCTGCATCTTTTTCTTACCTTATTGACTATATTATGATGCTCCTGATCCCCATTGCACTTTTCTTCATGGGTGTCAGGGAGGCCATTCAGCCAAGCACTGCTTAGAGCAGTGACTCAACTATTCTAACAAGAATAACTCTTTAAACTCTTTTAGTTAAATTCGTAAATTTGGGCTTGTTTTTTGTAGAACGAGCTGTATTTTTAAGTGAATACTGTAGAGGTGCCCTGAATTAAAAAAAAAAAAAACACTAAATAACAATTAAATGAAACAGCCAGTACACTTGTATTCAGACTTGTGCAGAATACTTTCTAAAGCTGCCTTAATCACATAGAAGATGCCATACTGTAGTGGTAGCTCACTATCTTGAATTGTGTCTACTTAGAATACTATGTGCTTTTGCCCTCTGCAGGCTTGTGCCCTGTGAGATTGCACAAGTTGCAAATACTGTAAAACATTGATTTTCAACCAGTGTGCCGCGACACATGGTCGGGTGTGCCGCGGGGAAAGTTCCCCAAACGATGGTGCCCCCTGTGTTTTGTTTCCTGGCAATGCGCAGCGATGCGCAGTCACGGCTTCTTACAATGTAGGAGACGTGTACTAAACAAAAAGCTTTGAACCGCGCGCGACAAAATGACGTCACCGAGGCCGGTGCATCATCCTGAGAGCGGAGAGACTCTTGCATTTGCCAACCGCCAAGGTAATGCCCACCAATAATGCTGACTATATGAGCTTTTGCCTGAGTATATGAACTGTTGGCAGAATATTCAGCATATGAGCTGGTACTTTTAGTACTCCAGCAGTATACTGCATATAACAATGAGAAATGTAAAATGAGAAATACTATAGTCATGAGGCTGGAGTACTACAAGTACCAGCTCATATGCTGAGTATATGAGCTGGCACTTGTACTCTGGCCTCATGGCCATAGTACTTCTCATTGTACCCCTTTATATTGCAGTATATGAGCCACATAATAATCAGCACCATATACTAAAAACAGGGAGAAACTGTGTGTGTCTTTCCACCATTCCTGCCAGGATATCCCTTTTGTGTTCATCGAAACAGGCCCAGGTTTCACACTGAGTGAGTAAAATAAATTTAGAATCTATATTATTAACTATATGTATAATATGACTGTTTTAGTGTCATTTTGTGCTATTTTGGTTGGTGGTGTGCCCCAGGATTTTCCAAGTATAAAAAGTGTGCCGTGGCTCAAAAAAGGTTGAAAATCACTGCTGTAGAAAATGTCATCTATGCAAGTAAATAGTAACATTTGTAAAAAAACAAAAACATATGTATGTGCGCAGATACATTCTCTTTACAAGCAGATAATACTTAAATTAATGCAATAAAACACAGAAGATACACAGTAGATATCCGATGTCCTTCACACGACTCCTATCCATCTTTATCTTAACATTTTTTTTATTGCTGGATGCAATATTTTTTTGCTTGTTCATGACCAGGAAGTGTGACTTTCCCCCCTTTTGCCACCTCCATGCCAATTCGACATGGAGGGACATATGTAGACCTTGATGGTCTATAGAGTATATCGGCTTTGAACGGGTACGCCCCGTGCTGATGCACTAACTCTAGTCTATGGATGTTCCTGAAGCATGTTATAGCGTAATTCTACATTAGATAGATCTGCAGTCCAGGGTCGACACCAAATGTATGATGTTTACTACAGAATTCTATGAGAATGCTCTCAAAACTGTCTAAAACCCCTTGTACCACATTATCAAAAGGCTTCAGACAGTTTTTAGACACATTTGTGACTGGTTCACTAAAAGGGTGTGACCTCAGTATAAAAGGGGGTTTCATGTGGTGAAGTGTAAAGTGCGACAAAAACTAGTGGCCTTTTTTGCACAAACTAGATTTGAAGGTAGGGCTAGACAGCGTTATACTGCACCAGATTTATAATCCAGCCTCAGGCACTTGTATTAGCCTGTCTGTCTGGTTGTTGTCTCAAAATAAAGAAAAAATGATCTTTAACAGTGAAAGTATATAGTAACAGATCAATACATCTTGTTAAAGGTTGCCAATGTAGTTGCATCAAGCATAGTTCGTAGCTTGTACAAGTGTGCCAAGCCAAATAATGCTAAAAGCCTTAAATCCAATTCGGAAGAGTTGTATGTAAAACAGCTGTACAGCTGGGAAAGTCTGAGGGGGGAGGCATTGATGTACGCTGTGTTAAAAATAATGACTTCCATAGACATGAATAGTTATTTGCACCAATATCGGACATGAGTAAGTGGCCTGGAGAACTGGCGCGAGTGTGCAAACGTTTATGGGTAAAGCAGGTGCGCAAAACTGTGCTGGCAAATGATATGAAGTAGAACATGCATTTTCCATAGACTTTATTTTTTCCAGATGTTATTAAAGTACAAGGAATTTCATTCTTGAGAGTCTCCCTTTAGTTGGGCCCGCTTAGCAGCTAATGAAATTGTGTAATAATAATGTTGTAGTCTTTTCAGTATTTGATGCATCTGGTAATTGGCTGTAGAAGTAGAATGTACTGCATCTATACTATTACATTGAACCTTGCCCATGCCATTCGGGCTTCTGTAAATCAGGATTTCTAAGATGTATCTTGTAATTTGTCGATTTCCAGGTGTAGCCACTGTAACATCTTGGTACAAATCGATATAATCACCTCCATTTAAAACCCATTTCTAGCAGGATTCAGAGCACCATATCTTCGTTTTATTATAGCTATAAATCTATATAGATATCACAATACAATGAGCAAAGAGATTCACTATTGATTCACAACATACATCTAAATACAGTAAAATACTAGAATGGCTTCATTATTGGTTTCCTACTTGTGTAAATCTTTGCTAAGCGCCCTATCTGCCTCCTACGTTTCCATATTTACTGTGAATGTTCCCTGCATCTTTGCTCCCATTAATATTATAGTTTTTTTAAAAGTGACATTTACTATAAATATAGAAATCTAGGAGTTAGAGGAAAGGTGTAAATCTGAGCTTAATGTGCAGCTTAATATGTATACACGGCGCTAACATGGCTACCGATGCGATAAAACCTGTACCTATTCCTTGGCCTCACTACACAAGTGTAACTAAAGAACCCATCGATCAGGTGAGGCTTTAGTATATAGATCTGCGGACAGGGACAGTCCATCCTAGAAATACATAGGGGCGGATTTATCAAGCAGTCTGAAAGTCAGAATATTTCCAGTTGCCCATGGCAACCAATCACAGCTCCCCTTTAAAATATTCATGAGCACTGGTGAAATGAAAGCTGAGCTGTGATTGGTTGCCATGGGCAACTGGAAGTATTCTGACTTTCAGACTGCTTGATAAATCTGCCCCATAGTCTACAGTTTTGGTACAATAAATGCCATGTGATCCTAAAATTTCTTTTTGTCTGAGCAGTGTGTCTACTTTCCATCTGACCTGTTAACCATATACCTATACGTGCAGCTATACAAAATGTACATGAAGGGGGACATTTATCGGGGCTTGTAGGCCACCTCCACACCAACTGGGGCTGGATGTGTGTGAATGAGCGTTACCCGGTGGCAGAATGGGGCTCCTGCTCTACCGGTACACTTGCTGTAGCCTGTGTAATAGCACGATTCTACACCAGGCAGCGCAGCCGCCCACCAGATACATGTGTGATTTTAAGGTGCGCATATAGGGGGAGATTTATTGAGCTCTGAGCTCTGATTGGTTTCCACGGGCAACTAAAACAGTATTTCCTTAAAAAACTTGATGATAAATTTCCCCCTTATAGTTTATCCTTTTATGAAATGTCATAGAATCTACCCAATGCCTTGAAACTGGTCATCCTGTAAAACAAGTGAAGACACATAATTTCTAAGGCTTATTTTTTGCTGCCTAATATGGAAGATACAATTGCAAATTTACAGTTCTTGGTTAAAACATTGGTGGTGAAAGTGTTGCATTTTGGACAACATATACCGATAGCAGGGACATTTTGTAGGCCTGCATACTAGTATATTAGCATACTGGACCATACCATGTGCCTTACTCTTCAGAATAGTGAACAACAATTCAGGTCCAAAACTGGGCTGAACTAAAACAGCCAAGTTCACATCAAAAGACACAAAAGAGAATTGGCAAATATGTCATAAAAAGTAACATGAGAGATGGGGCAGTACATTGTTGAATCTCTATTCCCTCCCCCGAAAAAAAATGTTAAGAAAACTTTAATATAGGATTCCTATATTATGATGCAACAAATATAGGTTCAGAGATTAAACAGAGACTACTGGCTCCAAGATTCCCCATAAATAAAGACAGCACTGTGTTGGAAACTTCATTCCAAGATATACCTTTTCTGTTTCCCAGTCATCTCTTATTTAAAGAAAATGTTTTATTTTTATGCAAATGATCTTATATATACATACTATACCAATTTACTTCTTCCTACACTGGCAAGATCCATCTACTGTAGCTCCACTGTTTGCCGTGGTACATCTGTAGGTATTGCCAGGGCCTGGTACAATGAGAAGATCATTTGTTAAAAATGTAGTTAAAAATGGAAATTCCTAATATGACAGATCACTAAGAAACTGGAGAGGTCAGGAGATTATATAACTTGCCGAACTCAATGCTGTGACATTAAACTAAGGCTACATTATTCTCTAGATATAATGGATTGTTTGAGGTCACTATAACTAGAAACCACATTCAACATACAAAGCCAAGTAATGGCACAAGTACAATCTGTAGTGTGGATGAGGGTCTTGGGGTTGAGCTTGGACATTTTCCTGATAAAACAACCATATTATTTGCTTCATAAACCAATTACTAATTTTCCATGAAGTTACATTCTTACTTTATAATATTTTGACTAACAATGCTCATCCCAGAACAAATTGACATTGTTATGTAATGAGCCACATTTCACTCATAAGGGGATATTTAACAGGACTTCTACATCACTAAAGTGGAGTAGATGCCCTGAAATAATCGCAAATGCTAGGATATTGCTAGCACGTGCGATTATTTTCCCCTTTTCCGCCACCTCCATGCCAGGGGACGTGGAGGGGCATGAAGGGGGCGCGTCCGGCAGGGGAAAGGGTCGGTGTACCCTTCCTCGCGACGGTGCACTTGCGCAGATAGCGACTCCTCAAGTTGAGGTAAAAAATGGTGCACAGCCAACAGCCAGATACGTCAAGAGGCCAAGTGCTGGCATATGATAAATACCCGCCAGTCTATTACTTAAAGGAACATGTGACCAAATTCAAGTTTTCTTTATTTAGTCCAAAGTCAATGGTCCTGAGAACAGAGATCAGTGAGATAAGTACTTTTGGTTGCTTTTCGGATAATGATATCACATTTTAATAAAGGACATTTTATTAAAGGGACAAAGTGATCGTTTGCCTTTTAGCCAACATGGAGTATTACCTAACGAGATTTACAGAATAGTAATTAGCTCCATTATTGGCAACAGGTTGCGGTATAAAAATCTAATTGGCATCTATGGGAACATGATAATAGCCCTTAATAGCTCTGCATTACAGTTGGGAATGTCTGGTACTTCAGCACGCTATAAGAAATGGATGAATTTCAAGCTGAATTTACCATAAGATTAATGGGTCTACCAGTACGAGAGCAAAAAGGGGTGAACAGAATAATTTTCCTTTTTATCTAATATTTTTTGAACATTTGTAGAATCCTCTGCAACGATTTGACTCTTTGTTATCAACCTGGAAAGATAAGGTCCTGCTGACTACAATAATAGATGATCAGAAAGAACTACACTATTGGAAATAATAGACCACCCATACAGTAAGTGAACATATAGAACTACTCAGATACTACATTTATATAAATATGTATAAATACTCATGATACTCCATACTACAACAATTCTACAGCATCTGCTAATATTGTCCATTCAGTGCTGTCAGATTCTGTAAGAACTCACCTTTTTCACAAGAAAATTGTTGTCCATTTATTCAGGGATTTTCATATGGTGTCACAGATGAGAGTTACAACTACAATGCAGAGAAAAGAAGCACTAAAATGAAGAATTTATTAAAAATGACTTATTGGTCACATTCTAATACCTGTTCTTTTAATATCAGGTTTCTCTAAAAAGTAGTTATTTAGGGTTTTTAATGGCTCCTAATGTTTCCTGTTTGTAGAATAAAATTTGCTGTTTGTTTCTCTGCATATTAATGTTCAGTTTCTAAATCTGCAGACAGGTGTTTTAGCTCGATTTACAATATTAATAGCACAGAACACATTTTTGGAAAATGTTAAAGAAAATCTACCATTAAAATCAATCATGATAAACCATGACTGTGACAGTGGTAACCTTCTTACATTGATTATCCTCCTCCCTTCTAAAAGAGACTTTTAAAATGACGCTAATGAGCTAGACGGGCTCTGGGAGGACGTTACCAGAGCTGCCTCGTGCTGCAGCTTCACAGGCTGTTACACAGTACAGGAGCACTTCTCCCTCTCACTATGTGCAAAACTTTCCTCTGCTACGGTAAGATTACATCAGGAAGATGGGGAAGTGCCCAGGAATAAGGAAGAGGGGGAGACAGGTCAACAACCTTTGAAGCTGCAGCACAAAATGGCTCTGTAAAGCCCCCCCCCCCCTTCTGGCTCATTAGCATAATTATAAAAGTTGAATTTAGAACGATAAGGTAAGTGTCCCTCGTTTATGATGGTAGATTTTGATTGTAGATTGTCAGTAAAAGATAAAAACACTGTTTGATTAGATTACACATGAGACATTCTATCTATATGACATATAGATCTCATAGATGCAGGTTCCACCTCTGGGACATACACCAATCTCCAGTATAGAATCCCAGAACCTCCTACCTTGCCCCTTGCTACAGCCACTGTCAATGGAGGGACAGCTCTCTCCTTACATTTATAAAGATGGCAAAGGTTCAGTTCACTACCTTTGCTTAGCCCCTAATTGCAAATGAAATTGCATGTCGGCACCCTCCCCTCCCAACAATCAGCACTCAGGACAATCGGGTGCTACCTACCAACCCTGCCCCTGATTGCATGAGTATGAAAACGTAAAACCGCTTGTACGCGTGTGAAACTCACATCAAAGAGAGAGGAGAGTGGATGTGGTGCCATCTCTCTATTCATGGCGGCACCAGACAGGTGAAGTTTTTTTGACCCATGGCCTGCAGACAGCTGTAGATCCTAAGACTAGCACCCACTATTACCAAGCATTAACGGCCTGTCCTAAGAATAATTAGTACATTTCTAAAAAAAAATTGTTTTGTTTACTTTGTAACCTATATTGCTGCATTAGGACTTCAATATGTCTCCATTTTTATTTGGAATGATCATATTTTATGTTTCAGCTTGTATCTCTTTTACTTTACTCACATTACATAGCCAATGCCGTTATGAATACAGCATGATATTGCAATCCTAATAATTGTCACAATGCATGTGTGAAGAAGCATGTGTTACACGGTAAACAGATTAAAAAATGTATTGTTTCCCATTTCGGCATGTTTTCTTTAAGTTCTGTATGACTGTCACAAAGTCTTAAACCTGAGTGTTGCCTATAATGAATTCATTGTATTTCACTAATAGATCCTCCTAGTTACAAAGCCTGAAGTCTTCCCGAGCCCCGCGTGTTGTTTATCCTTGGTAGCACAGAATCTGCTAGGTTTTTCATTTAATACAGAATATTAGAATTAGAAATGAGATACATAACCAGATTACGGCTTTATAGTCGCCCTGCTACTTGTTTTCTAAGCCATATTCCTGAGTTAAAGAATTCATTTGAAGTGAATTCCATGGAGTAAAATGAAAGCGGGACCTACTTCTTCAAGTTGTGTTCACCAAGGGGGGTTTTAAGTCTTCTTTATAATGTAAAACTTTGTAGAATGAGTTTAGATGGTTACACTGGGATTTGGCTCTCGCATACTTCCATTTGAATGAGTTTTTCTGCATGAAAAGTTGGATTTTAATTTAAGAAAGCTTCGGAAACATGCACCGAATAAACTGCTGTACTAACAGCTTGCTGCAGTCTCACCATTGTGAATGAAAGTTCTCACATCATTTGGATCATCCAGCATGACATGCATTATTATATCAAATGACACCATGAAAACTCGTAAAACCCCGGCCAAATGCTATGGAATCTGACCTTAACATGTCCATGGATATCAATAAAAAGAATATGTCTCCATGTGATTTCCCAGCATTGACTGTTGCACAGTTATACTTGTGTGGGTTTTACATTGTTTTCACACAATAGAAAGTTGCAAATGTAAAGGAATTTTCTTGTACTTGATGGACTTGCTTAAATGGGTTGTCTAGTTTTTGCAAATAAAGGCGGTCTCCTACTTAAGGACACCTGCCTTACAGACGACCTCTAGTTAAAGATGGACCCCTCTGCCCACTGTGACCTCTAGTGAAGCTCTCTGGATGCTTTACTTTAGTCCCAGGTTGCAATGATCAGCTGTAAGGAGTCTGTAGTGAAGCATTTTCAATAATTCTTAGCCCGATTATAGCAAAAAAATTTTGAAACTCCAATTGTCACTGGGGCAAAAAAAAAATTGTCTGGATCTATAATTATGAAATATACAGTTTCGACTTACATACAAATACAACTTAAGAACAAAGCTATAATAATAATTCTTTATATAGTGCCTACAGATTACGCAGTGCTTTACAAAGCATGGCAAATTGGTCCCTGTCCCCAATGGGGCAAGTTTTTCTTATTTAATAAATACGCAAAAAATCTACATTTCAGTTTTTTTCTGTCAAGATGGGATGCAGCATGTACATTAATGAGCAACAAAAAGAACTTTTATGATCCTACCAATTGGCTGCAATAAAACGAAGAGGGGAAAATGTAAATGGGTCTGAATACTTTCTGTAACCCACTTTATCTTGAATGCCTATCCTAGAAAAAGGCAATTAATAGTTAAGTTGTAGAAAATTGCTTTTAAAGTTTGCTAGGGAAATACTGGAGCCGACGTAAGAAAAACCAGTAAAAGTATTACTATATTATATTATACTATAGTATTTATATATAGTGACTATTATATTATAGTTACTCCAACCCTGATGTCCCAGCCCACATTGGTATATTGAGACTCTTGGATGGGACAAATCAGTTGCCTCAGCAGGGACTGGTGACATAAAACAAGCACTGGGTGTGGGAATTCTGGAAAGCCCATGTCTTTCAACATCCAGATGATCCCTTTAGGTTTCTTCACATATTGCAGTTTTGAGTGTTGAGGGTGAATACCATACATTAAAAAAATAAGATGATTTTTGTAAATGTTTGTTACAAATACTTTGGGAAAATCTCAAAAACTTTCATAACATATTTCTTATAATTTTCTACATCTCTGTAGGAAAAATTCAGTAAGGAGTATTATTATTTTTGTTTATTTCTAATGAATAGAAATCTGCCCATGGTCATGTGATGTCACAAAGTGCAAATATTCATAACATATTAGGCTTTATTGTGATTCACGGTGAGCTTTTCTGTATGGATTATGAGTTATTTAATTAATGTAGTTGATAGCCCGGTAATATAATAATATGGATTCCTAATTAAATGGCTTCCACATTCTGTTTACTAACTAAAATGAAACCGGCACAATAGGAGCTCTAAGCTAATGAAATTATATGTCTGTAAGTGATAGCGCAGCCTCGTCAGATGATTCATTTCTCATCCAACTGTGTGTCAGTATATCTCATGTGAGATCTCTGCTTACAGCTGTATTAGTATTCATTGGGTCAATGTAGAGCACAACAAATGCATTTGCAATATCTCTCTGCAGTGTAATATGTTTTTTATTGTAATGGAGAGGGTAAAAGGTGCAATGTCTCACCTCGTCCATGAAAGAAGTCTCGAATGAATGTAAGCGGAGTCAGCCGGCCGATACTTTGTGTATTTCTGTCTGATTTTTACCGTTTTGGGAGAAAGTTGACTCATAAATTAGTCTCCAAAGGGATAAATGTTTGTTCTTGAGTGACAATGCTGTAAACAGAGGTAAGGGAGATGGTTTGCCAAATACGATGAAATAATTCAGGAGAATTTTTAATACTTGTGCACTTTGTAGCATGTGTTAATGAATCTGTCTTGTGCTAAATGCAATGTTAAGTAGGATCTGACCTTGTTTCGAAGGAGAAGTGGCAAAAAATGTTAAAAAAAATGTTCTGCCTCAAGCTTCACATTTTGTTGGAAAATGTACTAAACAACTTAGATGTGGCAAACCTGAACATCACATGAACATTAAATGAATCTATACTCACAACAGGTACACTAACTGGTGTAAATAAATTGCTAAATAAATTGTTTATGGATACTGATTCCTGACGCAGCGCTCCATCTGGTAGGCAGTCTTAATAGCGACGCATTCATAATGGTGCCCTCTACTGGAATCTACTGAGTCAGTATCTAAACCTTTTTAGAGCCATGAAAGGAAGGCTATTCCCTAATAGGGTCATCCATATTGTACTCACTGTGGTCAACGTTTCCTTCAGGCCATAGGAACCATTAGACCTGTGACCTGCCCGAAGCAGTACTCGGGAATTCCTGTGATGTCCAGAACTCTGCGAACTTCCAGTGGATCATGGGGGCCATGGAGTTTTTACTGTCTGCACACCCCTCTGAGATAACCACTTCCATGTCAGTGGTTGGACTGTCGTTCTAAGGTCCTGGGCACACACTAACCTTCACTGATATGGAAGTGGTGTTCACGAAGGGGCATGCATTCAGTAATGAGCACATTAACCCCTGATCTACTGGCAAACATGGGATGTCACAGGAAGTCTAGAGCCCTACCGCCAATGGGTCACATGACATGACTTGTGGCTCCCAGAGACTATGGGTGACTAATTAGGGTATTGTAATTAGCTTGGTCAACATTCCAGAAGCCATCCCCTTTAAAGCATGAACCTCAACTGAGATACTAGTGAACCCGTTATTTTTTTCCTCATCAGTGTGGAATGACGATGTGAGTAAGGCTAAAACTAATACGGAAAACACTGCACTAGAAACCCATATTGATTTTTTTTCTATTTGAACAGAGCATCAGACTTTACTAGCTCATCATGAAATCCTTATTAGTGGATAAAAATGAATGAGTATTTAATAGGTATTTCATTTGTGTATTCTTATTGAAGATTACAACACTTCTAATGCACAGTAGAGGATTATGCAATCCCCAACTCCTTTCCAAACCACAATCTTTCATCTGGTTTTTAACTTAGTAAATTAGAGCCCTATAAGAGATCTACAAGAATCCGTGATTCTATGGCCTATTAGATGACATATGATGTGGCTTAGAATGACTGTCATCAGCAGGGATGGTGTTTGAAGCCAAAATGATGAATCATGTTGGCAAGAGAGACATCACAGAGGAAGCGGATAACACAATCACCGTGCCAAGGAGACTTTGAAGAAAGATTCTGACTGGTAAATAATTCTGTGTAGAAAAAGACACCTACATTTCCATTAGTTTATAAATGGGAAACATAAACATATTAGAGCTTGTGAGAGATATCGTATTTCTCTCTAGACACCATTTTTGTTCACCCAGCCGCCATCTTGTCTTAGCCGGCGGTCATGTTATCCACTGTCCAGCCATGTCATGATTAAAACATCATTTTGTGTAATCTGCTTCTCCTTGACTCTTTTTGTCCTTCAGCCTGTTTTCTTCTCCAAGAAGCCTTTGCAGCCATTCTCAGTACATTTTGTGGCTGGGATAATATAGAATTCTGTTTATATTATTACCTTTTTTTTCTTTACTACTTTTCAGACCCCCAAGGGTACTTGAACCCAAGGTTGTCTGATTGACCCTAGCATATACAGGCGGTCCCCTACTTAAGAACACTCGACTTACATACGACCCCTAGTTACAAACGGACCACTGGATATTGGTAATTTATTGTACTTTAGTCCTAGGCTACAATAATCAGCTGAAACAGTTATCACAGGTGTCTGTAATGAAGATTTAGTGTTAATCCTGATTCTAATGACAACCCAACATCTTTAAAATCCAATTGTCACAGAGACCAAAAAAGTTCTGGCTGGGGTTACAATGATAAAATATACTGTTCCGACTTACATACAAATTCAACTTAAGAACAAACCTACAGACCCTATCTTGTATGTAACCCGGGGACTGCCTTTACTGGCATACTACAGTATAGCAGTATACAGGGATTCTCCACATCATCTATTACAATGTGAAAATCACAAACAAATCATGGGTTAAAACGAGACAACCTCGGGTCTTTAAATAATTTGAGGCTGTTATGGCAACAGATCACCGCTTCCAATGACATCACTGGCAGCAAGGATCAAAATAAAGATTTGGGCTCCTATGTGCCTCGTCTTTTAAATGCTGCAGTATGCAGCAAACCCCATGTCTATATGACGAGGGCTCACCCCTTGAGCTGAATGACATACAGGTATGCCAAGAAGCGTTAAGGAGTTGTGTTAAAGAGTTAAAAAGACTTCAGTCTTCAGACTTTATTTGGGAAATTCCAATCAATCCATAAAACATATCCAGCACAGGTACAGGGTACAGGTAACATATCAGCTACGCATTTCAAGGCCAACCGTCCTCTTAATCATACACTTTGTTTGCTATGTAGGTGTGAAAAGTATAGGACAATCTAAATACTTTATTTTATAAGCAATATAACATTTTATATGTTGCTGCGTTGTGTTTTTATATTATTTTTCCTCTCTAAATGATACTGAGGTTTCCATTACTACCAAGGACAGTATATTGCCATAGACATTTGCGATACTGCTGCACAGATGGGGACTTTATTTAAAAGGCAGATATAAGGTGAGGACAGTGAGGTTTACAATCCAGATGGTTATGAGATGAAAAACGCAATTGCTTTAAAAAGCAGCACAAACCACATGATGCCTATAATGGGTGAACTTGTATAGAGCGCTCTTCAAATATGAATGTTTTCAAGATAGAAGTGTTAATTGATTGTTTTTATCAATTTATAAAATGCTCAGTGAATAAACAAAAGAGAAAACCTAGTTAGATCAGGATTTGGCATGACCTCCCTTTGGCTTCAAAATTACCTCAGTTCTTCTAGATTTACTTGCACACGGTTTTTCGAAGGAACTCAGCGTGGAAATTGTTCTAAACATCTTGGAGAACTAATCACATTTAATCTGTTGATGGAAGTTTGCTCAAATCCATTGATTTCTTTATGTTATTCCAGACAAACTTAAAGGGGTGTTCCATTTAAACAAGTAATTGCTATTGTTTGAATAATGAAAATAATTAAAAGTTATACAATTTTCCAATATACTTTCTGTATCAATCTCTCACTGTTTTCTAGATCTCTGCTTATCAAGTTCATGCCTATCAAGTTCAACCAAGGGAGGGACGGGATTGGATGAGGAAGGGATTTAAGGGAAGCAATTCTATATAACATAAATGTCAATGTTTTTTAGATATAAAAAGCATCTAGAGCCTTCTTGAAGCTCTCTGCTGTCCCTACTGTGACCAGCACCTGAGGCAGGCTACTCCACAGATTGACAGTTCTCACAGTAAAGAACCCCTGTCACCTCTGGTGATTAAACCTTGGAACAACAAAATAGGAAATAACATGTTTTTAGTTTGCCTCTGTTCTGTCAGACCTGGTTTTGGATGGAAAAACTAAAACATATACCATCGCACAAGGAAACAAACACAAAGTAACTAGCAACCCTATGAAAGACAGTGTATTCCAATCAAAGAACTTGTACCACAGATTTTAGAACTTTTTGGAAAGAAAGTTGTTGATAGATCTCCCCCAGGAGATAATAATCCATAAAGTTGTAGGTTAATTCTACAAGTAAGAACCAATTTAAAAAGAGAAATGTTACATGTAAGAGCTACAATCCGCTTATGGCACTTTAATGTAGATTGATGACAAGTGGGAAGGTGTGTTGGTGTTAAGCCTCCTTTCCACCTAACGGCAATTAACTGTCAGCTGAACCCTGCCTCTCTTCCTTCTCGTGCCCAGGCTTTATAATGACCAAGTATTTTGCAGTGGGAAGGAATTGGTTTGTCTCCTTTCCTTCATAATACGGGGCTTGCTGAAAGCTGTAAATGTGCATCATTAATTATCTGTCTTTTCTGTAGCTATGATATACGCTCCAGGCTCCCAATTGAACTACTTTTGTGTATATAATAACTTCTTCTTCATGTTGGTTTCATTTTTTTATATTGCAGCTAAATGCAAATTAAAAAGACAGGCAAGTGTGTAATTAACTTTGCAGGAATTGGGAACAAGAGAAGAGAAATCGAGAAATCCTTAGCTGATTTGCAAATTAAGAGCTCAAAGAAAAATTGAAAGCATCAGTTTTTTCTCAGCTCCTAATATAATCACTTCAACTTCAGTTAAAATCTACTATCTATGCGAATAGAATATTTCGAAATCTACTGGATGTTGGGGAAATGTTTAAGGGTGTTGAATTGCCAGTGTATGAGGTCTAGACATAGGATGAATTACATCATTACAGTAAATTGTAGACATTTTAATGATGGGTTTAAAGGACATCTTATAGGACAGGTGCCCTTTAGAACATAATATCTAATACTGCACTTGCAAAATCCTTTACCGTTTTATAGTAAAGGGTTGAATGCAAACTAAACACAGAGAATGCACAAAGTATTTTTTTCATTTAAAAAAAGCAGCACTTCCTCATTTTGAGTTATATTACAGTTAAAACTGAAAAATATACATTGAATGTTGTCTATGTTGCTTGATCATCCCTTCTCCTCTCTCTCTCCTCCTGAAGCCACCCCCCCTGCTGTATCTGCATCTGTATTAGGAAAAGGCATATTATATGTTTGCATGGCAGGATTAAAATTGATAAACCCCTCCTCTTTATTAAAGGGTTGGCTCTAGATGAAATATTATCCCTACTCTACCCTTTGGGGATCAGTTGGAATTAAAAGGATTATGAAAAAATGAATACTGTATATGTATATAACTAGCATTCCACATTAAAGGAAATCTACCATCAGAATCAAGCATCATAAGCCTGGGGCAATTACTCATAGATACAGGCACTGTGACTCTGGTAATCTTATACTTGTCACACTGTGTCACCCTTCCCAATGCTCCCTCAGCACTTGTTCAGTAAGCACAGCATCAGCTTCAGGTTTAAGTAGGCCTCTTTGGAGTAAATATGGCAACATTAAAAAATCTTAGACTAAAACAGTCTCCTGTTCCCTAAAATATTCCCTTGGTTATCATCCCAAACAGCCCCCTCATGAGTATTTTATATAAAGCCCCCTCATGGGTATTTTCTATACAGCCCCCCCCCCTCATACCCTATGTATTCATTAAATACACCCCCCTCCCCCCTCAACACCATGGTTTCTTTATGTACGTCCAGTTTTGGTGCCGGCCCTGAGTGAGCACCTCCTGCTGTAGTATCAGTGCTGAGGGAGCAGTGGGGAGATTGAAACAGAGTAACAGTCTGTAAAGCTACATCACAACGGTCTAATGTAGCCCCTCAGGCTCATTAGCATTGATTTGTGAGTTTTAATGTGTTCAAGAAAAGTTGATTTTAGAAGGAAGAATGCCATGGATAACAAATATAAGAAGACTATCACAGTCACAATGTCAGTAAGTGTCCCTGGTTCATCATACTTCATTTTAATGGTAGATTTCCTTTAAGTACAGGCGGTCCCCTACTTAAGAACACTCGACTTACATACGACCCCTAGTTACAAACAGACCTCTGGATATTGGTAATTTATTGTACTTTAGTCCAAAGCTACAATAAACAGCTGTAACAGTTATCACAGGTGTCTGTAATTAAGCTTTAGTGTTAATATTGATTCTTATGACAATCCAACATTTTTAAAATCCAATTGTCACAGAGACCAAAAAAGTTCTGGCCGGGATTACAATGATAAAATATACAGTTCCGACTTACATACAAATTCAACATAAGAACAAACCTACAAACCCTATCTTGTATGTAACCCGGGGACTGCCTGTATTATGATGCTGTGGCAAAAAAATTGTGTGTTAAAGCTACCAGTAGGATAACAAGTTGGCCATGGTGTAATGGGTGTTTTTTCGAGTATTAAGGTAAAATCCAACTTCAGCAATGTTTTTTGCTTCTACCTCTGAACAATTATAAATGATATACACCTATACTTATTGTTGGCCTAAGAGAAGGACAGAAAAATTGAAACCTCTGCCCACTGTGACATAATAAAGGCCACTTACATTTACCTCACCCATTCCAAGACTTTATCTGATGAGTGGCTCCTACTCTGGGGAAGAGGCTTCCAAATACCTCCTGCTCCAGCCTGTTGTTGGATAGAGCTGTGGCTCCCATGCTCTGCCTGGGCAACTACAACACTTTCCAAGTCAACTTGAGCCTAGTGAAGGCATTTTTATGCATTGTAGAAGTAAATGCACGATCCAGCAAAGATCCTGAATCCCGATAATTTCTTTTTTTAATGCATGAATAGTGATACAAACATTCCACTCAGAAGCACGACAATCACCTACGCGTTTCGGACACACTACCTGTCCTTAATCATGGCATTGCCTGGTAATTCCCTTTGTTAAGCATGACAATGGGGGTCATTTACTAAGGGCCCGATTTGCACTTTTCCCGATGTGTTACCGGAATATTTCCGATTTGTGCAGATTTTCCCTGAATTGCCCCGGGATTTCGGCACACACGATCGGATTGGGGCGCATCGGCACTGGCATGCACGCAACGGAAATCGGGGGCGTGGCCAAACGAAAACCCGATGGATTCTGAAAAACCAGCGCATTTTTAAAAAAAAATGTTGTGTGACTCGCGCTTACCTTCACTAGGAATAGGCCGGTGAACTTCAGTGCATTCTGGCGGACCTCGGGGAACTTCAGCGCAGCAGCGCCACCTGGTGGACGTCGGAGGAACTACCTTAGTGAATCCCAGCCGGACCCGAATCCACCACAGAGAATGCGCCGCCGGATCGCGAATGAACCAGGTAAGTAAATCTGCCCCTTTGTCTTTTATTTTGCACTGTCTATCTGGTAACCTGTCATGTTTTGGTTTTCCAGACTTTAACTCTATCATTTTATTCTGATTACTTTACTGTCTCATTCTGTGGGTAGTTGTACCCTTAACGATTTCTAGGTGGTCCCATTTCTGACTGCACCACTATCACATCAGTGCTGTTCTGTTAACTTGTAACTGTGCAATATTCTGCAACGTGTAGATGTCCTCCAGTAAACTTTATACTTAGTGCACAGAAAGAACAGGATATTTCTGTTGTAAAAAAAATTCTTGCCTCTGTAAAGATAAGTCACATTTCAAGTTTGTGATCATAACACGTGTCTATTTTATGGTGACTCTCTGCTGAAAATGATCTCCAGCGGCTTACTGTATATACTGTTAATTAGTTGTTAGATTAACACTTACATTGTGCCAAGTCAGATTAGCAGAGATTTAAAGTCTGCCAATTGTAGGCTTCCCCTGGACTGAGACTAAAAATTACAGCTTCATTAAAACTCTATATCACACCAAATACTTAACGCTCATACACATCTTATAGACACTACAGTATAAAGTATAGTGAATACAATGGAAATTCTGTAGTTTTGTTCTTAAGTTGAATTTGTATGTAAGTCGGAACTGTATACTTTATCATTGCAACCCCAGCCAAACTTTTTTGGGTCTCTGTGACAATTGGATTTTAAAAATGTTGGATTCTCATAAGAACCAGGATTAATAATAAAGCTTCACTACAGACACCAGTGATAACTGTTATAGCTGTTTATTGTAACCCAAGGCTAAAGTACAGTAAATTGGCAACATCCAGAGGTCCGTTTGTAACTAGGGGTCATCTGTAAGTCGCGTGTTCTTCAGTAGGGCACCGCCTGTATTAATGCAGAGACATGTCTAATGGAAGAGATTTACTGAAAAGTACCATTAAATATTCCATCAGGAACAGGTAGCTATTTAAAGGAAACCTACCATCAATATCAAGCATTATAAACCAGGGGCACTTACTCAAAGATCCAGGCACTGTGACTGTGATAATCTTCTTATATTTGTCAATTATGTTATATTTGTCCATGGCTTTCTTCCTTATAAAATCAACTTTAAAAATTATGCTAATAAGCCTAAATGGCTCACAGGCTGTTGGACTTGTCTCCCCCATCTCAATTAACCGTGAGAATCAGATCGTTTGGGGGTGCATTTCAATCCTATTTCTGGGCCTTATGGGAAAGTGCCAATTTCTGCTAAAGCACTTTCATTTATTTCTATAAAATTGTGGTTGTTAATCATAATTTCCAATAATTTTTGAAAGGTTTTGTTGGGAATAAATGCTATTGATCTTTTTGACATTTAAGTACACAGTTACTTGCTTTGTCACACTTATTTAAATGTGATTGTGTTTTTACTAAATATGAAATGAATCTGTGTTCCTGTAAGATTTTAAATTTAATCAATCATTTTTTCAACATTTTAGCTTGAATTGTTTCGGAGTCATCATTTGTATTTATATATGGAAGCTGGGGGAAGAGCCTTAGATCAGCTTTGATATTAAAGTGACAAATAACCCAAGATAAGTCAAAACAATATACACAGTTATGATAACAAGCTGTCACCCAGCACCAGATAAGTCACTTTAGTACTCTCAAAGTAAATATTGACTGTTTGACAGTGCCAGACAACCAACCAGTACACTAAAGGAATACAATTAATCCTAAAAGGATTGACCAGACATAAATTAGTTCATTGACTTATAATGAATCTCCACCTTCTAGAAACACGTAAAGATACAAGGTTTATCCACTAAACAGGGCAACCAGTACAAGCAATTAGCAATAATTAAAAATGTTCATTAGCAATAGTACACTGTGCGGTTAAATAGGAAGTACGTAGAGGGCATAGGAAGAAAGTCTGGTTTTGTCTGTTACATGTGACCACGGGAAATAGATTGTGATTGGAGCCTGTATAGATGAAACAACATTGGGGAAGGGGGGTTAAAAAATAGTAAAAATAAATAAAAAATAACAAAAAGTTTAAAAAACAAATCATTAATTAAAAAACATTATTTTTGTTGTATTAAAGATAAGAATCTCATCTTTCAGATCACATCAGGCTTGAGACAGACACTTAAAGGGGCTTTCCCACGAAGGAAAGTTAGGCCCTATCCATGGGATCAGTGGGGGTCTCAGCACTATCCATGGCACCTGTGACACCATTTTATTCTAACAATATAATTTACAAGACATTCCAGGAGACAAATGTTATGGTCATACAAGCTGTAAACCTGTCACAGTGCTGTAAATTTTTCAGGAATTCTTCTATCCATTGCGACTCCTATCTGCAAGCAGAATCCTATGTATAAGCACATCTTAAAATGCTGATTTTATTTGAAATATACTTGAAAATATCTAAAATTATTAATTAATATCACCCAGTCTACTCACATATTAATATGAGCACAATTGCAGTGAAAGGTTTAAATTTTTAAGAAAGAAAAAAAGACAATGATTAAGCCAAGGTCGGAGCAAGGCCATGTGATTTTTTTATGACTGTCATATAGCATTTTTAACATTTGCAGTGACCTCAAGTAAATCGTCTTTCTAAAGTTTAATGAGTGACTAGAATATAATGATTCACCTATTCAGTGACTTTCCATCTCTTTCTATATTTTTTTGGTATTTCTACTTGATGAGAATAGAATTACTTTAATTTCTAAATTCAGATATAGCTGCTAAGTGACCATAGTTTAGTGTTTGAAGTATGACTAGAGCACACCAGAAGTTCTTACCCCCTTGCATGAAAGCGGCGTGTAAGGGGTTAACACCCACAAGGAACCTCTGATCGCGAGTGTTAGAGGCTTATGTCGGCTGTAATATACAGCTGACACCTACAGCTTCTGGCACCGGCTCCATTCACCGGTCGGTGGGACGTAGTGGTACGTCACAATGTGGCAAGTGCCTGGCGCTCGAGATTTACAACTACATCAAATGTTGGTAAGGGGTTAAATAACAATAACCTGAGACATTGGCATGGCCTGTATGTGCCAATCAGCAACCAATACTTACAGTGCCCAAGCAGCCATAGTGCCTCCCCCAGCAGCGACAGCATCCCCTCAGTAGCCACAGTGCCCCCCAGCAGCCACAGTGCCTCCACAGCCCGCGCCACAGCAGCCTCAGTTCCCCCCAGGAACCCAGTAGTGGGAATAGCTATATTGTAGGAATGAGAAGCCATAGGAAAATAAGTGCCATCTATTTCATCTTGCCCAATCTTCTGCCTCCCAGGGGTTTTCTAGACAAATCTCAATTATTCTACAATGTATGTACTGAATCTATACTTTTATGTTGTATTTTATTTTAAATATGTGCTCTATTTCTATTCTTTTTTTAATGTGGCTGAATTACTTTTCAGCACATTAATAGATTATGTCTTATTATTAAGTGATAATTGCTGCATAAAACTGGATTATGAGCAGCATTACTTCCCAATACTATTTTTACTTGTCGTGTGCCAGTTTGAAAAAAAAAAGAATCTTACTTCTCGCATTATACCCTCACGGAATATTTCCAAACTAGTTTTAGTTAGATCAGTAAAAGTATGTTCTTTATTAAATGTTTCATGTGCCATTAATAAAAAGTGGTGCTCCCGGCATTTTTCTTCTGCTTTGGCAGAAAGCGCAGAAAAAGAGGTTTTAATATTTGTCAATATAAGACACTGCGAGCAACAGAAAACATAAAAGGGAATTCAGTAAACTTCAAAGAAACAGAACAGGTTTCTTGATTCTCCGATGTCCCCATTATGTTGCCTCAAATTGGAGCAATGGAGTTAATTTTACTAAATAAAGAGTAAGAAGAATTGGTGAATATGTTTCTCATAGTAATTAATCGGGTTGTTATCTTTATTTGTAAATATCTGAACACATCTAAATTTAATTGTCTTTTTTATAGTCATGATATAATTAAAATAATAAAAATCTTTACATCTTATTGGTCACGTCTTAGTAACAAAATAAGAAGCTGGTTTCCAGTGGGATACAAAGCTTACTTCCATTTACTGACAATTTTCCATATTTTTCCATAAATTAATAGTACAGACTTGTGTAGATAAGCATTATGTTGCATATTAAAATATGACACTGATATGATAAGCCCCTGCTATCCCTGCATACTTAACCATAGATGGGGACCCTCAACCGGTTAAAGTTCCCTGCATTGAGTTAAAAGTGAAAAGGTAAAACAAATCTAGATCACCAAGCCAAGTCAGACCAAAAGAATACCTAAGAGATTAAATAGTATTCAAGAGATTAGTTAGAATATAAACCAAAGTTGTAGCCAGATGGAAGTGCGTACAAAATCAGAATGCAAGGGTTAGTCAGGAAACAGAGCAGAAAGTAAACTACTAGCATCTAGATCAGGCAGAATCACAGGTAGGTGAAGCAAATAACTACCCAGTATCTACAAAGCTTTACTGCTAATTATGTAACTGAGAGACATCTGAGAAAAAACATCAAGGTCTTAACCCTCACACTCACTTAGACCATCACTGCCAGTAAGTAACAAAGGACACTTGAAGCAGCAGCAACACTGTCTGTGTACCTCTTTCTGTTCCCTTATTAACAGTATGTATGTACTCTTTAGCTTTTATTTCCCTGTTGTCATTTGGGAACAGAAAAGTGTGGCATTCAAGGCTGTTCCTTGATTTTCTCCCATCTAGAGATGTAAAAATCTGATTTCTCTATCTCTCCAAAGATAAGTAAGGGGGTGAGGCAAGAAATCTGACAAGTGAAAAATTTCTGTAAAAAGATTGACACAGATAGTGGGCCTTGATGCTAAACCCACTTCCCCACTCTCCCTTCCTATTGCCTGGCCCCACCTAAGTAGGAGGTAGATAACTAGGAGCTCCTTAGGTCTCAATGAACATACAGTACATTACAAACAAACAAAAAACACAATACAGTGTAAGTAGGAGTGAACAAATTCAGTAGAGCAACAGTGGGATCAGATAATGGCAAAAACGTGATCCAAAAGAGTCAGATATACAGACCAGAGATCAAATACCAGAAGCTTACAAAATATTGTAATACAAGAAAACAAAGCTAGGGCACAAATTTGACCAGCAATGAGTGTAGTCTGTGCTGAATATTTATAGGAAGGAAAGGTCCTGTAGCAAAGGTAGTATAGTTAACTCTATCAGGACCAAGGCAGATTACAGAAAGATGGGTGTGGCAGATACTGGGTCAGCCAGACATTAGAATCCAGTACAGACTGATGGAAGACGTAAATGAAAGAAAAAAATCAAAATCTCCTAAATCTTCTTGAGCAAACTGAGGAAGACGCTGTCGTAGACATGAGGAAGATATAGTACATAGTTTGATATAATTGGAAGTACTTTTGTTATATTATTAATTATTTATTTTTGGACATGTGGCAATTTTTTTTCAACCCCTTTTAGAAGAAGTATGGGTAAATAATGTATTTCTGTAAATATAGCTCTGGGAAATGTTATGGTTACTTTTTTGTTTAGGAGTCTTTACTACAGATGAGGCTTTGTGTTTACATAGCTTTACAGTGGTAGGTCATTTATGTATATATTACTGCTTGTGTATACCTAGTAACCAAGACTGATGTTTGTTTTCCAGAGTTTATACTCAGTCACTGCTGCTTTATAACATAATCCATAAACATGGGACAACCTGTAGCAACACTGTAATAGGAATGACTCATACATATGGAGAATAAAATAATACTATTTATTACCTCACCTGGATGCTGCCCAATATGTCACCTGCATTCTGTGTATTTAATCTGTAGACACACGTTTGTAGACGCACCATACAAGTCTATGGGGACGCATCAAAAACACATTGTACTCTGAGACACATGCAAGTGCAATGCGTTTTTCACGCATCAACTGCCATAGAAAAGATAAACCTCAGACCTTGAAAATGCATTGAAAAGTGCGTAAAACACCGAGACACTGAACAAACTCTGACTAAAAACTGGTTGAACTCTGATGAAAAATGTCAGTTTTTCACTGACCAAACCCTGATCGCTCCCTGATCAAACACTGACGTGATCTGCAACGCGAGTGTGGAAGGGGACCTTAAGCCTCTTTCACATAACCACATATGATCACAGCCCCAATAGAGGTATATTGTGCATGGTCACAAACCTAGTGTGCTCACCACACTGTGACCGAGCCGGGCGCCGGCCCCTCAGCACCTTTGGAGATGGAAAGGTGAGCAGCACTCACCCGGTCGAAACAGTCAAAACTCTCCCCTGTTTGCGGCCTGTTTGAGGTCTTACTCTGAATCAATTTATAGGTAAAAGTTTAGAACAATAAACTTAAGAAAAGAATTCAATTGCAATGAGACCTCTATTGTTAAATGAAATGAGTCGTGTGCTCCCAAGGAAATAATAGAAATGTCGGATGAGCTTCTGCTTTGAATTTTACGAATTTCCATTGGAGCTAGAATTTACCAGATGTAATAATCCTGCCTGAAAGAGAAGGAAACATCTGAATGATGCTTACAGCAGTCTCATGTAATTTGGAACATTCTGTAACCAATTAAACACAGAAGGTATCGGCATTTACTGATTACAATGGCTTGCCATCGCTGAAGGGGTATGCAGATTGCCCCAATTATTGCTATTATTATGGAAACGATTTAGATCTAATCTCTCCAGGATTAAATCACGCTGCTTTCTTTTTCAGTAGAAAATATTCTAGAATGCAGAATAATACAAACAGAATTATAGCAAAAAGAAAGCATATGATCTTAATTATTTTACATAATCCATTATTTTGGTAACTAAATTAGACCATATTGTAACATATTATATTCTGACCAGAAAACTAAAAAATACAATAGTTGTTGATGTGTCCTGATTTATGTTAATAAATTGTGAAAAATAAGATGTATAAAACTTTCTGAAACACTTCATATTACAATCTTTCATCAAGTTTATATAGTTTGCAATATTGGGTAAAGTAATATTCTATAGTTGTCACCCCGTTTTCCCGAAAATAAACCCTAGTGCTAATTTTTTCAAGCTTAAAAGTAGCAGCAGGAGACCTTGTGGCAGTCATTGCTACAGCTCCCCCATGCCGTACATTAGTATTAGTAGATCATTTACATACTGCTAGAGGTTGTGACAAGGGTGAAGAATTTATGGGGTAAAATCACTTTCCTTTTTCATTTTATGTTATGTATTATTATTGTATCTTTCCTATACATATACATTTCAACAAAAGTATTTGTAAACCAACCCAATTATAATAGTGGCAAGTGATTGACCAATTGGGGTTGTCTTCACAGTGTTAAAACTTTATTTTTGTAAAAGATTTTTCCCACACCTTGTACTATTTCACAGCACCCATTACTTAGGGACATCTAATGGCTCATTTCTACTGCTCTGAAATAGTTCTATTTTAGTTTACCGTTCACATCCTGAATTCAGCAAATTAGAGGTAATTAGATTTCAAAATATTTCAAACTTTTTAAACAGAGAATTATAGCCTCTAATAACATGAGATGACAGGCAGAGAGCGAGCAGTAGATTTATTTTTATGAATCACCATGTGAGACGACACAACGTCTACTAAGATGCAGACTAACCATGAGAACTGAGCCATCAGCAAAGTGACTTCATCTATGAAGGATTTCAGCATCGGTCAGTTCTGACAGCTGTGATTCTTTGTTTACGTGTGATGTCATTTCTACTGAGTGAATACTTCAGTGTGTATGAATCAATGCAATATTTTGTGTTATAGTTTTAATATGATCTCCAGGAATAATTAAATAACAAATAGGGTATACTTACCCAGGCTCAGACTGGCCCACAGGTGAACTGGTGGTTTCACCGGTGGGTCCCTGAGCTTGGAGGGCCCACAGGCCCTATTTAATGGGTATATATTGCTGACTCACACAGCTAAGAGGGCATAAGTTACAGGCAAAGACCAGTCAGCAGGTTATTGACAGGGCTCCTAAGACCATAAGTGTCTAAGGCAATGGCTAAAATTCAAGCTACAGTGTACAGTGGTGGGCCCATTAAAAGATTTTACCGATGGGCCCTAGGCACTCCAGTCTGACACTTCTCACCTCTCTCTGGTTCTCTGATGAAACAAAGGACCTCCCATCATTCAAAAAGCCTCTATTTGAATAGGGAGACTCAGTGGTGACTTGTTAACAGCCTCTGATTGTGGTCTGTGTTAGACTTAATCTGGCACGTTCACTGTCAATACTGTATCGGAGCCTCCCTACTCAAACAAATGCCGATGATGACACCAGAGTGCTTGATATCAGAGCTCTTGTTACTTTCATATCCCCTGGGGCCCATAGTAAAAAAAATAACCACAACAATACTGGGGATGAATATTGTAATATACAATATATAATATACATGGCTTCGATTATGCATGGTACTGCTCCTACATTTGCAATACAAATAATCAATTAAAAATTGATCAGCTACTTTCATGCCTATGTATTTTAGGGTTTATAATTAATCAAACAAAGCTTCATTGTATTTCCTGATCACAGGACTACTTAGAGGATTTCTACTTGTCTACCCAAAATTCCAGATAAAGAGATGCTAGGCTAAGATTGAAATTAGAGCTATTATGTTTGTGACCCCTCTTTATACTATTTCATTCAGTTTTGTTGGTTCGTCATATTACATTAGAGGAGGACCCATGTGGTAATATTGCTCTGTGTACTTTAAATAAGGTTTTCTTCTGTATTGTTGTTGTTGAATATATTACTGCCAGATATGTATACCTCACTGATTTACTGCTTCACACACAATCCCTACAGTGATTGAATCCCTTCTAAATCTCTCCGTCTAGCCTGGTCAAGCCACACATACTTAGGCTTTGACAAAGCACTTTGTGCTAAACCTTTCTCCTGGTTTTGAAAAATTTAATTTATAACCCTAATCCTTCCCTTCATTTCTCATGTTTTCTGTGTATTTTTTATTTGCTGACATTCTTTATGAGTGAGCTAATATTTAATGCTGTATAAAGCGTATTTGCCAATGCAATAGTAGGCACAAAATCCATATGTCATAAGATGCTATAAGCTTAAAAGTATGAGAAATGAGTATCAGTTACAATTCCCACTGCAAATTGATTTCATGTTGAGAGTAAGGAAATATAGTATGAAAAAGTGATGAAAAGACTGTGACAATTACTATGTGACTGAAATTCTACAATAACATTTAAAAAAGTACTGTATATAATTGTGTATGTTATACTGTATAGACAGAGAGAGACAGCAAGCAGAGATCTACAAAACCACGTATAGCAATTTTTTGATGAAACTGGAACACCCTTTTTAAATTAACAACACCAATACACATCAGAATATAAATGTGTAATAAAAATAAAAGTATAATCACATGGGTGTACAATCTCTTGTTACATATTCCCTGGGTTTTGAAAATCCTACACATATGGTTTGTACTGCAAATTTTTATGGCAAATTGAGCATTGTCAATAATATAAATAAATATAAAGGCACTATTGTGGTAGATATATACAAAAACCCCAATGATAAATCCCCCCAATGAATATACCGGCTTGATAAGTGACACAACCTAATACAGGTGGCAGCCAGAGGCTATAGAGCACATGCGGCTATTAATGAGACATCACTGCTGAGCCTCTGTATACAAGCATGTATGCTAGCACCATGCTATACCAGTGCACCAGAACCAGGTGTGTATTTTCATACCCTGTGGGGCCCATAGTAAAAAATAAAATATTTTTTCCTGCTGTGTAAACATATCCCTCTAACTAAGGCAACGGTCACACAACAGAAGGGTAGTCAGGTAGCTGGGTAGTTTTTCCAAAATGCTTTCAACCTGCAGCATGTTATCTTATGTGACAACTTTACCATGCCGCTTCCAATATTTGCAGCACATGAAAGCAGTAAAACACCTGTTGTGATTCCTAATCTGTGCCATATGGATTTGCTACCTTATTGCTTGGTACAATTCAGCTGCTATCCTCCAATATGGTGTCATATCACTCCATCAGCCAATGACCAAGATGATGATAGGTGTAAGAGCATCCACCAATATCCCTTGAACATTAGTTAAGGGCAGACTTTGTACGTTCCTTTTAGAAGTGCCCGCGCCATAAATGTGGCTCACAAGACCCTTTTGTGTCGCGGCTGCACTATTCTTCACGCGACACAAATTTTGACACTGAAGGGGGGCGTTCCAGTGCACAGTTGGACCATGCGTCACATTTATCATGCAGAGCCTGACAGAATTGTGTTGCAAGCCCCATGTTAAAGTTGTGCCAATAAAAAGTGGTGCACTATGTCGGGGCAGTGCAGGGGGCGCCGGATTCATGAAGAACTTGCGCCAGAAATGAATCGGGCGCACACCCTGCACACCTCACAGTAAAACGTAAAAAGTGTAGTTTGCACAATTTTTAGTTAATTTGCCCCTGTATGTTAATCAGAAAGGACAAGAAAATCAGACCGGTAAACGTATCAAAGATGTTATTAGTATAAGATTATTTATTAATTCATGAAAACTCAAGTTCAAATCAAACAGCAAAGAGTTAATTTTTGTAAATGGAAACTGGTGTAGAATGGTAGTGGCATTTTAGGTAAAACATAATATTAAAACATTTCTTTGAAAGGTCAGAAAAGCAGGAAAATAATGAGAATAGATGGGAGATTTGAGTTTTCTGGTCAGAACATACAGGAAGCAAAACTGCACATAAATTGCAATTTACAAGCAGTCTTAACGGATTACCAGATATCCCTGTAACTGATCCCGGGCGCACACATGCTCATTTGTTCTTTTCTTGGGAGTTCCTGGCTGCAGCTGTGGCATCTGCCATGAGATTTGGTGTAAAACATGTTTGAAGGACCCAAGGGTCCTGTGTCTCTTTCTATTAACATCCTACCAATATTTCCCAACGCGTGTGTAATAATACAATGTCACTTAAAAGTAAAAATTAAGAAACAGAAAGGATTATTTAGAACTTAAACTGCACATATGGAAATACAGTGTCATTCCTTTATTTACAAGCTGTAAAAATAACCACAGCTGCCTGACCGAAAATGCATCAAAAAGTGTGAAATCAACCAAATTTGAATTTGTTCTTACTCTTTGAACATCTGTTCTGCGCTGGTTTCACATTACATTCTCTTCCCATAGACCTTCAGCAAAGATTCAATGATGTCGTCTGGTACAAGCAAATCTATTTTTATCTGCTCGGCGTCCACTTATTTACATGATAATTTTCTTTTTTTTGTGTTCTATACCATTCCTCTTCCTATTGGATTATCTCCTCTGTGAACAGATACAATTTTAGCCAGCAGAGCTTCCCAAAAATAGACACAAAGGCTTATTTATCAACTCATACTGCTTCAAAATTCCTTAAAGGAACATGACAGAAAGAAGTTTTAGTAGGGGAACATTTACTAAGGCTCTCTGACATTTAGTTGCAAATTAGATATACAAATACACTTTGCCTCTTGGCTACCTTTTAAGGCAGCCCCCTTTAAGGGTACATTCACATACCGCAGTGTGCTGGAGGTGAGGAGCATGCTCTATGTTTTAGCGGTGTGCGGCCCGGATAGGTGCAACACATGTGTGGCACCGGATCCCCGCCATGCCACACTGAATGAATGAGCCGTAACATAGAGCATGACTATATCAGAAAGCCTAATGACATGATGCATGATAATAGTCAAACCAGTATAGCAGTTCCATAAAGAACAGACTCCCAGCTGTGAACAGTGCTGTGTCAATATATTATCATCTCTTCAGCAAAGTGTAGGTTAATGATTTGGCTAAGTGAGTGGCTGTTAACCACAAAACACAACAACCGTGTTATGGTCACTAATGCTCTACACCCAGTGATCTATGTAAAGATCCTTCATAAAACGTATTCTTTCTTCATAAAGCACATGAGTCTGCAGTGAGAATTTGATATGCATATAAATGCAAGATGAGTATAGGTCACTGTCCAGACAACACAACTAGCTTTTCTCCTCCAAATCTTATTTACTGATAACCTATGTGGTAGATCCTTTGCTGTACAGTGGTTTATGGGAGTAAGAAAATTCCTTATGACAAAGTCTCCTTCTTTCATATTTAGTGAATATGGTCTAAAAATGTTAGATTATTGTGACGCATCTTCTCTTTATTGCCAAGCCTATGCTTTTTGTCACCTATTAGTTACCATACTCTGCACCACTGTTTTGTGAAGTTTTTGATGCACAATGAAGTCCAATTGAATAACTCTTGCCCCTTCACCTTGTCAGGATGTCACCATAATATACATTAAGCAATTGCCATCTAGGTTTGTGATGATGTACATGGACTCTGGGAACTATTTGATGCCTAGAGGAGACATCCTAACATGAATCTTCTCCATCCATGTGACCTGATAAGGGCATTTTTGTACAAAGATCTATTCCATTATAATGCTGAATCTCTTTAAAGGGGTTGTCCAACATTATAAAAAGTTTCAAGGTTGCTGGAGGGGGGAGGCTGTACAAAAATATAAACCTGTACTTATTTTTGCTGCTGCTCTTGTTGTCCCATTCCGCCGTCCCTCTGCTCTGACAACTTCCGCTCAACAGGAGCTCTGGCAAATGTAATTTTTATGTACAGCCCCCCCACTTAACAAGCACTTTCTTGGACTTTTTTGTAGGTATTTTATGAGTTTGTCCAAAAGGAATTAGATTTAGTCCATCATTAGGGGGCCTACCACTTATTAAAAAAATGCTAAATAATGTACTTTATCTGGATTTGTTGTGCTCCTGATCAATTTGGCATTCATTTTATTTTAAATCCATCTATCCAAAAGATTTGGTTTCTGGATGTTCATGTGACTTAGCTCTGTTTGCCTATGTTTGTCAATGTGTGCTGTATTTCATAGTTTCTACGGTTGAAAAAAGACACTTGTCCATCAAGTTCAACCAAGGAAGGGAAGGGATTGGATGAGGAAGGGATTTAGGGGAAACAATTCTATATAACATAACCATCAATGTTATTTAGGTGTAAAAAGGCATCTAGACCCTTCTTGAAGCTCTCTGCTGTCCCTGCTGTGACCAGCGCCTGAGGCAGGCTATTCCATAGATTGACAGTTCTCATAGTAAAGAAGCCCTGTCGCCTCCGGTGATTAAACCTTGGTTTCTCCAAACGGAGACAGTGCCCCCTCGTCTTTTGATTTGATCTAATCTGAAACAACTTACCACCATATTTTTTGTATGGACCATTCATATATTTAAATAAATTAATCATGTCCCCTCGTAGTCGTCTCTTTTCCAGACTAAATAAATGTAGTTGTTTTAACCTTTCCTCATAACTGAGACCCTCCATACCCCTTATCATTTTTGTGGCTCTACGTTGAACCCTCTCCAGCTCCAGGGCATCCTTTTTATGGACCGGTGCCCAGAACTGGACAGCATATTCCAGGTGTGGCCGAACCAGTGCCTTGTATAGTGGTAATATTACATCCCTATCACGAGAGTCCATACCACTTTTGATACATGACAAGATCCTACTGGCTTTAGAGGCAGCTGATTGACATTGCATGCTGTTATGCAATTTATGATCTACTAGTACCCCCAGGTCCTTCTCAACAAGGGACTCTCCCAGATTTACTCCCCCAAGGACATATTTTGCCTTTGGATTATTGGCCCCCAGGTGCATAACCTTACATTTATCCACATTAAACCTCATTTGCCAAGTGGATGACCAAACATTCAGTTTGTCCAAGTCACCCTGCAGCCTGTGAACATCCTCCAGTTTTTTTTTTTTTTTTTTTTTTATGGTGTCATCTGCAAAAATAGACACAGTGCTATTAATTCCTACCTCTATATCATTAATAAATATATTAAATAGTAGTGGGCCAAGCACAGAACCCTGGGGTACACCACTCATAACTGGTGACCATTCCGAGTAGGAATCATTGACCACAACTCTCTGGATACGATCCTTCAGCCAGTTTTCAATCCAATTGCAAATGATTTCTGCCAAACCAATGGCCCTAATTTTACCCATCAGGCGTCTATGAGGGACAGTGTCAAATGCCTTTGCAAAGTCCAAGAACACAATATCCACAGCTGCTCCTCCATCCAGGCATCTGCTCACCTCTTCATAAAAGCAGATAAGGTTAGTTTGACAACTTCTATTCTTAGTAAACCCATGCTGGCTGTCACTTATTATACTATTTGATGTCACATACTCCAGTATGTAGTCTTTTACCAACCCTTCCAATACTTTCCCCACAATGGAAGTTAAGCTTACAGGCCTGTAATTGCCAGGCGAAGTTCTAGAGCCCTTTTTATATATTGGCACCACATTTGCCTTGCGCCAGTCACTTGGCACCACACCAGACATTACAGAATCCCTGAAGATTTTAGCCAGCGGTACAGCAATAACAGAACTGAGTTCTTTAAGAACTCTGGGGTGTAACCCATCTGGTCCAGGAGCTTTGTACACATTGATTTTATTGAGCTTAGATTGGATAATGTCTACATTTAGCCAGCCTAGTATATCACAGGATCCATGACCCGCACTTGCACCACCCAAGTCAGAAGTTCTCTCTTCTATTGTATAAACGGAGCTAAAAAACCTATTAAGTATCTCCGCCTTCTCCTGGTCTCCAGTCACCGATGCCCCATTTTCAGAATAAAGGGGTCCAACCTGTTGTGACCCATTTTTTTTTGCATTCATATACCTAAAAAATTTCTTGGGATTTGTTTTGCTATCTTTAGCCACCTGTCTTTCATTTTGTATTTTGGCTGATTTGATTTCTTTTTTACAGATTTTGGTAAGTTTTTTGTAAGTATTGAAAGCCTCAGATGACCCGTCAGATTTATATTTTTTAAATGCCCTCTTTTTCTCATTAATTGCCCTTTTAACTGTAGCTGTAAGCCATGCGGGGTGTAATCTCGCCCGTCTAAACTTGTTACCTATTGGAATAAATTTAGAAGTATAAAAACCCAGGATAGATTTGAATTTCTCCCATTTAACATTAGTATCACCATGTGACAGTATCTGATCCCAGTCTATATCCTGTATTGCAGCCCTGAATTTTTGGAAATTAGCCCTCTTAAAATTCAAAGTTTTCGATTTTCCCACCTGTTTCTGCTTTTTAAAGTTTAAGAGGAAAATAATTATATTATGATCGCTGTTCCCAAGGGGTTCCCTGATACTGACATTTTGGACAATCTCCTCATTGTTAGAAATCACAAGGTCCAACAATGCGTCACCTCTTGTGGGATCTTCTACAAGCTGCAACATAAAATTATCCTGCAGAAAGTTGATAAAATGTCTCCCCTTCATAGATGAAGACGAGCCCTGACCCCAATTTATATTTGGAAAGTTAAAGTCTCCCATAATCACTACGGTCCCCTCCTGTGCAGCCCGCTCCATCTGTTTATATAGGTGACCATCTATTTCCTCAGAGATGTTAGGGGGTCTATAAATTACACCAAAAATAATTTTCTCAAAGCTCTCGTGGCTTTGAATTTCAACCCACAAAGTTTCAGCCTCCTCACACTCTGAGACCACAGACTCATTCACAATCGCTTTTAAGTCTCTTCTGACATACAGACATACACCACCTCCCCTCCTATTTGCCCTGTCTTTCCGAAAGAGTGTAAAACCTTGAATATTAACAACCCAATCATGCGATGCATCAAGCCATGTCTCTGCTACACCAACAACATCTAACTGTTCCTCTAATATCAGAGCCTCAAGCTCGCCCATTTTGCCTGAGATACTTCTGGCATTTGTGAACATACAATTTAATTTTCCACAGTTATTTATCTGATTTAAAGTAATTTTACTGGCACATATATCCTCACCACCGTTCTGTAACTTGTGGATCTCCTTATCCACTGCCTTAGGCCCCCATACACAGCCCACATCACCACCCACCAACATAACCTGCCCCCTCTCTGACCTGTCTACCCCTTCAGTGTCTTCCTTTTCCTCCTCCCCCGAGCCTAGTTTAAATACTCCGCCACCCCTGCTAGGATCTTCTCCCCCAGCACAGCAGCCCCCCTTCCACTTAGGTGCAAGTTATCTGCAGAAAACAGCTTGTACCCCAGTGAAAAGTCAGCCCAATGCTCTAGGAACCCAAATCCCTCTGCTCTACACCAGGATCTGAGCCATGCATTTAACTCCCTGAGCTCCCGCTGTCTGCTCTGTGTAGCGCATGGCACAGGTAGGATTCCGGAGAATACTACCTTGGAGGTCCTTTCCTTAAGCTTTGAACCTAGTTCTTTAAAATTATTCTTCAGGCTCCTCCACCTACCATCTATTCTGTCATTGGTACCAACATGGACCACGACAGCTGGGTCATCCCCAGCCCCTCCCAGTAATTTATCCACCCTTTCCACCACATGCCGAACCCTGGCACCAGGGAGACAGCAAACCATTCGGTTGAGGCGGTCTTGGCGACAAATTATTCTATCCGTCTTCCTGATTATAGAGTCCCCTACAACCACTAGCTGCCTTGGCTTACCTGCACTCCCATCCACCCTACTACTAGCTGGTCTGCTCCCCCGGCTGTGAGGGAGAGCAGGATCCGCTAGGGCTGCCATTTCTGACACTGACGTCCTTACATCATTGCACAATTTTGCAATTTTGCTTGGATGTTCAGAGTCAGAGTTGGCCTTCCTTTTCTTCCATGCTTATTACGAGCTAATTGCCATATAAACTGGGACCTTTTCTTTTTAACAATTGGGCAGCTTCATTTTTGTTTACTGCTTCAGATCTGCAAGGGATTCCAGGTGTAGCTACATCTTCTCTGCTGCAGGTTCTGGTACTTCCGAAGAAGCTAGCTAACCACACTGGAAATACCTTGTGTGTCTGAAACTGAAAATAGAGACAGAAGCAAGACTGAGCATGTGTGTCCATGTTGGTATGTTAACTGAGGTGGATACAGAAAGGCTTTTGTGAGAAGACAGCAGCACTGTTACAGCTACAACTGAAAGAGATGATAGGCTCTGTAGTATACTCTATGGAGGTTTACAAGCAAGGGGATCAGCAGAAATAAGACATGACTAGAAATTATAGTTAAGTCATGGTTGACTCATAGCAGATTGGTAACTTAAAGGGTAATTCCCATTTCAGGAAATAAATGTTATTGTTTGTGCAATGAAAAGTAATACAATTTTCCTATATACTTTCTGTACCAATCTGACCATGGTCACACAGTGTGACCATGGTCAGACTTCTGTCAACTGGAAATAAACAATGCAGCTTTCTATAGCAGGACAGCAAGCAGAGATCTAGAAAACTCTGAGAAATTGATACAGAAGGTAAATTGGAAAATTGAATTATTTTTCATCAATAATATTAATTTGCCCGAATGGCAACATCCCTTTAAAGGAAATCTACCATTTGATTTCCTGCATTATGAACCAAGCATACCTTGAGAATGCTATAGCTACACTGATGCAGAAACATATATTGTATAATCACTGAGCTGAGTGGTTTTGCTGCAAAAACAATTATAACATTCAAAACCTTGGGAAATCTGGATTGCCTTTAGCCTGCATGTTACACAAGCTTCCTGAACTGTCCAGACAAGACTAATCAACCTGAGCTGGATCACTCATACACAGCAGCTGGGGGATGGTGCAGTAATTGATTTCTTCTGCCTGTCAGAGACAACACAGTGATTACATCATTCTCCGGAGCAGTGTATGCTTATTGTGAAAGGAGAAGTTCTGAAATCAGGCAAAGGAGTGACAGAGGCTCATTGTCATAATTCTATTATTATTTTTTCAGCAAAACCACTCAGCTCAGAGATTAAACCAGATATGATTCTGCATCAGTGTAGCTACAGCATTCTCAAGGTATGTTTGGTTTAGAATGCATGAAATCAATTGTAAACCTTGTTGCGCAAGGACAATTTTTTTTGTTCTGGAATAAATGACTTCATCACTACCTGCAGCTTCTGAATGTTGATATATTTCAAAGTCTATCATTAGTAATGAACTGAGAAGAGAACTTACTCTTATTTTAATCACACCATTAACACAAGAAGGAAAGTAAACATTTAGCATTGAGGAATATTAAAACATTTCATTTAGAGGTCAGGAACAGATGTAAGCACACAGTCTGGAAAAAGTCTACACCACCGCTCTACCAAAGAGCACATAAACTGCTATATCTTGACCTCGTAGGGTGAAGATACCATGTCGTGGGGTGCAGATACCAGGACCTTATGATTGTATTAATGAATGACATCATATGGTCCTTAAACGCATATATTGGTCATGGGGAGTTATAGATTATATGTCTCTCTATCTGCAGCCATTTTATGGTTAGGAATGGCAGCTGGTAAAGACATTTGTAAACCAATGGCTTTACTTTACATTTCAAAAAAGCAATGCCGAACATTTAATAGATATACATTGGGTATGGAAAGTATTTAGACCCCTTTAAATTTCATTGCAGCCAATTGGCAAATTAAAAAATAAAATCCTTTTTGCTTAATATACACTCTGCTCCCTATCTTGAAAAAAAACTGAAATGTAGATATTTTTGCTAATTGCAAACAAGAAAAACTGAACTGACACATGGTCATAAGTATTCAGACCCTTTGTTCCGTATTGAGTAAAAGTACCTTTTTAGCTAGTACGGCCATGAGTCTTCTTGGGAATGATGGTAAAAGTTTTTTTACACCTGGATTTAGGGATCCTCTGCCATTCTTCCTTGCAGATCCTCTCTAGTTCCCTCAGGTCGGATGATGAGTGCTGGTGGAAGCCATTTTCAAGTCTCTCTAGAGATGCTGAAATGGGATCATGTCAGGTCTCTGGCTGGGCCAGTCCTGAATAGTCACCGAGTTGTTCTGAAGCCACTGTTTTGTTATTTCAGCTTTCTGCTTAGGGCCATTGTCCTCTTTAAAGGTGAACCATTGGCCCAGTCTTAGGTCCAGAGCACTCGGGGAGAGGTTTTCATACAGGATATCTCTGCACTTGGCTGCATTCATCTTTCCTTCAATTGCAACCAATATGATGCTTCCACCACCATGTTTCACTGTTGGGATTGTATTTGGCAGGTGATGAGCACATACCGCTTAGAATTAACACCAAAAAGTTTAATCTTCATCTCATCAGACCACAGAGTCTTATTTTTCATAGTCTGGGAGTTCTTCATGTGTTTTTTGCAAACTGTATGCAGGCTTTCATATGTCTTGCACTGAGGAGAGGCTTCCATTGACATATTCTGCCATAAAGCCCCAACTGGTGAAGGGCTGCAGTTATAGTTGACATTGTTTGGCTGGATTAGCAGGGAAAGGAAGAAAAGTGGTTGTCCCAAACTTCTTTAATTTAAGAATTATGGTGGTCTTTGTGCTCTTAGGAATGAGTGCTGCAGAAATTGTTTTGTAATCTTGCCATAATTCTTTCTCTGAGCTCCTTGGGCAGTTCCTTAGACATCATGCACTGTGAGCTATGAGGTCTTATATAGACAGGCGTGTACCTTTCCTAATCAAGGAAAAGTATCTTAATTAAACACAGATGGCTGGGAATGAAGCAGTAGAACCATCTCAAAGACGATCAGAAGGAAATGGACAGCATGTGAATTAAATATGAGTGTCACAGAAAAGAGCCTGAATACTTATGACCATATGATATTTCAGTTTTTCTTGTTTAATAAATTAGCAAAAATATCTACATTTCTGTTTTTTTCTTTAAAGATAGGGTGCAGAATGTACACTAATGAGCAAAGAGTAAGAACTTTTTTGATCTTACCAATTGACTGCAATGAAACAGTGAAACATGTATTTTTAATTATATTTTTAATTGTCTTAAACTTTCTAAAACCCTTTTACGCATTTAGACAGTTTTTTGCAACTTATAATAGATTTATAAAAAAAAAAAATTGAAAACAGATTGACAAATATGTTTGTAAATTGTTATAGAATAACTAAATAGAATACAAATTTACCAGAATGAGTTGGTAACAAAAAATATGAGTAGTAACAAAAAAATATGTAGAAAAAAATGACAAATCAGTATTTTGAAGCCAACCTCTGGAATGGATTTAAAAAGAGAATAGTAAATCATCTTTTACATTCATTTAGGGTCTACTGCTGGCTTTAGCCTGTAGATCTCTACTAAAGCATATACACGTCAATCTTCTTGTGACATTTAAGGATGTATGTTTAAACATATGACATTGGTCAGTATTTGATTTATGAATCGAAGCTAAACATAGCTGTTCAATTAAAGGATGCTGTAAAGCAAACCACTTTCCTTAAGAGATCTTCTTAAGCCAATGAAATGATAATCAATACAGAAAGAGGATCTAGAATTACAGCTTTCACAGTATGATCCTGAGCCAGTAAAGAGACCTTTTGTTTGTCTAGTTTCTATGGTGATAAATACAATTTTTTGCACAGTTATGTGCCACATAAACATTCTTAAATATGTGTATGTTTAATTTGAACTGGATATTTTACAATGAAATATTTTTGCAAAAATCTGTATCTAGAAAATGAGCAGCTTCCATTTCTATACTTTTGGTGTGATATATAGATATGAGATAGAAATGCAATTGATGGTAGATTGCTAGGCTGTTTTTCAGTATGTATGTAGGCTTACTGTTTGTCTTTTTATGGTTACACTTTAGAAATAAATTATGTAGGGAGGATATGTTAATTTTCTGGCATACAAGGCATGAATAAGGCAATTTCTGTTGCACAACCATGAATCGTTTTCCCCCTTTCCATCCCTTACATTACTTTTTTGAAAAGTAGGTATAGTGGGGCACAAGGGGGATCAGGGCAGAGACTCCCTGGCAAAGTCGGTTGTAGACAAAGTGGGGTCCTTAGCAAAACTAGAAGTTTTAAATAAAACTAAAAATAAAACTATTTTATTAAGTCAGTTAGAGGCTCCCATTAGCCCCACACAATGATAACACATTGTAGTTTACAAACAGTAGTATGGTAAGGCAATCTGAAATATGGGACTGTAACATAATTTTACAAGAGATAGATGATAGGTAGATTGAAAATAGAAGATAAATATAATACATATTATAGATTGATAGATGCAGTGGACCACCTTGGGACAGGGTGCCCTGGGAAAATGCCCAGTTTCCCGCCCCTAACACCAGCCCTGCTCCCTGGTTGATAAATTTACTATAGCCTTTACTAGGATAATGGTGAAGATTACAGCTGATACCTATGCCAGGTTGTACTTTGTTACATTACTTATGTGCTGAGCTGGATTAACTAACAGGTCAGAAACTTTTAGCCTGTTGTGCACCTATTAGTATTATTAAGACTTCCACCTGATGCACCAGTCTTTATAAATGTCTGTGTAGTTATCTCTCCTATCTACCTAAACATTAAAGTGCCGCTGCTGTAATCTGATCCTTCAGTGAGCTGATCATCCATCTCCCCTCTCAATATGGAATTTAACAGTAAATTAAGAGTGAATGATCAGTATGGAAGGCAAAGGGAAAAAGTATCTCACAAGTGGAGAAAGAGGATTTTTTCCTTAATACGATATGGTTTTTTTTTTATTCACTTGAACCATTGATTTATGCAAAGTGTTTAATCACCTGCCTAAAGTTTCAAGCATGGGATTTGTTAATGTATTCCTATACTACTTAGAAATAGGAAGGAAGAACTGACCTTACTTATGTTGTCTTAATTTGATGTGAGCTGCAGGGATAAAATTATGATAAAACTCTAATACTGATAAATTCAGTGGAAAGGAGGCTTGACTTAATCCTTTGCGTTTAATCAACAGGAAAAAAAAATCACCCTAAGATGATGTTGAGCGTGAGAATGTAGTACTAAAATCTACTTCTTAAGAACAAAAATAAAGACTTAAGCACTGTGACCAGACCAGATGTTGAGGAAACGTGAAAACAAATGTCATTATATCTATTGAAAATGTGGAACTGGAGGAGTACTAGCCCCACAAATAATGTTCAATAAATACATAGTAACAAATATTAATACCGGAATCAAAATAATATAAAATAACCCAAGTACCAAAAAAAATTAAATATCCTCCTTTTGTATATTCACTGAATATACATCCCCATTTCTGGCTATAAACACACAGGCAATATGCATAGCTTAAATAATCACCGCTCTGCCCTTCTGTTCGATACAATACTCCCCTGTTAGTCCAAAAATTGGAAGTTGAATAGATGGGTAAATGTTAACTCCAAAATCCTGCCTAACATGCTCATATATATGTTCCCAATACACTTAAATTCTAGGACCAAGTCCAAATCACATGCAAAAGTTCACATTCAGTAATATCACACATTATCACATTTTTACTAAAGTGGTGAATAGTATAAACTATGTTAATATTATATTGAATAATTTTATGATTCCCATTAAAAGAGCTAAAGAAATATTCCTAAAGATCTGTGCCCAAGTAGTGTCCAATATACATGTAGGTCCCAAAATACCTTGTCATTTAACTTGTGGTCCGTGTCTAATATTACATCAAGTATCCCTTAAAAATATATTTGTATACATATTAAAAATTGGGGAACTGTTAATAATTTGTAATATGTTCTTAGCTTAGTAAATCGGTAGAACTATATCATGTACAAGAGACAGTTTTTATCTGATGCTGTACTTAGTGTCCCTTAACCCTGGCCAAGGGCACACGTGACATAAAAGATACTAAATATGAATTCAACAAGGCAAAACATTAAAAAGAAAGTAAAAACCTGTGCAGTCTCAATGTTGTCATAAGTGTATGTTGACTTCTTATGTAATACTCTACTTTAATTCAAAATGGCAAAAATGCAGCAGAATCCACTTTTTGCTACTAAATAACCTAAATTTTAAGGGAAAAAAGCATCCATATATGTAAGCGTTTGGGAATGGCTTACATAAATCCTCAGCATGAGTTCTATTATATCATTTCCTGCAAGGGTATAATCGAATTTTAATGCTGTCATGTGAACTGGCCCTACATGCAGATTACACCCATTTGTTGGGGTAATCTGTACATGGACAAATTGAAAAGTCTTTGCATGAATACATGGGTCATTCTTACATGTCTTCTGCAGACTCTCCTTAAAGGGGTATTCCAGGGATAAGCATAATTCATATACAAATGGATCCATATACAATAGGGTCCCCTTAGCAGAAAAATGCTATTGGCATAGACTGCAATGAAGAATTAAAATGCTACTGACCCTTTAATCAGTCAGTTGATTTCCTCCGCACGGAGCAGACACAGGACAGAAGATGGCCGCTGGTCAGATGTCCACATCACATGTCCTGCACCTTACCTAGGCAGATTATGTGATCATCACTATGTTTGGTTGTGGTTGGTTGGTTGTAGTGCATCCAGTGTGGCTAGTGCTGTGGCGAGACATCATCTCAGTGAGGCAATGTGCAGTGATGGCAGTTACACATCATTACTATGGTAACAGAGCAGGACAGTCTGTTACATCATCACTGGGAGCAGAGCATAATACGGAGGAGGAGTTACTGAGAACTAAAGGGTCATGGGACTTGTAGTATTCAGTGATGGCCATCTTGGCAATAACTCTGCCTACTTTAAAAAGAGCATAACATTTTGTGGATCATAGAATAAAACTATTGAAGCTCATTTTTGTGACTAATGACATTGAGTTTTGTTCTATTCATTCATTCATTCAAAACGTGGTTTTGTATCACACGTTCATGTTCCTTGAACAAGTCTGTGTTGGATTTCTACCCCGCCGTGCCTATTCTGATTATAGTCATTATATATTGGTGGAGGCTTATTGTTATAATAGAGTTAGAATTAAAACAGAGAAAAATTTAAGACTACTTGGTGTGTGCCATGTTTTGATACAATATGTGTTGGATTTCTCAGTCTTAAAACTAAGTAATCTAAACATGCTTAGACTTTCAAGTTACAACATGCTGGAGAGATAAGAAGCTGCCAGAGCTTTTTCTAGGTGGCTTATCCCTCTTCCTCCTGAAATAAGCATGTACACTTATGATCTGATAGTGGATGATATGAGGGGCCAGAAGAGCGAGCTGTCAGCCAAATATATATGGCAAGAGTAAAGAATTGGCAACTTGTGGATCTACAGTAAACTGAAATTATATTCTCTGTGTTCTAGCTCTCTCTGTTCTTATTCCTCTTTGCAGTTTTTTAAAGTAGAAAAAGTGTAAAGTAATTAGTAATTATCTTACATTTACTATATTTAGCTTTTCAAGCTTGTGAGTTACTGTAGGATGAAACGCTTCCACATTTTGTGCTTCTTTGAAGTACACGTATCATACCGGCAATATTTGTTCAAGCTCCCAATATTAATCTTTTGTAAGCAATTCCCTGCTGGTACTATGGATCTTTTCCTGGGAATGAAAGAAATTGTATTAGAGGCTCATAGCTAGTGGATGAAAGTAAATGTATTAAAGAATTTTACAGGCATTAATAACACTGTTCTTAAAGGGTTTATTGAACCACTCGGCAAAGACTTACACCCCTCTACAAACACTCGCTCTGAAAAATGGGCAAAAGCTTATCATGGCACTGCTAATTTTTTTAAGTATTTATGTTTATATAACGAATTAAGGGAACTTGTTCTCTGCTGTTAAGTACCGGCTACTGCTTCATAGTGATTTGTCTATCCGGGATATAACTAAAACGCAAGAAAAAGGTTTCATTCACAAAGATGGTGAAATGGGTGAATATTTTAACATGTTTCAAAGTGTTGCAATGGCAAACTTTTATAGGTGCCAAATAAACATAAACTGGCTTTGTAAAAGTGCGGCTAAGCAAGTGAAATCTGTCTGCATCACTTTGACTAAATCAAATCTACTGTATAATAATCACCGAAATACGTATAGAAATTGTAGTGGCAAAAATATTTGGTGTACAAGAACAGATAGCACTGTTTTTTTAAAGTGGCCAAACTGAGTGCCTGCAGCTTATGTTCCATTCAAATAAGCAGAGGTTGATCTGCAGTAATCTGGTATGACCACAACACAGAGAACTGTTTCCATTCTACTGTATATCCATCAGCTTCTGAGAACAGCTGATCTGTAAAAGTATTTTGGAACTTCACCAATCTGATAGTAAAGGAAAACTGTCACCATTGACACCCCCCCCCCCACACACACACACACACTTACACAAATCACACACAGTACCTTTTAGATATCTTTTTACATGTACCACTGATGCTTCTATCCATGGGAGCAGAACCACCATTCTTCTAAAAAAGACACTGTAGTCGCACATGCACTGCGCATCTGTGAAGCTTGACTGTCAGCCAGATCTCTCCGACCTTCCTGACTAGATGTTTAAAAACAGAGGGGAACAATAAAAGTCTTATTTAGAAGAATGGGGGCTCTCATCCTATGGAAATGGGCATCAGTGGAACATGTATAAATACTGAAGCTACTATGTTGCGGGAGCTGCTGGTAACAGCTTTCCTTTAAGGTCTTGTTCAATGCCTATGTAACTAATCTGTTTTAGCAATGATACTCAGTTAACTCTACATCATACAATGCATCCACCCTTAATATTATAAGGGTATGTGACTACAGATAAAGAGAGGTCACTCTTCATGTGAAAAAGATTTTTTTTTTTTCCATAGAATGGAACAGTATAAGATGGACTTTGGCTGATGCTATACATGTCTGTAACTGTCACTTTAAGAGGGTCATATGAGTGACAGTATGAGGGACACTAGTGACTGCTATATAAAAAGGCTGAAGTTGCCATTGTTAAAGAAACTTGTGGTTTAGGAGGCAAATACTATAAGGAGGAGATGTGACTGCCGCTCTATTGGCATCCTGGCTGTCATTGTACTTGGGTTCTGCGACTGTGTGGTGTAGTGCCTGCAACATACTGTAACACATATGTTGTGTTACATCTAGTACACATTATTTCCCCTATCCCTTATACCCAAGAAAGGTTAGGGCAGACATATATTTAAGTTGTGTTAGTGACAATCCTCTTCAGCTGCCCATGCAATGAACACTATGCCTTTCTTAGAAAGTTGTTATAAACCAGTGCCTCAATTACATCAGGGCGGCTGCCAAGTTCCCAGGCCAACTCTTACAGTTTTCACCCCTGCAATGTACCTTATATGGTCATGGACAATGTAATATGGAATAAAGAAGTAGAAGATATAAACCTTCCCAAGTTCCGAAAAACGATTATACATATTTGTTTAGTTCTGGAGATTTATGCTTTGCGAGTCAAGTTTACAAAATGTGTTATCCTGACATCATGGATTACATTATTGAGCTCCTTCAATTAGCTCCCATTGTTCTGTAACACAGATGTGTATAAAAGCTAATGGATGTTCTGGCTCCAAACTCAAAGCAAATGGATATATGCCTGAAAGTGTATAAACTTTAAAAAAAATGGCTACTAAACATGGAGAATCAACATGTAGGAAAATCAGAACACTTCTTGTATAATGACACAGATATATTATATAGTGCGTGTAAAGATGGAAACCGTGTGCACTCTCACTCATGGAGGAACTGATATAACATACTGATCCAAAGCATCTATCAATGTGAGGCTCATGTATTAAAATCACCAGAGTTAAGTCTACATTTACATTGGTATTTTATAGTTTAGAATGGATGATATGAGTAGCTCTCAGAAATCTAGCATTCTGGCCATGCTATTTTATTGCATTGTTTGTTGCTAATGAATGAATAGTTAGATTAGAAAACAAGAGTTTTCCTTGAACAAATTAATATTTGGTGTGAACATGTAATTATGGATAGTTCTGAATATGGAGACAAGTTGACAGCAAACTAGTTAAGAAAACAGTTGCAGCTAACCTTAATGGGACTTGTCACCACCTTATTCATAAAAACAGGTATTGACAGGTCCCCACAGAACCCTAATGGCACAAGGACACCCTTCTTTTGAAGGGTGAACTTTGATTCCTTAAATTGTATACAGGCAGACAAGGCAGTGAGTCAGAGACAGCTTTTGCATATTGCTCCCTGCTAAACAACTCGGTGCAGGAAGCTGCGCATGAGACGTGAGCAGGTGGAGGACGCAAACCCGCCTCGATGCTCACTGCACATGAAAGACAATGGAAGAGAAGTGTGTGCAGGTGCAGGAATTTGGCCAGCCAGCCGGATGATGTCACTGAGGAGGTGGTGGCTTGCTGAGGGAGGACTGGAGGTGCCACTGACTTGGCCATGGAGGCCACGCCCCGCTGCCTTGTCTGCCTGGATACCAGATAGAGAATGAAAGTCTATTTTACCAGCTTCTGAGAAGAGTTTTTTAGGTAAAAGAAGGCTGCCCTTGTGCTCTTAGGGGACTGTGGAAACCTGTCAATACCTGCTTTTATGAAAAAGGTGGTGACAGGTTCCCTTTAATGGTATATTCACATTGCACCAAATTCTGCATGCCTTTATTCTACATTTATTTATTGGACTTCAAATTAATATATGCAGGCTGCCTCGTTTTTTACCTAAACCTTTTTTACCAAAAATCTGTTCTACCAAAATCAAAATTTGATCATTTCAATGAGCTTCCATTCATTGAAATTAACCTTGTAGACACTAAATTAGCTTTTTTCATTATTTCAAGGATAAAATTACATCTGTAAATGGAGTTTTTATTGATTTTTTTAAGTCACTATTTCTATTCAAAACTAAAGTTTATGTGAAGCATTAACATATTTTTATTCGGCTATATTAATATTACAACTTTTATTTGTCCTTTTTTTTCAGATGCAGCAACTATTCCACGAAAATTATGAACACAACCGAAAAGGATATATACAAGATCTGCACAACAGCAAAATTCATACAGCTATAACACTGCACCCTAATAAAAGGCCGGCATACCAGTACAGACTCCATAATTATATACTGAGCCGCAAGATTTCTGAATTACGCTTTCACACCATCCAGCTTCATAGGGAAAGTGTTTTGATGAGCAAGCTTAGTAACACGGAGATAAACAAGCTAGACCAGCAGCTTGGTATGATGCCATCATTCAATAGATTTCAGCCACGGGAAAGGAATGAAGTAATTGAATGGGAGTTTCTTACAGGAAAGCATATTTATTCAATGTCTGCAAACACACCACCATGCCAGAGTCTGAATAACCTTCTCAAGGTGTCTTTGGATGACACGGTAATGCAAGTAATGGAAATGATCAATGAGAACTCCAAATCAAGAGGAAGGTTAATTGATTTTAAAGAAATCCAGTATGGCTACCGCAGGATCCATCCTATGTATGGAGTAGAATATATTTTAGACATGTTGCTGTTGTACAAAAGGCATAAAGGGAGAAAACTGACTGTTCCAGTAAGACGTCATGCATATCTACAGCAGTCATTTAGTAAGCCATTTTTCAAAGAAGATGAAGAACTGGATGTGCAGAGCTTCTTGCAGAGCATTAACAGTGACACACAGTCTTTTTCATTTCTCTCGAACTCATTAAAAATGTTTTCTGCTCTTCATATGACAAAGGAAATGAAAGAAAAGAGTGACAAGAAAATACATTTCCTTGTTCCGCTCACCGGAAGGTATGATATCTTTGCCAGGTTTATGGAGAATTATGAGAAGGTCTGCCTCATCCCGAAGCAAAATGTAAAGCTAATCGTCATTTTATTTGATTCTGAAACAAACACAGACTCCGACAAGCACATGGCACTCATGGCAGAATATCAAAACAAGTACCCACAGTCGGAGATGTCCATAATGAAAATGTCAGGACAGTTTTCCAGGGGGTTGAGTCTTGACAAGGGATCTGCTCTGTTTGATAACGACACTTTATTGCTCTTTTGTGATGTAGACTTGCTGTTCACTTCGGAATTTCTACAAAGGTGTCGGGATAACACTATTCAGGGACAACAAGTGTATTACCCCATTGTATTTAGTCAGTATGACCCAAAAGTAATATATGGGGGAAACCCTCCTGCAGACAGTAACTTTGTGTTTACAAAAAAAACTGGCTTTTGGCGAGACTATGGATACGGTATAACTTGTATTTATAAAAGTGACCTGCTGAAAGTTGGTGGTTTTGATACCTCCATTCAAGGATGGGGCTTAGAAGACGTCGATCTCTTTACAAAGGTTATCTCTTCTGGTCTGAAGGCCTTTCGAAGTCAAGAAACTGGGGTGGTTCATGTTTTTCATCCTGTCCAATGTGACCCCAATTTAAACCCTAAACAGTATAAAATGTGCCTGGGTTCTAAAGCAAGTACATTTGCATCTGCATCTCAATTAGCAGAGATATGGCTAGAGAAACATTTAGGTGTTGGATATAACCGAACGCACTCCTGACATGTCTACTTACTTTGACATCAAGAGGAGTTTACCTCATGCTGTAAACTTTGTCATCATTGTCTACAAACTCCTCTGTGTCTTCCAAAGGATATTTGCTGTTCACTCACATTAATAAAAATGAACTCTAGTGATTAGCAATATTTTAATTTCCTGCTGAAGATGAGGTTACTATTCCCATTTTTGTGTTTGGAAATAAGTTAAAATTTGCGAATGAGTTCAACGATCTCATGGAGCACACTTATCAAGACGACATCATCCGACCAAGAAGACAGCTCTTACTAGGGAATAGGATGTGATATCATTATTTTGTTTCTCAATGTGACCCAAATATTTGCTGGCAAAGGTACCACAGAAGTGCATTATGCTTCCCTTTGGGAAGAGACTTGAGTTTTATAATTTATAACGAGACTTAAATAAACAGACACTACTTTTGTTCATCTTTAGAATTTTTAAAGTAAAAGATAACTATGATTGTATCTTTATTTTTTAAAACTGCATTAGGAGGGTCTTTTCATGAACAGCTGGTACTGGCTACCAAGGTCCAATATGTCTTACTATGCGTCCATTTTTGAATGTGTTCCTCCTATAATAAATCGACTCTTTATTCCCTAGGGAATATGATTGCTTCAATATTCAAGTACTGAACATTCTAGAATCCATTTTCTATTATATGCTGGCAAGAAGATGAATTACATGAAAAATAGTATTTAAAACACAGAACCATCAACCATATTTCCTTTTTTAAGAAATATGCAATTTTTTTATGTGAGTTCAACCATAAATATATTTCCATTAAATTCATTGTGTTGTAAGAATTAATGTGACAAATTGCTGGATATTTAAAGGTGCAGTACTGCTTAGATTGTATAAAAAAATCTGTCATCTTTAGAAGTTAACCTTACAATTACACATTTCAATAATCAATTGTATTAATGAATGGTTTGTAAAAGAAAACAGTCAATTAACATATATTATGTCCCTGTTGACCAATTGAAAAACAGATTTCAGTCTGTCCTCTAACCTGATATGAGAATATTTGTGATAGAAAAGCTTTGAAACTGTCTGAAGCTTGAAAAGTGTTATCTACTATAACTCTGTAGACTGCATGTAAGAACTGTAATTTCCATATTTTGGTGCTTTATACCGTCCCCTCAGGACAGATTTCAAACCTTGTCAACAGCTTAATGGATTGTGCGCTCAGCAGACTCATTGCTGATGCCTGTCTGCTACCTTATGCAATATAGTAAATAGCACCTCTTCCGATTGGACAATCAATAAATGGCAAAGCCTTTTTTTTTCCAGCTTTAATCCCAAAGTTTGCTGCAATTCATTTGGGTTTTATACCATTTTTTTTCTCCAAATCAGACTAAAGTTCTGCAACTGCTAGATATCCAAAACCATTTTCCAGTGAAATGTGGTTAATATCAGAAAGAAAGAAAAAAAATGTAATTACCGATACCGGAATTAGTAATAGTTTAATGAGATGCCCTCAAACTTCCTAATCAATTGGTGAACTAGGTGCCCTTAGCGAAAAAGTTAAGGCCTTATTTTATTTTGAGCTATAATCAGTTGAACTCAAGGAGCTGCCCTTTTATTATACCATATATCTGTGTATTGGCTGGGAAGACTTGCATCTGTGCAACCTTAAATGGTTGTGGATAAAAATAATGTAAGGAAATAACTAAAGACCTAACGGAAATGTCAACTCACCCTTATACGAATTTTAAAAAATGACATATAGCTCAATAATATATATATATATATATATATATATATATATATATATATATATATATATATATATATATATATTATACACATATAAATACCACTCAGGTGCACTTTCCAGAACCCGGACCAAAGTTCCTACAGAGTATAGGTAAAAAGAAAATGGCAGCACTCTGAGATTCAATGTGAAAAAAACATACTGATTTATTCCAACATGTGCCAAGCTACGGGTCGGCTCCTAAAGCCTAGAGCCTTTCTCAAGTGCAGTTTCTCTCAAGTGCTTAAGAGCCAAAACGTAGTTTGGCACAAGTTAAAATAAATCGGTAAATTTTTTTCACATTGAATCTCAAAGTGCTGCCATTTTCTTTATAACACTTCCTTCAGGGTGTGTTCACAGGTTGAGGTTTTCAGATGCACTTTTAGATGTCCAAACCAGGTGTGCAGTGAAAAAAAAAAATTCTTGTACAAAGTGATTTTACTACGTAAAGTGAGTAACTTATTTCAGAGCCAAAAAATGTTCCTACGTCACCATCTTTTTTTTAAATAATAGTAGGCTGAAGGAATTCCTTAGGAAATTTCGTGGCCACAGACAGGATTACAATAGAAGATAACACCTCTATAAAACACATACGGTAATCATTATCTATACTGCTGTCCACTACTGACAATAGATGATCATATCTACTCAACAAGCATGAGAGTTGAATCCAGTCTATAGCTGCCAATGGTCATGAGGCTGCAGTAAAGCATCTCACTAAATGCTGTTAAAGAAGGCAAGGCAAGGTGTCAGCCCCTGTAGTCAAATAGATAAAGGGATGTGCTTCACCATTTGCTTCTCATAGGTAAAGAAATCTGGTAATACATTTCCTTTAAAAAAAAATTAGAAAACAAGATTTCTTAAAGTGATTACAGAAATTTCTTATATTTGGTAGTAAGGTTCAAACAGATACACAGGACTAGTATATGTTAAATGTACTGTATACTTTTATATACTGCATATGTGTACATTAAACTTCCCAAGGGTGTCACATATGAAATATGACAATCAGCAGAAAAAAAAAATGCTAAAAGGTTTTTCATAATCATCAAGCAAATGTGTGACCCCAGATGTGAGAAATGCATTGTACAGATGGTTTGTTGAAATGTTGTATTTAAATCATCTTCTTTTATCAGTTTATTTGTAATTGAAAGACCAGTTGTAGCATTGCTGTAACCCCAACATCTGGCTTCTTAAATCTGCCGATTTTGATAGTTGGTCCATGTAAGTGATATTCAGCAGATGGAGATGTATTCATTCCAGAAATGAATAGCTGCTATTTTAAGGTTATGTGAATTTATTATGCCTTCTTTCCAAAAGTAAATGCTTATGAAATGATCATGAAATGCTGAAGAAACTGCATATTATTAGAAAACAAGAAGCCGTTTCCTGTTTCCCACCATATTTGAAAATGAGCCAAATTTGTGGGAAAATATGTGGCGAAAAAATGCAAAGAAAAAATTATCTTTTAAGAAAAAAAAGTAAAAATCTTATAATCCGGCACATGCATTATTAGAGCATTTTGTTTTACTAGTTATAAAATGTATATAATATGTGTCTTCTAATAACAAACATCCCTATAGTCCAGGAATATACAGGTAAATAGTGTTGGTATTAGCTTTTCGGAAAGTCGGAAAGTAAGCGTTCTCCATACGGAGACTTTGACGATTAAGGCCGCTGTGTAGGCAGGTGGAGACTTATAGCCATTGCTCCAGTAGGAGATTCTGTGAAATTTGCAAGTTACGTTTTCCAGGATGTCTCTCACTCAGCTCCACCAGTTCCTTACACTGTACTGAAGAGACGCAACCCTGTAGAAACAGACTTCTTGAAAGTCATACTTAATGTTAAGGGGGTTGCCTTACATGGTAGTAAAATGAGGCATTGTTTTCCTTGTTCCATCCTGGAAAACGTAATTTGCATATTTTGCAACAAGTGCTGCAAGAATAATTATGACCAGAATGGGAACGACCCTTAGTAGGTTATCAGCCACCTAAGTACCACTTATGCAGTATCTGTAAGTACGATCAGCGCTCAAGTCTAGGTCAAAAAACACTGAAATAATGTTTACCGTAACATTGTTCCCATGACACAAATCAGCAGATAAGTTGTCCCTGTGTGAAGTGATTGAGATAGCAGTACTTATTGGACAGTCTTACTATAACAGTTACAATATCTGGTGAAACTTAGGCCAAGCAGAAACTTTTTACTCTTTTGGAGTCTTTATGGGTTGTCACATAATATTTCATCATCAATTAATAAAAATTTCTAGACTGCTAGAACTTGAACTTTGTTTTGATGGGTGCTAGACAACCCTTATTCAAGACTGAAGGGTGCCGGACTATAAGATTTTTACTGTATTTATAGATTTTTTTTTAATATGCTCCACTGCTTTATGACTTGGTGGTCCAGAAAAGAAATATCTTTAAAACAGCAATGCATATTATAGAGGATTAATCTTGCCAGCAGCTCTGTATAAAACCAAGGGTTGTGGAATAGGTTCTAGACTGTAATGAGTTTTTTCAATGTGCAGTCATTTTATGCATTACATTGTCTATTGAGACCCATGATGCTTTTTGTTTTTCATTGTGTATTATTTAAGGTATTATTGGTTACTTGCTGGTCTGGTAACTTATGCAAAATTATAATTTTGTTCCTCTGTTAATTTTATAAAATATTGCATTTCTTTAACATCATTGCACTTTTGTGTTTTTAGTGTATTTATTCAGCACAATAAAACTATATCCTAAAGTTTTAGCTCATACAGTTGTTTCAAAAACAGTTTCAAGACGTGCTGTTCTGCAGGTATATGGCTACTTGAGTGTGGAGGAGCGTGGTATTTAGGGAAAAATACAGTCGACGCAGTTCAAATATTTTTTCTTGCACTTTAGTGATTAAATACAAAATATCAAAGATATGAATAGTTTTTTCCACATGGTATCTTCCAAAGAAATATCAGCAATAACTTTTTTACATTATATTCTTAAAAAGTGTAAGGTGAAATATATTCTTTTTGTTTGAATGGTAAATTACCTTTTCCAATCTTTCAAACTTCCATAAAATACAGTTCTCTTTCTCTTATATATGAACTTCACCTTGGACATTAGGCAGAAACATTACAAGAGACAAGACATAGGGGCACATTTACTAAGAGCTTTGCACCAGTTTTATGTTGTACTCTGCACATTCTTTCTAGTGGAAACTGCTTGCACAGGTATTTAACTTCTTCATGCCCGCAGGTACGTGTATGGCGCATAGGTGTGGGGGTGGACGAAGAGGGCTCGCGGGCTGAGCCCTCTTCATACACAGGTGGGGTTTGTAGCATATTGCAGCAAACCCCCACTGCTAATACCCGAGGTCGGTGCTAGCCGACGGCATGCAAAAGACAGCGGCGTGTGGGCGCCGTCATCTTGGATCTGTTCGTGGCTCATTGTAATGTATACTGTGCCAGTGGCTCATTGTAATGTATACTGTGCAAAAATGCCATATACTGCAATACAGTTGCATTTACAGTAAGTATATGGTAGGAATGATCAGACCATCTAGTATTAATGTACCCTAGAGGGTCTAAAAAATTGTTTCAAAAAATTGTTTCAAAAAAGTTTTTAAAATAAATTTAAAAAGTCAAAACCTAAAAGTTCAAATCACCCCCTTTCCCTAGAACTTATATAAAATGTAATAAACAGTAAAAGTCACAGACACAATAGGTATTGCTGTGTCACAAAATGCCCGATCTATCAAAATATAAAAACGGTTATTGCCGGCGGTGAACCACAAAAAAGAAAATAGCGCCCAAATGTCTGGAAGGCGACTTTTACACCATTTTACATGACATAAAAAATGGAATAAAAAGTGATCAAAATGTCACAATGAAAATGTCGGCTCATTTTGAAAAAAAATTGACACCCAACTCGGCTCCATAGACCAAAGTATGAAAAAGTTATTAGTGCCATAAGATTTTCTTTGTTCACATTTGTTTACTTTTTGTAAATGTATTGAAACACAATAAAACCTGTATAAATATCACCGTGATTGTACCGAACCAAGAATAAAGTAGAGGTGTTATTTGGAGCACTAAGTGAGCCCACAAGAATGTGACGCAAACGGATTTTTTTCCCAATATTTCCACATTTTGAATTTTATTCCAGCTTCCAGTACATGGCATGGAATAATAAATAATGCCACAGAGAAGTAAAATTTGTTACGCAGAAAATAAGCCCACACAGAGCTCTGTACACAGAAAAATAAAAAAGTTATGGAGCGAGAGGTGGGGAGCGAGAAATGAGCAAAAAAAACCTGCATCCTTAAGGGGTTAAGAAGTGTATGCACCACAAATGTGTTGCTCGTGACCCTTTTGTGGCACAACTGCGATTGCCTCCATGCGACACAAATTAGAGGGCATTCCTGTGCTCATTCGGACCATGTGCCAGGTTTAACATGCAAAGTCTGTTGCACGCCATATGTCAAAGGTGCACCACAAAAAAGTTGTGCCGGACTAGTGCGGGGAAGCGCCAGATTCCGGATTTCTCGCACACTTTCTCAAAATCTGAGAACATTATACATGGGCAGAGCACTTTTGGTGCAGTTTCCTACATTCTTAGTAAATGTGCCCCATCAGGGGCGTCGCTAGGTCAAAAGATCCGGGGCTCGTGCCCCCAGATCTTTTGGCCGGTGCCCCGTATCTCCCTGGGTCTGCAGGACATCAGGTCCCGGTGCCCGTGCATCCTCGTCTCTCTCTTCACGATCCTAGTGTTCACTGCTTTCCTTGCAGGACCTGTGATGATGTCACGATCACATGACCTGCAGGGGGAAGCAGTGCACGGAGCTGCAGGAGTGAGGTGGGAGGGAGAACGTAGGAAGATCTATATGGGCACATGACAGGGGGATCTATATGGGCACATAACAAGGGGATCTGTATGGGGCACATAACAGGGGGATCTATTTGGGCACATGACAGGGTGATCTATATCGCCACATAACAAGGGGATCTGTATGGGGCACATAACAGGGGGATCTATATAGGCACATGACAGGGGGATCTATATGGGCACATGGCAGGGGGATCTGTATGGGGCACATGACAGGGGGATCTATATGGGCACATGACAAGGGGATCTATATGGGCACATGACAAGGGGATCTGTATGGGGCACGTTACAGGGGGATCTATATGGGCACATGACAAGGGGATCTGTATGGGGCAGATTACAAGGGGATCTGTATAGGGCACATGACAGGGGGATCTATAAAGGCACATGACAAGGGGATCTGTGTGTGGCACATTACAGGGGGATCTGTGTGGGGCACATGACAGGGGGATCTGTGTGGGGCACATGACAGGGGGATTTGTGTGGGGGACATTCCTTGGGGCGTGTTCACATGTGTCAGTAGGAAGGGCCTAGGTTTGATCTCACATGAGTTTCCAGTGAAATGCATGTGATAACGAGCGCCTGGTGTCTTGTATTTGTTTAAATGCAATAGTGTGAGCGCAACCTAAGGTTGGTGCCACACGCACTGCTTTGTCTGCGTTTGAAAATGCAAGCGCAGACAAAGCCGCGCCCCAATTGCATCGGCGTTTCTATGGAAACGCCTGCGATCGAGAATGAGCCGCCGGTGTTTTTTCATTAATTTCATGCAAAACACCGGCAGCTTTGAGGTGGTTTTAGGTGCAGTTTTGCTATTTTAACAAGTGAAAGACATGAACTGGTGAATTTAAGTTTGAAGGGGAAACCTGCTCCACAAATGTCTTTCACTTGTTAAAATAACACAACTGCACCTAAAACCTCCTCAAAACTGATTGCGATGCATTTGAAACTGCAACATGTGAACGCAACTTTGGAGAACCACGATTTCGGAACAATGAAGGACATGTCTGTGTGGTGAACTCCACAGAAAGGAGACGTGGTGATGCCGGGTATAAGGGTGGTTGGCGTTTTGAACCCGTTTTTAGAAAACACATTCATTTTTGCTAGTTTTTAATAAAGATAATTGGGAAAACTGGACAAAAACCGATGTGTTTTTTAATGGACTGAAAACACATGACTAAAAATGGACTAACAGCAGGTTCAAAACGTCACGTGTGCCACCACCCTAATAATGAATTGGACATGTCACTTGCAGTCACTGGATTTAAGTCAGGATTTCTCCTGTGGTTTCTGTAGCTGTATATACCCTCAGTAAAGTTGTTATTGGCACAGCCACATGTGAGGGGGTTATGTACAGGAGGGGGTATTACTTAAAGTCTGATACAAATGCATTGGGACCCGTGCCCCGGATCTTTTAGCACCCTAGCAGCGCCCCTGTGCCCCATAGAGTCAGATGATGTGAGCTGCATCCTGTGACATTTTGGCGGAGAGTGTCTGGGGAAGCATACTCTGAGAATATAATGTGAAAAAGTTATTCATGATATTTCTCTGAAGGATACAATGTGGAAAAAACTATTTGTATCTTTGTAATTTTGTGTTTAATTACTAAAGAAAACATATATAAACTGTATGGACTGTTTGTTTTTCTATACAACTATTTTTCGGAAACTGGGAGATTCTGAATTCTCGCAGATGTATATCGATGCACCTAGTACCCAATATTTATAGATTTTTGGAACTTGGCATTTAGCCATCATTGTTAGTTTAATGGATATACCGATACTTCACAGTGATGCACAAATTGTAAGTTTACAAACCCTAGAGAATATTCCATATTTCACATAAATTAAACGTAAAACTTTTCCTGCACATGGCCTTGTGCCCATCTGTTTTGGCTGGATGGAAGGAGTGAGTGCTGCTCATGCCTCCCATCTCTATAGCAACTGGACCGTTTTAGTATTAGGTGGGATCCCTGATAACTGCATGAAAATGTTTCTACTCTTATCCCATTCCTCTTTATGAAACATTAACAACCCTATGGATGGTCCAACCCTATGGATGGACCAAACCCTATGGATGGACCAAACATGTATCATAGTTTGGTCTCTCTGAGGTGAATTTTAGAGACTCTGGCAGCTAGTTTTTGCACCTTATGTATGATCCTGTCTTTTTACTTGTGATACAGTTTTTCCTATCCTGACAGGCGCAAATTTTGGCTTCTTTTTGAGACTTTTTGTTGCAAATGTCGCTAATCCACATGGACATAAGCCACACGAGGGGGTTGTATACAGGAGGAGACACTACTGATAATTTAGGATTTGAGGCTATGTCCTGCATTTTTAAGCACTGCAGTCACACCCCAGGGAGATGACGACATATGAGTCTGTGGTCACACGGGGTGTTAAGGGTGCGGTCACACATCTTGATTGCATCTTGAAACCTTTTACAACAGCTGAGGAGAGGGGATTTGCCGAATTACATTACTGTTAATATTTGCATTTGCACACTGCATTGTAAACGCAGATGCGTTAACATTTCATTAATGCATGTGTTTGTTAAGGCAATGTTAACACATGTGTTAACATAATTGATAACAGATGTTTAATTAGGCAAATCTCCCCTGTTGCAATCCGTTTTTAAACGCATGAATTAGACGCGACATGTGACTGCACCCTCAGACGTAACAAATACATTTTAAAATGTAAATGCAAAAATTTCGAAATTTTCAAAAAACAGGTTACTGTGCAAAATTTTTAAAATTTAAAGCATGTGAAATAATTCCAATTTACATGTTAAAATAGGGTTCATGAAAAAAAAACTTCCTTTGCACCTGTCATGGACCAGGTGCAGATTTGAAAAGTTGCACGGAACATCTGGAAAACAAAGATACATAAGGCACACTGCACAAGGTGCAGACCAGGGCGTACTTGAAAAACGACAGAGTAAAAAGTTGCAAAAAAGTCACAAAAACTACAAAAGTCGCAAAAATTAGACTAGCAGAAATAATAATACATGTCCCCCTATGTATACAGCATCATCATTAAAAATATTTTGATATTTGCACAAATCCTTCTTGAGAAAATGGAAGATAACTTGTCTTGATATGTCAGTTTCCGTAAATATTTTCCCCATCAAATAACTTTGAAGTATATTTTCTAATATTTTATACTTCCCTTATTGTAACTATTAGAAACAAATTGACCACTGGGTGTGACCAATGGGAAGTTTACCCATCTACACTCTGATACTATCTATTCACTCATTAGAGGAGTAGTGACTGGTCATATTTAATCTCATCTTTTAATCTAACTGGACTTTGATTTGATTAGATCTGAATTATTGTAAGTTGACTTCATTTGAATATACAGTACTTGTATGTGTAAAATAACATGTTTCAAAAAACATTTTCTAGTAGTGTAAGATAGGGACATTAAATTGACTTAGAATTGGACAAAAACTCAAGATGTCGATAAATATATTATGAGTATTTGATGCTCTACGAATCATGACTTCTCTCTGAGCATTTCCAGAGAGATTACATTTATATTACTTTATTTTACTGTATATAACACTCATCAAGTTTAATCTAAATCCAGCAACAATGTTTATATTATTACCTGAAGTGAACAACAATTTCATAAATATTTCCACTATCTTATTATTACGCATCTTTCATTACGATTCTTTGTCTCGTGATTAATTCTTTTCTCTCGGGAATAATAAATGATTTCATTTGGAAGAACATCTTTTGACAACCTCCCTCCCCCTTCTGACACTGGGAACAAGCGTAAGTACATGTGAAATTACAGTTATTATAAAGCATTATCTACACAGTTGTCTGATGCTTAGCTTACATTGTCTATATCTGTATATTCTGCTATCTGAAAGGATGAATAAATGTAGGAGTCACTGCATTGCACCACATACTGTACACTTACATTTCAAGGAACAATTACTGAAATAACTGGTTCAGAACTTTACACTTAATTATAAGTAGGAGAAATTGAGTTAATGTTGTTACAGTGTGAATACAAAGTTTATACTTATTATTAAAACACATTTATCACATTCTTCAAGTTCCCACTTATTTAACAGGTTCCAGACCAACCTCTGTAGATTTACAGCAGGTAGTCCGAGGCCCTAAAGCTTAGGCCATACAATATTAACAGTTCAGGCTTCAGGAAGCGGACCAAGTGATCAGGCACCGAATGTGGTAAATACCACTTCTGTCTCATACACATTGCTTGCTCGAGCGCTGTGCAGAGAATAGAGGCAGTGTCAGGTCTGCTGCTTCTTTGCATCCTGGCAATCACGAGATGAAACAATAATAAAATACACAAATATATTGTATTTTATTTTATTCTGTTTAAAATTGCCACCTTATAGAACCCCAATTAACTAACCACATATTGATGTCTTAAACCCCCCTCCTTCAGCGGTCCTCTTAATGAATTTGGGCGCAAACTATGCCAGTTCCGACCTGTAGACCAGATTGGAACTGGTGGAGTTTCCTACTATAGTAGATTTACTATAATAAATGTGCCCTATGCCTGCCCCTCTGCCAGCTCGCTCTCTGCCCTGACATACGACTGGTGGGGACGCGGATAAACCATAATAAATCCCCTAAGGCCCGTTCCCCACTTGCGAGTGTGATGCGATAAACTCGCATCACACTCGCAACGCAAGCTGCCGGGAACGCACGGCCTGAACGCTGCACCGCGGGAGTGAACTCAGCATGTCAGTTCACTCCCGCTGTGCAGGCGTTCAGGCCGTGCGTTCCCGGCAGCTTGCGTTGCGAGTGTGATGCGAGTTCATCGCATCACACTCGCAAGTGGGGAACGGGCCTAAATGTATGTGGGGGGAAGGGAGGGGTGTCTAAACATGATATGTGATTGGCCCTGAGTGTATATGCAATGAATCTGTGTAACCTAATAAAAGGTAACATGGCATCAGACACATCGAATAGAGCTATGTGCTAGAAATTGTGCATTATCTTGGCACTTCATTGTTATTTATCATTCAGCAGTATATACTCTGATAAATTTGGTGGACTTTTAAACTACATACATCAAGTGTATTACTTTTTAATATATATCAACTATATTATTATTATAATCATCATCGCATGTTGATATAATACATTTTATATGTGGGTATTTTGATTTACTATTTTTAATTCTTTTTTTATAGTAGTGCCTACTCTCCATTTATTTTGTATTTTCTATTGTATTGGTTGGTAACCCAGCCATTGCAAGAGCATGCCAGTTCCACTTGAAGTCACTATGAACTTCTTATACTTTTAGGTAAGATATGTACAGTACAGACCAAAAGTTTGGACACACCTACTCATTCAAAGAGTTTTCTGTGTTTTAATGACTATAAAAATTGTAGATTCACACTGAAGGCATCAAAACTATTACCGGTAATTAATACATGTTTATTTATATACTTAAGAAAAAAAGTGTGAAACAACTTAAAATATGTCTTATATTGTAGGTTCTTCAAAGTAGCCACCTTTTGCTTTGATTAATGCTTTGCACACTCTTGGCTTTCTATTGATGAGCTTCAAGAAGTAGTCACCTGACATGGTCTTCCAAAGGTCTTGAAGGAGTTCCCAGAGATGCTTAGCACTTGTTGGCCCTCTTGCCTTATCTCTGCGGTCCAGCTCACCCCAAACCATTTCGATTGGGTTCACTTCTGGTGACTGTGGAGGCCAGGTCATCTGGTGTAGCACCCAATCACTCTCCTTCTTGATCACAGTTGTTGTAGAGATGTGTCTGCTGCAAGAACGCTGTATGGCATTGACCTGGTCTCTAATCTGAGCTGCTGTTTTCCTGCGATTTTTGCTGATGACTGATGACTCGGATGAACTTAACCTCTGCAGCAGAGGTGACTCTTGGTCTTCCTTTCCTGGGGCACTCCTCATGTGAGCCAGTTTCTTTGTAGCACTTGATGGTTTTTGCAACCAATAAACAGACTGACTGACCTTCATTTCTTAGAGAAATGATGTCCACTCGTTTTTCTTTACTTACCTGCTTTTTTCTAACCTTTTCTGGTGACTACCTCTTGAAGCTCATCAAGATAATGCCAAGAGTGTGCAAAGCAGTAATCAGAGCACAAGGCGGCTACTTAGATGAACCTAGAATATAGGACATATTTTCAGTTATTTAACACTTTTTTGTTAAGTATATAATTCCACATGTGTTAATAGTTATGATCCCTTCAGTGTGAATCTACAATTTTTATAGTCATGGAAATACAGAAAATTCTTTGAATGAGAAGGTGTGTCCCAAATTTTTGGTCTGTACTCCTGCACACCTAGGCTAAGTTTTTGAAAGCTTACATACACTTTAAGTGCCAAATGCAGATTATTGCTTTTATATTGATAGATTTCTACTCCTGTTACACATAAACTTTTTAATATGAATTGCATTGTCCAATTCTTGCATAATAATAATAATAATAATAATAATAATAAATCTATATTTACATGGCGCCATCATATTACTCAGTGCTGTGGAGATCATACGACATATTACAGATTACATAAGACATTAAAGAGCAATAACATTTTGCTTGTATGACAATTGGTAAATACTATAGTAATATTTGTTATTGTGAATCAGTGTAAGTGACCAATCACAAACATAGAAAGATTCATTTCCTTTACCACCAAAATATCTCATGGAAAACACTGATGATTCGCAGATGATTCATGAAGTGAATCACAGATGATAACCAATGAGATAAAAAGAGATTATAGTAGAGCTTCTATACTTTTCTGGAATATAAAAAATATGATTGGTATTTGAGAGCAAGTTTTTTCCTAAACAGCACTCTTGTCATATTTTATTTTACAAAATGTCTAAATGTACATTATGAATGATACATTATGGCCACATATCTACCCCTACCACAAATGTAATAACATAAAACTATGAAACCTACTAAACATCAAACAATATAAATTTTCATATTAATAGCAAAAAGTCCTATAATTTAAAAACAAAAAAGTACAAATGTGGCCCTTAAAAGATTAAACTCTTGTGGATAATACCAATACCAAACAGCAGTTGTTTCCTGTAAAAACAGTAGACAACCACCCTGTATTGAGAGAGTTCAGCTTAGGTGCCATGTTAAAGTCTTGATGTAATCATACTAATAGTATGGGCTGGTGCCTATAGCCAGCGCCCTTTAGGCACAAGCTATAGCACAATTCTATGCAAGGTCATTACTGGCTTATAATTGCCCTGCCATCACAATGCATTCTTGTGCTGTGCTGCAGGTCATCTGAATAAGTCAAGAGTGTGCCGCAGGGCAGAGTTAGCATCATACTCTGGTGCAATTACCCATATATACTCGAGTATAAGCCGACCCAAGTATAAGCCGAGGCCCCTAATTTTACCACAAAAACCTGGGAAAACCTATTGACTCGAGTTTAAGCAGAGGGTGGGAAATGCATTGGTCACAGCCTCCCAAGTATATAGCCTGCCCGACCCTGCCCCATAGTATATAGCCAGCACCTGCCCCCCAGCCCCTTGCCCCTGTATATAGCCAGCAGCAGGGGAAGCTGGAAAGGTGAGTTTTGATATATTTTTTACTCGAGTATAAGCCACGTTTGGTTTTTCTGCACATTTTTTGTGCTGGAAAAACTAGGCTTATACTCGAGTATAAATGGTAGATTTCATTGTAATATGAAAAAATAGGGATGAGGACCCTGCTCACAAGAGCTTACAGTCTATTAGAGGGAAAGAGGTGTCACAAGAGGTATAAGCGATTGATAATGGTTCAGCCATTCTTTATAAGGGAATGGAATAAAAATTATTTAATAAATAAAAATTCTTCTACTTGACCCATTCATTAGCAGCCAGCTTATATACAAGGTCCAAGTAGTTATATATAAGGACTGCAGAGAAGCCTGAAGGTTGGTATCTGGTGTTTGCTGGATAACAGAAGGGAGGAGGACACAGAATGATTAAATGAAGCCAGTGTAGTATATCCCAATTTCATTGAGGTAGCATCGTACTTACAGCACATCCGCAGTGAAGCCGAGATGTACTACAGTTACAGCGCCAAGAGCTCCAGACCAATAAACCTTGTTAGCAATCCAAAAAAGATATTCCAATGAAAATTTTTTTAAATGTTACAATTTGAGGAATGCAATAATAAAAACACAAACCCCCAAATGCTTACATTTAAAAAGCAAAGTGGGTTGGGGCTCGTGGGTGTCCTAATATTAACTTTTTCATTGCATGCAGACCGGAAACAAGCTTAATGGAGATGTAGATGTTGACCTTCTTCTAAATCCAGAACTTCAGCACTGCAAGGCAATAGTGATGACCACTGAGCCACCATGTTGAATAAAAAATAAGCTAAATAAAATAGACAATACATGCATTGTTACAAGCACATAAATATACAGTACACATCTTTACATCTCTTAGAATGAGTAATCAAACAGTAACCATATAACACCAATGAGATCATAGCGTGGGGATGTTTGAAGATTTGGCAGTGATATCTGTACTGTAATTAAAAGTTTTAATATAGTCCTAGATTAAAATCCCAAAGTGAAGCACAACACTCCCCCCCCAGACTATTGGTAATACATGTCCAAGCCAAAATAAGAACAGCTATAGGAGCAGGGATTAATACAAATTACTAGAAAAATCCATCCAGGAGTTCATTACGTTTATAACAAGAATTTATAACCTCTTCTCTATTGTTAGCAACCAGCAACTCACTGCGTTTAGGAAGATAAATTGAAAAGAAATAGCAGAATTACAAGCACCGTACTTGTGTCAGAGCCATGTACTGTATTCCTGGCTGATTTCTGAAACACTACAAACGTGTAAAATACAGAAAAACAAGCAAGAACCACTATACAACCATGTCTAAAATATAATTGCTTCCCTTCATATAATGTTATCAGAATGTACTGTTGTGGAAAATCTGAAATGGTGTCATGTCAGCCATAGCATAAAACATGATATGTTGCTTATTAGCCTCCTTGACTGTACAGTATTATTTTACTGCTGAATCTCAATTTCTAAAATATTGGATTCCGATAGAAAAGCAGAACACTGTGTAATCATATTGTAAAGAGACTATTATCACAGTCAGATTGGACAGCGTCATTTACAATACATAGAGGTCATACAGCTGTTATCCAAAGTGATGCCGTAATGGCAATGCCTAAGGCTATACTGACAGTTGTGTAGGTTAATGTGTAAACAGTTCATTAATGGAGCTAAAAGATCTGTGGACATAACTGCCGTGGCCAGATGTCTGTGGGCTATTTTTAATACATCTGTACATTGTGATTTTCTATATGGCAACTATGGGATCAGTGAGAAGAGTCCAGATAAAAATAATATTCAAAAGCATCCGAATGGGGTGCGTTGATGTTCTCCTCAAGTTTTGGGACATGAGACAGGCACTGACTTAGTCTCTCATAAGCAGGTGAGAATTGTGAACAGTGCATTATGTGTAAGGCCACCATTGTTAGGGGGTGAATCGACAATTAAATTTGTAACTGAACACCTAATCTTGCTAGATAACACGAGCTAGGAGTCAAATTTCAGTGAGAATTATAGATTAGGAAAGAGGAGGCAAATATGCTGAAAATTTGTGTTTATTGTGTTCCCTGCATAATGGCAGCATGCACTGTGCATTATGTTATATTCCAGGTTTCAACATGTACTAAGGAGGGGGGCTTGTACCCCAGTTTTCTGGTGAACAAGAATTGACTAAATCACAATTCCTAGTGCACGGCCAAGAATTGTGATTATTTCCCCCTCACACAGTCTTCATGGTAAGTGGGCATGAAGGGGGCCCTGGCCACAGTGTGGGCACAAGCTTTAGCCTGCGCCAGTTCTGACATGTAGGATTCTCCACCAGCACAGCTTCCCGACGAGCATTTTCTTGTGGGCTCTGTTTTTACAGCCTTCACAGTTCAGTCCGATTGGGTCAATGCGATCACGTGGACACCAAATTCATATAGGTTTTATTTTTTTATACATATAATAGATTATATTAGATTTGTATAAAGAAAATTCTTTGTGTCACCATATTCTTACTGATAAAATAAGTTCACAGTGAACCACAATAGTATGCACATCAACCATCGAGTCAGCAAAAACACATCAGAAAGGGAGCTCGTTCAGACCTCCAATAAGTCTCGTCTGACACGGTCCCCAGTAATACCTCACCATGCCTTAGTGCATTCCTGTATAGCATATGACACGGTGCATCATCTCAAAACCACGGACCAACATTAATCCGGACAGTAAGGAATAATAGGGTGGATCTCACCAGTCTTCGATGCACCGTCTCCTGGTCGAGCGGTACTGGTCCGGAGGTACAGGACCAATTAAACCCTACGATCGCTTTGTATCCTGACCCCGCAATATTGCTCCCAGTACTGTCCCTTTCAGACTCTGTTAGTCCCTAATATGTAATCCCTACGCGTTTCATTCCTGCTGACATTCTTCCAGACATTAGATTACTGACTAGTCTAGTAAATGAGAACAATCCAGTACACAGTGGTAGAGGCCCTTTAACAGACTGTAAGTTAAAAATTACCCGACTCCCTCCCAGCTCTGATGTCTCACCAGTAGACGTGTTTCTAAATAGGGTCATACAGGATCTTAGGCAGTTGAAAAACAGTATATCCCCTTTAATTTCAGTAAGGAAGAGATGCACACTCTCCAGGTTCTGGAAAAAGAACCTTCAATAACAATCAAGGGCAGTAACACGGTAGTTATGCCATACATCTAACTACAAAGAAATGTGTCTTGACCTGCTTAAGGATAGGGGAGCATATGAAATTCTTCTAAACAACCCGACTGAGATATACCTGAAAGAACTGGAATATCTCCTATTACAAGCCAAATCTGAAGGCTTGATAGATGACTCGGAGTATAAATTTATGTTGCCCCAAAATCTGGTAGTTGCGACGTTCTTTAGCCTTCCGAAGGTACATAAGGGGGTGTCTTCCCTGAAGGGACGTCCAATTGTATCAGGGGAAGGCAACATTACTCAAAACCTTGGGATCTACCTGGACAAAGTTTTGAGAGAATTTGTGGTAAATCTTCCGTCCTATACTCGGGACACTTTAGATCTGTTGTCAAAATTGGAAGGCATCTCTCTTGACAAAGAACATCTATTAGGAAGTTTAGATGTTGAAGCGCTTTACTCTTCTATCCCTCATGAAATGGGTTTACGAGCGGTAGCCCATTTTCTCAAATCAAGGGGAACTCAACAAGAAAGACACAATTCATTCATCTTGAAAGCTCTAGAATTTTGTTTGACAAGGGACTTCTTTGTCTTTAATGGCAAATTCTACCACCAGCTCAGGGGCACCGCAATGGGTTGGCCATGCGAATCTGCTCCTGGGCTGGTGGGAGGAAACCTGTGTTTTCTCAGACTCCAACTCACAGAGCACTTTAAACATCGATGCCTGGTATAGGTACATAGTAATCTGGCAGGGCTGACAAACCACTTTTTCTACATTTGTTCGGCAGCTTAATGATAACACCATAGGGCTGAGTTTTACCCACGAAAGTTCATACTCCCCGAGGTTTATCGTAAAACAACCTCTACCAACTCCCTTTTAAGGTGGGAGAGTAGCCACCCATTACCCCTGAGGGGTAATACCTACGCCTCAGGAGGAATTGTTCCACCACAGAACTATTCCTCAAGCAAGCCAGGGATCTACGTTATAGATTCCTGGAAAGAGGCTATCCAGACAAAATTCTTAGAAAAGCTTTCCAGGATGCCCTTAAGAATGACCAAAGTCACCTCTTACCAACAAAAAAACAGGTGATAAAGAAAGAGGAAAAAACCATTAGGTCAATCACCACGTTTAACAATGGGGCTGCGGCTGCAAAAAGGATTTTGCATAAGCATTGGGACATATTGATGATGGACCCAGATCTGAAAGATGCCATCAGCTCGGAACCAACAGTAACCTATAGAAAAGGACGTTCACTGAAGGACAGGCTTGTCCACAGTCATTTGAGGCAACATCAGGACCAGACTTGGCTGGGCAAAATGAATGTCACAGGCAATTTTGGGTGCAGTGGTCTGTCCCTATATGAAGAGATGCAAGTCCTTCACATCATCAGTCACTGGTAACTCCTACATGATTAAACAGTACATTAACTGTAAATCAGTAGGAGTAATCTATAGAGTAGTCTGTGAATATAAAAAGGAATACGTGGGCAAAACAATCTGTGAGTTTAGGAAAAGAATTGGAGCACACCTAGGCGATATAGCTCATGGTAGGGACACGCCGCTTGCCCGCCATGTGAACTTAGTCCATAATGGTGATGCCAGTAAGATCTGTTTCCATGGCATCCAAGTAATAAATAGACCGGAAAGGGGGAGAAATTGGGACAAGCTAGTCCTACAGCAAGAAACAAAGTGGATATTTCTGCTGGACACGGTGGCCCTGAAAGGTCTAAATGAGATGCTAAATTTTGGTTGCTTCATATAATTCTAGAGCAATTTTGAGTGGGGGTTTTCTTCTGCATGTATCCTCTTTGGGAAAGTCTCATTCTGTCTGTTCTTTTCATTTAAATGTCTAAATTACCTTGCCAGCTATAAACCAACTAGATCGCACAAATCTGCACACTTGGATACCTACATATCAAGCGATGATTATGTACAGCATAATACGCCTTTATTTAGTTAGTATGCAACAATAACGCTAGCATACAGGATGATTGAAGTGTATCTATGGTGACTTTAAACAGCACTTCCGTCCGCCTCTACCTGCTTCCTAAAGCATCCCATTGGAGTGGAGGTGAGGGCGGAGTGTGGGCGTATCCGGTGTGGTTACGCCAAGGGCTTTTTGCCTTCTCATGCCGAATCCGCCCATACTTGACTCCTCCCACTCAAGAGGAGTGGAGGAGTGGAGGAGTAGCGAGGGGGTGTGGCGCATATTGAGTTTGTTCGGAAGCGACTCCTCCCACTCTATGATTAAATACTGTGAGGGTGGAGGAGGAGGGAGGAGATGTGTCAGGGGAATCCCCGGCTATAGCTCCTCCCACTCTGTGCCATAATAGCTCCTTCCACTCTGTGATGTCATAGCTCCTTCCATTCTGTGATGAAGGGAAGTGATGTCATAGCTCCTCCCACTCCGTGACATCATATCTCCTCCCACTCATTGACAGAGGGTAGTCCTCAGCCTATCAGCTTTCTAAATGCGTATGGGGTAGGGCAGCATCAACTTTAAAAGTGTGAGAGCACCAGATTGTGGCACCCATGCCACTACATCTAGCCACCATACTAGTATAACTTGTATTATATGGGCCACTGCTCGTTTTTGATTCATTTTAACCCTTTGATGTGAAGCTTTTGCAGCCATACTTAGCATCAAAACTGCATAGTCCACTACATTACTTTATTCCCCTGATGAGTGCGTCACACGACGTTCGAAACGCGTAGGGATTACATATTAGGGACTAACAGAGTCTTAAAGGGACAGTACTGGGACCGTCCTTGTCAGGGCGGGAGCAATATTGCGGGGTCAGGATACAAAGCGATCATAGGGTTTAATAGGTCCTGTACCTCCGGACCAGTACCGCTCGACCAGGAGAGGGCGCATCGAAGACTGGTGAGATCCACCCTATTATTCCTTACTGTCTGGATTAATGTTGGTCCGTGGTTTTGAGATGATGCACCATGTCATATGCTATACAGGAATGCACTAAGGCAGTGATGGCGAACCTTTTAGAGGCCGAGTGCCCAAAATGCAACCCAAACCCTTCTGACTTGAAGTGAAGTGCCAACACAAAAATTTAACTAGAATAACAAGGTTTTAATTGAGAAAACGAGCCATAGAGAGACGCCCCCCCACCATATACGTAATATAGTATAAAATGCATACAGCTTGTCACCATGTAGTATAAAATGCATAAAGCTTGTCGCCATGTAGTATAAAATGCATACAGAATGCCGCCAAGTAGTATAAAATGCATACAGAATGTCGCCATGTAGTATAAAATGCATACAGAATGCCGCCAAGTAGTATAAAATGCATACAGAATTTGCCATGTAGTATAAAATGCATACAGAATTTGCCATGTAGTATAAAATGCATACAGAATGCCGCCATGTATGATAAAATGCATACAGCTTATCGCCATGTAGTATAAAATACATACAGAATATATATATATATATATATTATATATATATGTATACACATATAAACACCTACATATACACATACATATACACATTACATACATATACACATTACATACATATACACATACATATACTCATTACATACATATACATATTAATATACTCATTACATACATATACATATTACATACATATACACATACATATACTCATTACATACATATACATATTACATACATATACACAGATAAACTTACTTTATTTTCTTTTATTCTACAGGAAGGTTCTCCAGGAATGCATGCAGGTTACACTGTATGCATTCTTCACTCCCACCTGGAGCGGAGGAGAGGGGGGCTACGGAGCGGAGGAGAGGGGGGCCACGGAGCGGAGGAGAGGGGGGCCACGGAGCGGAGGAGAAGGGGGCTACGGAGCGGAGGAGAGGGGGGCTACGGAGAGGTAGAGAGGGGGCTATGGAGCGGAGGAGAGGGGGGCTACGGAACGGGACAGAGGGAGCAAAGCAGTGCGGAGCGGACCGGGACAGAGTAGAGCGGACAGGGAGGGAGCACGGCAGAGCGGAGCGGCCCGGGATAATTAATGCGCATGCGCGGTTTCTATGGGAGCGACTGAAACTTTCAGCGCTTCCCAAGTTACCGCGCATGCGCAAAAACACTGCGGTTCTGTCTATGGAGCGGCGCGTAGGTCCGCCGCTCGCATAGACCAAATTTACGGGCAGTGGGCAGAGGCTTACTGGCGACGGTACGCGTGCCAACAGAAACGGCTTCGCGTGCCGTCTGTGGCACGCGTGCCATAGGTTCGCCATCGCTGCACTAAGGCATGGTGAGGTATTACTGGGGACCGTGTCAGACGAGACTTATTGGAGGTCTGAACGAGCTCCCTTTCTGATGTGTTTTTGCTGACTAGATGGTTGATGTGCATACTATTGTGGTTCACTGTGAACTTATTTTATCAGTAATTATTAAAAGTTACGTTTTACTCATGGTACTGGTACATTCTGGATGTATTTTTCTTGACTTGAAAAGTGAGTTAGCCAACTAGGCAACCTTTTTCTGTCTTGTTCGGATTTAGAATTGTCACCATATTCTGAAGTAATAATTTTTTCTTACAATCGTATACGGAACTGTATAATGTTTTATTTCTCACAGGACAAGCTGACATTTTCATTGCTACATTTTTGTGGACTGTGTGACCTTTTATTTTTTTACTCAAATTTTTCTTGGTTGTGAAATGGCAAAAAAGTGGTCTAGACAGTTGGGCGCTATTTTCAGTTTTTATCTTTTGACAGTTTGGGACTTTTGGTTGGGAGGTGGTGATACCTAACATGTTTATGATCTTATTTGTTTATTTTTACAACAATCATGGGAAGGGGGGATAATTTAAACTTTTAGGGTTTTATATATATATATAGAATAGACAAAAACAGCAGCACAGTCAAAAAGATTAGAGAGTTTTAGGGTGCTATCCAGTACTCTCACCAGCCATAGTAGATCCTCAAGCTTGGGGTGGAATAAACACTGAATTGTTTCACTACCTTGGAGTGCTGCCGTTTTCTTATGTTTATATATATATATATATAATTTTATTTTTTTTTTACTATATTTTTAGAGTGACTATAGCAGTGATGGTGAACCTTTTAGAGACTGAGTACCCAAATTTAAGTTATTTGATCCAAATAAAATAAAGGAAATTCTTATAGGTCACTGTGAACATATATAAGCCGAGACCCCTAATTTTACCACCAAAAACTGGCCAGCCCCCTGTAGTATACAGCCTGCCCCCTGTAGTATACAGCCTACCCCCCGTAGTATACAGCCTGCCCCCAGTAGTATACAGCTTTCCCCCAGTAGTATACAGCTTGCCCCAGTAGTATACAGCTTGCCCCCAGTAGCATACAGCTTGCCCCAGTAGCATACAGCTTGCTCCAGTAGTATACAGCTTGCCCCCAGTAGTATACAGCCAGCCCAGCCTGCCCCCAGTAGTATACAGATTGCCCCCAGTAGTATACAGCCTGCCCCCAGTAGTATACAGCAAGCCCAGCATTAAAAAAAATAAACTTATATACTCACCTTTCGGTGGCCCTGATATGTGGAAACATGGCGGTGCCCAGCCGAAGAAAGAAGACGGCAGGGAAGTCAGAAGACGAGCCGCGCAGACATCGGGGGAGCAGCGCTGCACATCGGGGCCACCGCAGGGTGAGTATATAATTTTTAAAGTATTTTTTACTCGTGCATTGACTCGTGTATAAGCCGAGGGGACGATTTTCAGCACATTTTTTGTGCTGAAAAACTCGGCTTATACACGAGTATATACGGTACTTATTGTTCCTTAGGCACACAAAGAAAATCTTTCTTTTGATGTCATAAGTACCAGGAAGTACAATTTTTTTCTAATGGTGGCGCTCTATTCCTGGATAGGAAAGCAGTGTCCATACATAGGGTTATAGAAAAAAGTTATTAACCAGATGAACCTTGAAAGTGGAACGGCTTTAATTAGCTTGTAACTATTTGGTGTTCTGCATGTTTTTCCTACCCTCCCTTTGTACACATTGCATGTGAATATTTTTCAATAAACAGGATTTAACAAGATGATTTATGGTGAGTGCCATTCTACTTTTTTCTATAACCCAATTTAAGTAGTACCTTATTGCTCCTAGCTACTATTGCCACATCTTTCAATCATAATGGCATCCTGAGGACACCAATAAAGGAGAAAGAAGGATTATTATTGTAGTATCCATCCAGGATCCACTGAACTTGAAGAATAGTGGGGTGTGGACCAGGAGCTCTTAGGATAATCCAGCTCTATCCACATCTCCGATCTCCTTTTGTAGTCCCTGGCAGCCAAGGATGTGTTGCTTTTAAATGTGTTTTTCAAAAAGTTGGACATGATGTCACGGCAGGGAGTTTTGACTAAATTTAACACAAAACTGCCTTAGGCAGCACAAAGTAGCCAATGAGTGTGAATATTAGAATGTCACTTTTATTAATATTCAAAATTGTAAAATAACAGTAGTATATCTACTAAGTGCTCAACACAAAAACACAAATGCCTAAGGCTCACTAGCTTCAGAGTAAGAAAATAATTCTTACTCTAAAAGATGTAGCATTAAATCCTAACCTGGATAGCGCATATGGAGTGGGCTGTGAGGTAGAAAACCCTAGTAGATATAAAGCAATAATCTCCCTCAAGGAGTGAATCCAATCGTTGTCATCCAGAGCAAAGGTTAGGGGGTGCAGCCTCAGGTAGACAAAGTTGGCAGTGATATTAGTTTGATGAAATATGCAATGGATTATTATCATCTAAACCCATGCATGAAGTTCTGTAACATGAGATTGTATTCTATCCCAATTGTATACAGAAGACTGACACTATGCTTCTTATTAATTCGTGTGAATAGTCCTATAGTAGAACAAGTTTAAATATACACAGCACTAGTAATCCCCAACTAACCCTAAGCTCAACATATCGCAATGGGTTAATCTTAGCCAACCCAGCCACAATCTGCTATCCCTGGAGGTAGGCTCAGCTAAGTAGAGAATATGACAACTAAAGCCTCAGCACACTGCATATTAAAGTGTAACTGACATTAGCCCCCTGACATGTTTTGCCAGAGAACTGGCTTCATCAGGGGTTGGGCTAATACTGATTCACGAAATTCATGAAACGTCTGATTTAAAATGTTGTATTATCAGCTGGGTTGACAAATGTCTTCTCGGTTGAGCACTCAGTAGATATGCTACTGTTATTTTACAATTACATAAGAGCGAGCTGGGAGGTTGTTAGTTTTGACACCTATTTGAACCAAAAATTAGTGTATAGGGGGCTGAGTATACAAATAACCCCCAACTTACATCAAGATGACCCTGAATTTTTAAGGGGTTGGCAAGCCATCTTAAAGGGGTTATGCCACGAAACAATTGACTGCAAAAAGCTGTCAAAGAGGTTAAAATATTTCAAAAATCTATTTGGTTACCTGGAATTAAAGATTCCTTTCTATTTGTTATAATGATGCTTGTTCAGCCTCTCTGCTGCTCCACACAGAAGCAGATGTGGGAGGGGCCAGGCACATGCACAGCACTGACAGCTGCAGTTATTGCACAACTCAGTGCTACAGTGCGCTCAGCCTTCAGAGTCTCCTTCCACCTGCTGTGCTCAAATAGTCCCTGCATTTATATAAACTACAAGAGAAACTACAGAAAGAAATTTAGGATATACAGGCATTCAATCAACATACGGATTTCTTGACACTTGAAAATAAACTACAGAAACACGTTGACACCCTTGTGAAAGATATTAAGGATAAAAAACATCAGAAATATCTAAGAGATAGAAAAGATTTTGAGGCATTGCAGATTTACCTTCAGAAAATTAATTAAAAATGAAACTATACTTCTACCCTTATATACTGACATCTCTGAATCGGATTTCACAAGTGCAGAAGATCCCGACCTAAATCAGTCTAACTCACAGGGTGTCACTAAACGTAAGAACTTCAGAAATCAAAAATCCTCTCGCCATAAGAGAGCCACCAGTAATAGTAGCAGCCTTGGGAACAACATACCAGTGGCACCATGCACGGAAACAAACAACCCCACTACTCTAGGTGCACAATTTGCCTCCTCTTCCTCCTCATTACCTTTAAACAGTTTACATCATTCAGCCAGCACAGCAGCGACACAAAATGCAGATCCCAGGAGGATACTAGAGGCACCGTGCACACCTATGTCCACGACACAACCACCTCCTTTCAATACACAGACCTCTATCATTCCACATTTGACAACCACATATTTTCCGTCTCCTTTTTTAGGTGCACAGACCCTGAGTGTACAGCTCAGGGATCACGAGAAATGGGGGTGCCTCGAAAATAATAACTTCACAGATACAAAATCCCATGTATAATTTAGTCATAAATTTGTCATCAAAAACACTTTCACTTTACATGCTTTTACTGCTACAAAAAGGTCTCACTTTTTACCTACACCTCTCAGTGATAAGTTTTTTATCGATTAAAGATATTCATTTATTTGCCCGCAAATAAGCACTACATAAGATGCACAAAGAAGAGGAAACTGACAAGAAAAGATTGAAGCAAAGGGAAATACAGGCCCTGGAGGCACTTTTGGCACTGGAGGAAGAGAATGCTACAGGTCCATCTAACATACAAGCTCCACTCACAGATATGCGACCTAGGTCCAAACATACCCCCTTTTTCCAAATACCAGAACATTGAGACTTTTGTACAATTAGTCTCCAATGACATTGAGAAACTTAAAATGGATAAGAGACAATCTTTTAAAAATCTCAATGCTGAGTAGGTGAGGCACTGGAGGAACTACATGCTGACCCTGACATATCATTGAAACCTGACATAACTTCGGGGCTTGCTCAATCTGCCCCTTCATAACAAGAACTAAGACATTTGTCAACCCAGCTGATAATACAACATTTTCAATCAGACGTTTCATGAATTGTAGAAGTACTGCCGTGGTGTATGTGGCACAATGTGCCTGCCCACGTTTATATGTAGGTAAGACCATTGAACAGTTTCGCAGGAGGATTTCTAGCCATATCAGTTCTCTCACGACCAATAAGGATACCCCTATCTCTAGGCATGTGAGACTACATCACGGTGGAGATGTGAGTACCCTTCATTTCCGGGCCATTGACCAGGTCCAACAGGACCTCGCCAGGGAAATGTTGATTGCAGACTCCTACAGTTAGAAGCCAGATGGATTCATTGGCTTAAATCCCTGAGCCCTGTGGGCCTTAATGAAGGGTTTACCTTCGCTGCATCCCTCTAACCTAGATACACACTTGTTCTTTCCCATACTTTACTTTGTAAATACCTAATTTACTTTAAAATATTACTTATGATGCTCGAATAATGAGAACTGAATCCCTCCAACTACTATATTTCGTCTATATTTATCTTTACAGGGTTCATGCAACATAGAGAAGGCAACTTGGGAATAATAAATCTGCACGGTGTAGAATCTATTTACTTCTTACATATGAGGACCCCGGTGCATATTAACAATGAACATTGCTGAGCGTTTGAGCCTAGTGCAACAGAGCATGACATTTATCTGTATCCAGTAATTTGGTGTAACGAATAACACTCAAGGTCCTGCTATCATTAGTATACAACGACAATAAATAAGCTCCGGGACCCATTTAGCCTACTTACCAGGATTCTATGTCTGTCTACTATCAGACTCATCTCTGATGCCTATACGAGTTCGGACCAAGTGCGTGGCCATGCCAAATAGCCATTGCCTCCATGATCTAAGTCCGCTGTCATGCGCACATCGCAGCAGCCACCTAGTGGTAAACATAGAAAATCGACTGACACACAATCAGCTGTTTAGCACTACTCTGTAAACTTAACTCTCTCACTGGTTAATCGATTTTGTTGCTCATTATATTGGACCTATCAGATTCTTTCAAATCCATTGGATAGTAGACTTTACATGGGGGGGGCATTGTTTTTATATGTCCGGCGTTGTCTCGCCGTGAATCAGTATTATCCCAACCCCTGATGAAGCCAGTTCTCTGGCGAAACATGTCGGGGGGCTAATGTCAGTTACACTTTAATATGCAGTGTGCTCAGTTGTCATATTCTCTACTTAGCTGAGCATACCTCCAGGGATAGCAGATTGTGGCTGGGTTGGCTGAGGTTAACCCATTGCGATATTTTGAGCTTAGGGTTAGTTGGGGATTACTACTGCGGTGTATATTAAAACTTGTGCTACTATAGGACTAAGGGAAACAAAAAGGGAAAAAAATCCGCTCACTCACGATACTGCAGACAGCATGTTGGAGTTCACATTCCTCTAAACAGCCCCAGGTGCAAGGAATCAGTCAGTCCTGCCGGCCGACCGGAACATGTAGAAGGATAGGGAAATATTCCAGCACTCCAAGTCTTCTAAAATCATAGCATTTTATTCTTCATATTAAAAGCGTGCAGCCATATCCAGTGTGACCACTGATACACAATCTACGCGTTACGGACTAAATTGTGGAGTCCTTAGTCATGAGGATCGTAGATCGTGTATCAGTGGTCACAATGGATATGGCTGCACGCTTTTAATATGAAGAATAAAATGCTATGATTTTAGAGTGCTGGAATATTTCCCTATCCTTCTACTATAGGACTATTCACACGATTTAATAAGAAACAGAGTGACAGTCTTTTGTACATAATTGGGATTGAATACAATCTCATGTTACAGAACCTTATGCATGGGTTAAAATGATAATAATCCATTGCAGTAATATCACTGCCAACTCTGTCTAACTGAGTCTGCACTCTCTATCCTTTGCTATGTATGACAATGACTGGATTCACTCACTGAGGGAAATTTTTGCTTTATAACTACTAGGGTTTTATACCTCACAGCCCACTCCATATTTGCTATCCAGGTTAGGATTTAATGCTACATCTTTCTACATCAGAATTTTTTTCTTACTCTGAAGCTAGTGAGCCTTAGGCATTTGTGTTTTTATACACTTCTCAGTTGAGCACTCAGTGGATATGCTACTTTTACTTTACAATTTTGAATAGTAATAAAAGTGACGTTTTAATATTCACCCTCATTGTCCGGATATGGGCTACTTTGTGCTGCCTGAAGCAGTTTTGTTTTAAATTTTGCTTGTGTGGCACGTCCTGGGCTGCTTGGGACTGCAGGAGGAGGTCTTGAGTTCTGTGTGGCAACTGTGTGCTGGGGTGGAGGGTTGGGAGCCTGGGCACCCAGCACCCATGCCATAGGTTTTCCACCACTGCCCTTTAGTACTGTATATAGTATAGTATAGAGCTGTGTTGCATCATATGGGGACTTTGCGCTTGAGGTGTTACAGAGTTATATGATAGGTCTTGCAGGCTGATCTTCGCCCATTGCCCATGTGAGGATCAGTGGTAGTGGATTCTCTGTACCACCGCAGACGATGACATAAGCCAACACCTGGGACCAAAGTCTAAGTGGTACCCGGTTTTCACCAGAACCCGCTGCAAAGCAAGTTGGACTTGTTGCGGTATGGCACAATTAGAGCGTTCCTCAGGCGCAACTTTATCCGTGGCGGTGGCCAAGGCGCAGTACAGAATCGGAAGGTAACAGGTCGGTGACAGGCAGGAAGTCGAGTCGGTCAGCACAGGATCGGAGTCGGGGATGTAGCGATAGGTCAGGACAGGCAGCACGGGATCGGAGTCAATAACGGAACCGGGGTCACAATGGGAATTCGGAAACACAGCAAAACTCATGGAACAGCTTTCTCAAAGGCACTAGGAACAAAGATCTGGCTGGGAATGCTGGGAGAGGCCAGCTTTTATTCATATGCAGAAAATGGCCAGCGTCAATTAGCGGTGCGCTGGCCCTTTAAATCTAGGAGCGCCATCGTGCGCGATGGGAAACCAGGGACGGAGCAGGAACATAAGGAGGTAAGTGAACCCAGGAGTAGCGGGCAGTGCGGAGAGGGACATTGGTGCAACTGCGACCCGAGACAAAGCCCATTTCTTACAGAGTATTGTTTATTGTATTTCATAATATAAACAAAGAGAATATAGAAAAGAAAATCTTAGTAGGATCTAATTGAAATTGAAAAGACCCTGAAAGGAGCAGTTTTCTGTACAAGCTCCCAGGACATGTGTGGGCTGTTAGTTCTTCACTATATAATCACCTTCCTCTTGTTACCTAGCAGCTTTGTAATGTACATTGGTTTAGAGCTGCATGTTATTTTCTGATAATAAGCACATATCTAATAATAGTAAAAAAAAAAAAAAAAAAGAGATCAGTAAATTATTGTTCTCTTAAACATTGGACATAGTATTGTACATCTAAATTAAGCCATCATTTTCCTGGACATAACTTATTGTATTAGCTATATTAGTTCATTTGAACTACAGAATTATTTGGCTGTGAGCCATTAATTATATTTTGCAAATGAACCGAACATTGATATTGCCAGAACTAAGTGTGAGAAAAGAAAATCTTGAAGGTCAGTCAATTAAGTCTGGCCAGGAAAAGGAAGAAGACTGCCAATAAAATAAGTTATAGTGAAATGTACATTTGTTAATTTATTTCCTACTATTACAGTGTCACCATATTCCATAGCCTTGTACAGAATTTGTCAATTAATTTGTGTCCTCCATTAGGCTTACGTTGTAAACATCCATCTTATGTACACAAAGGTCAATGTCAGAAAAAGCCAATTAACCTATAGTATATTCTGGTGTGTGATGGGAAACCACACAAACAGCAAGCAAGTATTCATTAGCCACATTCATATTGAATAGCCCAGAGGTACAAAGCAACACATCTAATGACTCGGCAACCCAGCTGTTTAGCTCTGGTCTCTACATGTCCAGAAACATTGGCCAGTATTTCAGCATTGATAGTACCGTATATACTCGAGTATGAGCCGACCCAAGTATAAGCCGTGGCTCCTAATTTTACCACCAAAAACTGGGAAAACCTTTTGACTCGGGTATAAGCTGAGGGTGGGAAATGCATTGTACACAGCCTCCCAGTATATAGCCAGCAAGCCCCCCTTAGAATACAGCCAGCCCCCATTAGTATATAGCAAGCCAGCCTCCTGTATTATACAGCCAGCCAGTCCCCAGTAGAATACAGCCAGCTAGCCCCCAGTAGTATACAGCCAGTCAGCCCCTGTAGTTTACAGCCAGGCAGCTCCATGTAGTATACCGCGTCTTTGCCGGGTGTTACCGCAGACAGAAGACAGTAGAGGAACTGTGGGGACCGGAGCATTGCGGAGAAGATAAAAGAGGAGCCAAACCAACATCTGGAATTTGCGCTTAGCATTTGGGGCAATGCAAGGTAAGTATGCAAGTTTATTTTTTTAATTGAATGGTGTATAAGCCGAGATGAGGATTTTCAGCACATTTTTTGTGCTGAAAAACTTGGCATATACACAAGTATATACAGTATATTATCATTTCATCATATAAAAAGTGAATTGTGTCTATAAAAACTACCAACTTTATATACAAATATGTTTTCTAGTTTTTCTACAGCCTTGTATTAAATTATAATGGGGGAGATTTATCTGAAGTGTCTCAGGTAAAACTTTTCTAGTTACTTATAGGAACCAATCAGAGATTAGCTTTCATTTTTTCACAGCTGTTTATTGTATTAAAGCTGAGCTCTGATTAGTTGCCACGCAACTAGAACTGTTTTGCTCTCAGAACCTTCAGATAAATCTCCCCCATACACTTCAAGTCCATGGATGACCTCCAGGTTATACATTTCTTTATGCACTTTAGATTTCACTTTGATCTAGAAAGTCAAAAGATCATAAACAGCTCATATAGTAAGTAATTAATGTAAGAATTGGTATAAGAAAAGTTTTGGAAAGAATGTTCATTACAAATAGGAAGTAGTGGACCCAGATTAAATTTTGGTCCAGCTGAGTTTGTTTGGACCCAAAGTTAAAAATGCTGTCTACGTGTGGAAGCCCAGACAATAACTACAGTGATCATCACTAGCAATGCTCCCAGTAGTATTCAAATGAATCTGGGGTGCACGCAAGCTGTTACCAGTCACACGTTCCTTTTTTGGGGAGGATCAGCACTTCCCCATGATGTCATAGGGGAGAGTGAATCCTCTCCCAAATCAAAGCATGCATGTGCCTTGGCTAGAAAGAGCTGGCGCCCACACTAATTTAAATGACACTGGTGGCTATGCAGGCGACAATTAAATTGACACTCAAAATCAGTGCCAGAACAGAATGCAAGTATTATAAGAGGGGATGTTGAGTGGGACCTGCACACGAACTAACTGAAGTTCTTGTCTGGGTTTGGAAGCCAAAATTTACGGTTCGGATCCACTCTACACTAATTGCAAACAGTGATGGTGAAGCTTTTAGCGTACGAATACCAAATCTGCAATCCTAAACCCCCCTATCTATCATCAGGTGCCAACCAAAAATTAAAGCAGTAACTTATTGCTCCCTGTTTTTCAACAACGTTCAATCATATTGGCCTCCTGAGGACAGCAGCACAGTAGAAAGAAAGATGGAAATTTGCATCATTTTAGCTTCTTTCCAGTGTCCCTCTGTACACAGAGAATTGTGGGGCCGACAGGAGGTCCTCCAAAGATAATTCGTCCGTGTCTCCTCATTCTCCCTCTTCCTACGATCCTTCGATCCCGAATTGAGTATCAGTTTAATTTCTGACTGAAAGCAGCATATTTAAGTTGCTTGGGACTAGAAGAAGATTCTTTGAGTCCTGTCTGGTGTGCTGGGGTGATGGCCCGGGTGCCCACAGAAACGGCTCTGAGTGCCGCCTCTGGCACCCGTGCCATAGTTTCTCCACCACTGTACTAGAATAACAAAAAAGCCTGGATACATGGACACATTTTATAGTGTGAAATATATCTAAAAATACTATTTTCATAAAACCACCAATCCAAACTAGACAAAAAGGGTCTGTGATGTATTTCTTAATGTGTGCAATTAAATCCACAGCTTAGGATTGTCGAGTTCATGTCAGAATTTCAAAGTTATATGAACCAAACCAGTAATTCCCTTTCACAGCTGTTTCGGGGTTCCTGCCACTCATCAGTCAGCGGCCATGTATTATGACAATGGCTTTTTACTACATTAATTCATTTCTCAAAGAGATGCCATTGTACCATTTTCTTCAAATTTATCACAAAGTAAACCAGCATTCAGTAATACAATTTTTTAAATTATTTTAATTTATTTTTTTTCCTTTTATTGTACAAATCCATAAAAATTCCATACATGTATTTTAACCTTGCATTACAAAACATTGCATTATTATTTTATATTTCAAATACATTTTCCCACATTTTTCCTTTATATAAGACCATACCCCCACTCTGCCTGGAGAGATTAATACAGTTTTATTAAAAAGAAAAACATTTTTTATTTGTGTAATTTCATATCTGGTGTACTTATTAAACAATTCTTCCCAACTTTCCTTCTTAGGCAAATTTTTTACTCATCCAATTCTTGACTATCAGTAATTTTGCTATTAATATCATTTTAATCAACTTTTCCTTCTCCTCTCTGGGTATCTTTAGATAGTGATCGTCCCCCAACACACATAACCTCATTGATCCCACAATAACCACTCAGAGAATCTCTTCAATTTGTTTTATTGTGTCTAACCAATATTCCCTTACTTTTTTACAATCCCATAGCATATGCTAAAGATTTGCTCCCATAATTTGACATCTTGGGCTCAGAGATTATTAATTAGGGTAAAACCTACTAACTGGAGCTGGGGAATAATATAATAATATAATCTACTAAACTGAATAAATCTGCAGTTCAAATTCATAGAACATCTTTTCACATTATCGTATATACATTTCCAACTTGTTTCCGTAAGTTCTTGAACAACCTTTAACCATCTCTCTTTACTTTGGAATTTTCTAGTAAGCAGGGCTTGATCTTTTATCCCTTTATATAACACACTGATAATAATTTTCTCTTCAATTCTTTTTTACTTAGCATTTCTATTAGCAAAGGTGTCTTTTGTACACTTAATATTGATTTATCTTTAATTTTGCTATAGGCATGTCGCAAATAGTCAAATTTAGCATTTTCATCTAATTCACATAAGCATACAGTAATATATGATTGCAGAATACTATATAATACTTCTGGGGAATTTTTATCTCAATTATTGGTTATGAATTTCTCTTGACTTCTGACTTTAAATCCACCTCTGAGCTAGATGTGCTGTATTAATTCCGTACATGTTTTATATATTGTGCCCCAATGCATAAGCATGTAGACATTTGATTTACAACACACATTCGTATATGGTTCTGTAAAGAACAATATGATTATTACTCATATCTTCCCAAATGTATCCCCGAGAAATGTGGAACACAGCCAGAAAACGGAGAAAATTCAAATGAAGCTACAAACAGTTTACTCGTGGTCTACTCTACATCAGAATGAGCTAATGAGCCGGGGAAAGGGATTTCAAAGAGATCTGTTTTACAAAAGATAAATGTTATTATGGGAATGCCAAATTAATTCAACATTAGAAAAGGACTTAAGAAACTCAGATTCAGTTTTTTCCTCAGAACATTCAACTTGATTTGTTTCTGAGTTATATTTAAGTTCTTCCGCTTGTTCTCATTTTTACTGCTTTGTGAGGAAGAATGTATTTATTCTTTTATGCATGATGTACTTTGCTTTGGGATATTTTTTTATTGTGCTTTACATTAACTATTTGGGATATTTATGTTTTATTTGTAGAACTTAAAATATATTTATAAAGGAAATGTGACACATAGTAGCAGAACTCATCTTAACAATGGCAAAGGAAGGACTGTGATGGCCCCCAGGCAAATACTGTACATATACAGGTTATCCCATCCAATTTCTTTTAAGTGTAAAAACAAAGAGTAATGTCCATTGACCATATTATTTCCAAAAATAATGGTATAATTAATAATAAATAAAAACACCCATATAGTGCACTTAACGAATGTGGATAACCCAGCAATCCAGAACATGGCATTCATGATAAACTTCTTTATTATGGTATTAAGAGACCATATTTCGGCATTAGCCCTACTCACCCTCTATCTGCCTGCTTTAATCTCAAGGCAGCAGTAAGTTTTAGCACATAGTGGTAGGAGGAAGTGTTCCTGCACAGTGTAGCAGCCTGTGATGCTACAGCACAGACGGGCTCTGATAGCACCCCATAGAATTCTTCTGGCTCAGAGCATATGTTTTAAAAGTTTATTTTCAAAGGAAAGAAACCATGAATAACAAATATAAAAAGATTTCAACAGTCACAGTGTCTATGTATAGGTTAATGTGATGGTATATATGTGTGTGTGTGTGTGTGTGTGTGTGGGGGGGGTTATAAGAACATTTTTAATATACTTTTATTCCTTTTTAAGAAATTCTGCAAAAAAATCACGGGGTTCCGTCTTCACTGCCGGGACTATCATTGTCATGTGCCCCTGGCGAGTAGCTGCCTGTCGGCCTATGCAAGTGCATAGGCTGACACTTGATGCACTGCAATACATGGTTATTGCAGTGCATTATTATGAACTAGTGATCACATGATCACAAGTTCATATACTAGTATTGTAAAAATACAAAAGAAACACACAAAATAAAATATAAATAAAAATGTAAATTAAAATTCATTAAAATGTCTCAAAAGCCCCTAACACATATAAAACAATAAATAATGTAAAAAAAAAAAGTAGAAAAAAGTAACAAAACACAACATATTAGTTATTGCCACACCCCAAAATTCCCAATCTATGACAATATAAAAAAACGGTTACTCCATTCAGTAAACCCTGTAATGGAAAAATGCACTCAAATGTCCAAAGGGCCACTTTTTTTGCCGTTTTGCAACACTTAAAATTTTTTATAAGAAGTGATCTAAAGGTCGCACAGTCCCCAAAATGGTAGCAATGAAAACCTCAGCTTGTCTCGGGAAAATGACACCTTAGCCAAATCTGTACTCCTAAGTATGAAAAAGTATTTGGAATAAGGTAAAATTAATACATTTTTTCTTTGGTACGTTTTTTTGTAAAGTCTATTAACATCTAATAAAACCTTTATAAATTTGGTATCCCTGTGATCGTACCGAACGAATATATTATTAGAGATGCCATTTGGAATGTACAGTAAAAGACCTAAAATCAGAGCCCACAAGAAAACGGCTCAAATATGGGTTTATTTTATTTCCACTATAAAATACAATTTTGGTAAGCAGAAAACAAGCAGCTCTGTAAATGGAAAAATAAAAAAGTTATTGATTTTTGAAAGTAGGGTCCTATAAAAATGAAGTAACATGGAAAAAGCCCATCAGTGACAAGGGGTTAAAATGCTCCTATACCGCATGATAAAAAGTTTGCAAATTGCTGGATTTGTGGTACCTGAGGCCATGTTCACACGTTGCATTTTGGTTGTGTGTGTAAACTTGTCATGACATACAGTGGTATGGTAACATTGTATTTCCAATACATTAACTAAACACAAAATGAATGCATCTCAACATGTGATTGCAGGTGAAGCCTTTGGATTGATTCAAAACACAACCAAAATGCCACATGTCAACGTGGCCTCAGGGGCTCTACAAACACAACATGGCACCTGAAATCTATTCTGCTCTACAAAAGTTCATTGGTGCTCCATCCCTTCTGTGCCCCATCATAAGACCAAATAGCAGGTTACGTCCACATATGGGGTGTTCTCTTACTTAGAGGAAACTGCACAATATATTCGTAGATGGATTTTCTAATTTTATTCCTTTAATGTGGGTAAAAGACAAGTATAAAGCTCCGCCCACTCCCACCCATCCTGTGATGTCCCCTCATGAGCCCATTGGTGCAGGCCAGGTGACTAATCACACAACTGGTATGGAGGGGCCAATCACGGAGCTCACATGACAAAAGAAGCCTTCAAGTTCCTAACATTTTGCCAATGATGCATAGGTAAGTATTAATAGAAACACAATGCTTCCACTGGTAATTCTCTGTAAAATCTTTTCACATTTATTATTAATAATTAAAGGTTTTTATTTCACAATACATTGTTTAAGTAGCAAAAACAAGACCCCAGAAATATAAGAACACATAAAAATTGTGAAAAAGTTGTAATCAGAATCTGATATACCTTCCATCTGTTCAAAAACATTAGATATTAGTTTAGCATCAAAAAGTTTCATACTGCAGTCTAAGATGATGAATGCCGTTGCTTTACTGCTGCCAAGCTGTTGTTTTGCTCCTCTGACAGCACAATGTCGATCCATCTTCAATCTGAATGTTGGAGAGATACTGGTTGCTATGGATACAATGCCTAGCAACCATAGTATTGGCAACAGAGATTTTCTTAATGGGACGAGAAGCTTAGAACTTCAATCATAGCTATGTACAAAGGGTACAAAGCAATGTGCACTCACATAACTTGAGGAATGTAGTATAGCACTACGGCTTCTTGCCCATGAACCGTGTTGAAAATCGTACGACTTTGCTCAGTGAAAATCGTGCAAGCTTGATCAGATTTTGGTCCGAGTGCTTTTGTGGAGCACAAAATCACCTTTCAGCTGTGTCAGATTCTCAGCTATTTCCTTGAAACCTATGCAAGAAAAACTGACCGCACTAGGATGATCCTCAGATTTACATCAAAGTAGGACATGCGTTCCTTTTCATGTATTGCAACGCAGATGCACCGCGAGAAAAAGTCTGATGTGTGAAAAAATCGAACAGCTATGTGCCAGAGTTTAGTACAAGTCCAACGTGATGACACATAGGGGCACATTTACTTACCTGTCCGAGTCGCGATCCCCGAGGTGCGTTCCCTGATGATGATGCACTGTGCCGCGATCCGCATAGATCCAGTGCCCAATATCCTGCATGTGTTGCTCCCCGGTCAGGTCCGCCAGAGTTCACCTTCTTCTTCCCAGTGCATGTAAGTGCTTGGGCTTGCGACACAAATTTAAATGTTAAATCCCACGCTCAGTCCGAATCCGTCGGATCGTCCGACGGCCCGCCCCCCCCAATTTGTGTCGCGTGAAAGCCAGCGCAGCTGCGCCACAATCTGATCGTCCTACCTGTTTTTAAGAAGATAGGACGAGTGCTGGAATGCAGTTCTTCTGTTCAACTTGAGTATTTGATTTTCTACTTTTATCATGTCTATTTAACTAAAGAATTGTACTATCCATAATATTTCAAATATCTTGATATATTTGGCCACATTTATTAAAGTGTTTGCGCCAGTGTTTTTGTCTGACTGAAAAGAACATGCAAACTTCCTGCTCATGTATTTATAAAGTGCATGCGCCAGTTTTGCGTTGCGGCTGCACTATGCCCGACATGCCACAAAATTCTGCACCTAAAGGGGCGATCCGGTGATGATTCAGACTGTCAGTTAGTGTCAGTTTATGGTGAGAACACACATATACATTATTTTGGGTGTTGTTTTTAATGGGACAAAGAATTGTAATTTAAGTCAAGTTACCATTCTACTTTGCTGTAGTACATCCACCCAACGTGTTTGCCATGGATTAGTTATTCCCTATTACAATATAACTTTATTGTCTTGATGGGAAATTCAAGTAACTCATACGCTACCAGCACTAACAATACAATATATTAGAAAAATCATACAAAAAAATATCATGTAGGTTTAAGACACATAAAAAATAAATAGTTACAGTAAAAGAAAGCATTCTGCTTAAACAAATATGTCATCACAGTCTCCTTTTCCTACTCTCAATCCGGCACTATCATTGGCTATGGAATGGGTTAATGGAATAAGGATCTTCTCTAACTCTCAGACTGACGCCCTCAAAAGAAAATAATGTGAGCAAAAAACACTTTGCTGAGGCTGAATTTTATTTGCTTTCTTGAGTGATTTATCCTGCTATATGCAGTCGCAGTTGTATGACACAAGGCCCACAGTTGAAGCCGATTTCTAGATTTTCTTATTTAAAGTCTGACTATAGCCCCCGGGTTACGTACAAGGTTGGCTCTGTAGGTTTGTTCTTAAGTTGAGTTTGAATGTAAGTCGGAACTGTATATTTTATTATTGTAACCCCAGTCAAAAATGTTTAGGTTTCTGTGACAATTGGATTTTAAAAATATTGGATTGTCATAAGAACCAGGATTAACAATAAATCTTAATTGCAGACACCTTTGGTAACTGTTATAGCTTATCATTGTAGCCTAAGGCTAAAGTACAGTAAATTACCAACATCCAGACGTCCGTTTGTAACTAGTGGTCGCCTGTAAGTCAGGTGTTCTTAAGTAGGGGACCGCCTGTATCTATAGCGGAGAGACAGCTGCCCGAAGCTGTTATAGCAAAAAAAGGAGCACTCATTATAGCTGTGTGATACAAAGAGACTAATACTGTCGTACAAACATTAAAGGTCCCTAAAATCTGGGTAAGAAAGATAAACTACTCTGGTCCCTGGGCGCCAATGATTCTCCACATGATGATGCCAGTTTAATTTGTCATGAATCATGACGCCCAAGTATTTGAAGCACTATACTTTCTCCACTTCGATGCCCCCAACACACAATGGTTTGCCCATCCCTGCAGTTTGTTGCAAGAAACTAATCACCAATTCTTTGGTTCTTCAGACATGTAGTGCAAGTCCATTGCACACGCAACATTTTGTGAATTCCTCAACTGTTTTTCTATACACTTTATCATATCCATCTTTAATATATCTGAAGACATCTGAAAACTTCTGTAAAAAAATTCTGATTAAGTTATCCTAAAATCCGACATATAAATGATAAACAAAAATAGAGCAATAGAGCAATATTGAGGGGCTCAATATTGAACACAACTTGTCATGCCATGTGCAACCCATGCGGAACCCTTGTGGTCTGGCCACTAGTCAATTAGACAGTTTTGGTTATACATGCATAGACTTACATTTCTCCTTCAGCAGTGCAGGAATGATGGTGTCAAATGTATTGCTGCCAGCCTTACCATGGTCTTAATGTAGGAATATACACCTGCAGCCAGTGTATCAAAGCATCCTCCAAGCAAGTTGCAGCAGCAGAAATGGCTTGACAGCTCCTGATAAGTGCTGCATCACCGGCCTCATCACCAGATAATCAACATTGTCAGGACATTGGTCTGTAATCATTCAGACAGGTCTGGACACCTTACAGATTGGGATAATGTTAGAGGTCTTCCATTAAGTTGGCAATTTTTCATGGATAAGACTTAAATTAAAGTTTTGAAAACACTTGTGTCAGTTCTGTACTACAGACCTTCACAACTCTGGATTTTAGTTTATAAGAACCCCCTGATTTACTCACGTTTAATCTATGCAACTTTGCTCTTACATCCTTGGATTCTGTGAGTGTCACTTCCAAGCCATCACCTGATGTTTCTTACTGTAATAAATAATTCCCTGCGTTTGATAGTATATTATCTGCAGTCTCCTGCACTACCTACATCAAATCGATTCTGTTTGTTCCTGACTGTCCTTGGCGGCCTCCCTGTGATTAACTTCAATCCCTCCCACATTTCCCGTGACCGCTCCATCATTTATCTTCCTAAAGGAGTTCTTTCAGTCTTAATTTTTCAGTTTGACCTCTTTTTAGAGAATTTGAGAGGTTTTCTTATACCCGACTCGATAAGCTCTTTTCTTTCCACCGAGTAAAGTTCTGCTGTCACCCATGGTTGATTATTGGTGGCACTATAAAAAAGTTGAAAGTGACCACCTGTTACGCATAATTCATCTTTGGAATCCAGATGTTAACGACAATACTGCGTAGTGATGGCAAAAATATCACATTTTTGAGTAAAAAATCACCACTCTTGTGTGACTTTTTTTTCAAAACATACTCAGATCTCTCTAAGATAAATCAAACAACCCCCCCCCCCAAATACCCCAAATGATCCCAAAAGAATGTACAACTTATTTTCTTAAAATGGTTCTTAACAAATTTTAATGATTGCTTATGCTTAGGGTAGACTAGTAATGGGGGGCAGCGGCATTAGACCCCCGCATTGATAAGCTGTTCAGGCGTTAAACACGGAACACAGTGCCAAATGTAGATATCTCCATTTAGATGTATAACTTCTTATTATAGGTAGCATGTGAAAACTGTGGAAAACAATGGTGGCTTTAGGCTACGTATATATGAGGCAACTCAAACAGCATGATAGTAACAACTGGGGTAATTTATCATTAGGTTTTTTGTCTATGTTTGGCATTGTACATAGGACAGTGCAAAGTCACTTTGACATACGGTATACCCTGCTTGCATCAAAGTCATTATTAATGATTTTTAACGACTTAATGATTTTTTGATTTGGCACAAATTTCGGTTTAGGCGAAAGTTTAGGCACAAATTTACACCAGATCTCACGATGGTCTATGTTGTGACTTGTGATGGTTTTTTTCCCAACTTTTCATGCGACAGTCACAAACAACCCAAGGAGCATAAGCAAATTTATCAAGGGCCAAAGCCACTTTCATGAATGTGACTGCAGCAGAGCTCCATAGACAGACATAGAACTGTTCAAGTAAGCCAGTCTAATGATACATTACCCCCATTTGGTTGGCAATGATAATGGGGGGGGGGTTAATCCACTTCGGCCAGACTATTAATTTGCCACATTTATCAAGACTGAAAATAGTTAAAGAAGATCTTAAGTAGTACTTGACAGTCTTGCAATTTCACAGAATTTATCATCACAGTTATAAATCTGGCGCAGCATATTTATCAGCCAAATGCGTGGAAGCATGAGTAAATACTTTATATTAATTTATTCAATATTTTTTTCATGATTGAGGCATGAAAATAATCTTATTTAATTATAAACAAACGACCGCCAATAATTCATCTCCCAACTGCAAGGATTCATATGGCCTGTACCCTGCCAGATGTAGCCTGGTAATTTAGAGTGCACTTTGCGTTAATGAGTATTCCAGATTATGTGACAACTAGATCATGTCAGGAGCTAGGGGTATCTGTCCAACAATGAAGTAAAAATAACATTTTCTTCTTACACTCTTCTCATGACCAAGAATCCACCATTACATTTGTAACCACATAAAAGACCAGACATTTTGAGCTCAACTGATATTCACTGAACCTGCTTAAAACTTCATTACCCCTGATATTTTCACAAAAAAAGAACAATACATAATTCTACTTGCAATGAAAATATGTTGGACCTCCATATTCCGTCGATGATATTTGGCAGAATCTACTGATGTTAAAATATATTTTGCAGCTCTTCTCTAAAATCAATATGTAATAAATTTTTCATGGCATCTAAACTTCCTGTAACTGGTTTTCTCATGTTCAAGAACGGAATATAAATAGAAGTAAGGATACACACCTGCCTTTCTATCAAAACATTCTTGTTCTTAAAGAGAACCTGTCATCAGAAGCCCCTTTTCTGACTCCTCCATGCCCTCAAAAAGAATAGTGTACACATTGGCAAAGAATTTTTAAAGTAAAACGGTCTGTTTCCAAAAAAAAAGTAAGTTACATCAAAGTTTACTTTTCTGTATGCAGAGCTGTGCCCCTAGTCTTATGGGAGGGGCCAGTGAGGAGTGATTTTCCCCCACCCTCAGGAAACTGCTCTGCATCAATTTCAAATAAAAAAAAGTCCCCCATATCTCCTCCCCCCTCCCCATTGTTTCCCCCCTCAGGACATCGTACATGTCTGCCACACTCTTCATGTTACCTCAACATTTGATCATGGAAGGAGTTTGTGCATTTCACACCATGTGTAAATGCAAGTACGCAGATCGGTACTTTTCAATGCTACTCCTTTACTTTTTTACTTTTGTTTTAACGTCATAAAAATATGATTGTCTCTTCTTCCAATGCTTACAAAAAACTTACCAAAATCTGTTAGAAGGAAATAAAATCGGCCAAAATACAAAATGAAAGACAGGTGGATAAAGATAGCAAAACAAATCCCAAGAAATTTTTTAAGTATATGCAATACAAAAAAATGGTTCAGAGCAGGTTGGACCCCTTTATTCTAAAAATGGGGCATCGGTGACTGGAGACCAAGAGAAGGCGGAGATACTAAATCGCTTTTTTAGCTCCATTTATACAATAGAAAATGAACTTCTGATGTGTGCGGAGCCAGTGAGAGTCATGCATCCTGTAATATATTAGACTGGCTGAATGTAGACATGATCCACTCTAAGCTCAATAAAATCAATGTGTACAAGGCTCCTGAACCAGATGGGTTACACCCCAGAGCTCTTTAAGAACTCAGTTCTGTTATTGCTGTACCAATTGCTGTCTAAAGTCTTAGGGATTCCATAATGTTTGGTGTGGTGCCAAGTGACTGGCACTAGGCAAGGTTCAATTTGGATAAATGTAAGGTTATGCATTTGGGGGCTACTAATCCACAGGCAACATGTCCTTGGGGGAGTAAATCTGGGAGAGTCCCTTGTTGAAAAGGACCTGGGGGTACTAGTTGATCATAAATTGAATAACAGCATGCAATGTCAATCAGCTGCCTCTAAAGCCAGCAAGATCTTGTCATATCAAAAGTGGTATGGACTCTCGGGATGTAATATTACTACTGTACAAGGCATTGGTTCGGCCTCACCTGAAATATGCTGTCCAGTTCTTGGCTCCGGTCCATAAAAAGGATGCCCTGGAGCTGGAGAGGGTTCAACGAAAAAAATTATAAGGGTTATGAAGGGTCTCAGTTATGAGGAAAGATTAAAACAACTAGATTTATTTAGTCTGGAAAAGAGACGACTACGAGGGGACATGATTAATTTATATAAATATATGAATGGTCCATACAAAAAATATGGTGGTAGGTTGTTTCAGATTAAATCAAATCAAAAGACGAGGGGGCACTGTCTCTATCTCTATTTTTTCCCATAAATCTCTTCCTCATCCAATATCTTCCCTTCCTTGGTTGAACTTTATGGCATGTGTCTTTTTTCAACCATATAAACTAAAATACACTATGATGATATAATTCTGCTTTACTCCATTGGTTTGTCCCAAGATATGTTTCCTATATTAGTAAGACCCCATACACTTCGGTATTATTGGCTGGGTAGACAATTTTCTATGGAAGGCTACAGGAAAGCTACTAAATGTATCTACATAAAATAGGTAAAGCTAAATTATGTATCTCTTTTAAATGTTGTTGCTTGAATAATTTTCCATAATTGTCTTTTGCCAGTTTCCATCAAATCATCTCACATATATTGGTGGAGATTTATCTTTTCTCATTCCAGTTTCTCATTCCTTCACATTTAATTTATCTGCCATATACAAAAATTTATTCACTGGTATGTTTTTAAAAAATGTAGCTATATGAAGATAATTTCCTATAAATGTAGGTGTGTTGTCCTTTACAAACAAGATCCTTAGATATCATCACCTCTTCTGGAGTAAAGCACAAACAAACAGATAGTTTCTGCATATGAAATGGCTGGGAGTTACTTCATATCCCACAGGACGTGGTCCTGTGGTAATGAACACTGAATCTTGGTGGTCAGGCGCCTTAATAGCTGCCAACTTCTGTCAGAGTATAGTTTGGTCATATCCAAGGACAGCTATCTCAAATCTAAGGCACAACCTGGCTAGATTTTGATCCAGGATATCTGGATTCCGCATTCATCTTTCAATTCATCAACTGCAACCAGTCGTCCTGTCCCTGCAGCTAAAAAAAACACTGTCATAGCACGATGTTGCCACCACCAAGTTTGTATTTGGGATTGTATTTGGCAGATGATGAGCATTATTATGGAAGTTAGGAAGCAAGAAAATATTTTTGAAACACTAAATGTCTTAGACACCGAAGCAAAATACATTACTGATTGTGTCCCCTATTGAACTATGGCAGACAAGATGTCAAAACGAGGGGATCATTTAGGTATAAAACATTAATCTTTATTTATAGTCAAAAACTATTAAGATAATATTCAGAATTTCTTAATATGTTAGGCCAATGAATACCCACTAATCGCTCAATGTGCAATGAGCCACATGATGTCCACAACATAGGGAGTCTTTCAGAAGTTGCATGTAATATACAGCGAAGGGATCACATGATAAAGGCGGGGGTTGTATGCTGGGCATTCGTCAAAGTAAATTAGTTCCGAAACTGTGTATTACGACAATTTCGCACCTGCGGAGGTGACGAATATTGCCGAGTAACCAAGGACGCTAGATGATTAACGTTCAATATGTATAAAGCTGAAAAAAAGCTATTTCTTATTGCTAGCAATTGATTTTCATTAAAATAGTAGCACAAAAAAGATTAATGTTTTATACCTAAATGATTGGCATGTTTTGACATCTCATCTTCCATATTTCAATGGGGGACACAATCAGTAATAGAAGAAGTCGCAGTGCCTGGTTTTCTCCACACATACTGCTTAGAATGAACACCAAAATGTTCAATCTATGTCTCATTAGACCAATCTTATTTATCATAGTCTGTGAGTCCTTCATGTGTTTTTTGGAAACACTATGCAGGTTTTCTTCTGCATTGCACTGTGGAGAGGCTTCCATCGCAATAATCTGCCATAAGCACTGACTGGTGGTGGGCTGGAGTGATAGTTGACTTTGGGGAACTTTCTCCCATCTCTTTAATGCTCCTATGGAACTTTAGGGTACTTTTCCTCTCTCACCAAGGCTGGGCAGCCAGGTTGAGGAAGAGTTGTGGTTGTCCAAACCTTCTTTCATTTAAGGAGTATGGAGGCACTTGTGCTCTTGGGACCCTTGAGTGCTGCAGAAATAGTTTTGTAACCTTGTCCAGATCTGTGCCTTGCCACAATTATGTCCTTGGACAGTCCCTTAGACCTCATGATTTTCAAGTTCTATAAAAGGCACTGTGAGTTATGAGGTTTTATAAAGACAGGTGTGTGCCTTTCCTAGTCAAGTTCAATTAGTTTAATTAAACAAAGCTGTTATATAGATAGCTATCATGAAGGAGTAGAACCGTATCAAGGAGGATCAGAAGTAAATGGACAGCATGTGAGTTAAAAGTGAGTTTCACAGCAAAGGGTTTAAATATTTATAGCCATATGTTTTAAGTTTTTCTTGTTTGATAAATTAGCAGAAATATCTACATTTCTGTTTTTTTTCTGTCAAGATTGCAGAGTGTGCATTAATGAGGAAAAAACTTTTTTTGATCTAGCCAATTGGCTGTAATAAAAATTAAAAATGTAAAGGGCTTTGAATACTTTTCCTACCCACTGAATTCAGGCTTCTGCTTTTTAGGCTAACATGTTTGTCTTGTGTGTTGTCCAGGTGTTTTTAAAATTTCTGCAGCGCTGCAAAGCGGTTTCTTTCCTCTAAACTCACCAGCCAAGACTAGGCAAGCTCTTACACATTTTTGTTTTTACTTTTGTAAAAGTGGCAGAAGGCCAATACAACTAACTTGAGCCTTAATAGCTAGATTTGTTAGATAATTAATACAAATCAATCCTATACCTGTAAACCATGCGTTGTGGTACTAATAAGGAAAAGTCACAGAAAAATGCACAAAAAACTGTGCATAAATGTGCACCATTTTTTGTCCAAACATTTTAAAGAAAAAAAAAAAAGATAAATCTCCCCCTTTGTTTCCGTTAGTTAGACGGTGTTGCAAGGTTGTATATTGAAGGTTATCCATTATAAATTGGCCACTTTAATATCCTTTCTTCAGGCTTTGTTTGTTGTTTATCATCTACCAGATATTTACTGTGCATAAGTCAGGTTACTGAGTTTTCTGGGGCTTTGCCAGTGGCTTTCTGTGACCCACGCATAAAATCAATTCACCTTCCTACACTGTTCATAGAATTAAGCATTTCCTGATTTGCCTAGAATTCATTTAGTATTTCTTTGGTCCATTTCCCCCCTGTGGCTGATATGTGAGTGATTTCATTATTGTTTTAAGTATTTCGATTAGAAATGTTATGACAAGGAAAAGAAAATTGCACTCAGCTATACTGTACACATTTACTTCTTACAAGTACAGTTTTTTCACATTCCTTATTACACATGCGATTGGAGTATTGCCACTTTTTTGCATGCTTTTATTTGATAGGCTTAGTTCTATGACTGTTCCCTTAATTTAGTTTCTAGTAGCTGGTGGGAGCTCAGACGAAGAGTGGCGAATGTTGTGCCAATATTTTAAAAAATCTCTATAACTTCACCAGGCAATTACAGGCCTGTAAGCTTAACTTACATTGTGGGGAAAATATTGGAAGGGTTAGTAAAAGACTACATACAGGAGTATGTGACAACAAATAGTATAATAAGTGACAGCCAGCATGGGTTTACTAAGGATAGAAGTTGTCAGACTAACCTGATCTGGTTCTATGAAGAGGTGAGCCGATGCCTGGATGGAGGAGCTGCTGTGGATATTGTGTTCTTGGATTTTGCAAATGTGTTTGACACTGTCCCTCATAAACGCCTGATGGGTAAAATAAGGTCTATTGGTTTGGCAGGAATGATTTGCAATTGGATTGAAAACTGACAGAAGGATCCTATCCAGAGAGTTGTGGTCAATGATTCCTACTCAGAATGGTCACCAGTTATGAGTGGGGTACCCAAGGGTTCTGTGCTTGGCCCACTATTATTTAATATATTTATTAAGGATATAGAGGTAGAAATTAATAGCACTGTGTCTATTTTTGCAGACGACACCAAGCTGTGCACTGTAATACAGTCTATGGAGGATGTTCATAGGCTGCAGGGTGACTTGGACAAACTAAGTGTTTGGTCATCCACTTTGCAAATGAGATTCAGTTTGGATAAATGTAAGGTTATGCACCTATGGGCCAATAATCCAAAGGCAAAATATGTCCTTGGGGAAGTAAATCTGGGCCCCTTGTTGAGAAGGACCTGGAGGTACTAGTAGATCATAAATTAAATAAGATTAAACAACTGGATTTATTTAGTCTGGTAAAGAAATGACTACGACATGATTAATTTATATAAATATATGAATGGTCCTTACATAAAATATGGTGGTAAGTTGTTCCAGATTAAATCAAATCAAGGTTAAATCAAGGTTAAATCACAGCAGGGACAGCAGAGAGCTTCATGAAGGGTCTAGATGCATTTTTACATCTAAAAAACATTGATGGTTATGTTATATAGAATTGTTTCCCCTAAATCCCTTCCTCATCCAATCTCTTCCCTTCCTTGGTTGAACTTGATGGACATGAGTCTTTTTTTCAACCATATAAGCTATGATACCTACTTTTTTGCATTTATGTGAATTGCAAGTAATGCAAACAGCATATATGTATACATATATTTACACAGTAAACTCATAACTATGATTAGAAATTTCATTTTTGTAATTGAGCCCTTGTAGGAACCTCGTTCCCAAGTGTAAGATCCAAAATGCTTGACGATCTCTCAACAACTTCATTCTATCACTTCCTCTCGTGGGCCTATCCACTTGTTCAATGGCAAATCCTTTCAGTTTGTTAGCTTTGCCTCTGTGAAAATCAAAAAAGAGTTTCGCTACATTAGATACAACTTTCTTATTACCTTCTGCTGTTGTGGTTGCTTTAAGTAAGTAATGTATCCAAGATGTTCCAAAAATATATTTTTCAGTTGTCTTTTAGTATACATTCCTTACAGTTAATTATATAAAGCAACTAACTGCTATTGATATATTGCTGTATTTTTAATGTATGCAGGTTGTTTGCATCATGGCAATTTTTAGTGTTAACCGCATACTGGCAGGTTTAACAGGGATGTCCTCCACATCTATTTAACTTTCAACATGTGGATTGGATTTAACGTTCAAATTGTGTCGCAAGACAATGCACTTACATGCACCTGTAAAAAGATGGTGAACTCTGTCGGACCTGAACAGGGAAGACAATGCACTTTCAGTGAACCACAAGGGGAATGTAAGTAAATGTACCCCATTGTGTATATCACCTCCCTAGAAGTAGAGATCCTACCTTTCAATTTACAGAACTTAAACAGTCTCTTGCTAATGTTTTGGTGCCAGGTACCACAGGACAAACAAGTCGTCCAATTGGACGTATATACCCAATTGTCACTAAAACATAGCTTTTATTAATCTTTATTTAAAAAGAGAAACTGAAAAAGTACAAACAAGGGGGGGAAGGTGCAATTTCATCCAAGACACTGTGATTAAAATTACAGACAGTGATTTGTCAGAGCTTTCATTGTATGGTGGGTCGGAAGGCAACCCATGATCTAATTAGTGAATAGGGCTCTAGAGGGCATATATATCTATCCCTGTTGGGAAGCCTCCCTAGAGTAAGAGCGGGGGTACGCAGGTCCTCCCAACTTTGAGGCAGATGTCACCCATACGTTGTCCTCACACTTAGAGGATTGTTGCGGTTCTGCCTCACTTATCCCTATTTCTATGTTCTGATGAGTATTCTATAAAGTCTACACTACATAGATTTTAAATTCATTCATATCCCTCTGTTGCTCTGCAATCTCACTGCTGATCTAAAATTCCTAACGATATAGCCCCCCGACATGTTTCGCCACATAGAGCAGCGTCCTCAGGGTCAAAGTCAAAGCTGTAAAGTTAAATTAATAAGAAAATAGTGGAGGGGGGCTTTAATTTAGTGATGCATCGACATGAGGAGCAAAGGGGGAGCGAAGGGGAAGGTGGACCAGGTAGTAGACAGCAGGACAGGTCACTTTTGTGAGAGTTTAGTGGCTTGTTGACCCTGGAGGATGCATGGCATGTTCATCATCCACAGGGTAGGGAGTTTACCCATTACGCACATCCCCACAATACATGGCGCAGATAGTATCTGATATCCAGATTGGAGATATGGTGGTCCCCGATCTTTCACCTGTGCTGTGTGACCCTGTAGAGGTATGCCCCAAGGGCATTGATTATATCTGGCACAAAGATGAATGTTTTGTGGAACTCCTGAGGGGCTGGTGGCTAGAGCATATGGTGAGAAACCAGAAACATGTAGCAGATCTGCTACTATTCTGGAAGGGAGGAAAGGTGGCAGTGAGATACCACATCATGAAACATGTCCAGGCATTAAAAAGAACCATGTCCACCCTATTTCAGCAGGCTAGTGAGAGGGTCAAACAAGCGTATACAGTGTTCATTGCTAATCCATCCTAGGCACTAAGATTCAGGCTCAGGAGGAATTCAAAACGTGGGCAGAGAGATGGGAAAGTTTCACCAGGTCCAACCTAGAGTTAGAGCTTCACAAATTTGGTAGTAAGTCTGGCTACCTACTTGCTAATCTGGCAAAAGGCTGATGACCCAGCTCACATATTCTTAGGATAGGACAACCAGAGGGGAGAATGGCAGTGGATCTGAGAAACATAAATCAGATCCTAGGAGACTACTATCAGTCTCTATCCTCAATGCCCCCCTTGATGCATTACTGAGAAAGGATTTTCTTTCCTGTTTGGCCCATTCCCTCTATCTCGGATGATCAGCATTCTCCCATGACAGAGGAAGTACAGGCCACAATCAAGAATTTAGCTACTGGAAAGGCTGCATGACTGGACGGTTATTCTGGTGCATTTTATAAGGCCATGAGGATTTGAGTAGCTCCTACTCTCTTGGACATGTAATCCAGTATACTAGGTGGGGCTCCACTTCCACCTCATATGAATACAGCACATATCAAGCTGCTGCTTATGGAAGGAGAGTACCATTTCCCTCATAAATATGGACCAACAATTACTATTCAAAATACTTGCTGATTGTTCGGCTTTAATCCTACCTTCCCTCATCTCTCATTGGCAGTCATCAAAGTCCATTGGGTCCTGTTGGCAATAGTCATGTCCCTGCGCTTACCCAGGGAGAATCCAGTGCCTGCCCTTGTCACCACAGACACAGAAAAGGCATTAGACAACATTTGATGGGGGTGGCTGAGGCAGGTCCTGGATAAAATGGGATTTACAGGCTCCTGTCCTCCCTGTACACCAAACTGAGGGCCCAGGTGGGAACCCAAGGCTTTCTTTCCAGACACTTCCCTTTGCAGAAGGGCACCTGCCAGGGATGTCCACTTTTGTCACTTTTGTTCAACCTGGCAGAGGGCACTAAGGATTTGTAGGCTAATTCAGGGATTCAGAATAGCTTGGTGGATATGTCATTGGAGGCCCCAGCAAAGGGAGTAATTCATTTCTCTACAAAGGTATTTGATAACAGACAGGTCTGAAGGAGGTGCAGTTCACAGACAGGGCAACAGAAATACGCCACATAACGGGCGCCACATAACGGGCATCATATTATAATGGGACACTCAGAGTCAGGGGAGGCCCTACTGAAGTGTTGGAAAAACATTTAGAAGATAGTGGTAAATGAAGTTTGGAGGGACACACCTTTTAGAATTCTGCATAGAGCAGTTTATGCATTCAATCTTTCGCCCTTACCACACTTTCCAGATCGCCTGCCCAAATGTCAAACACCTGGCACTGACTGATTTCAAGGATTGTGAGAGTGTCCTCATTCATAGCAGTTATGGGAGGAAGAACAGAATCAGGGCGAAAAAGGGGAGTATCTTTAGCTAGCGATCCACTTTTGTTTCTTTTTCGTTGCAACCCAGTGGAAAACTCAGAGGGGAAGGTAAAGGTTCATACATTCCAAAATTGTTCCACACTTTTGCCTGGTTGCCCAGAGATGCCTGGTGCAGCAGTGGCTGGAACCGGCAGCTCTGTCAGCTCCTATGGTTATATCAACAAATGAAGGAGTTTCTGGATGCTGAACGTAAAAAAAAAGTCCAAACTTACAGGTCCCTTCTTTAAAAAGTTGCAGAATTGCTTTGTTCATCATTTTACACCTGAAGGAAGATTTCCCCTAATGTGGCCTTTCACATTGACACAGTGGTATTTAATGGAAAATCTCTGGTTATCACTGACTAGATGGGGAGTTGCTTGCGGGGCTCGGGCGAGGTTATGAAGTATTGAGGGGGTCAGCTATAGTTGGGGGGAGGGTGTGTGGTAAATATATAGTAATTAAATCATTTGGGGCACTATAAACTGTACATTTAGTTATTATTAATGTTTTCTGAATTTTTATGGGGAAGAAGTCACTTTTTTGAAAATTTCTCCTTGCAGGACAACCTACACAGTTAATTCTCAAGCTATTACCTTTTAAATAATAATAAGAACATGCATGTACGATGATGGAAAAAACTATAAGCTTTGAACATCTTTGCCTAATCCTTATCTCTTCACTTGATGGTAATTTATGTAACTACTTTAGTGTAGACTTTATTACTACTTCCTATACTTTACAGCATATTTGTAATAAAATATTTATTGTAATGCATCAATAAGAACTTTCTCTCGACCAAGCACCACATTCACCTTTTACACTTTCAGATTTATATGGTTGTGCAGCAGCTGTGGAAATGGCGAAGAGGAAAATAAATTTTTCCATGGACAGGTTAATACACTGTTCATATAATGAGTCTAGCTTCCTAATCAATAGTCATCAAATATGCTATGTCAAATATCCAGGACTATTGTGCTATCATGTTTATTAAATAGTCTTTGAGGAATGAACGCGTTGGCATAGAATGTGTTGAAATGCCACCCTATTAATGGCTAAATATTTTCCATTGGAGATCAATTTACGTTCTAACTGAAATGTCAGCAAACAGAACATTTATACAAAGGACAGAAGTGTTTAAGTCATAATTTTTTAAGGATCCATTTATTGCAATCTTATATTTAAGTGTTTTCCCATCTTATAACTGATAAAGGGATACAGACCGACTATGATACATTAGATATTCTTTCATCACAAGCATTATTACGTCCTCCAGTATAAAGTTTTGGTCCTCCTTGGATATGCAGAAAATAATTTCTAGGGTCTGAATATATAGGGGAATTACTCATGAAACAAAACCATAGGGACACATTTATCATACACTGGCACTTAGTGCCAAATGATGTTGTCCGCACCTCCCAGTACTAGTGGATTTATCAGCAGGCTCTGGCCTAAATCCACTGGAAGGCAGCGCTGACCTCGCATAGAGTTGTGACATAGCCTGCGCCTATATGCAGACTTTAGGCAGAGTACCAGCCCACTGAGCCGCCAGCCAAACCCTCCATGACCATTTGACGTGAAGATGCCTAAGGGGGAAAATAGGCACAGTTCTTGGCTGTATGCTGTGAATTTAATCTATTGCAGGGCTTGTATGCAAGAAAACTACCCTGAAAAATGTCAAAATGTCCCCCAATATGTTTAACATGGCTGAAGAAGGATTTTTATTTTTTGCAAATCAGATTTAGAATACAGTATATACTTGCGAATAAGCCGAGTTTTTCTGCACAGAAAAATGTGCTGAAAAACTCAAACTCGGCCTATACTCGTGTCTAGAAATATATAAAGTCAAAACTCACCTTTCCAACGCACCCCGCAGGTCTTCTTTTCTCAGGTCAGCAGTGGCAGGTTCTGCCTGCTGGCCGGCACAGACTATGTTGTCAGCCGCTGCTGTCATCATATTATGTGTGCCAATCAGCGCACGCTCTGGTGTCACCTGCTGCTGCTGGACCGAAGAAGAGAAGACCTGCAGGGGCGTTGGAAAGATGAGTTTTGACAGGGGCAGGGGGCTGGCTAACTACCTTGGGCAGGGGGCTGGGGACTCAAGTCAATAGTTTTTTGGGGGTAGGCTTATACTCGAGTATATTTCTACATCACCATTCAAAATGCTATCTTACACAGGTCCGTACACCATAGTATAAAACAGTTATTAGCGCCAGAATAGGCTAAGACTTTTTTATTCCTTTTAAAGGTTTTCAATTTTTACACTATATTAAAACCTATTTGGTATCCAAATCCAAATAATAAAACCAAATTTGGTATCCATGTGATTGTATTGACCCAAATAATTAAATAGATGTGTCAATTGGAGCGCACAGTGAAAGACGGTAAATTTGTATCATAGTATTATAGTATATAAGGCTGGAAAAAGACACAAGTCCATCAAGTCCAACCTTTAAGAATTAAATAAATGTTTTATCCCCATAACCTGTGATATTTTTTCTCTCCAGAAAGGTATCCAGGCCTCTATTTGTACATAGAGTCTGCCATAACAACCTCCTGCGGCAGAGAGTTCCACAGACTCACTGCTCTTACAGTAAAGAACCTTTGTCTATGTTGATGGTAAAATCGCTTCTCCTCCAGGCGCAGAGGATGCCCCCTTGTCCTGGTCACAGGCCTAGGTATAAAAAGATCTTTCGAGAGATCCTTGTACTGTCCGTTAAGGTATTTGTACATTGTAAGGAGGTCTCCCCTCAGTCGTCTTTTTTATAAACTGAATAATCCCAAATTTTGTAATCTGTCAGTGTATTATAATCCCCCTATTCCCCTAATAATCCTGGTTGCTCTCCTCTGCACCCGTTCCAGCTCTACTATATCCTTTTTATACACTGGTGCCCAAACCTGTACACAATATTCCATGTGTGGTCTGACCATGGATTTTTATAAGGGCAAAACTATGTCTTTATCATGAGAATCTATTCCACTCTTGATATATGCAATAATTTTATTTGCTTTAGCTGCAGCCGCCTGGCTCTGGTCACAAAAATTAAGTTTACCATCCACCAATACCCCCAAGTCCTTTTCAGCTCCAGTTTTACCAAGTAATTGACCATTTGGAACATAATTATACCTTTTGTTTCCCTGGCCCAAGTGCATAACTTTACATTTATCTACATTAAACCTCATCAACCATTTCTCTGCCCACTCCTCAAGCTTCCACAAATCCCTCTGTAATGCTAAACTATCTACCTCAGTATTTATTACTTTACACAGCTTAGTATCATCTGCAAATATTGAAACTTGACTGTGTAAACCCACTACAAGGTCATTAATAAAAATATTAAAAAGAAGTGTCCCCAATACTGACCCCTGTGGCACTCCACTGGTAACATCAACCCAATCTGTGAATGTGCCATTAATGACGACCCTCTGTTTTCTATCACTAAGCCAATTAGTTACCCAAATACACAGATTTTCCCCTATCCCCAGCAGTCTCATTTTATATACCAACCTTTTATGTGGCACGGTGTCAAATGCCTTTGAAAAGTCCAGATATACAACATCCACAGCGTCCCCCAGATCCAGTCTCCTCGTAGAAACCAATCAGATTAGTCTGACAGGACCGATCTCTCATAAACCCATGCTGACGCTGGGTTATAAGGTTGTGCACAGTGAGATACTCCAGGGTAGCATCTCTAACAAACCCCTCAAATATTTTCCCCACCACAGAAGTTAGACTCACGGGTCTGTAGTTTCCATGATTGCTTTTTGATCCTTTTTTGTATATTGGTACCACATTTGCTATGCGCCAGTCCTGTGGAACATAACCAGTCCTCAGTGAATCTTCAAATATTAAAAATAACGATCTGTCTATCACGGTACATAGTTCATGCAGAACCCAGGGGTGTATGCCATCTGGCCCCGGTGATTTATCTATCTTAGTGGTTGCGAGGCGGTGCCGTACCTCTTCCTGGGTTAAACTGTTGTCATTCCAAAAAGAATTTAAATTATTCCTCATTGTGTCTTCCACCAGGGGATTTTCCTGGGTAAAGACAGTTGAGAAGGCGACATTCAGTAGATTGGCCCTTTCCTCATCTCCTTCCACCATGACCCCCATGTTATTTCTAAGGGGACCCACACTCTCTGTTTTTAGTTTCTTATCATTTATATATTTGAAAAATAATTTGGGATTATTTTTGCTCTCCCTGGCAATATTTCTCTCAGTCTCTATTTTTGCGGCCTTTATCTGCTTTTTACAGGATTTATTTTTCTCTCTATAATCCTGTAATGCCTCATCACTACCTTCACGTTTTAGCACCTTAAACGCCTTATCTTTCTCGCTTATTGCTTTCCTTACTAGACTAGTTAGCCACATTGGCTTTTTCTTGTTCCTCTTATGCTTTTTCCCATAAGGTATGTGTTTCTCACAGGACTTTTTCAGAATATATGAGAAAAAGTACCATTTTTTGGGGGGGCTTTTGTCTTTGAGAAATTGAAGCTCACAGAAATATTGGCTTTGATTGGTTGGGCATTTTTTTGTCAATTTTACCTGCTTTTGGAAGCTGCCCACCGCATGGCATGGAATATAAAATACTGACACTTGGTACAGTCTGTTGAACAGAAAATAACTCTTCATAAATCTCTGCACATGATAAAATGAAAAAATGTATGCAGTCTTTGAAGCAAGCAACAATCTGAGCACCCCGTGTATGATCAAGCCCCTGGTGAACACAACATGAGTCACAGTGAATGACACAAAAAAAGGCATCCAGCTCTCTCAGCTGCTTCAGTTTTTAAACCACCACTTTTAGAGTGATAAGCCCCCTGTGTATCAAAAAATGGAGGATATAACACCACCACAAACATCACCAGGACTGTCCACACCATCCCAGTGAAGTGTACTTTACAGCCACAGTAGCAAAATTACTGGCATTTGTAAAGCTACCATTCTGGAAAGCTTTAAAAATCTTGGCTGTCCTACATTACATAATTCTCAGCCTTAACTACTTTTCTGGGCATGCCATTCCCACCCTCTTTAACTGCCCACTGGGTTATCTTAGTGATGGCTATGCCTCAGGCAGAAATCCTATGACACATATACTTCCACTACCAAGGATTGCTGAACATTACTTCTTGCCACTTCTTAGCGGCTTCGGAGGTTGTGGGTGCCAAACCCACAGATTTCGTTATGAACTCGAATTTGGCGTTGTGGGTTTGCTCATCGTTAGTTGTCAACAGTTATAAGTCTTTTTAATCAGATCATAGGAAAAGAAAGTAATTTCTGAAGTATGTACATAATTAAAAAACAATGGGGCACTATGTGCAGTTTGCTGTGTATAGTGCAGAGTACACCAATTTTTTTTAGGTGTACCTTTAACACAGGGCGTACAACACTTTCCTGTAGGACTTTGCATGTTAAATCTGACTGTGCCACAAAAGGGTCCGTGTGACACATATGTGTCGCAGACCCATTTTAAATACCCGTGCAAGTAGCGTGCACTAGAAAGAACGTGCAAAGTCCTACAGAAAACTGGCACATCTCTCACAAGCAGAGACACAGATGACCTTTTTGAACTATGGTGCCTCTAACAGAGCTGATATACAGGTCAGTGGATGAGCATCTGTTCTGACTAATAGTTTTGATGATAAAGAATATACACATTAAACAAAGATTAGTGAGGCTCAGTAAGACACCAAACTTCATAAAACTGGAACTTAATAAGACTGTATAAAATAGACAATGGGGGTCAATTATCTTTAGTCAGGACCATTGTTGGTCTCTTATTTTTAATTTTTCTGGGTTTAGGTTTTAATTTGTCTTAGATATTTGGGTTTGATGATTACTGTGACTTTTAGGTGGAAAGATAAACTAAGTGAAATAAAAGTTGCAGCTAATTTTTCTGAGCAGGTGAAAAAGATGCAAATTTTGGACAAAAAACCCCCATAAATATAGGAAATAAAATGTATTCCTAACATAATCAACCCCCAATGTGTTCATAAATTCTCTCCATTGTGTGATTCTAACCTTTATGTACCATAAATGTATGCTTCTTAGTGTTAAGCATAGGCTTGCAGTGCTGTATATGGGTGGCAGAAGGCACCAAGAGGTTAATGCAACACTTATCTAGGATAAATTAGAATTATATACAAGAACTGGCTTCTCCCTTATAAAGCTGGATATTATAAAAGAACTCACAAATTTATCACGTTTTATGCAAAAATTCTTTCTGCTTATTCCAACTGTAATAATATTTTATTTGCTTTTTGTCTTTTTATTGTCCCTTTGGAAAATCACCAGGGGTTTTCCTCATTTCGTATAAGATTACTCAAAATTTGGACAATACATCTTTGGCACTTTCTATTCCTTTCCATGGAAAAAATGGACACTTAAAGTTTCCGTGACAAGGAGCAAACATTGATTTGAAGATATCTTACTCTGAATTGCTTTCAAGTTAATACTACAATATAACTTTTTGAGAGATTTTGCTTTGGGCTACGCATGCATATGGTGAGACTTCCAAAAAATCTCCCTTATAAAAGTCATGCCAATAATTTATTGCGAAATGTAAATGTTGAAGTTTAACTTCTTTATTGTAAACTGTTGAAATAACTGTAAGATTGCAATTTCTAGGATAGTTTGGTAGCAATTACAATGAATTCAAGCTCTCTGGATGCTTTACTTTAGCCCTTGCCTGTAATGATCAGCTGTAAGGTGTCTGAAATTAAGTTTTATTGGTCCAATAACAGCACAACATTTTGAATATCCAATTGTCACCCGGACATACAAATTCAACTTAAGAACAAACCTAAAGAAGAAATCTTGTCAGTAACCTGGGGACGGCCTGTAAAACCTAAGATGATCTTTTTACTTTTAATATCCATTCAGATACCATTGTAGATAGTCATCTAGGTGCACATGCCAGTGGGTGACATCAAAAGTAGACCCTGCTAGTTACCCCTGAGGAAGCCTTGCTACACAATACATAAGGGTTCTTTGGTGATATTCATTACATTTATTTTTCTCAAAGCCTTTTTTTCAGCTGTGGAAAATAATATTTTCTGTCATAGCAAAATGAGAGGGGCACACTTACTTGCTCTTTGTGTAATGCTGGGTGTGATGCATTCATAAAGAACATGGCCAGAAATCATGAATCTTCTGTCACTTCTCTGAACTGGCCAATCAGAGTTCACAAACTTTTTTGTGGTGCACCTTTAACATAGGGTGTGCGGCACAATTTGCATGTTAAATACAGCACTCTGAACGCCCCCTATTATGTGTCGCATGGTGGGTAGCACAGCTGTACCACAAAAGGGTCACGTGCAACACAATAGTTGCGGAGACACTTCTTAAATATCTGTGCAAGTCATTTTCACCTGAAAGAATGTGAAAAGTCTGTCAGAAATGCGGTGCAAAGCCCTTAGTAAATGTGCCGCATTCACCAGTGCCAATATACACCTAAAACACCTCAATAGCACTAATAAATTCAAGTAACCAAACATAATTTAATTCATTTTATATGGTACTAATAATCAAATCTAGACATAAACATATTCTAAACATAGAATAAAAACACCCCATTAAAAGAGATACATACTCAAAAAAGCAGACAGTGTGATAGTCACTGGGCTGGGAGACAATTTTACATAAAGTCTGTAACAAAGTCCTGGTGTCAATCACATACATCGTATTAAATCGTCAGACAAGTAAGGGGGGTGGGTAAGATAAATGCCATACGATCCAGCACCCCAAAACACTTATAGATCCGACTATTTAATGTAAATAACCATAGTACCCACCAGAGCCCATACTCCACCAGTCCCAGTATCACACTGTCCAAACACCCCCTCTACAAGGAGAGTAACTCTTAGACTATTGGCCAGTGTCACCCTAGTTGGTCTGAATCTTATAAACATTCAGTCTGTTCTGTCTTGTATGTTCCCCATAACTAATCTAGATGTCTTCAAAACTAAGTAGACACTAGTTCTAGTTCTTTGCTCTTCTGGATTCAATTACTGCTGTCCCAAACTTGAACAGAATCTTGGAACATTCCCTCATTGGGCCAATAATCCTAGTAAGAACTGATTAACTTAGGCTACATTCACACAATGTATGCCCGTCGTACTGTAGTACAGCGGGCATACATCAGCACCGGGAGAGGAGCAGGGAATGAGCGCTGCTCATCCCTGCCCCTCTCCATAGGAATACACAGAGCATGGCACCGTATTCCGTAGAAAGATAGGACATGTCTTATCTTTCTACGGGCTACGGAACGGTATGGTGCCACACATGTGCTGCACCATACCGCTCCCGTACGGCGCCGTGAGGCCATAGAAGTGTATGGGTGACGTATATATACTATATATACTTTGGCCGTATATACATCCCCCATACGCGTGCGTGAATGTTTCCTTATACAAAGTTTTCATCCGACTATGTTATTACTCTGTAATGTCTTATTTTGTTTGCATATGTACCACATGATCTGTAAAGCACTACAGAATGTGGTGGCGCTATATAAATAAAGATTTATTATTCGTTATTATTATTATTGGAAAACATTCTCAGCACTTTGTGGCTACAATAGGAATAACCCTATGTTTTAAAATGTAACTTTATTCTTAGTTATATTTTATTTTTTTAAATTGAGGACTTGGTCAGATCATAAATACATAAAACCAATCTATGTTTGTGTGTTTATACTTCATGTGAATTTATGGCGCATGGATGCTGAGCACACTGGCACACTTGCTTCTTGATTTACTTTACTGGTTTTCATCAAGAAATTCCTGGTGATTGAGAGTGCTGCCATCCTGTGTGATGACTATAGCTATAGAATGAGAGTGAAGGAAGGGTAAATTAATTCAAAGTGCCTCAATGATCCAAGGTTTCCTGCCCTGCAATTTTTCTCTTTTGTGCTGCAGATGTAAAATGATGTTTTAGAGGACCTAGCTGAACTTCTTCTGCCTCCACTTTTTATGTTATGAAATAGATATAAGAAAAACTATTCAAATAACAGACTCTGGAAAACATAACCAGATACAGATAACCTGCGTTCATCTTAATGTTGTAATATACCATACTATACATTGATGGTGTATGTAAAACTATAGACTAAAAAACAACTTAAAAAATTAGCATGTTGTCATAAGAATAACAATTGATAAATAAGTTCTTACCTAATAGTCAGGAAAAGTGATTGGTGCCCTTTTAGTGGTTTCTAGGTTTTCACCAAATGTTGTAAAATGGCTCTTTCTCTGCTTCTCTAAAGCTAATCTCTGCTGAATTCCATCTTGCTAGCAAGACAGATGGAACTTCATAGGAATGTCATGTACACTAGAAGTCTATAAATATGGGAGGGAGAGTGAGCAGGAGCTTGGCAAGAACAGTTAGTCTAGATCCACTTTTTCAGGGAAAGTTGAGGTTAAATGGGTTGGCCACTCTTTTTACATGTGTTTCCATGTGCCTTTAATGCCTTGCGGATAATCCCTAAATGTTCATTAAATGATTCAGCCTTCCTGCAACTTACTTTTATACTGTATGCAGACTCTCCATACATATATGTCTGAGCTCAGCTGAAAAGGAGGAGCTGTAGCTGGAGTGTACTGGCTCATTCTCCCTCCTCCCCCTTCCTGTCTCTGTCAGTGATGACAGACTGTAAGGAAGCAGATACAATGCGAGATGTCATAGGAATTTTTTAGAACAGAGAGAGTGCAGCTTTGTGTGTATGCAGAGGGCAGCATGGTGAGAACAGGACAAGGCTAAAGCTATCAAGGTAGGCAAATACACAGGTACATATACATGCAGATACATGACTAAAGGAACTGATTTATTGAAAAGTGGCCAACCCCTTAAAGAGATGGATCTTGCTTTTACTGGAGAGTTAGCAGAGTTGTTATTGTTCCACCTATGATACACAGATGACCCATTTATAATATATATATATATATATATATATATATATATAATATATAATATATGTGTATGTATGTATGAATATATGTCCGCTAAAGGAATCTGTACCATTGCGTTTACAGTCACCAAATTTTGCACAGCTACTCTTTTTGACTCCGTGAATGTCATAGATTAGGTTTTGAGCCGAAATCTTCACTCTGTGCTTTCCAAAATCCACTTATTAACCACCATATACAGGAGCCTTTATCTGCTGCTGCAGTGAGCCGTGATTGGTTGCTATTCTGCCACAGGACATTAATATAAGCTCTGAGCTTTGATTGGTTACTATAGGCAATGAATATAAGACAGCTTATGTGTGAGGAAAGATGGATAGGGATAAAGACAGACAGGCGGGGAAAGTGAGAGTGAAAGACAAGCAGGCAAGGAGAGTAAGAGATGTGAGAGTGAGAGATGGGCAGAGAAAGTGAGAGATGGGCAGAGAAAGTGAGAGATGGGCAGAGAGAGTGATAGACAGAGAGACAGGCAAGGATGATGAGTGAGAGACAGGCAATGATAATGAGTGAGAGACAGGCAGAGAGAGAGAATGAAATACAGTCAGGGAGAGTGAGTGAGTGAATGGGAGACAGTCAGGAGAGTGAAAGAGACAGTCAGTGAGAGTGAGTAAGTAAGTGAGAAAGAGACAGTCAGGGAGAGTGAGTGAGGGACAGGCAGGGACAGTGAGTGACAGAGAGACAGTCAGGGAGAGTGAGACATAGAGACAGGCAGGGAGACTGAGTGAGTTAGAGAGAGGCAGAGAAATTGAGTGACAGAGAGACCATCAGGGAGAGTGAGTGACAGAGGAACAGTCAGGGAGAGTTAGTGACAGAGAGACAGGCAGGGAAAGTGAGTGAGTGAGAGACAGGCAGGGAGAGTAAGTGAGAGACAGACAGAGAAAGTGAGTGAGAGACAGGCAGAGAAAGTGAGTGACAGAGAGACAGTCAGAGAAGGTGAGGGACAAAGAGACAGGGAGAGTAAGTAAAAGAGAGACAGTCAGGAAGAGAGAGTGACAGAGAGAAAACCAGGGAGAGTGAGGGATAGAGGGGCAGTCAGGGAGAGTGAGTGACAGAGAGACAGGCAGGGAGAGTGAGAGACAGGCAGGGAGAGTAAGTGACTAAGAGACAGTCAGGGAGAGTGAGTGACAGAGAGACAGGCAGGGAGAGTGGGAGACATGCAGGTGGAGAGATAGAGACAGACAGACAGGGAGAGTAAGGGACATAGAGACAGTAAGGGAGAATGAGTGACAGAGAGACAGATAGGGAAAGTGAGTGAGTTTGAGACAGGCAGGGACAGATGGATACACATATAGATATAAAATATTTTGTTATAGCTAAGAGCAGTTTTAGCTAGCTGGACCCCAGTAGTATATAGCCAGACAGCCCTCTGAAGTGTATAGCCAGTCCCCTGTAGTATATAACCAGCCCTCTGTAGTATATAGCCAGCCAGTCCCCTGTAGTATATAGGTAGCCCCCTATAATATATAGCCAGCCCTCTGTAGTATACAGCCAGCCAGCCCCATTTAGTATATAGCCAGCCAGCCTCCTTTAGTATATAGCCAACCCAGTGTAGTGTATAGCCAGCCCCCTTTAGTATATAGCAAGCACAGTGTAGTATGCAGCCAGCCCAGTGTAGTATATAGCCAGCCCCCATGTAGTATATAGCCAGTCCGCTTTAGTGTATAGCCCGCCCAGTGTAGTTTATAGCCAGCCAACTCCCAGTTTGTCCAGCACATAAAAAAATAAACTTACATACTGACTTTCCAGCGGTCCCTGATGCTTGGCGAGGCTCCCCGATGCTCCTGTCCCCGTGGCTCCTCTTCTTTCTTCTCTCTTCTGTACTAGTGGGCAGAGACCCATCCATGTGCTTCATAGTGAGTGCCGTAAATGCATTGGTCATTACCTCCCCAGTATATAGCCAGCCATCCCCCTGTGGTATATAGCCTGCCAGCCCCATGTAGTATATAGACAGTCGGCCCCAGTGGTATATAACCAACCAGCCCCCTGTAGTATATAGCTAGCCTCCTGTAGTATATAGCCAGCACCCTTTAGTATATAGCCAGCCAGTCCCCTGTAGTATATAGCGAAACCCCTTTAGTATATAGCCAGCCTGCTGTAGTATACAGCCAGTCTCCTTTAGTATATAGCCAATCAGCCCCCTTTAGTATATAGCTGTAACAGCAGAGAGAAAAAAGAAGAAGTAAATTTTTTTTCTCATGTATATGCTGAGGTGGGGTTTTTCAGCACATTTTTTTTGTGCTGAAAAACTTGGCTTATACACAAGTATACACAGTAAGTGTTCCTGGTTAATCATGCTTGACTTTTATGGTAGATTTCCTTTCATACTAGAAAAATTGGCAAAAATTTGGGCACATTGTTATAATGTTTACTGTATCATCTCTATGCTGATGATACCTAACTATATATACTTCTGCACATAACATCACCCCTGCCTTACTTCTGAACACTAGTGATTGTCTCTCTGCCATAGCCAACATCATGTCTTTTCTCTTCTTGAAACTTAAACTTTCTAAGGTTGAACTTGTTTTCTTTCCACCATCTACTAACCAACCCAACCGTGACCTCTCCATCTGGGTCTGTGGAATCACCATTACCTCCGACCTCTCATTTGAACCGCATATTGGCCCACATTTTTTAAATTGCATGTGCCAGTTTTCTGTCTGACTTTGCACATGCTTGCACATGTATTTATAAAATACACTTTACAAAATTCTGCAAGGAAAGGAGTGTATAGTTGGACCGTACGCCCCATTTATCAAGCAGTGTCCAGTAGAAATATGTCACACACTTTGGGGCAGGTGTATTATCGTATTTGCGCCAAAAAAAGCCAGGATTTCAAGTTTTTTTGGTGCAGAATTGTTGCTGATCATTTAGAACGAGTTTGCGCTAGAAAGAACAGATGGTTCAGACTAACCCGACTCCTCCGTTTTTTTTCCGCAAGTGGGCGTGGCCTAACTTTTCCACATTATCCGTCACATTTATGTGTATTTTGTCTGCATTTTTGGTGCAAATTTTGGCGCACAATAGACCAGGAAAGAAATGGTCAGAGAGCAAAATTAAGGCGCAGTCCATGTAAGATTTTTGCGCACAGCCCGATGTATTAAAGTGGCGCACGACTGTCTACCCATTTATTACTAACAGCCGTGCACCACTTTAATACATCGGCCCGTGCTTTCCGGAGACTGATCTCCGATGCCCTAGAATTAGTAATTCCCCCTTTGTGTTAAAGGTGCCCCAAAAAAAAGTTGGTACACTGGGGCAGATTTACTTACCCGGTCCTGACGCGATCCAGCGGCGCGTTCTCTGTGGAGGATTCGGGTCTTCCGGCGATTCACTAAGGTAGTGCGCCCGATGTCCACTAGGTGACACTTTTTTAAAAAAAATACGGCGGTTTTTCCGAATCCATCAGGTTTTCTTACGGCCACGCCCCCGATTTCCGCCACATGCATGCCGGTGCTGATGCGCCACAATCCGATCGCGTGCGACAAAAACCTGGGGCAATTCAGGGTAAATCGGCGCAAAACGGTAATATTCGGGTAACGCGACGGAAAAACAGGATTTGGGCCCATAGTAAATGACTCCCACTGTGTCGGAGCAGTGCAGGGAGTGCCAGATTCATGAAGAACGTGCACCACAATTCATGAATCTGGCGCACCTTGAATACAGGCTAGGTGCAGTTTGCTTTTTTTTGATAAATGTGAGTCAATGGAGCACATTTACTAAGGCCCTAGTGCCAGTTTTCTGTCACACTTTGCACGTTCTGTTAGGTGCAAACTGCTTCCACAGGTATTCAAGAATTTTTCACGTCATAATTGTGTCACATGTGACCCTTTTGTGGTGCGGCTGCACTAGGCATCAGGTGACACACTTCGGGCGTTCGGGTGCTCACTCGGACCATGCACCAGATTTATCATGCAAAGTCGGATAGAATTGTGTTGCATTCCCTATATTAAAGGTGCACCAAAAAAGTTGGTGAAAACTGTCAGAGCAGTGCAGGGAGCTCCAGAAATCATGAATCCAGCGCATCCTGCACTATACACAGGCAAATTGCATTTAGTGCAGTTTGCTCTGTTCTCAGTAAATGTGCCAGAATGGTGCTCAGTTACTAAGGGTCGCAGATCACACTTTCGTCAGACTGTTTGCCTTTTTCAGGGATTACATGGCTTGCACAGGTATTTAACTAGTGTCTGCGCTGGGTTATTGGCGCATGCGATTGATTTTTGGCACAGGGGTGCTGCCTTACATGCAACACAATTTAGGGGGCGGGCCGTCGGACAATCTGACTGATTCGGACTGAGCGTGGCGATTAACTTTCAAATTGTGTTGCAGGCCCAAGCACATGCACCACAAAAAAGAAGCTGAACTCCGTCGGACCTGAGCGGGGAAGCGACACATGCAGGATATCGGGCGCAAGATCTTAGTGAATCGCAGCACAGCGCGTTGGAGTCGCACAATGCACTTACTTTGAATTCAGGGGATGGGGTAAGTAAATGTGCCCCAATGTGTTTTTATTTCTGTATAAACTACACATCTGGTTTTGGATCATAGTTACTGGTGCAAAACATTGACAAAAACAATGTGGTGTGCTCTCTGGTTCCAAACAGCAGGCCTTATATGCCGATGTTTGCAGCCCATGTGTCATTGGCATATAAGGTCAACTGCTGTAGAGGCTTGGAAATTGTGATGTACACTGACGGATTTGCCTTTTTAAGTCTGGTGAGTGCTGAAATCTGTTAAATTATTTCTATAAATGGATGATGTGCGAGCAGACACAAATATCCTGCTAATGCCAATTTAAATAATTTATAAATTTATTTTCTCTCTGACTGAAAGTCAATGGAGGAAATTTTAATGAGGGAAATTCTAGCATTTCTTTTGCTGGAATCTGAATTGCTGTACCTTATTCCAAATGTATCAAATATTACATTTTGATCATTTGGACACAATACTCCTGTCATGGCTCTAAGTCCACTAATTGTATCCCATCCCTACTGAGGTGAGATTGGAACAATTTGAGCAAATATTTTTGGCTCAAATAAGTTCACAATGTTGCTAAAAATGCAGAGCCAAAGGCCCCTTCCACACTTGCGATGCAGATCACGTCAGAGTCTGATCAGGGTGCGATCAGGGTTTGGTCAGTTAAAAAAATGTGCATTTTGCATCAGAGTGCAATCAGTTTTCAGTCAGAGTTTGTTCAGTGTCTCAGTTTTTCACGCGCTTTTCAATGCATTTTCAATGCATTTTTCACGCGCAGAAAATGCACGTGAAATGGACTCAGGACTGAGCTCTATCTTTTCTATGACAATGGATGTGTGAAAAACGCATTGCACTTGCATTGGACTTGCATGTGTATCAGAGTGCAATGCGTTTTTGATGCATCTCCATAGACTTGTATAGTGCGTTTTTCACGCACGTGACTTGCAAAAGTAGAGCATGTCGAGATTTAAACGCGCGTTAAAAAATCGTGCGTGTGTGCGTGAAAAACAATGCGAGTCTGAAAAGACCCATTGGTTACAATAGGTCAGAGTGCAATGCAAGTTCTGCGCGTCAAAAGCATGCGCAGAAAACGCATGTGAAAAACGCAAGTGTGAAAGGGGCCTAAGAATTTCTTCCAATTAGATTTTTACATGTTGGAAGTGGTCAGAGGTCTTCCTTCTTACTTTTTCATATCCAGCATTATATAGGCCCCATGTGGTGAAAGTAAATTTTTCTGATGTTACATGAAGCATATTCATATAACAATAACTATAATTGTGACACAAAGAGAAGTTAAAAAGTCAGGCCCCTATTAGCAACCTTGGGCCTGATTTACAGGAATGTATGGAGGCCCGTGATCAGGTCACAGAAGCTGTGGGGGGATTCTGTGGCCTGTGACCTGTCTCACCTCACCGTGACTAAGCTGGGCGTCGGCCATGCATAGTATAGGACATTTACTTTTTTATGCTGCAATATGGTGGCGGCCTCTCCGCTTATAATGAAGAGTTGTGGGCTGTGGCCTGGGTGGGCGTACATTCATGTGCATGAGGCCATAGGCAGGAATGCCAGCGAGCACCAAACATTAAACATATCTCCTGGAGACTAAATGTGCCCAAAACATGTAGAAATCATAAAAAAAACCTTAAATTGTATGTAAGATGATGAACCACTGCATGAAACAAAACATTATCACTGCCATACAGACACAAAAAAGAGACTAAGGGGAGAGCAGGAAACTAAGTGGCTCATGGGGAGCTGGGTGATAAGAGTAAGGAGCAATAAGCCCCTATGCAGTAAAATACTCCAGACTAAGTCTCATGCTAACTATATCCTCCTGGCAGGACTGCCACTAGAAAGTTCGGGCCCCTGACTGGGAATTTTGTGGGCTCCAACTCCCTACAGAATGATAGTCCAGCCCTGTGTGTACAGTGAATTCCCTGCACCTTGGAAGGGAGGATGTTTTTTTTGTGACTTGGGGCCCCTTCTCCTCCTTGGGGGCCCCTTCTCCTCCTTGGGGCCCCCTGAACCCAGTCACACTAACCCCCCCCCCCCCCCCGATGGTGGCCCTGCCTCTCGAAGACATCCGCAAACCAGCTTTTAAAAAATCCAGTGTTTATGGTTCGAAGCTGAGTTTGGTATGAGCAGACGACTTCTGTATTCCATAAGATAAATGTACTCTGTGATCTATTCTAACCTCCTGAACATCTAGACAGAGTACTACAATGTGTTCCATTCCCAAAAAAATATGAAAAAGCAAACAGCTAGATTGGACAAATGATTTGGAAAGTATTACTATAGCATTGCTAATAAGGTCTGTACCAAAACTTTGATTTTAGAGGCTATGTTATAAAATGAGGTTGTGCAGATTTATAAATTAAGAGCATTGTATAAGGTAATTGAATCAGACACTAGCAAATAGATGAACTAAAGTTGGACTCCAAGCTGAAATGTCGTATTTATTGGAAAGTTTCTGCAAATAATTATTTGTCTGCGTTCAAGCTTTCAAATGGATCTGAAAGGGGAAGTTATGTAATGAATGTCAAATTACTGTACTTGGTCTTATTAAAGATTAGGAAAAATGATATCACATGACTGTTTCCTGATAGCTAAAGTATCCAGCTAGGCAGTAACAAGAGAGTCATGAAAGTTACGAAGAGGTTACAGACAGAAAACAGGGACAGTAATGGGTAGAAGGGGCATAATACAAGTTAACACATTCGGGCACTTTAATGACATTGATGCTCGAGTTCACTGACATGGCATTGTCCTCCTAATGCTGCGTGGGCGATTCACATAATATCTTGCGCAGGAATCATAAAGTGTCACTTCCCCGATCGTCCGACAGCAGTCACCATCTTTTTGTGGTGCATCTTTACATAGGGGCATGCAACACAAATTCAAGTTAAATCAGCGGTCGGTCCAAATCAATAAAACCGTCCGATGGACATCCCCTAATTTGTGTCACATGGAGGAACAGTGCAGCTGCGCCACAAAAGGGTCGTTGAGGCACAATCGCAGTGCAGCGTTTTAGCCATGAAGAGTGAACATGTCAGGTTCGCTAGGGAGATTGCTGGGACTCGTTTTCTGGTGGTACCAGAAGCGTCTCCGAACCCCGGCGCGTATCCGCGCAAACTCCACTCTCGTCCTGGGAGGGGCCTAAGATCTCGCGCTGTCTAGGAGTGGCTGGCGACTTTGAACCTCTGTTTGTGCCTGGTGTTCTGCACCATGAGGGTTAATTCCCAGATGTCGTCCAGCTCCTATCAGGTTCTGGAGGTGGAGTTCTGGCTGCTAATATGCAGCTTCACTGGTCACTGTGCCAGTGTTTGAAATTCTTTCCACTTGCTTGATGACTAGGTGTATTGCTCTGTATCTGTATTGTGTTACCTCAGCTAGTTTTGACATTGACTATTGTTACTGACTTGCTATTGACGTACCTCCGTTGTGACTCGGCTAGTTTACCATTCTTTTGTGTTTTATTTGTCAGTGTTTGTAATTCCCTTCCCCCACCTTAAAACCAGTGTATTCCGAGTCTTCAAGTAGTCGCCCCACGGTTTAGCGTGGGGGGGCTATAGGAAGGACAGAGGCTGGGGCAAAGCTCAGGCACACTATCCCCTGTCTTTTGTGTACCCAATCCTAACAGAAACACTGCACTCACAGGTCTGCATCTGTATCCGACCTGCTACATTCTCTCTCCATGGAGCCTTGTCAGTGGGGTTGCTCAGGTCCGACCCTAACTCAGCTTGTTCAGGGATCTAGCTTCCCGTATCCAAATTCAGGAATATTATGCAGGTTCCACGGCAGAAATCACCGCAGGATCCACTGCCACCCAAGCCTGAACCTAAGGTTCCCTCCCAATGACGTGTTTTTTGGTGACCGTAAGAAATTTTTTTCATTTCGGGAGGCGTAAACTTTACTTTTCTTTACGCCCGTTCATCGGGCCACAGAGATTCAAAGGGTGGGCGTGGTAATTTCCCTGTTTGCGTGGGGATCCGCAAAATTGGGCTTTTTCTCTCCCACCTGACTTCCATCCCGTTTTTCTTGACGCTTTTTTTTTTCTGCTTTAGGCCAGATTTATGACGAACCTGACCGGAGCACTTGCAGTTCCCACCTAGATCTTGTGTAGGAAAACGGACAGCAGAAGATATGGTGCCCAGTTTCAGACAGTAAGTGACGACTCGCAATGGAAGGACGCGCCCTAAAAGACCAATTATGTCCGGACTGTCAGACGAGTACAGGACATTAGTCTTAGCTATGACGAGCCTCAGACATTAGATGATGCTATGACTTGGTCATCCGAGTTGATCGTCGCTAAGATCCAGGCGATCACCCGGGTGTCCTCTGACTGTAAGCCAGCGGCAATCTGTCATCGGGTAGTCCAAGAATTGGAAATCCATGGAGCTGGATAGATATCTCCTGCACAGCGGAGCACATCGACTGAGACGTCATCTTGTTTTCTACTGTGGAAAGTCCTTATCATCTGGTCAACACCTGTTCCAAGAGGCGCCAGCAGGAAACTTCCGCTCCTAGCAGTAGTCGGGGGGACTGCTTAGGAGCTCAGGTACTCCACTTGTGTCTAGAATGTATTTACCTTGTACTTTAGTTCAGTCGTTTTCCTGCACTGGTCGCGCCTTTTTGGATTCAGGTGCTGCGTCTAATTTATTTAATGATTATAATTTTCGTCTCTCAGTTCGCATGGCATGATTCCATTGTCACCTCCTACAGATGTCGGTTGCGGATTTGACCCCTGCCAGGCAGGGTTGATTAAATTCCGAACCCGCAGATAAAACTTCGGTAGGGCTGCATGTAGAATGGTGTTCTTTCCTAGTTATGGAAAAACCTGTCTGAAATGTTCATTCTGTGGTCTACCTGCTCCGGATCCATAATCCGGTAATTAATTGGGAACTCTGGAGCTGGTTCATTGGGGTCCTCACTGTAAGGCTCACCTGTCCAGCGTTTCATTATGTACAGTAGTGCGGGGAAGATCAGAGTCTTCCAGTTTTCTCTCTGATTTCTCAGATGTGTTTCAAAACCCTATCCAAGTACTTCCTCTCACAGGGAGTTTGATTGTAAAATGACTCTTCTGATGCTAGATTGCCAAAGGGTCGTATATATAACCTGCTGGTACTGAACGGGAGGCAATGAGAGTTATTATTGATGAAGAGTTTTGGCAATCGGAATATCCGTCCTTCTGAGTCGCCCAATGGGGCCGGGTTCTTTTTGTTGAGAAAAAGATGTGGTTTACGGCCGTGTATGATTATCGGAGAATTAAACAAGCTAACGGTTTAAAAAAACTCAGGTCTCTCCCCTTGATCCGGATCTCTTAATCAGGTTTCTGGGGCCCAAGTTTTCTCTAAAATAGATTCAGAGGGGCTTATAACTGTTCGATCCGGGAAGGGGATGAGTGGAAAACCGCATTTAATACACCTTTGGGGAAATTTGAAACTGGTTATGCCCTTGGTTTTGAGTATGCCCAGCGGTTTTTCAAGGGTTTATGAAACTCCATCTTTTCAGATACATCGGTGTGTTTATGGTGTGTTATCTAGACGATATTTGAGTTTCTCTCTGATATGGTTTTCTCAACAGCACCAACTCGCCAAGTACTTACCAGGTTGCGCAAAAAACACCTCTTCGCTAGCTGGAAAAGTGTGTTTTTTGCGTCCAGAACGTTTCCTTCTTAGGTTTGTTGTGACTCCCTCTGATGTACAGATGGATCCGAGTAAGTTCAGGCGCTCACGGACTGGGTTCGGCTACCAATCTTAAGGCCCTACACGATTTTTTAGGTTCGCTAACTATTATCGGAACTTATAAAAGAACTTTTCCGTGATCGCCAACCCTCACGATCTAACCCGTAAGGGTGCTGATCCCGAACAATGGTCCCCTGCCGCTGATCTCAGCGTTTGAAAACTTTAAAAGCGGCATTGCTCGTCAGCCCCAGTCTTGGTTCAACTGCCTCTCTCTACCGTGTTGTGGAGGTGGATGCCTCCGAGGTAGGGTAGGTGCAGTGTTGTCTAGGGGTTCTTCCACTTTCACCAGACTAGGCCCTGTGCATATTTCTCTACGAAAGTTTTCCTCTGGTGAGAGGAATATTGATATGGTAATCGAGAGCTCCTTGCCATTAAGTGGGCATTTGAAGTCTGGCGACACTTTTGGAGGAGCTCTTCATCCGATCACTGTGCTCACGGATCATAGAACTTAGTATATTTTGATACTGCTAAACGCGTGAACTCACGTCAGCTAGGTGGGCCTTTGTTCTTATGCTTCATTTTGTGGTCACCTACCGACCTGGGTCAAAAATGTGAAGGCTGATGCCTTGTCCCGTAGCTTCGGGACTCCTGAGTTCCAGAGGCTACTGACAGTAAATTTTTGTCTCCAGGTGTTGTGCTGGCAGCTGTCTCCTCCACCTCTCCTCTCAAATTTTAGCAGGACAAGATCTGCACCTAAGACTTCCGGAAGGCAAATTATTTGTTCCTCTTTCTTGTCGTTTGAGAGTGTTGGAGGAGAACGCATTGCTCGGTGTTGGCTGGTCATCCGGGAATGCGGAGAGTACCTTGGATCTCTTGAGAGAAGTTTACTGGTGGCCTTCACATGACTAAGGATGTGCACGCATTTGTCCAAGCCCTGTCAGGTCTGTGCGTGAGGAAAGACTCCCAGAGACGTCCCTGAGGGCCTCTTTTCGCTTCCAGTTCCCACCAGGCCGTGGTCTAAAGTGTCTATGGACTCGTCACTGATCTGCCAGCATCTCAAGGCTTGTTCAGTGGTTTGGGTGGTAGTGGACCGTTTCTCTAAATGGGACACTTTGTTACCTAAAAAAGTTACCTTCAGCTGAAGAATTAGTGAATTGTTTATACAGAATATTGTACGCCTCCATGGATAAAGATGACTGTTGTGTCAGATAGGGGCGTACAATTTGTTTCCAAATTTTGGCGAGCATTTTGTTCTAGACTGGAAGTTTAATTTATCAGTTTCTCGCGGCGTTTCACCTGAGTCTAATGGTCAGTCCGAGAGAATGAATCAGGAAGATGATCAATATCTGCACGACTCTGTCTCGGACAGTCAGGACAAGTGGGTGTGAATTCCTTCCGTTGGCAAGAATTGCTATTAATAACCACAGTTAGTTCGTCCCCACAGTATCGCTCGTTGTTTTCTGCAATTATGGTTTTCATCCTCGTGTTCTTTTTTCATCGTGTGCTGTCTCTAATATTCCGCGAGCGGAAGCATTAATCCAAAGTGCGCACGCTCTGGTCACCGGTTCGGGGGAAATATTCAGAGGGCACAAAATTCTATGGTCCAACAAACTGAAAAGAAGGCCACTACTCCACGATACGTTTGTTGGTGGGGGATAAAAGGTGGTTATCCACGAAAAAACTTAATTGAAGTCCCCTCTTGAAGTTGCGCCCAGGTTTGTGGGTCCGTTTGTTTGTTACGCATATTGTAACCCGGTTTCCTTCAAGATTACACTTCCAGCAGGGTGGCGGGTCCATAACACCTTCCATAGAGTCTTCTGAAGCGTATGTTGAGCTGTTTTTGCCTCTTTCTGACCCTCCTTCTCCATACTATTGTGGAGGGGAATTCTGGAATTTGAGGTGGCAAAAGGTTGTGTGAATCCAGATGGGTAGGTAACTCCGCAAGTACCTGGTCCATTGGACAAGGTTTTGGTCCTGAGGATAGGTCTTGGGTTCGGCTAGGATGTTCATGTCACCGGTTAATCGGTATTTCATCAGACCTAACCTCAGAAGCCATCATTTAAGATCTAGGGGTCCGAGGCCCCGTCAGGGGGGGGGGTACGTGTCAGGTTCGCTAGGGAGATTGCGGGACTTCGGTTTTCTGGTGGTACCAGAGCGTTCTCCGAACCCCGGCGCGTATCCGCGCAAAACTCCACCTCGCCTGGGCGCAGCGGCTGCTAAGATCTCGCGCTGTCTAGGAGTGGCTGGGACTTTGAACCTCTGCTTGGTGCCTGGTTGTTCTGCACCATGAGGGGGTTAATTCCCAGATGCTGTCCAGCTCCATCAGGTCTGGAGGTGGAGTTCTGGCTGCATAAATTGCAGCTTCACTGGTCACCTGTGCCCGTGTTGAAATCTCTTTCTCCACTTGCTTGCTGCACTAGGTTGTATTGCTCTGTGTCTGTATTGTTGTTACCTCAGCTAGTTTTTGACATTGACTTTTGCTTACTGACTTTGCTATTGACGTACCCTCCCGTTGTGACGCCGGCTAGTTTACCATTCTTTTGTGTTTTATGTTTGTCAGTCTGTTTGTATTTCCTTCCCCCACTTAAACCAGTGTATTCGAGTCTTCAAGTAGTCGCCCACGGTTTAGCGTGGGGGGCTATAGGAAGGACCGAGGTGGGGCAAGCTCAGGGCACACTATCCCCTGTCTTTGTGTACCCATCTAACACGTAACAGTCATCTGACTAAGGTGCATCACAATGCCGACACAGAGCCTTAGTAAAAGCGTTCCCATCAAGTTTGCATGATCATCCAACTAAAAATAAACCATGTGTTATATATAGTGTACTACAATTTATAGTTTTATGCGTGTATTTTAGTCTTGTCATTAAATGGTGTCTTAGATGGGTGTTGTTTAAGATTTTTCCTCTATACTTGTTCTTTTGTGCTGAACACTTTCTCCAGTTAACATGAGTTTGACTCTGTGGGGATCATTTATCATAGCCTGGAAAGTTTTTTATTATTTTATTTTATTATTTTAGAGGGTGATATAAATTTGCATGTGAATCTGTTTTCTTTTTAAAAAGTTGTCAAATTTTTGAGGCAACCCATTCTAATCTTTGTCCATACCAACAGGGGACAAAGTTATTTGTGCAAACAATTTGGCACTTTCTATACTTGAGATAGCATTAATTTTTATAATTCTATTGGTAAAATAGTGTCCAATCTTTTTAGTAACTTTGCAAAAAAGGAGCAACCTCTGCAATGCGCACAGTTGGGTATAGATATTAGGGATGGCTCTTGTTTTTTTTTTTCCTTGTGCATGTTAAGTTATTACATGTGGTTGAAGATTACTAAGACTCATGTTATCTAGTTATTTTACTTCTCATCTCCATAGCCTCCTTTCATACCACCCTAGACTAAATACCACTTCATAATAGTGAAAACTATTCATCCACCATTCAACCAGGGAATGAGTAGTTTTAAATTGGTAGTTGTTGGAAAATTATTGTCCCTTCTATAACATTTTTTTTCCAATAGGGCCATGTCTTGCTGTGGTCCTGATGCATTCTTACAGTTGTCTACATGGTCAGTTTTAAGCTTTGAAAAAAGCAACTGTTAGATGAGCTTTGGGAAATCAACAGGCTGTGCAAAAGCTTAAAAATGGATTTTTGGATCAGGTAGGATTTTAGCTGGAATGGCAGCGTGGCAAGGAACCAAAAGTATTTTTTTCAGCGTGGGTAGTATTATGTCAATGAACACCGTTAGGAAGATATGGGTGGAGATCCTCAGGCAGAGGCTTTTTTACTTTCATTATTTTTTGAGCTGGTATTGCATCTTTTAAACATTGTAAAAGTCATTGCATATCATGAGAGTGCTTTATAGAAATCTGTGGCAGGTCAATGTTAGGGGATTTGCATATATTTGCAGAGGTACTAGCAATGGATACCCACTCTCATCTGTTTTGTTTACCATTGCCATGGAGCCCTTAGTAACTCTGATTAGATAAATTAAAGGTTGAAAGATTAAATATTATTTCAATATGAACACAATTTATCACCTGATTATTAATTACAAGTTAATAATGCTAATTATCGCATTACTTTGTACTTGAAAATTAACTGAGCTAAGTACATTTCTAGTTAAATGAAAAAAAGGCAATGATGTGTTTTATAGCAGCAGTATATGACTTTCATATCGAGAGATTTATGTCAAGTCCTAGCCCAGAGACAAAACTGTTAAAGTTGATGAAGTATTCTGCTTTTAGGAAAAAAAAACTAAAATAGCACAATCGCTGACGATATAGGCTTGGAAACGAATCACAGCAACATAGGACGCAATTAAACTTCAGTGACAGTTATCTTATCTGGTAAAAGTCCATTTTTCAGCTGTGTTAAGATCAGTGGTACAAGGTCAGCATGACTGAATTAAAAGGGTTTCAATCTCACAGTGACTCTTGTGAAGTTTCTCTCTGATGCTTCCAATTAAAAAAAAGAGAATAAAAAGCTTTAAACTTTTGATATTGTAGATACTGGCTAAAAAATATCAGGCACTAATGAACTCAACCTGCTCAGTCTCTTGTATACAGTATATACTGTATATACACTCACTGGCCACTTTATTAGGTACACCATGCTAGTAACGGGTTGGACCCCCTTTTGCCTTCAGAACTGCCTCAATTCTTCGTGGCATAGATTCAACAATGTGCTGGAAGCATTCCTCAGAGATTTTGGTCCATATTGACATGATGGCATCACAGTTGCCACAGATTTGTCGGCTGCACATCCATGATGCGAATCTCCGATTCCACCACATCCCAAAGATGCTCTATTGGATTGAGATCTGGTGACTGTGGAGGCCATTTGAGTACAGTGAACTCATTGTCATGTTCAAGAAACCAGTCTGAGATGATTCCAGCTTTATGACATGGCGCATTATCCTGCTGAAAGTAGCCATCAGATGTTGGGTGCATTGTGGTCATAAAGGAATGGACATGGTCAGCAACAATACTCAGGTAGGCTGTGGCGGTGCAACAATGCTCAATTGGTACAAACGGGCCCAAAGAGTGCCAAGAAAATATTCCCCACTCACATTAAAGGACACCTGTCATCAGGTCTGTGTCACTAGTCCTGTCACCACTACCTGTTGGAGCAGATCACAAGGATCCCACCAGCCTTTATCTCGTTATTTCTTACATATTCATTGTAAAATCATTATTCTTTATAATGTAAAGAGGCTGGTCACATGGTCAGAGGCAGTGTGGTCACCCTGTTACCCCCCCCTCCCCTTCTCCCCCTGCTCATGTCGTGTGTATGTATAGTAAAGCAGTGGCTAGTGTGTGTTATGTCATCTGCGACATTGCTGCTCACCTAATACACAGAGACACACGGCATGCAGACTACACATAATCTGACAATGTTCTGCTGGTAACATGGTCTGCTGGAGGCTGAGTATTCTCCCAAACACACACACATGCACACCACAGGCGGCAAGGGGGCGTTGGCCACCAGCACCCAGGAAGCACATCATTATACCGCCTCACCATTTAGTCAAGTCTGTCAGTCTCAGGACGTGGGGGGTGCTGTGCCTCCCACTCTGAATAGAGTGGACAGTTGATTGCTATGCTTTATTGGACATTTCACAGGTCATTTGCATACAGCTTTAGTACCTCATTGCTTAGGTTTACAGGCATGTAGAGGGACAATAAAGGGATAGAGGCAATGCTCTCTAATGGCAGTTTATGAAAATATATTTAGTTTAGGGGGGTTATTTTGCATGACGGGTTCTCTTTAATATACTCACATTAATTAGCTATAACATCAAATCCACCTGAATAATTTTGTGTGTCCCCCTTTTTGCACCAAAACAACTAGAACTCCTTGAGGTGTAGATTCTATAACAAAGTTGAGAGCTATATTTTACTTTTATACAAATCAACACAATCATTTTAGAACTTAAACACCTTAAAATATTGAAAACCAAATATTCCAAACAGAAGTTTATAAATGTTTTAATGCAGTCAAAAGAGAGGTAAATAACATTCAGCTATTCATGGGTGGAGATTGATCATGGCATGTGGCATAAAAACCCTGAAATAATCACAATTACCAACAAACCAACAATAATTATGATTATTTCCCCCTTTATTTCTCATTCAATTCAAGTGGCCGTGAAGGGGGTAATGCTGGTAGCGGGGTGGGCCTGTGTGGCTCGGTCATGAGTTTGAACCTGACATAGAATTGTTCTCAACCAGAGCCTCCTGAGAACCAACATATGATAAAATGTTTCTCCTCAAAATGCCAGGAGCAGATTACCAAACTTGAACTTTAGCCAGCCGCCAGTAGCATCCAAGATCATTGCTGGCACCGACTGCGGCTGTAAATTCTTTAAATGCCACCAGCAAAGCCGGGGATCATTGCATCCTCATGACATCATAGTAGGCTTCAAGTAGCCGAAACAAACTTGGAGAACCTGAATGAGGCTGAGTATCACTAGTCAGTATGCATTTGGGGAGCCTCAAAACACTGGAAATCCCCCAATAAGTGACACCATTTTTAAAACCTGTACTCTTGAATTTATCAAGGGGTATAACGAGAATTCTGATACCACAAGTGTATCAGTTGTGGCAATATGGAAAAAATTCTGGTACAGGCAGAAAGGCTGGCTTGTTTGACTGTTTTATTACCCTGTTTCCCCGAAAATAAGACAGTGTCTAATTTTTGCTCCTAAAAAGGCACTAGGTCTTATTTTCAGGGGATGTCTTATTTTTCCATGAAGAAGAATTTACATTTAACATTGAACAAAAAAATACAACTTCTCTAACATCCTTATGACTCTCCAAACTCTGAATTTCATGCTGTATTTCTTGTGACTCCATTTCTATTAGAATCATTGGCCCTAGTCTCTCATGTTTAGTAAAATCCCTTTCCATAGATGACCCTTCTTATTCTGGTAGATCCTGGTATCACATCTGCAGCACAACAGTCAGTGATTTACTTCCATGAATTCTTCCCCATGTCACAACCTTCTGCAGCATCTAAAAGATCTACTGATACTAATGTATGACATGGGGGGGGGGGGGGTGCTGCAATGAAAGCCGCTAGGTCTGATTTTCAGGGGAGGCCTTATATTTCTAAGCCTGAACAAAATTGTACTAGGTCTTATTTCCAGGGGATGTCTTATTTTAGGGGAAACAGGGTATCTGTTTTTAAAGCTGAACTTTAGTGAGTATAATAAATCTCCTACCTTTCTCTCTATTCTTGACTCTCAGCGTATAGACAAAGGGAGTGTTCTTAATATTGAGGAAAATTAAGGGGAGAGGAGACAGCTGTGATTTACCTGAATTTTTTTGCTGTTTGATGTGCACCATCGTAATTTATATATTTTTTTACCTATGTGCTTTTATGAAATTGACCAGACAATAACACCTTCCAATATCCTTCTTGGTGCAATCTACAGTTTTCTTCAGATAAAATAAAAGGCACACACCTAGTCATACAGCCATACACCTGACTTAAAAGAAAATGTGATTCATCAGATCACAGACCATAAATATGGTGAACATAGAATGACCCGTTAAGGCAGTTATTATTATTTGATATATGAGATCAAAACCGCCAACCCTTACCCATTCCAGTCATCAGATTGGGGAGCCATGGGACTTCGGTGCCAGGTATCGCTGTGCAGATATCGCTGTGTTTGTATTAATGAAGCCACAGCCTATGGCCAATTTATTTCAAATGGTCAGGAGGGTTTGAAGAGTAAAATGTATCTTGATGTTACTTTGAAATACACATACATGTCTATTAGATAACAGTAGATAGCTAGAAATTTCTGTTTAATAAAACATTTTATATCAATTTTATTTTAATGGCTTCAAATTTGTATAATCTAGTAAAAACGTAGAATAGTTAATAAATTATCCTAACCTTCATCTTTCTCATCTTAGCAACCATGATCAGTATGGACACTCACTACTAATTATTATTCCAATATTATAGCCATAGAAATAACTTATATCTGTAATGAAGCCCTCAGGGACCATGTCAGAATTGATGGACCTTCATGTTTACAGTAAATTTCATTCAAAATATTACAAAGTGTCACCTGCACAGCTGCACAGCCTGTGAATGGCTCTGATTTATCTCTACAGTTGTCCCCATTTATGTAAATCGATGCCATAAATACATAGTGTGAGTGACAGATGTTTAACTAGAAAATGAGAACATAAAATATTGCTTATTATTATCAATGGACTTACTCTGAAGTCATAAAATTCAGCATTGCAATTAATAGAGTTTTAAAGGGGTATTCCGATTTTATCAAATGTAACTTTATTGTTTGAATAATTAAAAGTTATATAAATTTCCAATATACCTACTGTATCAATTCCTCACAAATTTCTAGATCTCCTTTTGCAGTCATTCTATAGAGAAACTCATTGTTTATTTCCAGTGGACAGAAATCTAACCATGGTCACACAGGTGCATGGTTTGTTATAACACACAGCTCTGAATACTAACGAGCTGTGCACCTGTGTGACATCACATGACCATGGTCAGATTTCTGTACAGTGGAATTAAACATAGAAGCTTACTATAGAATGACAGCAAGCGGAGATCTAGAAAACTGTGAGGAAGTGATATAGAAAGTATATTGTAAAATTGTATAATTTTTCATAATTCAAACAATAACATTAATTTGCCGAAATGGGAATACCCCTTTAAATGATCTTGGAGTGGGTTTACATAATTATCTGAAAATTTGTCCCACAGCAGGATAGGAGTACAGAAACAAATAAAACTTGCTTATTCTCCATGCCTCCATCAACAATTCTGCCTTAACAGGATGTATTTTTACGTGGCGAGATTTATTTGCTGCAGGGAGGTATCCAGACACATGCATTAAAAACCTAACAAAATAAGCCCCGGCCCAGCTCAAATGAGCTGGTGCCCAGTATTCCATAGAAACCTGCAACATTCAAGTGGTAGGTTTCCTTTAAAGGGTGTTCCCATTTATCCAAATGTAACTTATTGTTGAATAATTAAAAGTTATATAAATTTCCATATATACCTACTGTATCAATTCCTCACAATTTCTAGAATCTCCTTTTTCAGTCATTCTATTAGAGAACATCATTGTTTTTCCATGGACAGAATCTAACCATGGTCACACAGGTGCATGGTTTTTATAACACACAGCCTGAATACAACGATTTCTATTAGAATCATTGGCCCTAGTCTCTCATGTTTAGTAAAATCACTTTCCATAGATGACCCTTCTTATTCTGGTAGATCCTGGTATCACATCTGCAGCACAACAACCAGTGATTTACTTCCATGAATTCTTCCCTATGTAACAACCTTCTGCAGCATCTAAAAGATTTACTAATACTAATGTATGGCGTGAGGGGAGCTGCCGCAATGGCTGCCGCTAGGTCTTATTTTCAGGGGAGGCCCAATATTTCTAAGCCTGAACAAAATAGTACTAGGTCTTATTTTCAGGGGATGTCTTATTTTAGGGGAAACAGGGTATCTGTTTTTAAAGCTGAACTCTAGTGAGTATAATAAATCTCCTACCTTTCTCTCTATTCTTGACTCTCAGCGTATAGACTAAGGGAGTGTTCTTAATGTTGAGGGAAATTAAGGGGAGAGGAGACAGCTGTGATTTACCTGAATTTTTTTTCTGTTTGATGTGCACCATCATAATTTATATTTTTTTTACCTATGTGCTTTTATGAAATTGACCAGACTATAACACCTTCCAATATCCTTCTAGGTGCAATCTACAGTTTTCTTCAGATAAAATAAAAGGCACACTCCTAGTCATACAGCCATACACCAGACTTAAAAGAAAATGTGATTCATCAGATCACAGACCATAAATATGGTGAACATAGAATGACCCGTTAAGGCAGTTATTATTAGTGGATATATGAGATGAATACCGCCAACCCTTACCCATTCCAGTCATCAGATTGGGGAGCCATGGGACTTCGGTGCCAGGTATCGCTGTGCAGATATCGATGTGTTTGTATTAATGAAGCCGCAGTCTATGGCCAATTTATTTCAAATTGTCAGGAGGGTTTGAAGAGTAAAAAGTATCTTGATGTTACTTTGAAATACACATACATGTCTATTAGATAACAGTAGATAGCTAGAAATTTCTGTTTAATAAAACATTTTATATCAATTTTATTTTAATGGCTTCAAATTTGTATATTCTAGTAAAAACGTAGAATAGTTAATAAATTATCCTAACCTTCATCTTTCTCGTCTTAGCAACCATGATCAGTATGGACACTCACTACTAATTATTATTCCAATATTATAGCCATAGAAATAACTTATATCTGTAATGAAGCCCTCAGGGACCATGTCAGAATTGATGGACCTTCAGGTTTACAGTAAATTTCATTCAAAATATTACAAAGTGTCACCTGCACAGCTGCACGGCCTGTGAATGGCTCTGATTTATCTCTACAGATGTCCCCATTTATGTAAATAGATGCCATAAATACATAGTGTGAGTGACAGGTGTTTAACTAGAAAATGAGAACATAAAATATTGCTTATTATTATCAATGGACTTACTCTGAAGTCATAAAATTCAGCATTGCAATTAATAGAGTTTTAAAGGGGTATTCCGATTTTATCAAATGTAACTTTATTGTTTGAATAATTAAAAGTTATATAAATTTCCAATATACCTACTGTATCAATTCCTCACAAATTTCTAGATCTCCTTTTGCAGTCATTCTATAGAGAAACTCATTGTTTATTTCCAGTGGACAGAAATCGGACATGAAGTGGTCATTTAAGGAAAGTGCTATTGTTAAACATGAGAGATTGGGGCCAAATATTCCAATAGTTCAGAGTTTGGAAAGTTATAAGGATGTTTGAGAAGTAGATTTTTTTTTTCACCAATGTAAATGTAAATTCTTGTTCATGGAAAAACATGAATGTCTTGAAGATGTCATAAAAATTGTCCAGAGGCTTAATAATCATTTTCTTCAGCCTGAACAGTATTTTTTTCTATGCATTACACAAGAGAACTAGAAGAGAGAAAATACGAATCAGATGTGAGGTATAGTATATTTTAATTAAATGCCTTTCATTGATCAAAGTCAGAAGGGAAACATGTATTATGTATGTGGATTATGCATAAACACTGCATAATATAGTTGTTCTAAAAACCAAACTGTTGGAACGAAATAAAAGATTGGTGGAATGCGTCACCTTGGAACATACATTTGTGACCACATTAGATTATCAATGTAACATTGCTTTCATCGTGATTGCATTCTTTGGTTTATTAATTCGTCACATTGTTGAGAAAGTATAATTGAATAATTAAAACATTTTTATTTGTACAGACCTGTCAACCTGATGCCAAGATGTGGAGTGTCACATTGTGAGGGTCCAAACATATTTGATGGTACTAAAAAAGTTTTTGTACTAGAAACACTAAAAGTTATAGCAAAGTGTTTCCTAAACTCCCTTGTTTTGATCGGCTCCATTTGTGACAAGAAATTTAGCTGTGTTACAGCATCATAGGTCAAAAGCCATCACTGCATCATAATAGGATATATGACAATTTATGAGAAATCAAAGTCAAGCCTGATAAACCAGAGACACTTACTCACAGATCCAGGCACTGTGACTGTGGTAATATCATACTTGTTAATCATGGCCTTCTTCTTTCTAAGATCAACATAAAAATTATGCTAATAACCCACCAACCTTTCCACCATTTACCTACCGTTGTATCCTGATATCTCCATCTCTGTCTGTGGGATCACGATAATCCATATATTCAATAACTTGCTCGCTCTTTCCGTGTGCATCTCAGAAACATTTCTGGAATCTACCCATTTCTTACAATTGAAAATGCTAATTGTTGCTCTGATACACTCTCACCTAGACTACTGTAACGTAATGCAGCAGCCAGGCTTGTCCTTCAGACTAAATGCTACACGGATACTTCCAGTCTGTGCCAGTCACTGGACTGGTTGCCCTTCTCCTTTTGAATACAGTTTAAAATAATCACCCTCACCCACAAAGCTCTGCATAAGGCTGCACCTACCACCTAACCTCTCTCATCTCAATCTGAATCTGCCCATTTCTTACATTGAAAATGCTAATTTTGCCCTATACACTCTCCAGACTACTGTAATGTATGCAGCACCAGGCTTGTCCTTCAGACTAAATGCTACACGAGATACTTCCAGTCTGTGCCAGTCACTGGACTGGTTGCCCTTCTCCTTTTGAATACAGTTTAAAATAATCACCCTCACCCACAAAGCTCTGCATAAGGCTGCACCTACCACCTAACCTCTCTCATCTCAATCTGGAATCTGCCCATTTCTTACAATTGAAAATGCTAATTTTTGCCCTGATACACTCTCACCTAGACTACTGTAATGTAATGCAGCAGCCAGGCTTGTCCTTCAGACTAAATGCTACACGGATACTTCCAGTCTTGCCAGTCACTGGACGTTGCCCTTCTCCTTTTGAATACAGTTTAAAATAATCACCCTCACCCCACAAGCTCTCATAGGCTGCACCTACCACCCTAACCTCTCTCATCTCAATCTGGAATCTGCCCATTTCTTACAATTGAAAATGCTAATTTTTGCCCTGATACACTCTCACCTAGACTACTGTAATGTAATGCAGCAGCCAGGCTTGTCCTTCAGACTAAATGCTACATGGATACTTCCAGTCTTTGCCAGTCACTGGACTGGTTGCCCTTCTCCTTTTGAATACAGTTTAAAATAATCACCCTCACCCACAAAGATCTGCATAAGGCTGCACCTACCACCTATCCTCTCTCATCTCAACCCGTGCTCTTTGATCTGCCAGTTTCTTAGCTTCATCTCCTGATAAACATTGAGAAAAATGAGTGTGCTACAATGGACCAAAATAATAATAATAACACAATCTTTATTATTATCATAGAAATCAATATACACATAACATTTAAATCAATTAAAATACATAGTACCACAAAAAACACAGGTAACAGTTATTACAATGGCTTTACCCACCCTCATTAATCTTCACCTTAATCCAAAACTCTCAGTCACATCTCCAGAACTAAGCCCAAGCTGCACCAATTCTCTGAAATGGCCTCTCGGCCTATCAGACTTCCTCCAAACTTCAAATGTGCTCTTAAACCCATCTCATTAGGCAAGCTTTTCAACACTCATTAAATGCAAGAAATTTCTACTCTCTCTTTACTAACCCATCTGTATTATCCTCTTGTCTCATATAAGCAACAAACACCAGATATACCAAGCCCCAGGCTTCTCTGCAGTCCATTGACCTTGTTTTTTATTAATTCATTATTTAATTTTGTTCCCTTATAAAGAATAGCTGACCATTATAAAAGTTTTTACCTCTTGTGTCACCCCCTTCATCCTCAGATACTGTAAGCTCTTGCCAGCAGGCCCTCACTCCTATTCTTCCACATGACTGTTTGTAATCCGAAATGTTTTATTTGTAAATGTCAGATATTGTAGATTTTATTATAAGTCAGAAGGGTTCTGGGCGATGTTCAGATTCACAGGCTGTTGCAATGTGCTGAGAATCTTTCCCCCGCTCTCCTCGCACTAAAAATTTATTCACATGACTGCATCTGTGAAACCACAGAGCGTGTGCATGACATCTACTTACCTACCGATAACACCCCGATTGGTACTGGCACCGATCACAAGTGTTATTATTTACATGCTGGGGGCAAAAGCCGGCAGTGGCATGTTATTGCTGCCCATTTTTGGAAAATGGCAGTGCACATGTGCAGCCCCATATGGCTGATGTCACAGGGAGCAACAAGAGGCAGCCTAAATGCAAGTACATGCAGTGCACGGCTTTCCCTCCAGCAGGTAAGAAAAACACCTGTGACCGGTGCCACACTGATGCGGATGTTACTCGTCTGGAGGTGATAACCCAAACCCTGTACAAACTCAAACATTGTGGTTCAGGTCCACTCATCACTAGTCCTGAGTTAATTCTATCTTTTTTTGTCAGGATCTGTAGCTCACATGAGTGTAGCATTGGCTGCCACAACTGTTACTAATCCCATTCATGGAAGTAAATCTGTAGATGTCATGGCAACAACTCCTAATTATTACATATAAGTCAATCAGGATATTTTACATCGACTCCTGGCAGTATTGCTCTAGTTTCCTATCAGTCCAAAGCAACACATTTGGAAATGAATCCCAGACATATAATGTTGGAAAACAAACCCATGCATGTGTAATCTACTAAATAGATGTTAAAATGAATAAATCAAGCCATATTTCACAAAGTAGCGCAGTCCCTTTCTACATTATCAGTAAGCTGGTGAGCTCCTACATTTAAATGATGGTATTGATTTATTTGTCCACTGTTACCAGAACCATAGATACAAAGAATGATTTACGTGAATGGCATCTGCGTTCCCTTGATTATAAATGTATCCAGGAGTGTATATAATGGTGATGAGATCATGACTACCTCAACATCACTTGTCTTTATACTGTACGCACTGACCTCAGCAAGGAGGAAATGGTGTCTTGCAACAACATCACAAAGAATCAACTGTAGATTGTACATGTACTGTAAAAATGAATGGTAAAGCTAAAATTATGGCTCATTTAACTATACTGAAATGCTCAGAATCTTTCCATCAGACCTACTGTACTGTCATACACTACTCTTAACCTCAGATTGAAGGATTCTTTGCTAATATTCTTTTACAGGTGGTCAATAAAACAATAGCATGTTACTTACCTTGTCCCCAGCACTCAATTACAGATGGCCCCCTACTTAAGCACAGCCAACTTACAGAAACCCCTAGTAAAGACGGACATCTCTGCCCTCTGTGATGTCTGGTGGAGCTCTCTTGATGCTTTACTTTAGTCCCAGGCTATATGATCAGCTATAAGGTGTCTGTAATGAAGTTTTATTGATAATCCTCGGTCCCATTGCAGCTAAAATGTTTAAAATCTAATGTCACTGGTGTAAAAAATAAAAAATTTGTCTTGACTACATTATAAAATATAAAGTTTCGACTTACATACAAATGCAACTTAAGAACAAAACGATTGACCCTATCTTGTACGTAACCCAAGGACTACCTGTACTGGGGAGTAGCAGACAGAGATTCTTTACTGTAAGAGCAGTGGTGACTGGCTAAACTCTCTGCCGCAGGAGGTTGTTATGGTGGATACTTTGTACATGTTCAAGAGAGGCCTGGATGCCTTTTATCAAACAAAATATCACAGGTTAGGGGACAAAACATCTGTAAATAATATAGGTTAGACTTGATGAACCTGCACTCTTTTTCTACCTTATTGACTATATTATGATGCTCCTGATCCCCATTGCACCTTTTCTTCATGGGTGTCAGGGGCCATTCAGCCAAGCACTGCTTAGAGCAGTGACTCAACTATTCTAACAAGAATAACTCTTTAAACCTTTTAGTTAAATTCGTAAATTTGGCTTGGTTTTTGTAGAACGAGCTGTATTTTTAAGTGAATACTGTAGAGGTCCCTGAATTAAAAAAAAAAAAAACACTAAATAACAATAAATGAAACAGCCAGTACACTTGTATTCAGACTTGTGCAGAATACTTTCTAAAGCTGCCTTAATCACATAGAAGATGCCATACTGTAGTGTAGCTCACTATTCTGAATTGTGTCTACTTAGAATACTATGTGCTATTGCCCTCTGCAGGCTTGTGCCCTGTGAGATTGCACAAGTTGCAAATACTGTAAAACATTGATTTTCAACCAGTGTGCCCGCGACACATGGTCGGGTGTCCGCGGGGAAAGTTCCCCAAACGATGGTGCCCCCTGTGTTTGTTTCACTGGCAATGCGCACGATGCGCAGTCCCGGCTTCTTACAATGTAGGAGACGTACTAAAACAAAAGCTTAAACCGCCGCGCAAAATGACGTCACCGAGGCCGTGGCATCATCCTGAGAGCGGAGAGCTCTTGCATTTGCCAACCGCCAAGGTAATGCCCACCAATAAGTCTGACTATATGAGCTTTTTGCCTGAGTATATGAACTGTTGGCAGAATATTCAGCATATGAGCTGGTACTTTAGTATCCAGCAGTATACTGCATATAACAATGAGAAATGTAAATAGGATACTATAGTCATGAGGCTGGAGTACTACAAGTACCATCTCATATGCTGAGTATATGAGCTGGCACTTGTACTCTGGCCTCATGGCCATAGTACTTCTCATTGTACCCTTTTATATTGCAGTATATGAGCCACATAATAATCAGCACCATATACTAAAAACAGGAGAAACTGTGTGTGTCTTTCCACCATTCCTGCCAATATCCCTTTTGTTTCATCGAAACAGGCCCAGGTTTCACACTGAGTGAGTAAAATAAATTTAGAATCTATATATTAACTATATGTATAATATGACTGTTTTAGTGTCATTTGTGCTATTTTGGTTGTGGTGTGCCCCAGGATTTTCCAAGTATAAAAAGTGTGCCGTGGCTCAAAAAAGGTTGAAAATCACTGCTGTAGAGAAATTGTCATCTATGCAAGTAAATAGTAACATTGTAAAAAACAAAAACATATGTATGTGCGCAGATACATTCTCTTACAAGGATAATACTTAAATTATGCAATAAAACAGAAGATACACATTAGATATCCGATGTCCTTCACACGACTCCTATCCATCTTTATCTTAACATTTTTTTTATTGCTGGATGCAATATTTTTTTGCTTGTTCATGACCAGGAAGTGTGACTTTCCCCCCTTTTGCCACCTCCATGCCAATTCCATGGAGGGACATATGTAGACCTTGATGGTCTATAGAGTATATCGGCTTTGAACGGGTACGCCCCTGCTGATGCACTAACTCTAGTCATGGATGTTCCTGAACCATGTTTAGCGTAATTCTACATTAGATAGATCTGCAGTCCAGGGTCGACACACAAATGTATGATGTTTACTACAGAATTCTATGAGAATGCTCTCAAAACTGTCTAAAACCCCTTGTACCACATTCAAAAGGCTCAGACGTTTTAGACACATTTGTGACTGGTTCACTAAAAGGGTGTGACCTCAGTATAAAAGGGGGTTTCATGTGGTGAAGTGTAAAGTGCGACAAAAACTAGTGGCCTTTTTTGCACAACTATTTGCAGGTGGGCTAGACAGCGTATACTGCACCAGATTTATAATCCAGCTCAGGCACTTGTATTAGCCTGTCGTGGTTGTTGTCTCAAAATAAAGAAAAAATGATCTTTAACAGTGAAAGTAATATAGTAACAGATCAATACATCTTGTTAAAGGTTGCCAATGTAGTTGCATCAAGCATAGTTCGTAGCTTGTACAAGTGGTGCCAAGCCAAATAATGCTAAAAGCCTTAAATCCAATTCGGAAGAGTTGTAGGTAAAACGCTGTACAGCTGGGAAAGTCTGAGGGGGGGCATTGATGTACGCTGTGTTAAAAATAATGACTCCTAGACATGAATAGTTATTTGCACCAATATCGGACATGAGTAAGTGGCCTGGAGAACTGCGCGAGTGTGCAAACGTTATGGGTAAAGGTGCGCAAAACTGTGCTGGCAAATGATATAGGAGAACATGCATTTTCCATAGACTTATTTTTTCCAGATGTTTATTAAAGTACAAGGAATTTCATTCTTGAGAGTCTCCCTTTAGTTGGCCCCGCTTAGCAGCTAATGAAATTGTGTAATAATTGTTTAGTCTTTCAGTATTGATGCATCTGGTAATTGGCTGTAGAATTAGAATGTACTGCTCTAAACTATTACATTGAACCTTGCCCATGCCATTCGGGCTTCTGTAAATCAGGATTTCTAAGATGTATCTTGTAATTTGTCGATTTCCAGGTGTAGCCACTTAACATCTTTGTACAAATCGATATAATCACCTCCATTTAAAACCCATTTCTAGCGATTCAGCAGCCCATATCTTCGTTTTATTATAGCTTATAATCTATATAGATATCACAATACAATGAGCAAAGAGATTCACATTGATTCACAACATACATCTAAATACAGTAAAATACTAGAATGGGCTTCATTATTGGTTTCCTACTTGTGTAAATCTTTGCTAAGCGCCCTATCTCCTCCTACGTTTCCATATTTACTGTGAATGTTCCCTGCATCTTGCTCCATTAATATTATAGTTTTTTAAAGTGGCTTTACTATAAATATAGAAATCTAGGAGTTAGAGAAAGGTGTAATCTGAGCTTAATGTGCAGCTTAATATGTATACACGGCGCTAACTGGCTACCGATCATAAAACCTGTACCTATTCCTTGGCCTCACTACACAAGTGTAACTACAGAACCCATCGATCAGGTGAGGCTTTAGTATATAGATCTGCGGACAGGGACAGTCCATCCTAGAAATACAAGGGCGGATTTATCAAGCAGTCTGAAAGTCATAATGATTCCTTTTGCCCATGGCAACCAATCACAGCTCCCCTTTAAAATATTCTGAGCACTGGTGAAATGAAAGCTGAGCTGTGATTGGTTGCCATGGGCAACTGGAAGTATTCTGACTTTCAGACTGCTTGATAAATCTGCCCCATAGTTCTACAGTTTTGGTACAATAATGCCAGTGATCCTAAAATTTTCTTTTTGTCTGAGCATTGTCTACTTTCCATCTGACCTGTTAACCATATACCTATACGTGCAGCTATACAAATGTACATGAAGGGGGACATTTCTCGGGCTTGTAGGCCACCTCCCACACAACTGGGGCTGGATGTGTGTGAATGAGCGTTACCGGTGCAGAATGGGGCTCCGCTCTACCGGTACACTTGCTGTAGCCTGTGAATAGCACGATTCTACACAGGCAGCGCAGCCGCCCACCAGATACATGTGTGATTTTAAGGTGCCATATGGGGGAGATTTATTGAGCTCTGAGCTCTGATTGGTTTCCACGGGCACTAAAACAGTATTTCCTTAAAAACTTGATTAAATTTCCCCTTATAGTTTATCCTTTTATGAAATGTCATAGAATCACCCAATGCCTTGAAACTGGTCATCCTGTAAACAATGAAGACACATAATTTCTTAGGCTTATTTTTGCTGCCTAATATGGAAGATACAATTGCAAATTTACAGTTCTTGGTTAAAACATTGGTGGTTGAAAGTGTTGCATTTTGGACAACATATACGATAGCAGGGACATTTGTAGGCCTGCATACTAGTAATTAGCATACTGGACCATACCATGGTCCTTCTCTCAGAATAGTGAACAACAATTCAGGTCCAAAACTGGGCTGAATAAAACAGCCAAGTTCACTCAAAAGACACAAAAGAGAATTGCAAATATGTCATAAAAAGTAACATGAGAGATGGGGAAGTACTTTGTTGAATCTCTATGGCCCCCCCCCCCCCCCCCCCCCCCCCCCCGAAAAAAAAATGTTAAGAAAACTTAATATAGGATTCCTATTAATTATGCAGCAAATATAGGTTCAGAGATTAAACAGAGACTACTGGCTCCAAGATTCCCCATAAATAAGACAGCACTGTGTTGGAACTTCTCCAAGATTATACCTTTTCTGTTCCCAGTCATCTCTTATTAAAGAAAATGTTTTATTTTATGCAAATGATCTTAATATATACATACTATACCATTTACTTTACTTCTTCCTACATGGCAGGATCCATCTACTGTAGCTCCACTGTTTGCCGTGGTACATCTGTAGGTATTGCCAGGGCCTGGTACAATGAGAAGATCATTTGTTAAAAATTTTGTTAAAAATGTAAATTCCTAATATCACAGATCACTAAGAAACTGGAGAGGTCAGGAGAATGTATAACTTGCCGAAATCAATGCTGTGACATTAAACTAAGGCTAACATTATTCTCTAGATATAATGGATTGTTTGGGGGTCACTATAACTAGAAACCACATTCAACATACAAACCAAGTAATGGCACAAGTACAATCTGTAGGTGGATGAGGGTTCTGGGTTGAGCTTGGACATTTCCTGATAAACAACCATATTATTGCTTCATAAACAATTACTAAGTTTCCATGAAGTACATTCTTACTTTATAATATTTTGACTAACCAATGCTCATCCCAGAACAAATGAACATTGTTATGTAATGAGCCACTTTCACTTCATAGGGGATATTTAACAGGACTTCTACATCACTAAAGTGGAGTAATGCCCTAAATAATCGCAACATGCTAGGATATTGCTAGCACGTGCGATTATTTTCCCTTTTCCGCCGCCACTCCATGCCAGGGGACGTGGAGGGGCATGAAGGGGCGCGTACCGGGCAGGGAGAAGGGTCGGTGTACCCTTCCTCGCGACGGTGAACTTGCGCAGATGCGACTCCCTCAGGTGAGGTAAACAAATGGTGCACAGCCAACAGCCAGATACTCAAGAGGCCAAGTGCTGGCATATGATAAATACCCCGCCAGTCTTTACTTAAAGAACATGTGACCAATCAGTTTTCTTTATTTAGTCCAAGTCTGGTCCTGAGAACAGAGATCAGTGAGATAAGTACTTTTTTGCTTTTCGGATAATGATATCACATTTTAATAAAGGAACATTTTTATTAAAGGGACAAAGTATCGTTTGCCTTTTAGCCAACATGTGATATACTAACGAGATTTACAGAATAGTAATTAGCTCTAATTGGCAACAGGTTGCGGTATAAAAACTAATTGGCATCTATGGGAACATGATAATAGCCCTTAATAGCTCTGCATTACAGTTGGAAGTCTGGTACTTCCAGCACGCTATAAGAAATGGATGAAGTTCAAGCTGAATTTACCATAAGATTAATGGGTCTACAGTACGAGAGCAAAAAGGGGGAACAGAATATTTTCCTTTGTTATCTAATATTTTTTGAAATTGTAGAATCCTCTGGCAACGATTTGACTCTTTGTTATCAACCTGGAAAATAAGTCCTGCTGACTACAATAATAGATGATCAGAAAGAACTACACTATTGGAATAATAGACCACCATACAGTAAGTGAACATATAGAACTAACTCAGATCACATTTATATAAATATGTATAATACATGATACTCCATACTACAACAATTCTACGCATCGCTAATATTGTCATTCAGTGCTGTCAGATTCTGTAAGAACTCACCTTTTTCACAAGAAATTTGTTGCCATTTATTCACGGGATTTCATATGGTGGTCCACAGATGAGATTACAACTACAATGCAGAGAAAAGAAGCACTAAAATGAAGAATAATTAAAAATGACTTATTGGTCACATTCTAAATACCTGTTATTTAATATCAGGTTTCTCTAAAAAGTAGTTATTTAGGTTTTTAATGGCTCCTAATGTTTCCTGTTTGTAGAATAAAATTTGCTGTTGTTTCTCTGCATATCAATGTTCAGTTTCTAAATCAGGACAAGTTTTTTAGCTCGATTTAAATATTAATAGCACGAAACAATTTTTTGGAAAATGTTAAAGAAATCTTCCATAAAATCAATCATGATAACCATGACTGTGACAGTGGTAACCTTCTTACATGATTATCCTCCTCCCTCTAAAAGAGACTTTTAAAATGACGCTAATGCTAGACGGGCTCTGGTGAGGACGTTACCGAGAGCTGCCTCGTGCTGCAGCTTCACAGGCTGTTACACAGTACAGGCGCACTTCTCCCTCTCACTATGTGCAAACTTTCCTCTGCTACGGTAAGATTACATCAGGAAGATGGGGAAGTGCCCAGGAATGAAGAAGAGGGGAGGACAGGTCAACAACCTTTAAGCTGGCAGCAACAAAGGCTCTGTAAAGCCCCCCCCCCCCTTCTGGCTCATTAGCATAATTATAAAATTGAATTTAGAACGATAGGTAAGTGTCCCTCGTTTATGATGGTAGATTTTGATTGTAGATTGTCAGTAAAAGATAAACACACTGTTTTGATGATTACACATGAGACATTACTATATGACATATAGATCTCATAGAGGCAGGTTCCACCTCTGGGACATCACACCAATCTCCAGTATAGAATCCCAGAACCCTCCTACCTTGCCCCTTGCTACAGCCACTGTCAATGGAGGACAGCTCTCTCCTTACATTTATAAGATGGCAAAGGTTCAGTTCACTACCTTTGCTTAGCCCCCTAATTGCAAATGAAATTGCATGTCGGCACCCTCCCCCTCCCAACAATCAGCACTCAGGACAATCGCGGTGCGCTACTACCAACCCTGCCCCTGATTGCATGAGTGATGAAAACGTAAAAACCCTTGTACGCGTGTGGAAACTCACATCAAAGAGAGAGAAGTGGATGTGTGCCATCTCTCTATTCTGGCCGGCACCCAACAGGTGAAGTTTTTTTTTGACCCATGGCCTGCAGACAGCGTAGACTCTAAGACTAGCACCCATATTACCAAGCATATACGGCACTGTCCTAAGAAAATTAGTACATTTCTAAAAAAAAATTGTTTTGTTTACTTTGTAACCTATATTGCTGCATTAGGACTCAATATTCTCCATTTTTATTGGAATGATCATATTTATGTTTCAGCTTGTATCTCTTTTTACTTTACTCACATTACCTAGCCAATGCCGTTATGAATACAGCATGATATTGCAATCCTAATAATTGTCCAATGCAGTGTGAAGAAGCATGTGTTACACGGTAAACAGATAAAAAATGTATTGTTTCCCATTTCGGCATGTTTTCTTTAGTTCTGTATGACTGTCACAAAGTCTTAAACCTGAGTGTTGTCCTATATGAATCATTGTATTTCACTAATAGATTCCTCCTAGTTACAAAGCTGAAGTCTTCCCGAGCCCCGCGTGTTGTTTAATCCTTGGTAGCACAGAATCTGCTAGGTTTTCATTAATACAGAATATTAGAATTAGAAATGAGATACATAACCGATACGGCTTATGAGTACGCCCTGCTACTTGTTTTCTAAGCCATATTCCTAGTTAAAGAATTCATTTGAAGTGAATTCATGGAGTAAAATGAAAGCGGGACCTACTTCTTCAAGTTGTGTTCACCAAGGGGGGTTTTAAGTCTTCTTATAATGTAAACTTGTAGAATGAGTTTAGATGGTTACACGGGATTGGCTCTCGCATACTTCCATTTGAATGAGTTTTTCTGCATGAAAGTGGATTTTAATTTAAGACAAGCTTCGGAAACATGCACCGAATAAACTGCTGTACTAACAGCTTGCTGCAGTCTCACTCACCATTGTAATGAAAGTTCTCACATCATTTGGATCATCCAGCATGACTGCATTATTATCAAATGACACCATGAAAACTCGTAAAACCCCGGCCAAATGCTAGGAATCTGACCTTAACATGTCCATGGATTACAAAAAAAGATATGTCTCCAGTGATTTCCCAGCATTGACTGTTGCACAGTTATCTTGTGTGGGTTTACATTGTTTCACACAATAGAAAGTTCAAATGTAAAGGATTTTTCTTGTACTTGAGGACTTGCTTAAATGGGGTTGTCTAGGTTTTTGCAATAAAGGCGGTCTCCTACTTAAGGCACCTGCCTTCACAGACGACCTCAGTTAAAGATGGACCCTCTGCCCACTGTACCTCTAGTGAAGCCTTGGATGCTTCCTTAGTCCCAGGTGCAATGATCAGCTGTAAGGAGTCTGTAGTGAAGCATTTTCAATAATTCTTAGCCGCGATTATACAAAAAAAATTGGAAACTCCAATTGTCACTGGGGCAAAAAAAAAAATTGTCTGGAATCTATATTCTGAAATATACAGGTTCGACTACATCAAATACAACTTAAGAACAAAGCTATATAATAATTCTTTATATAGTGCCTACAGATAACGCATGCTTTACAAAGCATGGCAAATTGGTCCCTGTCCCCAATGGGCAAGTTTTCTTATTTAATAAATACGCCAAAAAATCTACATTCAGTTTTTTTCTGTCAAGATGGATGCAGCATGTACATTAATGAGCAACAAAAAGAACTTTTATGATCCTACAATGGCTGCAATAAAACGAAGAGGGAAAAATGTAAATGGGTCTGAATACTTTCTGTAACCCACTTTATCTTGAATGCTATCCTAGAAAAAGGCAATTAATAGTTAAGTTTGTAGAAATTGCTTTTAAGTTTGCTAGGGAATACTGGAGCCGACGTAAGAAAACCAGTAAAAGTATTACTATATTATATTTACTATAGTATTTATATATAGTGCGATCTATTATAGTTTATTACTCCAACCCTGATGTCCCAGCCCACCTGGTATATTGAGACTCTTGGATGGGTACAAAGGTATTGCCCTCAGCAGGGGATGGGACATAAAAACAAGCATGGTGTGGAATTCTGGAAAGCCATGGTCTTTCACATCCAGTTGAATCCCTTAGGTTGTCGTCACATATTGCAGTTTTTGAGTGTTGAGGGTGACTACCATACATTAAACAAATACAAGATGATTTTTGAATGTTTGTTACAAATACTTCGAAAATCTCAAAAACTCATGAACATATTTCTAAATTTTCTACAATCTCTGTAGAAAAATTCGTAAGAAATTTATTTTTGGTCATTCTAATGAATAGATAATCTGTCCATGGTCATGAATGTCCACGCAGGTGCAAATATTCATAACATATTAGACTTTATTCGATCTCATCACGGTGAGCTGTTCGTTGGATATTGAGTTATTTACATTAATTGTAAGTTGATAGCCCGTATATATATATGGATCCGAATGAAATGGCTCCACACTTTCTGTTTTTTTTTATACTATAAATGAAACGGCACAATGGAGCCTCCTAAGACTAAATAAATTATAGTCCTGTAAGTGATAGCGCAGCATTTCCCCTCCCTTCCCCCCTTAGTCAAGATGATTCATCTCATCCAACTGGTGTGCAGTATATCTCATGATATCTGGCTTAAGCTGTAAGTATCATGGTCAGTGTCGAGCACAACAATGCTTTGCATATCTCTCTGCAGTGAATATGTTTTTTATATGTAAGGAGTAGGAAAAGGTGCAAGGTCTCACCCTCGTCCATGAAAAGCCAAGTCTGCGAATGAATGTAGCGGGTCAGCGGCCGATACTTTGTGTATTTCTATGTCTGGATTTTACCGTTTTGGGAGAAAGTTGGACTCATAAATTATCTCAAAGGGATAACTGTTTGTTCTTGAGTGACCATGCTGTAAACAGAAGGTAATGTAGGAATGGTTTGCCAAATAAGAGAAATAATTTCAGGAGAATTTTTAATACTTGTCACTTTGTAGCATGTGTTAATGAATCTGGTCTTGGCTAAATGCACATGTTAAGTTAGGATCTGACTTGTTCGAAGTGAGAAGTTGCAAAAAAATGTTAAAAAAAATGTTCTGCCTACAGCTTCACTTTTGTTGAAAATGTACTAAACAACTAGATTGGCAACCTGAACATCACATGAACATAAATGATCTATCCACAACAGGAACTAAACTGGTGTACATAAATTGCATAATAAATTCTTATGGATACTGATTCCTCTGACGCAGGCTCTCATCTGGAGGCAGTTTAATAGCGACCGTCATAATGGTGCCCTCTAATGGAATTATGAGTCAGCTATACACCTTTTATGCCCATGAAAGAAGGCTCTCCTAATAGGGATCCATTAATTTTGGTACTCCCTGTGGTTCACGTTTCCTTCAGGCCATAGGAACCATTAAAAAAAAAGACCTGTGTACCTGCCCGAAGCAGTCTCTCGGGAATTCCTTGTAGGTCCAGACTCTGCGAACTTCCAGTGGATATGGGGGCCATGGGTTTTTTATGTCTGGCACACCCTGAGATAACCACTTCCGTCAGGGGTTGGAACTGTCGTTCTAATGTCCCTGGGCACACACTAACCTTCACTGATATGGAAGTGGTGTTCACAAGGGGGCATGCCATTCAGTCAGAGCACATTAACCCCTGATCTAATGGCAAACATGGGAGGTCCAGGAAGTCTAGAGCCCTCCCGCCAAAGGGTCACTGACATGACTTGGGCCCCAGCGACTATGGGTGACTCATTTCTTACAATTGAAAATGCTAATTTTTGCCCTGATACACTCTCACCTAGACTACTGTAATGTAATGCAGCAGCCAGCGTCCTTCAGACTAAATGCTACACGGATACTTCCAGTCTGTGCCAGTCACTGGACTGGTTGCCCTTCTCCTTTTGAATACAGTTTAAAATAATCACCCTCACCCACAAAGCTCTGCATAAGGCTGCACCTACCACCTAACCTCTCTCAGTTAGGAGAATCATCTAAATTCAAATATTGAGTGACAGTAACCACAGGGATTAAAGGATTCATTGATTCACAGATAATTTAACCACCCCGACTACATTATTTTACTACCTGGAGATCACCACTGTTAATTCTGAAACATACAAAAGCAAACGTGCAAAAGTATCCAAGTCAAGGATTTAATTTGATGAAAATGATTTCCCGAAACACCATAGTTAAGTTTATAATTGACAAAATTTGCAAACCTGAATAATGATGCTAAGTTTTAAAGATTTTCTTTGATCTTTTGACAGTATTTCATTTTTTCTTTTGTGGATAGGAATAAATGTAGGAAACTGTTGTGGTCTGGTACTTGTCAGACGTGTTGGGTTGTGTGGTTTAGAAGTTCATGCACATGAAGATAAGGATTAGGTCACATCTCTATATCAGGATCATCCTCGTGGAAAAGCTTTATGGAAACTACATACCAGTTCTAAATGTAGACCATCTGTTTATAATGGCTGCTCTTATATACCCCATATAAATTGTGCATTTTACAACATAATGAATGCTACCGATGTGGACAAAAGGGTGCAGACTTTCTACATAATAATTGGAGCTGCTCGATTGTGTAACAATTCTCGGTACAGGAGTTGGTAAGATAACATTAAGGTACATTTATACGATGTATGCCCGCCGGTGCTGGGGAGAGGAGGAGGGGAGAGCGCCGCTCACCCTCGCCCATCTCCATAGAGTAACGTGGGCCGGCGCCGTATTCCGTTGAAGATAGGACATGTCCTATCTTCTACGAAACGGTACAGTGTGCCGTGAGGCCATGTGGTGTATGGGGGACGTATATACACCGTATATACGTCGGCCATATATACATCCCCCATACCTACGTGTGTATGTAACCTAAGACGGTTATTCTGTTTTTCCATTAATGAAGGCTCGGGCTTACATTGCCGCTAAATGTAGGTTAACATATAGCTATGGGGGTATTGCTCATATGCTTAAGGGGGGGGGGCTTCATTGTAGTATGGGATAATCTGGTTGGTAAAGTGGTAAAATCTGATAAGGTATACAAAGGAAAGTGGTAGGATGGATAAATAATAAATATGGAATTAATGTCTAACTAAGTAGAAGGATTTGGCTTATTTTATATTTATTTAGTCAGTTTTTTTTTTTGTTTTTCTTTTTTCTCTTGGCCAGTACAGAAAGGGGGCGGGGGCGAAAAAATATACGTATTTATGCAATTCAATAGAGTTTGTTGACATTGTGGTATTTATATGACACTCTTTATATGTTAGTTAAAAAAAAAAGAAGTAGTACTCACCATAAGAAGGGACCTCATAACCCCTAATATATTACAGGGATGGAAACATCTTATATCCCTGGAACCCGGGATTAGGTAGAAACGTGTGCACACAACCGTGTTCATTCTGTGAATATGTCCTGTGCCCACTACGTTTTACACAGACCAACAATGGTCCTGTTCAGGTCTTCTTAGTTTTTTGTGTGAAGTGAGACTACATGACACAATTCAGCAAATTGAAAATGTTTGACAAATTCTGCAACAGTCTCCAAATATTTGATATTTCAGAACAGTTGAGCTCTGTAAATATTAATTATATTGGAAAACTAAGTTAAAAGTTAGGATTGTGTTGACATCCACTTTTAGATGGGGTCAGAAAGTAGCACAAATGTGATGGCTCACAAAAATAGTTTGTCATAGAATTGCTGCAAATGTTCCATGTAGGTGGTGTTTGACGATCACTAGTTCTAGTATAATATGGATTCACAACCTTGTTATAGAGTAATTAAAATCAATTTGCTTTCCCCTTTTGTTTCAGGGGCAGTGGCCTGTAGACCACTGACGCTCCTGTTGGGGTGGGTCCTCTACTGCCTTTAGGGGCAGGTCATGGCTGCAGCCAATCACTGAGGGCATCAATAATATACTGTTGTTGATGGCTGCCAGGATACAAATGATGTATGTTTACATAGGACATTCCCCATGGAAAATAGGACATCCCCTGAAAAAAGACCTAGCAGCAGTCATGCTTCATCTCCCCACAAGCCGTACAAGTATTAGTAGATCTTTTAGGAGGCTGCAATAGGTTGTGACAAGTGAGTGGAGAATTTGTGTAAAAATCATGACTGTGCAGGACAAATGCACTACAAGCAGCTACATGGACATGAAGTGGTCATTTAAGGAAAGTGCTATTGTTAAACATGAGAGATTGGGGCCAAATATTCCAATAGTCAGAGTTTGGAAAGTTATAAGGTGTTTGAGAAGTGAGTTTTTTTTCACCAATGTAAATGTAAATTCTTGTTCATGGAAACAAATGAATGTCTTGAAGATGTCATAAAAAATTGTCCAGAGGCTTATATCATTTCTTCAGCCTGAACAGTTTTTTCATGCTTACACAAGAGAACTAGAAGAGAGAAAATACGAATCAGTGTGAGGTATAGTATATTTTAATTAAATGCCTTTCATTGATCAAAGTCAGAAGGGAAACATGTATTATGTATGTGGATTATGCATAAACACCTGCATAATATAGTTGTTCTAAAAACCAAACTGTTGGAACGAAATAAAAGATTGGTGGATGCGTCACCGGAACATACATTTGTGACCACATAGATTATCAATGTAACATTGCTTTCATCGTGATTGCATTCTTTGGTTATTAATTGTCACATTGTGAGAAAGTATATTGAATAATAAACATTTTTATTTGTACAGACCTGTCAACCTGATGCCAAGATGTGGAGTGTCACATTGTGAGGGTCACAACATATTGATGGTACTAAAAAAGTTTTTGTACTAGAAACACTAAAAGTTATGCAAAGTGTTTCCTAAACTCCCTTGTTTTGACGGCTCTATTGTGACAAGAAATTGCTGTGTTACAGCATCATAGGTCAAAAGCCATCAATGCATCATAATAGGATATATGACAATTTATGAGAAATCAAAGTCAAGCCTGAGAAACCAGAGACACTTACTCACAGATCCAGGCACTGTGACTGTGGTAATATCATACTTGTTTATCATGGCTTCTCTTGCTAAGATCACTAAAAAATTTGCTAATAAACCCCCAACCTTTCCCACCATTACCTACGTTGTATCCTGATATCTCCATCTCTGTCTGTGGGATCACGATAATCCATATATTCAATAACTTGCTCGCTTTTCCGTGTGCATCTCAGAAACATTTCTGGAATCTACCCATTTCTTACAATGAAATGCTAATTGTTGCTCTGATACACTCTCACCTAGACTACTGTAATGTAATGCAGCAGCCAGGCTGTCCTTCAGACTAAATGCTACACGGATACTTCCCTCTGTGCCAGTCACTGGACTGGTTGCCCTTCTCCTTTGAATACAGTTTAAAATAATCACCCTCACCACAAAGCTCTGCATAAGGCTGCACCTACCACCTAACCTCTCTCATCTCATTGGAATCTGCCCCTTCTTACAATTGAAAATGCTAATTTTTGCCCCTACACTCTCACTAGACTACTGTAATGTAATGCCAGCAGCCCGCTTGTCCTTCAGACTAAATGCTACACGATACTTCCAGTCTGTGCCAGTCACTGGATGGTTGCCCTTCTCCTTTGAATACAGTTTAAAATAATCCCTCACCCACAAAGCTTGCATAAGGCTGCACCTACCACCTAACCTCTCTCATCTCAATCTGGATCTGCCCATTTCTTACAATGAAAATGCTAATTTTTGCCCTGATACACTCTCACCTAGACTACTGTATAATGCAGCAGCCAGGCTTGTCCTTCAGACTAAATGCTACACGATACTTCCAGTCTTTGCCAGTCACTGGACTGGTGCCCTTCTCCTTTGAATACAGTTTAAAATAATCACCTCACCCCACAAAGCTTGCATAAGGCTGCCACCTACCACCTAACCTCTCCTTCTCCTTTTGAATACAGTTTAAAATAATCACCCTCACCCACAAAGATCTGCATAAGGCTGCACCTACCACCTATCCTCTCTCATCTCAACCCGTGCTCTTTGATCTGCCAGTTTCTTAGCTGTATAGTCTTAGTCAACTCCTCCGTATGATGTGATACCACAGGGTGATAGAACATGAAATCCAGATACTAAAAATGCAAACCACATTTTATATGTGAGGACATCCCTGTATACTGTAGGACATACCTGATAGCCACATCCTCCGCTGTGCTAGGTGGACTATCGAGTGAAACCGAATTGCCTACGCCTCTGTTGTTTCAGTGTTAGAGTTTATATTAATGTTGTTCTTCTCCTGGGGATCAGCTTTCTGTGATAGAAAGAACCAATGAACATGGATTCTTGCGTTCTTGTCTTTCTTTCCTCTACAATAATTATAGAAAGCATCAGGACTTTTCCTATGGGACAACCTTTCTAGAAGGAAGTAGAAACGTTTGTGAATGAGGGTATTTTTATTTTATTTTTTAGCAGGCAAGCGCTACTGTTATCTTGTTCATTGCGATGAAGCCATGGATTTTTTTAGCTGCCACCAAAATCTGTGCATAGCTGATGACCAAACTAGACAGATGCCATAAATCTTCTCTATGGTTTTTAGGTATATATTGAGATATATGCTTATGCCTACTACACTTTCTGACATGTTATAACGCATTTCCACAAATAAAGTGGATTTCCACCCACATTTGGTTGCAGTGTGGGGTGTCGGTGGGGTCGCGCACTGCGCTTAAACTTCCGGGGCACCAGAAAACCGCGGACCATAGCTTCCACCTTCTAGCCAGGTATAAATCTAAGGTTTTGGAGATTTCCCTCACAAGACGTCCAGCGGTTATATATTTCCCCATTGGAGTTTTGAGAACACTTGAATGAGAATAACATTGTCACATCACGAGCAGGCTGGAAATTCACTGTCCATACGCCCCCCAGTAATTCCAACAACAATTTTTATTAAGTGGCTTTTGGTCCAAACTGTTTTCTGAAATATCTTTTTCTAATTCTATTTGTTGTCTGTGACAGTCACATAAAAATCTTGTGCCTAAACTGAGACTCGCATACATGACTTCGTTCCTATCATAAAAAATAGTCTAAATTAATGAATGAAATTGTCACAAGTCTAGGGTCTATGTCAAAGAACCTTTCTTAGGTCTTTGTTAATTGGCTCATGGAAGTCACTAACTGCAAAACAATGCACCATAAAAGAAAATGTAAGACCATAGAATTTGGTGATATGTTAGCCATTTATCTTTAAGACATCAGTGAAGCCATTGGTAAACCAGAATAACATATCTGCTAATAAAAATGCACCCACAATTGTGTATCTGAATAGAAGAAGCTTACTTCTTTAGTCTGTTTGATTATACAACGTTTTGTGTCTGTATTTGACCTCCATTGTTACTTGGGGTGGCTACCCATAATGAAAGGTAAACCAGATTAATAAACTTGTCTGCGGTATGGTCTGATGGTGACACAATATATGAACGGTGTTCTCGTGTTGTAACTTTGGCTCACAGACATAGCCACAATACTGATATTTACATGTACTATGGGTAATCTGAGAACGCTAATGTAGCCTACACAAACTTACATGGATTTTTGTGTGGAAATATTTGGCAAGGGATCCTATACTTAACCACTGATATCAAAACGGTACCATTCAAACATCATCTTTATTTTTAAAAACAACACAATGTTTAGGACGTGTATCAACATTAAACTAGTTTATTATTCCATGATTATAAGCCGTGTTGCATTTTACTTATTAAGAGAAATTATAGAAGAAAACATGGCATACCATCCCTTATAAAAACACAACACACCCCAGAACTTGAAGAAACTCACTTGTGAATATTGCACCTCTTATGCTGAGGGACCAAATGTATTTCTGTTGGTGTACTCCAGTCCTTTCATAGCTCTAAATATGGGAATCATGATGGATCTATTCCAATATGGATGACTTGAACCTTTAGTTTGCTAGTTCTTAAGATGATATTCTTCACGATATAACTCTATATCTAGTAAGTTTCTTAGGTGACACAATGTACAAAGATGAGCTTAGGACCGTTACTTTTTTTTAAGCAAAAAGCATCCCTTCCCTTCCTGCCTGTAAGTTTCCAAAGCTGTAGAAGCCAGAAGTTGATCCCGTGATACTGTCCCAGGTATGTCTAACCTTCACTGATTGTTGTAGATTAATCCTTAGTTAGTATAGATATCAAACAGAAGGTTGTGACACCAACTTTTAATCTCAACATACTTATTTTGTGGCCACTCTAGGATGGTATCGCGTGAAACTGTCTCTGGTATTTTCATCCGATACCCATCAGGATATGTAGCTGCTTGACTGGGAGATTTCAGAGGCTGTTCTGACTTATCTAGTACTACCCCTGTGCTGGATAGTATTGCTGGACCAGGTGGGTCAGGGATGAACACCAGTTGTTAAAAAACAACCAAAGATAGACTTTAGGCTTAGTCACAACGAGCATCATGATTTCAGGGCCAGGTGACAATCTTGCAGAATCCACACAATAACAAGTCCAAAGTCAAGGGCATGGCATACAATTCCACACTACCGGCTATAGTATCAAAGTCGGGCCATGATATACAAGAGTCAGTCAAGCTGGTCAAGAATATGGACACATGGATAGAAACACATAGATCAGGATAGAAAGGCAGCTGGATACACGACACGGAGTTCAGGCAGCTGTTATCCCACACACTTAGGCAAGGCTCACAAGTGGAGGAGGGCTCTTATATTAACGAAGGTGTGCCTGGGTTGATGGGGGATAGACTAGGTGTGTAAGGATCATTACTCTGATCAGCAACTGGATGGTGGCTATGGCTGGTAACACGGACTGAGCTATACTGTTAAGAACTGCTAACCCAAAATATTCTTTACAGCAAACTTTACTCTAAAATTGGGGCAAATATTCTGCTATGGATCATCCATGGGCTGGTGAATGCTGATGATAAACCTAATAGCTAAAAATACACTGAGCTTAGCATTTGCTTGCTCGGTAGTGTTTCCCGTTCCATCTCTTTCCACTTTGCTAGCTCATGAAGCCCTGTCAGCTAATAGGTTGGATGGATTGTTTACATGCTTCATTGCTCCTTGTAACTGTAAACCGGAATTATGTGAACTATTTTGTGCTTCACTGGGCAGTGAAACCGGCGAATGAAAACTTACTGGGTAACATGTACCTAAGCTTATGCTAATATCATGATATAACATTTTTCAAAGTACATTATTTATGCAAATGTAATCTGCTCATAGTAATTGGCAGTATGAATTATTTCTTGCCAGAGAAAATAAAACGTGTTATTGTACCTCACTTTGCTAGAAAACCCATTTACCTGTAGATACTGTTCTGGTTGCAGCAAGCTCGCGTTATCCGACAGGATTTAGTGAGAATCCATGCTAAATTCAAATATTGAGTGTACAGTAACCACAGGGATTAAAGGATTACTTGATTCTCAAGCAGATAATTTAACCATCCAACTTACATTATTTTACTACCTGGAGATCACCACTGTTAATTCTGAAACATACAAAAGCAAACGTGCAAAAGTATCCAAATCAAGGATTTAATTTGATGAAAATTGATTTCCCAGAAACAACATAGTTAAGTTTAATTAGACAAATTTGCAAACCTGAATAATAATGATGCTAAGTTTTAAAGATTTTCTTTGATCTTTTGACAGTATTTATTTTTTTTTCTTTGTGGATAGGAATTAAATGTAGGAACTGTTTGGTGTCTGGTACTTGTCAGACGTGTTGGTTTGTTGTGGTTTGAGAAGTTCATGCACATGAAGATAAGGATTAGGTCCACATCTCTATAATCAGATCATCCTCGTGAAAAGCTTTATGAAACTACATACCAGTGTCTAAATGTAGACCCATCTGTTTATAATGGCTGCTATTATACCCCATATAAATTGTGCATTTTACACACATAATGAATGCTACCGATGTGGACAAAAGGGTGCAGACTTTCTACATAATAATTGGAGCTGCTCGATTGTGTAACAATTCTCGGTACAGGATGGTAAGATAACATTAAGGCTACATTTATACGATGTATGCCCGCCTTTGGTGCTGGGGAGAGGAGGAGGGGAGAGCCCGCTCACCCTCGCCCATCTCCATAGATTAACGTGGGGGCCCGCCGTATTCCGTTGAAATGACATGTCCTATCTTTCTACGAAACGGTCAGTGTGCCGTAGGCCATGTGGTTATGGGGGACGTATATACACCGTATATACGTCGGCCATATTACATCCCCCATACCTACGTGTGTATGTAACCTAAGACGGTTTTCTGTTTTTCCATTAATGAAGGCTCCGGCTTACATTGCCGCTATGTAGGTTAACACTATAGCTATGGTGGTTATTGCTCATAAATGCTTAAGGGGGGGGGGGCTTCATTGTAGTATGGGATAATCTGGTTGGTAAAGTGGTAAAATCTGATAAGGTATACAAAGGAAATGGGTAGGATGGATAATTTGAATAAAATATGGAATTAATGTCTTAACTAAGTAGAAGGATTTGGCTTATTTATTATTATTTATTTAGTCAGTTTTTTCCTTTTTTCTGTTTTCTTTCTTTCTCTTGGCCAGACAGAAAGGGGGGCGGGGGCGAAAATATATACATATTTATGACATTCAATAGAGTTTGTTGACATTGTGGTATTTATATGACAAACTTTTATTATTGTTAGTTAAAAAAAAAGAAGTAGTACTCACCATAAGAAGGGACCTCATACCCCATAATATTACAGGGATGGAAACATCTTTATATCCCTTGGAACCTCGGGATTATGGTAGAAACGTGTGTCACCAACCGTGTTCATTCTGTGAATATGTCCTGTGCCACTACGTTTTTACACAGACCAACAATGGTCCTGTTCAGTCTTCTGTTTTTTGTGTGAGTGAGACTTTACATGACCACATTCAGCAAATTGAAAATGTTTAGACAAAATTCTGCAAACAGTCTCCACAATATTTGATATTTTCAGAACAGTTGACTCTGTAAATCTAATTATATTTAGGGAAAACTAAGTTAAAAGTTAGGATTGTGTTGAACATCCACTTTTAGATGGGGTCAGAAAGTAGCACATATGTGATGGCTCACAAAAATAGTTTTGTCATAGAATTGCTGCAAATTTTCATGTAGGTGGTGTTTTGACGATCCACTAGTTCTTAGTATAATATGGATTCACAACTTGTTTATAGAGATTAAAATCAATTTGCTTTCCCCTTTTGTTTCAGGGGCAGTGGCCTGGTACCGCACTGACGCTCTTGTTGGGTGGGTCCTATACTGCCTTTAGGGGCAGGTCATGGCTGCAGCCAATCACTGAGGGCATCAATAATATCTGTTGTTGATGGTCGCCAGGATACAAATGATTGTATGTTTACATAGACACCCATGGAAATAGGACCCCCCTGAATAAGACCTAGCAGGTCATTGCTTCATCTCCCCACAAGCCGTACAAGTATTAGTAGATCTTTTAGATCTGCATAGGTTGTGACATGAGTGGAGAATTTGTGTATAAAATCACTGACTGTTTGCAGGACAAATGCACTACAACAAGCTACATGACATGAATGGTCATTTAAGGAAAGTGCTATTGTTAAACATGAGAGATTGGGCCAAATATCCAATAGTTCAGAGTTTGGAAGTTATAAGGATGTTTGAGAAGTAGATTTTTTTTTTCACCAATGTAAATGTAATTCTTGTTCATGGACAAAACATGAATGTCTTGAAGATGTCATAAAAATTGTCCAGAGGCTTAATATCATTTTCTTCAGCCTGAACAGTATTTTTTCTATGCATTACACAAGAGACTAGAAGAGAGAAAATACGAATCAGATGTGAGGTATAGTATATTTTAATTAAATGCCTTTCATTGATCAAAGTCGAAGGGAAACATGTATTATGTATGTGGATTATGCATAAACACTGCATAATATAGTTGTTCTAAAAACCAAACTGTTGGAACAATAAAAGATTGGTGGAATGCGTCACCTTGGAACATACATTTGTGACCACATAGATTATCAATGTAACATTGCTTTCATCGTGATTGCTTCTTGGTTTATTAATTGTCACATTGTTGAGAAAGTATATTGAATAATTAAAACATTTTTATTTGTACAGACCTTGTCAACCTGTGCCAGATGTGGAGTGTCACATTGTGAGGGTCCAAACTATTTGATGGTACTTAAAAAAGTTTTTGTACTAAGAACACTAAAATTATAGCAAAGTGTTTCCTAAACTCCCTTTTTTTATCGGCTCCATTTGTGACAAGAATTGCTGTGTTACAGCATCATAGGTCAAAAGCCATCACTGCATCATAATAGGATATATGACAAATTTATGAGAAATAAAGTCAAGCCTGATAAACCGAGACCCTTACTCACAGATCCAGGCACTGTGACTGTGGTAATATCATACTTGTTAATCATGGCCTTCTTCTTTCTAAGATCAACATAAAAATTATGCTAATAACCCCAACCTTTCCACCATTTACCACCGTTGTATCCTGATATCTCCATCTCTGTCTGTGGGATCACGATAATCCATATATTCAATAACTTGCTCGCTCTTTCCGTGTGCATCTCAGAAACATTTCTGGAATCTACCCATTTCTTACAATGAAAATGCTAATTGTGCTCTCTGATACACTCTCACCTAGACTACGTAACGTAATGAGCAGCAGCCAGCTTGTCCTTCAGACTAAATGCTACACGGATACTTCCAGTCTGTGCCAGTCACTGGACTGGTTGCCCTTCTCCTTTTGAATACAGTTTAAAATAATCACCCTCACCACAAAGCTCTGCATAAGGCTGCACCTACCACCTAACCTCTCTCATCTCAATCTGGAATCTCCCTTTTCTACATTGAAAATGCTAATTTTTGCCCTGATACACTCTCACCTAGACTACTGTAATGTAATGCAGCACCAGGCTTGTCCTTCAGATCAAATGCTACACGGATATTTCCAGTCTGTGCCAGGAACTGCACTGTTTGCCCATCTCCTTTTAATACAGTTTAATAATCACCCTCACCCACAAAGCTCTGCATAAGGCTGCACCTACCACCTACCTCTCTCATCTCAATCTGGAATCTGCCCATTTCTTACAATTGAAAATGCTAATTTTTGCCCTGATACACTCTCACCTAGACTACTGTAATGTAATGCAGCAGCCAGGCTTGTCCTTCAGACTAAATGCTACACGGATACTTCCAGTCTTGCCAGTCACTGGACTGTTTGCCCTTCTCCTTTTGAATACAGTTTAAAATAATCACCCTCACCCCACAAGCTCTGCATAGGCTGCACCTACCACCACTAACCTCTCTCATCTCAATCTGAATCTGCCCATTTTCTTACAATTGAAAATGTAATTTTTGCCCTGATACACTCTCACCTAGACTACTGTGAATGTAAATGCCAGCCAGCTTGTCCTTCAGACTAAATGCTACATGGATACTTCCAGTCTTTGCCAGTCACTGGACTGGTTGCCCTTCTCTCTTTTGAATACAGTTTAAAATAATCACCCTCACCCACAAAGATCTGCATAAGGCTGCCCCTACCACCTATGGACCATGCCTCACCATAGTGTACAGCCAGACAGGACAAAAGAGGGTTTTTTCAGGGTATAAGGTAATATAACACACAATTATATGTAAGCAAATGCTTAGAGAGAAAGCAGAAAGGCAGATTAGCATGCAGCTGTAAGGGCTTCTGTAACCTGTCTTAATTGAAAATGATGGTCCTGGTGACAGGTTTCCTATTAATGTGAAGTGGCTGCTAACATGTTTGATGCTAGAAAGTGAGAACCGAGGGTGCAGATTTTATACAACCTACTGCCTGCCGACAATAGAAGCTTTTCAAGAAGTAAGTAATAGAATTTGTACCTCGTAATCTACCAACCTTTAAAGAGTCCCTTTGAAATGTTTACTTTATCCATGTGCAGCTCAATAAGAGCACTGAATATCCATTGACTTTGCAGTTTATTCGAAAATTTCTCTACTTCTTGACCATCCATAAAGAAAATTCATTTGTGAGATGTCTTCATTTTGCTAAAGCTATATACTTATCTTGTTGAATATAAATTACTCATTTTGCCCTTTTGCCCATTGTCCCAATCTTTGACATTGTTACCTATGGGACCCTGAATAAAAGGTTCTGTGGACTCCAATTATAGATTGTCTCAGTTTTATATAGTCCTATGAATTAACACTCATACATTTTATAAATGTCTGATGCTTGAGATCTACATTTTGGAAGAACACTTTGCCAAGGCCATTCTTTTTGCAATACAAAAAATTGCGGAAGATCTCCAAATATATCTTTATCTACAGTCTATAGGATAACAACCAGAGGTGCACAAGGACCATCTGCTGCCTGGACAAACAAGTAAAAATGTGCCCCCCCATGAGACCCTTAGGAACTGATGGGGAGCTGTGCACCTGTGTGACATCACATGACCATGGTCAGATTTCTGTACAGTGGAATTAAACATAGAAGCTTACTATAGAATGACAGCAAGCGGAGATCTAGAAAACTGTGAGGAAGTGATATAGAAAGTATATTGTAAAATTGTATAATTTTTCATAATTCAAACAATAACATTAATTTGCCGAAATGGGAATACCCCTTTAAATGATCTTGGAGTGGGTTTACATAATTATCTGAAAATTTGTCCCACAGCAGGATAGGAGTACAGAAACAAATAAAACTTGCTTATTCTCCATGCCTCCATCAACAATTCTGCCTTAACAGGATGTATTTTTACGTGGCGAGATTTATTTGCTGCAGGGAGGTATCCAGACACATGCATTACCCTAGCTGTACAGCCAAATAGCCAGACAGGACTAAACAGAGGATTTTGTGAGGGTATAAGGTAAGTTATAACACACAATTATATTGTAATGCAAATGCTTAGAGAAAGCAGAAAGGCAGATTAGCAATGCAGCTGTAATGGGCTTCTGTAACCTGTCTTTAATGAAAATGAGGTCCCTGGTGACAGGTTTCCTTTAAATGTGAAGTGGCTGCTAACATGTTTTGATGCTAGAAAGTGAACCGGGTGCAGGATTTTATACAACCTACTGCTGCAGACAATTAGAAGCTTTTCAAGAAGTAATAGAATTTGTAACCTCTGTAATCTACCAACCTTTAAAGAAGTCCTTGAAATGTTACATCCATGTGCAGCTCAATAAGAGCACTGAATCATCCATTGACTTTGCAGTTTATTCGAAAATTTCTTACTTCTTGACCATCCCATAAAGAAATTCATTTGTTGAGATGTCTCATTTTGCTAAAGCTATTACATTATCTTTGTTGAATATAAATTACTCATTTTGCCCTTTTGCCCATTTGTCCCAATCTTTGACATCTGTTACCTATGGGACCCTGAATAAAAGGTTCTGTGACTCCAATTATAGATATGTCTCAGTTTTATATAGTCCTATGAATTAACACTCAATTATAGATATGTCTCAGTTTTATATAGTCCTATGAATTAACACTCATACATTTTATAAATGTCTGATGCTTGAGATCTACATTTTGGAAGAACACTTTGCCAAGGCCATTCTTTTTTGCAATACAAAAAATTGCGAAGATGCTCCAAATATTCTTCTCTTTATTACAGTCTATAGGATAACAACCAGAGGTGCACAAGGACCATCTGCTGCCTGAGACAAACAAGTAAAATGATGCCCCCCCATGAGACCCTTAGAACTAGGGGGCTTGGGGACTCATGGCTTGCTTCATGGCTCAGGTTCTCTTGACATTTACTACAAAAGCATCTGCATATTTAAAAGAAACAAATGCAATAGTTTCAGAGAGAACAATAGTGTGGTGACCAATGAGTGTTTTGTGGATGGGACTAAAAGCATCATAGTTATGTATGATGGATGGAGTCCCTGCTTTCCTTCAGAATAACAGCTTCATACTGAAAACATGATTATAGTTGTTCAGCAGGGAAGCAGGGACTCCTTCCATCATAAATAACTATGATGCATGGACTTCCATCTTCAGAACAGTTTTTGTTTGTGAAATGTGGCCACCACATAGTCAGTGTTTCCCGGACTGAGCACATTCATAGTTTTAGCCATTTACAATCAGTTCATTCCACTGCAAACATACAGTATAGGATGGAATAATCTATAACTATAAATACATCAAAAACTGATCAGAAACAAACAAGGCACATACAAATATGCTCATCACAAAAATGTATACATACCTATAAACATTGCATTCAGATAGATTGAACATATCAAACACAAGAATGCATTTACACACTTGCAATTTGAAGTTTGCTCGATGTCAGTGTAATGGAGGGAATCTTTAAAAAATGGAGCTGCAGGGGCATAGTACAGGATTCTGCTTTTGTCCAGAACCTCATTGCCTTGCACAGTGAGTGAAATCTCCATCACTATTTTCTTCCAGCCATCTGAAGCTTCCCTTTTTGCTGCCGAGCTTCCCTTCCCCCTCCTACTACTTCCTGACTTAGCTGCATGTGGCAAAACAGGAAGCTGTTAATGTATAAAGATGAGAGGAGAACTAGAGAAATGAAGAGGGCTTGTGGGTACAATCCCCAGATTCTAAAACATTTCAGGATCAGCAGCACCCTCAGCAATGCTACTAATTGCCGCCTGAGACATAAATCTCAACTAGCATCTGACTACAGTGGCTAAACAGTTTCCATTACTCCTTTCATCTTCATTAGCAAGAGTAGAATGCCTGCATGTTATTTTTAGGCATGGTTGCCAAAGTATGATCACTGCATTAATGTATTCTTCCAATTAATGAAGGTTTAATCCAGACTCTTAATAAAGGTTAACTTTCACATGAGAGGAGAACTAGAGAAATGAAGAGGGCTTGTGGGTACAATCCCCAGATTCTAAAACATTTCAGGATCAGCAGCACCCTCAGCAATGCTACTAATTGCCGCCTGAGACATAAATCTCAACTAGCATCTGACTACAGTGGCTAAACAGTTTCCATTACTCCTTTCATCTTCATTAGCAAGAGTAGAATGCCTGCATGTTATTTTTAGGCATGGTTGCCAAAGTATGATCACTGCATTAATGTATTCTTCCAATTAATGAAGGTTTAATCCAGACTCTTAATAAAGGTTAACTTTCACATTCCCTAGTTCTACGCAGAGAGACCCCTTTATTTATAGGGCGGTGAATATTTTATTTTATTTTCTGTATCTGTAACACAGATTTAGGTTTTATTGCGGGACATCATCAAGCTGGGATATATAAGAAATGTGACTGTAATTTCTAATTGTGTGAGATTTTAATCCAATGTAATAAAATATATTTCTGGAAATAATGAGCAGGATTTAGAAAAATCACATTCCTGACATTGGAGCCGCATTTCTGACATTTTCATTTTTTCCGTCATGCTATGTGTGCAATCTTTTAATTGCAGATACAATGTATAATAAGTGCACTTCTAACTCTGCAAGTCCTTTTTTTTTTTTAGCAAATTGTCTTAATGATCGACAAGTGCAGGACATGAGATAATTACATATTCTTATTCCTGCTCTGTTAAAATTGGTATCTAAAAATACTATAGTAGATGCATGGCTTTCCACCGGTAATGTTTGGCAGCATGAATCATTTCTATGCCACTCTGCAATACATGCCAATGTTTGTGACTAGATCCAATGTCACAGCACTTTTCTCATAAGAACGAACTATTTTTTTAGTATATTTTCTTTTTAATTTAGTAAAATTGCCATAATTTCATGTCTATTAGAGAATCCTATTTGTATAAGGTTTTGCTTGCCTTCTTTAGATTATGTAACAGCCTTCACATAAAAAAATAACCACACTGAATGTCAAGGTCTTTGGGGGTATTCAGAAATGATTATTCTGTGTGACATTGTATAAAATCTTTATATTTAACATTTAATCTATGATTTTATAGGCTTACATGATTGCTGGGATTAGATTCTTTTTCCGTTTCTTGTACCGTTTGTTCCCCTTGCAAGCTCTGGAAAATTTATAGAAACTGACCTAGAGGCATCACTTTTAACAGCTGGGCAAACAAAATGTAACATTACATTTCTGTGGTGGCCTATGTTTTAAGTTATGTCTGCAACATGGTAGCCATCTAAAAAAAAAATTGAAGAAGAAAATCAGTTCAACACACTTACAGTTTGCACATCGACTGTGCTCGTAAACCCCACTCCAACCCTAGCATTCCAATAATTGTCTGATTCAAATGAACACAGCACCAATTTATGACAAGAAGCTAAATTTTTTTAACATCATTTTGGGCAAAAAAACAACGCGTTTCAGATGCAGCTTGCATCCTTAATCATTGTCCATAACTGGATTGGATGCTGGATTCATCTAAATGAAACAAGCCATCTTAAAAAGGATCTGTAACGTCTGTGGCAAAACGCCCCTCTATACCCAGTTGGCAGATTAGGTGACGTGCATTCCTGTTTGTGTTTCCGGTGTGTGAACTGCGACTTAGTCTTTGTTGTGTCGTTTGGGTCTTTAAGCCACACCCTGCTCTTTGCAGTTCAGCTCTGTCCAGTAAGGGTTACTAGCTTGATGGCAACTGCTGCTGGAGGCAGGTCCAGGATCTACTTATTCCTGCTCAGTTCCAACAGACGTTACTGGTTATATTTTCATATTTCAGCTCCGTTCCGTGCTTGTGCTTTCTATTGTATTCTTTTGCTTACTGGTTTTCTGATCTTGGCCTTGTTCTTAGGACTATTCCTCTCAGACTGCGTTTTTCTACTGCACCCACTATCTTGTTGTGACTCAAACCTCTGACCTTGCTTTCTGTGTTGTTTGTTTGTCAGTCTTGTTTCTACTGGTGACCTAGGGGGGGGGCGGATGGCTCCTAGTTACTGCCTACCGCTTAGGGTGGGGCCAGTAATTAGGTAAGTAACAGCTTGGGGGCTCAGCTTAGGACTCACTTTCCTGTCTGTCATTCTGTGACCTCTTGCCACCCTCCTTACAGCCTGCTTATTGGATCAAAGGCAGATTTTTCCAAAGTGAAGGTCTTGTAGTATATCAAACATGGTCAAAATTTTCTCTGAAATCAATTGCCTTACTCCTATTGTTCCATATGACTGTTTGTACACTGTAATGCAGTATTTTATTTGTATTTGTTCCATATAATTTGTAAAGCGCTATAGAATATGATGACACTATACAAATAAAGATTATTATTAATGATTTGCAGTTTTTGTGTTTCAAAAGTAATTCACTCATAGATTCCCCATAGATTCTCATGCAGTTTTATAACCACTGGATCCGATACTTTCTTATCAGGGTGCACCGCCACAGTGCAATCACATCCTCTCCATCTTCTTAAAGAAAGTGTGCCACCTCTGCCAGCATATTGTATAAAAATGCATTGTGACTTTCTACTAACCTTCATTATTTTTGTCTATTATGCCATTTTCAATATCTATGATAATTAAACAGTTGGTGCTCCCAGGGAATGCCCTTTGCAATGGACTACTATTTCCCCCAAAGCCACTTCCATCTTTTTGTAGTGTCTCTCTATGCTTCTCACAAGACAAATCTCCCACTTATATGACAGAGAGGGTAGTAGTACAGACAGGAATAACAGTCCTCTGAGAGCTAAGGATACTACTGGAGTGCACTGACTCATTAGCATACAAATTGGAATGGGAGTTTCTCTGTAATGGCATAATGGGAAGAAATGACAAAGGTTATTTTAAAATCATGATGCATTTCTTTATAAACTGCTGCCATCAGATTATGATTCCTAGATAGTTGTTAGACACCCTTTAAGTTATGTTCTATTACCTCTTTTTCTTTCCTTCAAAACTCTTCTCTCTTTCCACACACAGATTAGCCTCATAAATGGGGGTTCCCTTACTCCTAATGAATAAATCAGCAGGTTTAATAAGCATTATGCATCTCCATTTGCTTTCAACTGACTTATGGAGGGCAGAGTAATCTGGGCAGCAGTGGGCATTCTTGTCAGATGGGGCAATGGAACCACTGTTTGGGGGAATCTGAGCATTTGAACTTTATGCACCTTGTCAAATATTTTTTTAATACTAAAGGTTGTAAATTGATCACTAGTAAGCCTTTTCAATTGTGGCTTCGAAATAGAGACTTAAAATATGATCCCCTACAAATGATTGTTCAGAGTTTTCCTTTTGATCTTTAACATATTGAATAGATGTTTTGTAGATTAAAGACGTTAGTAAATTGTAAAACCAAGCTCTCAAGTTCACTAAATGCATTTTAAACCAAATGTAATGAAGGTTATACGTGCTGAATGTAAATTGCCAAAATTATAGACATGAGCACTATTTTCAATTCGATTAATTAATCTTGATTTTTTTCAAATCTTTAAAGGGGTATTTTAGGAATAAGCATAAATCATATAAAAATGGGTCCTTAAAATATAAGCTAATATGTAATTAGTTGTTATTTAAAAGTTTGCTTTACCTTAGCCGAAAAATGCTACTGGCATACACTGTAATGAAGAATTAAAATGCTACTGGCCCTTTAATCAGTCCTTTGATTTTCTCCATGCGGAGCAGACACAGGACAGAAGATGCCCGCTGTACACATGTCCACATCACATGTCCTGCACCTGCCTGAGCAGGTCATGTGATCACCACTAAGTTTAGCTGTAGTCGGTTGGTTGCAGTGAATCTTGTATGACCAGTGTTGTGGTGAACCATTAGTGAGGTAATGTGCAGTGATGGCAGTTACACATTATTACTATTGTAACAGAGCAGGACAGTCTGTTACTCACACTGGAGAGGCAGACATAAGCGGGGAGGGAGTTAGCTGAACTAATGGATCATGGTAGTGGCAGCCATCTTGTTGATAACTGCAACTACTTTCGAAAGCCCATAACATTTTGTGAATCATAAACAAAACTATTAAGCTCCATTTTGTGACTAATGGCATTGATTTTTGTTTATTCATTTATTTATACATCAGGTTTTTATCAGACGTTCATATTCCTGGAATACCCATCTAAGGGTGGGAATCATGTTTTCTCACCTTTTGAGCAGAATATATATTTAGTTTATAACCTGACTTTTTAATGAATATTTAAAAATAAATTATATATATATGTATATATTTTTTATCACATCTAAACTACAGGTGGTCCCCTACTTAAGAACACCCAATTAAACGACCACCCTATTACAAACGGACCTCTGGATGTTGCTATAGCAGTTATTAAAAAGTGGGTATGTAATGACGCTTGAGTGTTAACGGGTTTCATACTATCCAACAATTTTAAAATCCATGTCACAGTTACCAAAAAAAATTTGGCTGGGGTTACAATGATAAAATATACAGTTCTGATTTACAAAATCAACTTAAGAACAAACCTACAGAATCTATCTTGTATGTAACTTGGGGACTGCCTGCATACAGGTTCTTACTGATATGGTCTTTTATCATATGCTGGGACTCGTATGATAAGAAATAAACACTGCCACCGCATTGTCACATATGAAAAATCACCAGCTGCAGCGAGTGCGCAGGTGCAGAGACAGGAGTGCCTCACATCGGCGCACTCATCACTGGCTGCCCCCACCCTCCGGCCAGCTGTACCTCACTGATGTGAACCAGAAGCCCTGCTAAATATCCCCCAATGGGAGTCATTTACTAAGGGCCTGATGCGCGTTTTCCCGATGTGTTACCCAAATATTTCCGATTTGCGCCGATTTTCCCTGTATTGCCCTGGGATTTTGGCGCACGCGATTGGATTGTGGCGCATCGGCTCCGGCATGCATGCAATGGAAATCGGGGGGGGGCGTGGTTGAATGAAAACCCGACGGATTCGGAAAAACCGCAGCATTTTTTTAAAAAAAAAGTTGTCGCGGAACTTGCACTTACCTTCACCAGGAATAGGCCGGTGAACTTCAGGGCATTCCAGTAGGCCTCGGGGAACTTCAGCGCAGCAGCGCCATCTGGTGGACGTCGGAAGAACTACCTTAGTGAATCCCGGCCGGACCCGAATCCACCGCAGAGAACGCGCTGCTGGATCGCGAATGGACCAAGTAAGTAAATCTGCCCCATTGTGTCCATCTATGCAGCTAATGAAGTCTGTAAAGGTTTTTGCAAGTGGGATTTTTTATGCATATACATTTCATGATGTGTATATATATCTTTTTCTTTTTATTGTGATTGTATATATATATATATATATAAGAAAAATATAGAAAAAGAAAAAGATATATATACATATACACATCAGGAAAAGAAAGTTTTGTAACTTATTGAATTCAATGGATTTATGTCATAAATAAAAGATATTTATTCATACATGTCATGTTAAAAAAAATCTGCTCCGAAGGTCCTAAAACTGGGTAAATACTATTACAACACTTTGAAGTCAAAATTTTATATGCCACGCGAAAAACTAAATATATCACATGAAACAATTTGTAGAACCACCATCATACTTACCTTCACCAGGAATAGGCCGGTGAACTTCAGGGCATTCCAGTAGGCCTCGGGGAACTTCAGCGCAGCAGCGCCATCTGGTGGACGTCGGAAGAACTACCTTAGTGAATCCCGGCCGGACCCGAATCCACCGCAGAGAACGCGCTGCTGGATCGCGAATGGACCAAGTAAGTAAATCTGCCCCATTGTGTCCATCTATGCAGCTAATGAAGTCTGTAAAGGTTTTTGCAAGTGGGATTTTTTATGCATATACATTTCATGATGTGTATATATATCTTTTTCTTTTTATTGTGATTGTATATATATATATATATATAAGAAAAATATAGAAAAAGAAAAAGATATATATACATATACACATCAGGAAAAGAAAGTTTTGTAACTTATTGAATTCAATGGATTTATGTCATAAATAAAAGATATTTATTCATACATGTCATGTAAAAAAAAATCTGCTCCGAAGGTCCTAAAACTGGGTAAATACTATTACTTACTTCGAAGTGAAAATTTTATATGCCATGTGAAAAACTAAATATATCACATGAAACAATTTGTAGAACCACCATCATTTTCTGTATGACTTTATAAGTTTATTATTATTATATTTTTCCAAGTATGTTATTTTTGTGATTTTATTTGTCATTACATTTTGTTTTATTTGTCAAGAATACCCACGGTGACCCAAAATATAAAATATCCAATTGTTACAAAGACAAAGAAACAATTTTCCATAGTTACAATTACCAAATTACTTGGGCCGACTTGAATACAAATGATAACCATTTGTTATCTTGCCACGTGGTGCACACCAGATCACACTGACTTTCTCGCGAAACCCTCCTTGCCAGTGAAGCTTTTCGTGCTAGTCATACATGTGCCTAAAATAAAAGTTTCCTCAAAGATGGCTGTCATAAAGCAATCTGTATTAACCCCTTCCCGACGCGCGCCGTACTAGTACGGCGCGCGCCGGGTCCCGGTGCATGGAGAGGGCTCGCGGCAAAGGCTTACCACCACATTGCAGCAAAGGCTTACCGGTAACACCTGCGATCGGTGCTAGCACCGATCGCAGGTGTTTTCGTGCTAGTCATACATGTGCCTAAAATAAAAGTTTCCTCAAAGTTCTTGTACTTGAGAGATTCAAGTCAATATTTTATCTAAGCCATTCAAAACAATAATTTCTCTTATACCTTAAGTCACGCCTGCATTTAAGCTTCAATGTTATAATCAGACGATCTGGTTCATTATATTCTGAATGAAAGTAACGTTGTCCAAGTTTCAGACAGAATGGATATAGAAACTCCAGCTTCCAAAATATGTCAGTTAAACATAGAAAGTTTATTCAGCATCATTAAAAAATAGGCATCTTAATAATGAAAGACATTAATGGCACAAAAAGTTGCATGTATGTGCGAACAAACAAACAAAAAGGAAATGGTAACTCCGCCCCACACGGTCAAGTGATGATCCAATGGCATGAAACACTTGCCGCTGGAACTGGATCACCAGTCACAGCATTAAAAACATGACTAGAAAGAGTTTTTTACAAAATGCATATTCAAGGTAGGTGGCTAAATAAGGGTTTTATACACTGTGTACGTACTATGTACAGCATATCCTATATCTATTATACTACCCATGGGAAAAGTATGTATACCGTATATATTAGAGTAGATTCAATAATGTATCAATAATGTGATGATAATCTCAATGTATATTATTTCCACAGTGCAAGCCAACAATTCATGTTTGTTAACAAAGAATATACATCAAGATTATCATTATTAATGCATTACATGGAATCCAAGGTATATACATACTTTTCCCATGTTTATAATAGATATAGAATATGCGGTACAAGCACTATGTTGCTATAGTATATATATCCTTGTTTAGCCACCTACCTTGAATATGCATTTTGTTAATAGCTGTTTTGAGTCATATTTTTAATGTTGTGAATGATGTTCCCACCCAGCATTAAGTCCTTCATGGCAATGAATCATAGAGTTACCTTTTCCTTTTAAATAGCTGGTTTGTTCACACATAGATGTAGCTTTTTGTGCCATGAATAAAGAACATGTAAGAGGGAGGCTGCCTTTCTACTTTTTTATGCACTGTACATCATTATGGATATGCCTGTTTTTTTAATGATGCTAAATATATTTTATATGTTTTAGCTGACACTTTTTGGAAGCTGGAATTTCTATACCCATTCTGTCTGCAAGTTGTCATCCAAGTCCCGGGTTGGCATTTTCTCTGTGCCTTCGTGATTATCTATTCACAGAAGGAATAGTGGTTTTGTTTATATGCTTTTGACTGCTATCTACTATATTGTAGATAGGTGCCCAACTACTGAGGAAGAAAAATATCACATGTATCCAATAGAGGGGTCAAACAATCATGAGTGGGTAAATACATTGTTTGATACGTGTCTATGTAATAATGATTAGATGATTGCACATGAAAGTCTCAAAGTGGTACTAAATATGTAGTAAAATAAAGTGTGAAAAAAATCTCCCAATTGCAAAAAAACAACCCAGCTATTTAACATGTATTTTTAAAAATATTTATTAAAAATACTGATCCTGATCAAACCAACTTTTGTGTTATTTGTTTTGTAAAGTAATCTAAGTTTAAAAAAAACCAAAATGACCAGATCAACTAACAGCATCCAACACTATTAAATAATGTGGCGCAACTTGCAAAAAGAAGTGCGGAGAAAAATAAAACACAGTGCACCAGTTTTAATATATCTGGGCTAATATGTTTCATGTACTTCAAAATGGTACTATTAAAATATACAATATGCCCTGCAAAAAATAAGTTTGAATACAGCTACATTTATAGACAAAATCTTTACTCTTGGCATAAAAAAATTGTAAAAAAAATGGCTTTGTCATTAAGATAAAAATATGCTGGTCACTGGAAGGCATTTATCCTTTAGCTTCCATGAACTTTAATATCCATTTTTGATATACTACTTAGTGAGTACTCACTTTCTGGCCAATTGTAATTGTTTTGTTTTCCCTAGATCCCATTTCATTTCATTGAACACTGAAGATTTCTAAGCATTATGTCGCTGTTTCTGTTATAGCTTAAAGCCATTGCCATTGACTACTCACAGCTGACTTACAAATATTTAGCAAACTGGTTTAGCCAAATCAGCGAACCTGAGGAAGCAAGAAACAAATCAAAGCAGGGAGTGACGAACAGGGAAAACAACTCTGCATGTATTAGTGCATGCAGAAATTGTGTGATATAATGATTAATAGCGGTAGGGGGCTACTCACTGGTAAGCCATAATCTCTTTTCACATTTGCACTTTGTTCCCATTGAGTGTAATAATTAATGAATTATCTTACAGTAGAAGTTATAGACCATTAATCTAGCCCACAGTAGGAACAAAGCTACTGTAGACTTAGTTGTGTCAAGAATACAAGGGTTTATCAGTTTAACATTATTTCTCATTTTTAACGGCTCAACATTTTCCCCTAATTATAAATGCATTTTAGCAATTTATATATGATAAACAGTATACAATGGCATATAAATGGCATATAAATGGGAATTTTACATTGGAATTATTTATTTGGCTCATCTTTCTCAAGTCATCACTCCATAAAGTATATAAAGTATCAAGAAAATAAATATTTTTCATATTGATATAGATTTTCCAAAAATGGTAAGAAAGTATATTCATCCACAACCGCACGACTTGAATATGTATTAAAGTGTATTCTTCAAGGCAGAGAAGAGCAGGAATATGCTACATGGAGTGGATACCTTGGGGATACATGCTTAAGAATGAGGGGGGATGTCACTAAATTTTCCAATGATTCATATCAGAACAACCCAACACCCACAGGTTTCCACCTCAAAGAAAATATTTTTTATATTTTTTCCTTGATATTTGATAAGTGGCTTCTAGTAATGCAATTCAAAATTATAATATCTGCAAACAAAAATATATTTGCATATTTTAAAATATATATTGTTAATACATTGATTTTCTCCTTTCAAAATGAAAAATTTACTGGTAATTTTTCATCCAAAAAGAAATGGAAAACAATATAGTTGAAAAAGTGTTTTTAAGATCTAACCTCAGAAATATATTAAATATAAGTAAAATAGTAAAAAACTCCCCCAGAAGTTGAAAGGGGTTGTCTTATAAAGGGCCCCTAACCAAGACTAACCATAGAAAGAGATAACATAGAAATAAGTAAAAAAAATATATACTATACCATTTAAAGAGTTAAACCCACGATCAATGCCAGCAATGAACATGGGTGTTACAGGTGGGGGTTCGGGTCATAATTTTCTGGTTTATATCGGGTTCACTCATCCCCAGCCAGGAACATTATTTTCATGGTAACAGGTTCATTTTTGTCCTTGTCCAGCAGGGAGGTACAAACCTCTAGAATTATTCATGTGATGTTCCACCCAGTTCAATTCTCACCCAAGTTGTCAAGAATGTAAACAATTATTGGAAAATAAAGAGTCTGCTTTTTATTTCTGTAGACTACACCAGTTTTGTCTCTTACATGTCTACTGTATTTCAATATAGCTTATATTATTATAGATTTTGGTAGCATGGCCAGCTGATGAAAGGTGCCAGACACAAGAAAATATTCCGCAAAGATGGGAGTTCTGGATTGGTGTTTCACATTGAGTTTGTCTGGATGGCTGTGTTTATTACAATATAGTCATATTTACGTTAAAGGGGATATGCTGCAACCTTTTCAAAATGTTTAAAAATTGTTAGGGTCGTTATAAGAATTCAAAGAGCAATATTTAACCCCTTAAGGTACCATGATTAACCACTCAGATGCCTTGGTCATATGCCTCCGTGGTATTTAAATAGCTTGACAATTGGTGGTGCTCTTTGGCACCCCACAAAACAATCATGGAACGCTGGTGGTTTACCATGTCTGCTATGAAGGCGCCCCAGAGGTGTGGCCTAAACATTTCAATTATTCAAATACAGCTTATTACACTTTATAATGCTAAGATTTTTTTAAGCATTGTGTATGCAATCAAACAATGGAACAATGGAAGCTTCATGCCCTCACATGAAACCCAAGAATGAATCGTTATATATACAAATAGGACACGACTAGAAATGTACTGACTAACAGAATAAAATTAATACATTGGGACACAATTACTTACCCGTCCTGAAGGTATCCCTGTAAGTGCATTGTCCGACCGGTTCACTACGATCTTGCGCCCGATATCCTGTATGTGACGCTTCCCCGCTCAGGTCCGCCAAAGTTCACCTTCTTCTTCCTGGTGCATGTAAGTGCTTGATCTTGCGACATAATTTGAAAGTTAAATCCCGCGCTGAGTCCGAATCAGTCAGATCATCCAACGGCACACCCCCAGATTTCTGTCAAATGAAAGCCAGCGCAGCCACGCCACAACCTGATCGCTTGCGACACAATCCCCAGTTTCATACCTGTCACAGTCGGGGCAAATCCCGAAAACGCCGGAAAATCTGACGAAAGTGCCGCAGCGGACCCTTAGCAAATAAGCCCCATTATTTATTTACTGCATGACACCTTGTGTAAAAAAAAACTGAAATCCCAAAATGTCATTTATTTTATACATTATCCCCATTTATTAATTGATGAAAATCATTTAGGAAATTCTAATTACCCTCGAATGCGCCTATGAAAATAACATCCTGTCTCACAGAAAAAAAAACAAAAAAAACTAGTAAAGCAAAGGGATAATTACACATCTCAATAAATTTATTACAAATTTCAGCTTTAAAACTACTGCAGTGGAAATTATGACTCGTCCTGCAAAAACAAGCACTCAACAGCAATATTAATGGCAAAAAATAGAAAAACTGTAAAGAAGAAAAATCAGAAAGGTCAAAAATGAAATAAATTACAAAAGGACATTGAAAGACAATTGTAAAAAAAATGCCCTTTTCATTTTACCAGTAGAATAGAATTCGACTTCTCCTAAAAGTTATCAAGAAAAAGAACTAAAGGATAAACTGTTTGGCAACCATTACAGCAACTATATATGTTATGTAGGAATGAAATTGCCGTACACAGAGATGAAGTTCTTTTCTATAATCATACAAAGGCTTACAGAACAATAAGGATATTTTCATGTTCTGAATGTGGATTGCATTTCAAAAGACTTGCTCTGGCAGCTGTCATTACCTGTTTTGCTGCAGAAGCTCATAAGCCTGGATGTGTCATTTGTTCTGTGGATGGGAAATGAGAGCGTTTGCTTGGTAATATGCATCAAGTAAACAAATAGATATGAAAATGAAGCACATGATGGCTGCGCAATTAACTTCCTAGCAGAAACAATTTCATTTCTGCAAACAAACACGTAAACATAAAAGCATGTAGTAAATGAAATGTATTAATTGGAGAAATCAATTTCCTCTTGAAATTACTTATCATCAAGGAAAAAAGGAAGAGTTTCTCATTTTCAGTTCTGGATGTCTAAATCTGGCTAATGTAGATACAGTTTGCCTCTCACAGGTATGAAATGCAGTTGTACTTACACCAGTCACCACATCTCTGACACAACATCTTGTCATAAGCTTCTGACAGATGTCACTTGGTATTTGTCAAAGCACCGAAAGGCGATGATGCCTGGTGTCAAATATTGCCATCTTTATTATTTCTAAAATTATGATTTTTCTTAAAGAACATCTACCATCAGATTGCTGATGGTAGAATGCTGGCTACCTCTAGGGGTGGCCTTGTTTTCATTAACTCCTGCACATCGTTATTCCATAGAAATGAAGTTTATAAAAATATGTAAATTAGCATAAGAGACTGATACCACCTTAGCGCCTCATGGCTCCACCAAAATTGACGCCTCCTCCGACTACATGCAACCCTTGTTCCCTCCCACTTATTGTAGACAGACAGTGTATTTGGATGACTGTCTGCAAAACTTGTCACGTATCTGCAAGTCACAGACTTGTCTCGTATCTGCAAGTTCGGCAGATAGCCATCTGCTTGCAGCTGGCCAAAGCCAACACTCTTCTCATGCTACATTGACCATTATGGAACTTTTAGTACAGTCAATCCTGGAAGTCATCATCATTAAACAGCTAATGGGAAATTGGGTTCTACCAAAGAAGATGCTTAACTGGTAGAGAGGAAGTTCTTGCATCATATTTTTGTATTATGCATGGGTTCCCATCCTTTGTAAGATGTGCAGTTCATGGGATATGGCCAACATATTGGCCAGAACTGGTTGTGTTTGCCAGCCTAAAATGCAATATCTGTATAACATATGCATACCTGTATATGTAGTACTTCATATGATTAATGTCAGGATTGGTGGTAGTGCATCCTCTGTACCACCGCGGATGATGACATAAGCGAACACCTGGGACTGGAGTCTAAATGGTACCCAGTTTTCACCAGAGCCCGCCGCAACAAGTCCAACCTGATTTCCGGCCGTGGCGGCCAAGGAATAGTACCAAATCAACAGCCAAACTCGTGGTCAGGGACAGGCAGGAGGTCAAGACAGGCAGCATGGGATTAGAGTCGTGAACGTAGCAATAGGTCAGGACAGGCAGCACGGGATCGGAGTCAGGAACGGAATCGAGATCACAACCGGAAATCAGGATAATCGCAGAGGGCTTGTAAAATAGCTTTATCTCAGGCATGGAAGCACAAAGATTTTCCAGGGAACATAGGAAGGGGCTGGAATTTATAATGACAAGCAGCGGGCCAGCGCCAATTAGAGGTGTGCTGGCCCTTTAAATTTTCCAGAGCCGGCGCGTATGCCCTAGGACACAGGAGCCTGCAAGCCACAGACAAGCACGCAGACATCGCGGGTATTGCCGCTGGAGCCGGGAGAGGTGAGTGAGAGTCCGGGGCACACAGAAGCACATGGGTGCGCTTGTGACCCGGGACATGGGTCGTAGGGGCACCCGTGACAATTAATTGCAGGCTCTTTTACCTAAGCAATTCTACATCACAATTAAAGAAAAAGTGTGAACTACATCGGTATAAATTTATTACATTCTATTTTTTTCTCTTACGTACTTCATCACTTTTATATTAAGTGGTGAGGAAGGTTGCCGGAGTTACGAGTACTGTATTCTGTAACTGACATGAACATTTCCTGAATAGGAAATTGATCTATTTTATATACCGAATGCCTGAAGGCACAATACATAATTAATATTCTGTAGAGAGCAGTCAAAAATTAACTGGATAGCATGCGTGTGACTGATAAGACCTATATTTCTAGGACTCACTTGCAAAAAAAGCAATGTGATTGAGTTACGTTTTCTTGTTGTAACTTCTGAATTTTCTAAAATGTAATGTTACATTGTTTGTAATGTTACATTGTTAGGCTTCATTCACACGGTTGTCGGGGGACGTATATACGTACGTCGTATATACGTCCCCCCAATTGGCCGGCAATGGGCGCATGATCTGTATTTGTGTTGCCAGACTTTAGAGGACACTCCAGCTTAAACTGCCACACTGTTTCCCACAAGTTTAGTATTAGGCATGAAAGGACAGGGGATGTCTATTTTTTTTTTTTTTGTTTTATATATCATGAAATATTTCCTCCAGCTGTGAAAGCTGTGCATCAGTTCTCAATAACCAACACTCTTCTCATGCTCCAATGACCATTATGGAACTTTTGGAAGAGTCCAGTCGGTGATGGAAGTCATCATCGCAAAACAGTAATGGGAAATTGGGTTTTGCCAACGTCTTTATTTAATTCATGGAACATGGCCATACTCGTAAAATATAGTTTTTTTTATAAAATTTGCTAATTTATACCAAATTTATAAAGGTGTCACAGTTCGTAGGGACAAACTGTCAGAGAGTCTCTTAGGGAAGAGTCTGTGGACCATCGCAGGAGATGATGATGGTACTAGCCGACACCCAGGACAGGAGTCTAAGTGGCACCTGTTCTTCACCAGAGCCTGCCGCAAAACGCTGATGGTCTTGCTGCGGCGGGGTGCCACCATGTCGTTCCACAGGCGCAACTAGGCCCGGGGTTGAAGCCAAGGAAACAGGATTGTGGGTATGGCCATGACAAAAGATTTTTATAGAAATGTATACAGGTCCAAATGTCCAAATCCCCACTTTTCCCCATTTTACTTTCCATAAATATTTGAATAAAAATTATAAAATGGTCCCAAAGTGTTATTAATGCCACCTTACACAGGTCCGTACACCAAAGTATTAAATAGTTACTGGCCTCAGAATTTCGTACAAAAGACTTACATACTTACAGACTTAAAAATCTTTTAAAACATATTAAAACCTGTATAAATGTGGTATCCTTGTATGCCAGGCTGATTTGCATATTTTATAAAAATCTATTTTACGAGCACGGCCATGTTCCAGGATTTAATAAATACATTGTAAGAAAGAAGATTATAGTGTCTACCATCAATATATCTGATGGTAGATGTCCTTTAAGACTTCAAGAAGCCTAGTGAAAAGATGTGGGATAATAGCCAAATCAATGTAGGATAACAACCAAACTATTTTACAGTGGGCATTTGGTGGGAAAATAATAAGGATTTGGGCAAGAGTTGTCTAAAATGTATTACCAGCTTAAATCACTGCAGCAATAGTATTGGTTATTAGTCATTTAAAATGGAGTTTAATGTGAAGAACCTTTTTCTTTCCCATTCACAGATTATGAAGAGGAAGGATACGATGATGAAAGGAAGAAAGTGATAATGAGGTGAAGGAAGAAAGTGAAGAGGAGGAAAGTGAAGAGGAGGTGAAAGAAGATGATAAAGAAAAGAATGAAAGTGAGAAGCAACAAACATTTAGACAAAAGATTTGTTCTTCTTGAGAATGGTTTTTAACAAACTGTCTTTGCTTATTTTCCTTTTATAGTAAAGCTTTACTGTATCATCCATCTTACAGAAGCTGAATGTGAAAGTTACTGCTGGCACTATCAGAGTTGAAGTCAAAACACAAGCTGCTAAGCAAGAGCAGAGTGAAGAGAAACGCTTGGCCATCCTGATGATCAAGAAAAAGGAGAAGAATCTTTACGATAAGATAAGGTTTGGCAAAAAGCATAACGTCAGGGAGGTATGTAACCCACAGGAATCCTTTATCAATTTTGACCATGTAAAACTGCAGATGGTGATAGGTAGATACTCTGGTGATCTGTGTAACGACTTCCTTACAACCATACAGTAAAGCTCCCTCTGCTTTCCCCTGGCCACCTAACTTCTTGTTACTCTCCCTTTGAGTGTGGCTATCTGCATTGATGAGTGCGTTGCTAATACCTGTGAATGAGTACTAAGCTTGAAGAGGAATATGTAGCCATGTCACAAGAAGATCTGTATTGTGACACCCTGTTCTGGTCAACTCAAGGGAAGTTACAGAACCAGTAAGGGAAGTTACAGAACAGGACTATAGGGGAGGGGGGGGATTTAAGAGGAAGAACAGAGCACATTGGGAAATTGATACCAAAAGGCTATCAATGTTATTTCAGAGAAATAGCGTGTGGATTTCAATGAACCAATTAGAAGCATAAAGTTAAAAATGTATACGACTCATGTTGACCGTACGCTTTCTATATAACCCATTACACAGACACTGTGTCTTCTGTTTAAACTTGCTTCTCCTGGTTTCTTGCAACTATTTTAATCTGGAATCCCCTCACAACCGGGTTGGAGTGGTTAGAGCCTTGAGCATCCAAGAGTTTCCCAAGGCAATCTCTGACATACCCAAAGAATAAAGGGAAGGTGTAATTTGGAGCGCAAGAATAAAGTTGTAAAAGTAGAGCCCACAAGAACATGCTGCAAATGTGTTCTTTTGTGAATTTCACTGCACTTGTAATTTTTTTCCAGCTTTCCAGTACATTGCATGGAATATTAAATGGCTCCACTAAAAAGTAAAATTTTTTCCAGCAGATAACAAACCCACACATCAGCTGTACCCCATTTTATCAGCTGTACCTCATTTTCTGTGTAAATGAAGGAATAACATGAAAGAATTAGTCAAAGAATTCCAAGAAATTGGTTAGGGAGTTAAGATTGGGAGTATGATGAGAGTTTAGTAAATGCAAAAGGAAACACATCATGTTGGCAAGGAACAACAATTTCTGTCTAGGTTTCAGCCACTGACCCTCAGATTTTGTTTGATAGAGCCATGATGGCCATAAAGAGATTAAATTGGTACAGTTTCTAAACTCACTGTTACTGGCAGAGAAGGAAATTGGATAATGTTTTCTTTTCCTAGTTAATTTTAGACAGATATATTTTTCTTACTAGGATAGAGCTCATTGACTGCATAGAGGCCACAACTTCCCTTTATACCTACTGCTGTGAGGATCTTAATTTGAACTAAATGTCAAAACAGAAAAATAAAGATCAGAGCAAAGCAGGGAATGAGAAATAATATGAACCTAATAATAAATTAACATAATCTATAATTTTCATATGGAATCTTATACAATTGATCACTTATCTTTGATCACATCATTAGTTAGTCAACTTGAAACTTAGAATTTGCATATACAGTACAGCTGCTCTAACACTAATCTTCCATCAGTATAATTAGCTGGACAGACACTAGTCTGTAATCCATAATAATGGTTTTACTTGAAATAGGGCATATAGTTAGTATTTGAACCTAAGATAGGTTTCTTTTTTATTTTTTGCATTATAGTTCCATTTAGTTTGAAATAAATTTGCATATGATCTTCTAAAGCAAAATATCCTTTTTTCAAAAACTAAAATATTACTTGTGGCAAAAAACATGAGCCACTAATTAACATAACAGTGATACAGTTTTAATGCTTTTTCAATAAATTGCTCTCTACAGCCAGAGTCTCCAGCGCCAAATATCAGAAAATAATTAGTTTTTCCCTTACAGGACTCAGTCCTTTATCATTTTTGAGTTTCTGTTTTTTACTTCTCTTATTCCAAAAGTGATTACTTTTTGATTTTTATCTTTACAGATATGTGAGACGGCTTATTATCTATGGGACAAATTGTACTTTTTAATGGCACAATATAATATTCCATTCAATGTTCTGGAAAGCTGCAAAGAAATTCCAAGTGTGGTGAAATTGACAAAATACAGATTTGCAGAATTTTCTTGTGGGCTCTGTTTTACGGCTTTTATTCTATACTCCAAATGACATTTCAACTTTATGCTTTGAGTCAATATGATCACAGGGATACCAAATTTATATAGGTTTTATTAGATTTTAGTAGATTTAAACATTTTTTACATTTTTTTATACTAAAAAAATTTGGTCAATCATTTTTTCACATGTTGCGGACCTATGCAGTGTGTCATTTTTTGCAGTACATGCTGACTTTTTAATTTATATGGGTAATTGGGACATTTACACTCTATTTTCTGTAATCTTTTTTATATTTTGGTAGTGCGGGCATTTTGGGAAATGGCGATACCTGACGTGTTTATGATTTTTCCTTTTTATTTATTTTGATGTGTTCTGGGGAGGGGGGGGGTTGATTTTAAATTTAACTTTTAAAAATTTTTAAAATATTTTTTTTAAAATGTTTTTCATTTTATTATTTCAGACCCTCTACAGTACTTTAACCCTGCAGGGTCTGATTGCTTGTTCTGTATATTGCAATTCTACTGTATTGCAGTATATAGCAATTCAACTGGTGATCTCTAATAGCTTGCCATTCCCCAAGTCACGGGGATGGGGGGGGGGGGGGCCCATCGGCAGTGGTGAATAGTATAGTGAATAGTACTGTAATAGTACATCCTGGTGTGTGAAGTGGTTAATTTAAAAATAAGTTGACTAAAATGTAATGACATGACAGAAAAATCAAAACATCTAAATGAGAAAAGATTTTTAAGAACTAAGTGGGTTACTTATAGAAACTGCTTATATACAGTATAATAATAATGAAAGACAACACAATTAGTTAAAAAATAGGAAAAAATGTTTATACTTAACTTTGATTGGTATAATCTGATCAAATCCTAGGGAGTCCCTTCCACAGCCCCTTAAAGGGGTATTCCATTTACAAAAAAGTTATGTTATTATTTGTATTATCAAAAGTTATACAATTTTCCAATATACTTTCTGTATCAATTCTTCATGGTTTTCTAGATCTCTGTTTGCTGTCATTTTATTGAAAGCTTCTATGTTCACTTCCAGTGGACAGAAATCTGACCATGGCAACACAAACCTCTGATTTCAGTGATATAACGATCTGTGCACCTGTGTGACCATGGTCAAATTTCTGTCCACTAGAAGTAAACATAGAAGCTTTCTATAGAATGACAGCAAGCAGAGATGTAGAAAACCGTGAGGAATTGATACAGAAAGCATATTGGAAAACTGTATAACTTTTGATAATACAAACAATAACATTAATTTGCTGAAATGGGAATACCCTTTTAAGTTAGCTCTTCCCACTGCGTCTTAAGAAAAGTCGTGTGGCCTAGGTCAAAGTATCAACTTGGATGCAGAGTTCTTTAGTCTTCTGCTCCAATAGAGGATGGGTAATGCCAGAATTAAATTATTTTATATTCAGTATGTCACATTGATAAAACAACCCTGATACAGGATCATGACTTTTTCTGCAGAAGGACAATGACTATAAATATACATAACCCTTGATCTGAGCATCATTGGGACTGTCTGGGATTACATGTAGAAATATGAAAAGGATGGGAGCAAACTTAAATACACAGAAGATCTGTAAAATATTCGGAAAAACCACCCCTGACAATTGCTTCTAAAAAAAAGTAAACCTAGAAGAATTCATATTGTTTTGAAATCAATTTGTGGTCTCACCGAATAAATAATTAATTTAGTTTTCATTTTTTCACTCTTTGCATTTAGTTGATTGATAAATATAAATTATAATCACATGCAGCATTCTTCCACCACTCCCTAAAGCATTTGCACAGTACTGTATAAGATTAAAGGGGTATTCCAGGAATCAGCATAATTCATATACAAATGGGTACTCAAAATATAAGCTAATGTGTAATAAGTTGTTATTTAAAATTTTGCTCCCCTTAGCAGAAAATGCTGATGACATACAGTGTAGTGAAGAATTAAAATGCTACTGGCCCTTTAATTAGTCCGTTAATTTCCTCCGCACGCTCCGTTGCAGAGCTGACACAGGACAGAAGATGGCCACTGGTCACATGTCCACATCACATGTCCTGCACCTGCCTGAGCAGGTCATGTGATCACCACTAGTTTGTCTGCAGTCGGTTGGTTGCAGTGCATCCAGTATGGACAGTGTTGTGGTGATGGCAGTTACACATCATTACTATGGTAACAGAGCAAGAAAACCTGTATCATCACCGGGAGCAAAGCATAAGAGGGAGGAGGAGTTACTGAGAACTAAAGGATCATGGAACTTGTAGTTTCCAGTGGCGGACATCTTGGTGATAACTCTACCTACTTTAGAGAGGCCATAAATTTTGTAAATCATAAAATCAAACTATTTAAGCTCTGTTTTGTGACTAATGACATTGAGTATTGTTGTACTCATTTATTTATATCATCATGGGTTTTTGTGTCAGACGTTCATATTCCTGGAATACCCCTTTGACATAGATATAACTGCATATAATAACATCTGCATGAGGTTTGTAGATTCTTGCTGTGCTTTACTCTACTTCTTACTCGACCATGTGCCATACTTAACTTTTTCAAATTGTGTCAAACGTACCTATGTTAAAGGTGCACCACAAAAAAGATGGTGAACTCTGTCAGACCTGAGCGGGGAAGCGACACATTCATGATTTCTGGCACAGAATTGCCAGTGAATCGCCGCACGCAGCATTATAGACGGACAATGCACTTTTAGTGAACTGTCCCAATTTGTAAGTAAATGTACCCTGTTATACAGATCAACAATGGCTACGAATTGCCGTTTAAAAGTATTTATTATACTATATTCACAAACACATGTAAAAAAGCGCTTTGACTTTAAGATCACAGCAAATGATGATGTCTGCTGGCTATCATTTACTGTGATTTTAAAGTCAAAGTGCTTTTTACAGGTGTTTGTAAGTACAGGCAGTCCCCTACTTAAGAACACCCAACTTACAGACGACCCCTAGTTACAAACGGACCTCTGGATGTTGGTAATTAACTGTACTTTAGCCTTAGGCTACAATAAACAGCTGTAACAGTTATCACAGGTGTCTGCCTTGAAGCTTTATTGTTAATCCAGGTTCTTATGACAATCCAACATTTTTTAAATCCAATTGTCACAGAGACCAAAACATTTTTGATTGGGGTTTCAATTATAAAATATACAGATTTGACTTACATGCAAATTCCACTTAAGAAAAAACCTACAGAACCTATCTTGTATGTAACTCAGGGACTGCCGGTATAATAAATACTTTTAAACTGCTATCTGTAGCCATTGTTCATCTGCACTATAGATATGTTCTTCTTAAACATAGTGCCCTAAAGAGCCTAAACCAGACCAACAAACGTGGAAATTGCATTCGTTTTTTTGAGTCTGTGTGAACGGTTAACAACAAGGGAAGTGGAAAGGAGTCGGATCGTGAAGAGGTCTTTTTATTGTTTATTTGAAGCATTTAAAAGTGCTGTTGTTGTGCTAACCTCCATGGAAACTCTGGATCTTTTCAAATATTGAGGAAGAGGCTTGGCAGTTAATGAATTTTGTATGTTTTCTTAGCAGGTTAAACTTGCCCTAGCTGTAGACAGAGTCCTTTTTTGCCACTCTGTTTTATCTGTTGAGAATCATAAAAATAGCTTTATTGCTTTCCTACAAGACTGGTTCAAGCATCTAAAAATAAAAAATAGACAATAATTCCCATTCTCCAACAACAAATTTGGAAAGTGTAACATGCTTTTAAAGGGAAACTGTCATGTGGGAGCTTATTTTCACTAAAGACAGGTTGCAGAAGCCCATCATACCTGCAATGCAAACATGCCAATATATGCAATACATGCTAAGTGTGTGTTATAACCTACCATGCACCCTGACAGAAGCCCAACCCAGGGGTTGGGCTTTGGTTTAGATGCATTTCAGAAAACAACACCTGGCTGCGGACTGTACAGCTCCCCCCCCTACTTAAAAAAAAGAAGGAGGGAGGAGCTGTACAGGAGCACTAAGGTGGGGGCCAAGAGCTGAGGAGTGAGAACAGACATGTCACATGTTGTTTTTTAAAATGCAGCCAACCCAAAGCCCAAACCCTGTGACTTAACAGAGGATTCTGTCAGGATGCAAGGTAAGTTATAACATACAATTTTATTGTAATGCAAATGCTTTGAAAAGACAGAAATACATATTTTTGATGCAGGTCTAATAAGCTTCTGCAACCTGTCTTTAGTGAAAATGAGGTCCCTGGTGACAGGTTCCCTTTAATCCCTGATATTGTCTTCAATGCACCTCAAACTAACTAGTGTTTTGAGTAAAGGGAATTCTTGGTTGCCTTCTTTTCTACTATATAGGTGATGATCAAACTGTTCACAGATTTAGATAATCCTAAATTGTCTTTTTAAGTTTTCACAGAAGAATGGTTGTTTTTTTGCATCAATAATAGTCTCAGCGGTGTTTCAGTGACCAATTCATCAGAAAAGCTCTCAAATGAAGTGCTTCTTATCTGCGGTATTGTGAGTGGAGTAGGCACAGTAAAATGACCATCATCCTAATGAAGTAGCTAATGAGAGATGCCATTAAATTTTAATTACGGTGTATGCTATTAGTAATAAATGATTGCTTTGTATCATAGAGGGGACAAATACATATAAGTTCCATTAATCAAGTATAATCAAGCTACCCATTCATTTGCTGGTGGATGTTCATTTTTAAAATGAAAGACTGACAGCTTTTTAAAAGAAGGGTGAGTCGGTGCCACCCGTGCTGATATAGTGCACTGTCTGTAATAAAAGCCTGACCAGATATTGTATGTTCTGCCTTATCAAGTAATGACATCAACTCACACTACATAAATGAAAATATTTCAATGTGCACTGAAGCATAAGGATATCTTCATGGATGCAGCTCAAGGGGGGTGGAAGGTTATGAAAACAAGATTAAAGAAGCAGAAATTCAGGAACAGGAAAAGCTTCCTGGTGCATTTGTTTACTTAACACCTTAAGAACTAATCCTATTTTCGACCTTATGGACACAGCCCCATTTTTTAAATTTGACATGTGTCAATTTAAATTGTAATAACTTTGGAACACTTTAATATACCAAGCTGATTTTGAGATAATTTTTTTGCGACACATTGTCATTCATGTTGGTTGAAACATTTGAGTGCTATATTTTGAATTTATTTTGTGAAAAAAAATGAAAATTGCAAACATTTTCAAAAATGTGCTCTTTTTTACACTTTGAACTTTTAGATTTTTTGAACAAATAGTCATACCACAAAAATTACTTAATAAAAAACGTTGACCATATGTCTGCTTTATGTTAGGAACATTTTTTTCAAATTCTTTTGTATCTGTAGGATGGTAGAAGGCTTTTATGTTTATTAGCTATTTCCAAGAAAATTTCCAAATTCATTTTATTAAGGGCAATTTTATTTCTCAAATGATTTTAATGGAACTTATCAACAGAAAACACAAATAAATTACCCCGTTTTAGAAACTACATTCCTTAAATTATTCAAAAGTGCTTTTAGGAGCTTTATTAACGCATTAGGTTTTCTTCAAAGTTAATTCAAAATGTAGTGGAGAGCACGAAGGGGAGATGTATGCAGCTGAGGGGTTAATTGTATGTGGTGTGGAGTGATTTATGGTGCGGAGGGTCACTGTGGGCATCTGATCTCTTTTCTCTGTGAAGAAGAATGAGGAGATTGGATACTGATACTGTAAGTTCAGAGTGGAAAAGCCTACTTTTTGCTGTTATTTATCAGTCCATGCTAAATGACCAATCACAGCAATTGCTTGAGGAGGAGGACTTTTATTCTTCCCCTGACATGTTGCTGAGAGTCTTGGCACTCAGAAACCACCGGACCTTTGATCCTGTTGCCCTGTGTTGTGTCATGGTGACAGACAGAAGCCATAACGTTCCACAATGTCATGGTGTCTTTATGCACTGCTGACCATGACATTGGGAAACATCATGGTGGCTCAAGGGGTTAACATTGCAACCTTAAAGGGGTATTCCAATCGGGGCATTCACATTTAATTTAATTTATGTGCCATATGTAAACATTTCTTCCGTTGGATGTTATTTTAAAAAATGTTCCCATGTGAAGATAACTTCTCATAAGTTTAGCCATTTTGTCCCAAAGAAATGATATCCGCTTCCTCGGATGCGACCACCTCACAGTTTGGCAGCAATGGCCAGACATGCGCTATCGAGTCTTGCCCAACCTCCTGATTTCAGCGTTCATTACCACAGTATGGCTGTGATGTTATGCAGAACTCCCAGACATTTCATATACAAAAAAACGTTTGTTTCCTTATGCAATCCCTCCAACTGAGGTGGCCGTATCTAAGGATAGAGTCTTGTTTCTAAGGGACCATATCACTACATTTATGAGAAATTATCTTCACGTAGGTATTTTTTTTTTAATTAACATCTAATTGAAGAAATGTATATACATGGCAGATTTATGAAACTAAATGTGAGTGCCCAGACGAGAATACCCCTTTAAGGAGAGAATACATGCTTTTTTCTTTCTCCTGCGATATGGGTAATTGGAAGTGTAGTGTAACAACATTTAGGCTTAAATATGGTGGGGAACAATAAGGTGGGGCAATTATTGGAAGTTTGCAAGGCGGCTAGCACACATCCCCATTTATTTCTATTGGCTCATGCACCAGTCTGTGGTTTCCACAGCCCTTTATTTACTTCAAGCTGACAAACTCAGAGGGGGTCCTAATAATCTCCAAGTTTGTAACTTGGGAATTCTTTTTTCACTGCCATAAGTGCGTGAATGGATCAAACATGGAAACGAAACTCCAGCTTCAAACAATGACCTATGAAAGCTTTACTTACAAAATAATCAGATAACAATCAGGCTTCCTCTGCCCTGTGAGACCGTATAAGGCAACTGATACTAAGCTCTGTAATGTAATTAATACAGAGGCAGATAATATATTACAGGGGGGGGGGGGGATATGGGAATAGGTGGACTAGAATACAATGACAGATTAGAAAACCTAGGGGTTATTTAGCTTGAAAATGGATGTCTAAGACCTCATAACAATGTACATGTATCTGAATGGGCAGTAAAGGCGTTTCTCAAAAAATATTTTTATGTTTAGGCCTGTGGCCAAGACAAGGGGGCATCCTCTAGGCCTGGAGGTGAGGCGGTCCTACTATTGCCACAGACAGGTTCTTCATGGAACTGCATGGTTTCCCAATTTTATCTACTAGGATTGAATGGTTTTTTCACTGCAGAGGGATTTTCAGGGCATATGCAACAATTTGTGATGCAAAATTTGAAATGTCCAACTCGAATAAATGCATTTTCAGTTAAGCATGGCACAGCCATTATCTACAATGTCACACAATACCCCTAAAAAGTTGAATGGGCGCAAAAATGTCAAAACTGCCAAATAGATTTTCCTTTTTTTTAAATATAAATCTTAATTCCAATGATATCAAATTAAAGGAAAATAAGAGAGATTGTGTGTGTAACCTCGAGATACATATGTTTCACAAAGGTTTCCCATGTAAGTAATTATTACACTTTCAAGGAATTACTACTAAAATAACTACTAACTACTAATAATACAGCTAATGTATAAGTATTTTATATAATAAACTTTATACTTAATGACAGACTCCCATAGCCTTTCTAAAACCAATTCAGTTTGCTTTTATACCGTATTTTTGGACTATAAGGCGCACAAAAAATCCTTTGATTTACTCAGAAATCAAAGGTCCGCCTTATAGTCCAGTGCGCCTTATATATGAACCGTACTGACAGACAACAGCTGCCTTGAACTGTGCACAGGTCTGCCACCTGCTGGTCATTCATCCTTATAATCAGGTGCGCCTTATAGTCCGGTGCGCCTTATATATGAACCTCAGTGTTTTAGCAAGCATTTATAGATGATGTGCCTTATACTCCGGTGCACCTTATAGTCCGAAAAATAATTAGAATTCACTTACTTTTGAAAGTTGATAAAAGTATCCCTGGCTCTCAGCCAGCAAACTGCATGGAGTCACATGGACAAATGTTTTATTTTCTTTTTCCACTTTTCTTCTGGTCTGACGTGTGTTAGAAGTTTTGCCTTTTTAATACATTTCAGTTAAGGTCTTTGGTGATTTTGTGATTTTTTTTGAACAAAAGTCGAAAACCTTCCAAACAGTTTCCCTAGTCCTGGCAAGAGCAGCTATGGAGTTTTAAATGAAAAGGTGATAAGACAGAGAACACTGCATAAATCTAGACAATGGCACATTTTGAAGGAAGGTTGTCTTAGGCGCAAAAAATAAAAATGCACATGCACCACAAAATATTGAAATAGTTACTCCAAAACAAAGGTACATGCAGCTCACAGAGTCATCAAGCATGGGAAATATGCAAATAGGTTTTCCTGGATGCGACAAGGAAAACCATGCCTCTTTTGCTACATTACAAGGCTCCCTTACCATCAACTATGACTTTCAGGAAGCCTTTTGACATGTTGTGGGATTAAAATGAAACCAATGTATCTATTCCAGAAGGTGTGATTTTCCTTGTTCCATCAAGTAAAACCTATTCACATTTTTCCCAGTATCCCCTAGTGCTGCTTCATTGGCTATATGTCTCCATGGGCCTACAAGTTGGCCTTAATTGGCAAACTCTTAATCATAGGGTCAGCTCATGTCTGCAGGATGGGAGGATTCTGGGGTAATATGCAAATATGTTTTCCAGAACGGGATAAAGAAAACATTGCCACTTTTGGCTACATGACTTTCAAGAAGCCTAATGAGATGATGTGGGATTAAAGCCAAACCAGTATACCTAATCCAAAAGATTTCTCTACATAGTGCTGTTTCAATGTATTTGCATCTCTTTAGTAGAGTGTAGGGAACTGATTTAGATAAGTGAGAGGCTTTTGACCACGGTCGGGAAGTAAGATATCTCCTTACTGAGACTTTGTAAATTATGGTCACCTTGTTGGTATGTGGGTACTGATAGCCATTGATGCTCCACTGGGGGATTCTGGGAAATATGCAAGTATGTGTTCAAAGACGTAGAGTGAGAGAATTGTGCAGTAAATAGTGATGATTTCATGTCTGGATGTAGTTTGTTGGCAGATATACTTTTATTTACTTTTAAAAAGTATTTTTTTTATTATTGGGAAACAGTCATTAGGTGAAAATGTGAAATCCTGATAACAGTTTCCCTTTAAAGATCAATAAAAAAAAAACAGCTATAACTGGAAATATATAAATTAAACAAATTATTAATAATATATTGCTATAGTCTGCGCATTAAAAAATTCTCTCTTTCAGAGAGCTGCAGAATAAGCATGGATACCTTTGTACAAAATAAATATTTTCTTGACATACTGCCAAATAGCTAAATAGCAATGTTTTTACAAGAACAGACTTATGCAAAACCTGCACGGTAAACATCAATCTTCTAAAGGTTAGAATGGAAACCTTGACTTCAAAATGAGCAGGTGTGTTAACACCCCAATGTTTTTGAACTAAAAAGATTAGTAAAAGGTGTATATACCGGCTGTTATAACAGGTAAAGTATAGAGCTATTTGTTAGGGGAACAAGTAAATCTGCCCAGGTTACTCTAAAATAATCAATCTTTATTTACCATTTGTTAAAAAAAAATACAGCATAATCATCAAACAGTACCGACTGCATGTTTTAGACACCGTATCAGTCCTTAGTCTCGACAGATTAGTCTTGCAGATTTCCACCCTTACTATAAAATAAAATAAAAGTTAGCATTTATTTCATTGTAGTGAATGAAAATGATATGTTGGGTTATAGACAAGGGCACACTGTTGTTGGATAGGTTGTTCAGCCGTAGGCGCTATCCCCCTAGGTCCTAACTCAACCTTTTACCACTAATGATTCTCTTCCTTCTCTGCTCTTCAACTGCCCTATTCTTTACTTTCCAAGAGTGATAATCAATTCACTAGGTCTTTCAACTTATATCTAGTTAAAGGAATGTACGGTTTGTAGAGTTTTAAATAGTTACTAGTTGTCCACTGTGAGATATGATAACCTGAGCATGCCAATAAATGATGGCGTAAACATGACCCCTTGCAAATAAGCTTTTACTTTTTTTTCCCATGTAGTGACACTTAAAAAGTGATTACATTTTATTTTAGAGTCTTAAGATTATATACCATTAAAGTGAAACTGTTGCTAGAGGTTCTGTCGGACGCATTTTCGTCGGGTTGGCCAACTTTTTCCGATTTGCCCTGAATTGCCCCGGGTTTTTGGCGCATGTGATCGGATTGTGGTGCATCAGCGCCGGCTTTCATGCGACACAAAACGGGGGGCATGGCCGTCGGACAACCCAACTGATTCGGACAAACCGCGGAATTTAAAAATGAAATTGTGTCACAAGATCAGCACTCACATGCACCGGGAAGAAGGTGATCTCCGGCAGACCTCAGCGGGGGAAGCGACACATGCAGGAAATAGGACACACAATCTTAGTGAATCAGCGGCGTCAACAGGACGGGTAAGTAAATGTGCCCCATTGTGTTGAGAGAGTGAGAGATTTTTCTTTAATACTTTATTAAGAAATACAAATTCGTTTTTTTAAAGGCTGTAAACCCCATATCCATAGTTAAATATTATATGTCTGTAGATAAAGGATCCATATTCTAGCCTTTCTAGTGTATCTTGTCTTATGTTATTATCTCTTCAGGAGGCTTTTCAACATCAGATTTATCATAGTGGAATAGATAGCTTGATAAATGTGGCACATGGGGTATTAATATATGCAGTCGATTTTTAGTTGAATAGTTTCAGAAAAGTCAAACATGTTGCCCACAAAAAACACTGCAAATGCCAGTACACATTGCATGGAATATTAAATGGCCCCACTAAAAAGTATAATTAGTCCTGCAGATAACAAGCCCATATACATCTCTGTTATAATTAAAAAAAAGTTGCTGCTATTGGAATAAGGGGAGTAAAAAATAGAAATGCAAAAACGAAAAAAGGCTGAGTCCTAAAGTGACTAATACAGGTTCTTCTCATCAACAGCTATTGATGAGACTAATGTGCTATTTTCTTTTCTCTTTTTACAAATTATGCCAAATTGTTTAATAAAGTATATCAGAACAACACTCGCCCAACACAATATAAAAAAAAATAATTTAAAAAAATGATGCCTACCATTACCCTTGCTATAAATGCACAGTGCTGCAGCAGGAAAATAATTACTTTTGTGCAATGTGTTATAATTTTACATATTCTTGATATTTTTATGACAGTCCTTTATTCTTTGCAGATGTACAAATATTTTTTAATTCCTGAGGTTAAAATTTCCTATTGGAAACATTTTTCAGATGTGGTGCAGGAGCGAATCCTTTGGATCACTTGATGTTTTTTTCTACTCTGCCAAGATAGATTCATCTGGAATGACTGTTTGTCTCATGCATGTCTTGAACTCTATGTAGGTTGAAACCTTTAGCCTTTGATCCCTCATGACTTTTTTATCAAGGTTCTCTCAAACTAGACACATTTTCAAGTAATGCCCAGGAATATGACTGATCTGAATTCCATCCATCTACAATATGCCTTTAGGGCTAAACAGCTTTGTCAATAAAGAGAAGTTATTTGTATTCTACTGCAATGTGTTCCCTGTGCCTCTGTGCTGAAAGGGCCATGTGGTAATAACACAAAAAATAGCCATGATTTTATTGTTTGGAGTCCTCCTTCCACTGGTAAATACACTTAGAGTCAGAATCATAATCATCCATAAACCACCTAGTACAATTCCAATTTACAAATCCTAGTAACACCTTTAGACCCAGAAATGATCTGTCATCAAAATACCTTCTGTTGTCTGCTGACCCCAGAAAATCTTGATGATCCAAAGACTTATTGTAGAGTCTGTTTATTCAGAAAAAGTGGCTATTTTCACCATTTACACCAACATGTGATGTGTATAGTACCAAAGGGAAGATCTAATTAGCAAATTAAGGAGATTATTTTAGCTTCATTCCAGACAAAAGTACAGGAATGACAATGGAAAATTATATATATCAAATAATATGGACATAAATCATAACACCCCCCCCCCTTAAATCATCTAACACTCCCATTCCTATAAATACACCCACCCATTTTTTCTTTGTATGGGGTGAAAGGTAACAAGGTGCTGAGTTGACTAAAAGCAATTATGCAATTATTCCATGCAGCTATCCAGAGTTATGGAGTTTAATTAAAAAAAAAAAAAAAAAACTTCTGCCAAAAAGTACTGAGGGGATTAGTTTAGGGAAGAGGGTACACATGTCAGATTTGAAAAAACAGGGCATGTCAGGAAGGTGTAAAGTGGCTTCAGTGGCAAGAGGTTGTGTTTTATAACATGAACCTTGTTTATGGTTCAGTCATCATCATGGTAGATTAGGATTATCGGCCAATTTGGAAAAACTAATCTTGCAATCAGCATGGCTCCAGCAGTAAAAAAAATGCAGAGGAAAGAAAATGTTTCCATACTTATTATTTATTACTTTACCCAAGACCATGAATTTAAAGGACCTGCATTTCCATAAGTCTCCCAGCATTTAATTTTTTCTATGTACTTGGACTCATGTTTGTTACAGTAATGGGGCACATTTACTTAGCTGTCCGACAAAGTTCACCGAAAGTGCATTGTCCGACAATAATGCAATGTGCTGCGATTCACTAAGATCGTGCACCCGATATCCTGCATCTGTTGCTTCCCCGCTCAGGTCCGACGGAATTCACCTTCTTCACCTTGTGGTGTATGTAAGTGCGTTGTCTTGCGACACAATTTGAATGTTAAATCCTGCGCTCAGTCAGAATCTGTCGGATCGTCCGACGGCACTCACCCCAATTTCTGTTGCATGAAAGCCAGAGTAGCTGCGCCAAAATCCGATCGCGAGGGACACCTGTTAAATACCTGTCACAGTCGTGCAATCCTCAAAATGTCTCAAAGTTCTACAAAAGTGCGTGCGTGGACCCTTAGTAAATAAGCCCCAATATGTTTGTAATTTAGTGATAAATTTCCAAACAATGTAAAACTTTATGTAAACCTTAACCTTATGAAAGAGATTAATCCGTAAAGCACCAGTGGCCTCAGTTTTTTTGTTGTTTTCGTTTTTCACTTTCTGCATTTCCAAAGCCATAACTATTTTGGTTTAGCTTTTACTGAGCCATATGAGGGCTTGTTATACATGATGCATATTGAGCTTCCAAGGGGCTCCGTTTAATGTCCTATGTAATGTATTGGAAATGATGTAGAAAAAAGTCACTGCTGTAGCAGGTGCTACTAGAACACTACAGCAGTTACTAAAAGGAATGCAGAGTAGGATCCCATGCTTCCTCCATTGTCATTTATTTATTATATAATATACTCTCCTTGTAAATGGCATTTGATTTATAGTATATTTAATGACAGTTTCCGGTGTAAAAAATATATTTTAAGTCACAAAGTCGGTTTGCACCTGTATTTGTGACTTTTGGGGCACCTGTCCTTCTCAAGCCAGTTTTCATTAAGGGGGGACTGGCTTGAAAGATTAATGTCACGGGTGTTCCCGCAATGCATGTCGTGGATTGCGGGAACACCCATGCTCCGCTGGCTGCCTGTTCCCGTCCCCCTGTCCGCATTTACCTGTGATCTGGGTCCCGGCGTGCAGGCTGCATGTCTCCTGTCTCCACTTCTTTGAACTTAAAAGGCCAGTGTCCTTCCCATTGGCGCTGGTCACTTCCAGGTTCCCTATATAACCCGGCGCTTCCTTCACTCCGCGCCGGATCTTCAAGTCTTCCTAATGAAGTGAAAGCCTCCTGTGTGTATCTCGTGGTCCCGTTCCTGTGTGTATCCCGAGGTCCCGTTCCTGTGTGTATCCCGAGGTCCTGTTCCTGTGTGTATCCTGAGGTCCCGTTCCGGTCCGTATCCTGTGGTCTGTGTCTGGTGGTCCGTATCCTGTGGTCCGTGTCTAGTGATCCGTATCCTGTGGTCTGTGTCTGGTGGTCCGTATCATGTGGTCCATATCCTGTCGTCTGTATCTTGTGGTCCATATCCTGTGGTCCATTCTCGTGCAACTGTGCTCCTGCTGTGGGGTCCAGGGTTCCAGCCCAGTGGTAACCTCCTGCCTCCCTGTGCTTCTGCCGTGTCTTCCAGGGTTCCTGCCCAGCGGTGTGTCTTCACTCCGTACCAGCGTTACCAGTGCTCCTTTGCGTTCCTGCTGTCATCTCAGGTTGTGACTGTTTCCTGCATTTTTTACCTTCGTTGCCACCACGGTGGTTCAGAGGGGTTCACAGACTCTCAGACGGTTCGCCCCTCACGAACCATGACAATTAACTGTACTTTAAACCAGAAAACTGCATAATTTGTAGCTTGGGTCTATGCCAGTTCTTAGGCAAAAATAGCAGAAGGGAGATTCTGCCCACTCTTAGGAGATCGACATTTCAAAAATAGCTAAATGTAGCTATTTCTATGCTTTTTCTGTAATTGGAGATACATTAATAACTCATTAGAGCAAGCTGTGCTTTTTTGTAATGTGCAACCACCATAATAGGGGATACAGGGCTATTCTTATCTTCACCTCAAATGGCTGTGGTTGGAATAACTCTATCAATTGCATCGGATAAGCCTAATTCATTAACATAAATGCACCTCTCAATGATTTAAGTTAATCTCCTTGCAGAAAGAAGAGAAGACTGGCAGTGGAAGTGCATCCATTATGTTCCTATGTTATAGCTTTCTGTCATTAGCAGCAACAAACACAACTTAAATGAACAATTACACATTTTATTCCAATAGGAATAATTCCAATAATTATATTGGCTACCACTCAATGTCGATTCATAAATCATTTTAAGGATCAAATTCAAAGGATGTACCCGCCATCCGCTCCTAATTAAAACACTTCTATATAAGTTTCACTCACGAGTCTATATTTATGGGCAAGGTAAATTAGGTTTTTACTTCTCTGAACTGTCCTCTTGTCATCAGTTGTTCAGATGCAGGTCATTATTGGCTAATTATTTCCAAAAAACTAATTTATTCTGTACTGGGCTTCATTTCCAGACACCTTATATAATTATAATAATTTATAATAGCATAGGAGAAACAGTAATATAGTCATAGCAGTTCTATGTAACCCAGCAAATGTTTCACCTCTTTAATTGTTCATTTTCCATTTTCCTGTTATTTCTCATCTCCAGGTTCCTGGTAACGTTTTATTCTGAAATTTTCTTGATACGTATGCTGGTTTTGTGACTGGGCTGGAATTTACAGTATTTTCCTTTGTAAAAATGTAATTTATATAGCCACTTTTTATTATGTTACATTGTGTTTCCAATATAATGAAAAATAGTGAACAAATATATCCAAGACTGATCATCATGTATATGCGTGGGAAAACAATTATTTTGTTCCCCCACTAATACAGCCTAAATACTTTAGTCTATTCATAAGCCCCATATGCACAGCTCCATATTCAGTTTGTTATAACTCTGATTGGGTAGTATGCGGTCCACTGCAGAACATACCCACTTCATGGGGTTGATGGCAAAGCTAGTGATGACCAATCAGAGATGAGCTTCTTGGACACATGATACAGTAGTAACACTTAGGCTTACATGGTACCTACTAAATCTATACATGTTACCAGTTAGCTTCTGATACTCTTTTGTAGAGGAATAGTAAACAGCAAAAATAGTAACAGTTAAAGGGGTTGGGCACATTACCTCATGTTTGTGTGTGTGAGCGGGCGGGGGTAGGATATAAGGTGATGTAACAAAATGTAAATTTTCTGCATCACTTTATTTAAATGTAAAGCAAAGCCACTGGTTCAGAAATGTCTTTTACCTCACCAGCAAGACATTTCTGTCCATAATCGGCTTCAGATAAAGGTTAATTTGATGTCTAAATGTCCATGACAAATCTCCCTTCCAGGTCAGCTCCAAAGATGAATGTGGCAGCACCAGACATGTGGGGCCGGCTGCTCCACTCATCTCAGGGATTGAGAAGGGGTTCGAAAGAGGTACATCGGACCATCTCTTCTGTGATCTGTGGGATTCAATCCCACCGATCAGCAAGTTAGACTATCCTGTGGTTAGAGTCTTACTTGTTATATGGGAAAACCCTTTTAAGAATAACTGTTGTTTTTGTACCCCCACACTTTTTTCTTAAATTTAAAGACAGTAAGATAATAAGTGGTATTATAAGATAAGATAAAAGGTACTATGTTAAAAAAAAAATTTTTTTTTTGATTACTTCTCATTACATTTCCTTGTATGGGAGGAAGCACTTTAATGGTAATTTAAACAAAGTTTTTTTTATTTATATTCTATGCCACATTTGGGTACAATAATTCTGTACAGCAGTTTATTTTAACTCTCAGTTTTACAATAACAATATAACTATTCGACCTCTGGGTGGGCCTAATAGGTTCTCCTTGTGGGTAGACCATAAGGCCCCCTTCCTTCTGCCTCTGTAGCTGCTATAATCACCATTTATTAACAGTTAAGGGGTTCAGGTGCCCTTAATTGACCTTCCTCCTTTCAGGGCAAATGCAGCAGGACCCAGGGTGTGTCTGAAGAATTAATGTGTTTCGATACTGGTAGACATAACTGAAATCCAATAGCTGGATGGAGAGAGACACAAGATGGACTGAGGCATTGGAACAGAGGTGCTCACAACAGGTATAATATACATAGGTACCAACAGTCTGGGTAAGACAGTTCAGGGAGCAGGAGACAAGAACAAGTCACAATACTCAAGCAACGTTAGGATTGCCTCATGGTTTTCTTATAGGCCCAAACAGGAAACACGATGACTCCATAACGTATTCAATCTACCATCTTCGGTAAGGGCAAATTTAAGGCCAATTTCAGCAGCCACAAGTGGTACATAATAAAAGTACATCAGATTCTGACATCATGACTTAAAGGGGTATGCCCATCTGGGCACTCACATTTAATTTAATTCATTTGCCACATGTAAATATTTCTTTAATTGGATGTTATTAAAAAAAAAATGTTCCAGTGTGAAGATAATTTCTCATAAATGAAGTCATGTTGTCCCTTAGAAACCAGATAGCTTCCTTGGATATGACCACCTCACACTGTAGCAAAGGTGGCCAGACATGCGCTATTCAGTACTGCCCGACCATCTTGATTCAGCAATCATTATCACAGGAAGGCTGCGGGACATTTAGTAACTCCTGGACATTTCATACACAAAAACCTTTTGTTTCTTTTGGCAATCCCTCCCTCGCCGTATGCAAACGCACCGTCCTGTTTCTAAGCGACCATATGACTACATTTATGAGAAATTATCTTCACCCAGGTAAAGTTATTTTAATAACATCTAATTGAAGAAATGTTTAGTTACAGCAGATTAATTAAACTGAATGTTAAAGTGTAACCGTCATTTCAAAAAACTTTTGATATGTTGTAAGGCAGGTAATTTTAAGTCCTTTTGCAATTGGATTAGTTACCCGACTCTTGCTCCTTCCTCTTGTATTCTGCAGACTTCCCCTAGATCAGTGGTGGTGAACCTATGGCACAGGTGCCAGAGGTGGCACTCAGAGCCCGGTATATGGGCACCCAGGCCATCACCCCAGGGCAGGGTTCGCCAGACAGGACTCAACTTCTCTTGCAGTCCCAGGCAGCCCAGGACCTTAGAAAGAAGCTACAATGATAATCCAAACTACTTCTCCTTCTTTCTATCGTATTGGTGCCCTCAGGTGCCTATACAATTTAAACCTGTGACACAGCAGGGAGTAATAAGTTACTGCTTAAATTGTCGCATTGGCACTTTGCGAAAAAAAAATTGGGTTTTGGTTGTAGTTTGGGCACTCGGTGTAAAAAAGGTTTGCCATCACTGCCCTAGATGGCAGTGATCTCTCATATGTCTGTTACTATGGACATTCCGTCTTTATAAAGAAGACTACGGAGGAGGAGACACGCCCCCATCCCCCTCCCTGCACACAGCTGATTACCTCATGGCTCAGTGCTGCAGCAGTCATGTGCAGGGAGAAGCCCTCACTTCCCCTACACTTCTGTATAAACACATAATCCACACAGACAGAAACTGCAGCCCCCACCCTCCCCCCATCACCTCACACAAGGAAGTGGCAGGAGACGCTCTCCAAGTCTTCATGCTGTCCTGTCCTGTGTTGTGCTGTGTGTTACATAGTGTTACATAGACAGATAGATAGATGGATAGATAGGAGATAAATAGAAGATATAGATAGATAGGTAGATAGAAAGATATTAGATAGATAGATAGATAGATAGATATGACTAGATAGATATGGGATAGATAGATACACTTTAATGCCCAGATGAGAATACCCCTTTAATAAAAGATTGTGAAATACAAAGAATAAGAATTAAACACTGATTAAGTGGAGGGCATGAAGTGCTTTGTTTGAGATTTAAGTATCGGTTTAACACCTTAACAATGTTTCTTATACAGTTATGTCCCATGGCTCATAAGGCTTTATGAAGAGGGATCATAATACTGCAAACACCCACCGGTTACACTTGTGATCGGTGCTGGCACTGATTGTGTGTTGCGGAGTCAAAGGTGTGGGTCATCACGTGTTATAGGTACTATATCATTAAGGTCCAAAGAAAAGGGAATTGACCAGCATGCAGAATGTTATGTCACACAAAGGAGGTTCAACACCCATACGAGGTCAGCCTGCAATCAAATTGTAAATTGTAAATGCACATACCCTATATACTCAAGTATAAGCCGAGTTTTTCAGCACAAAAAATTAGCTGAAAAACCTCACCTCGGTTTATACTCGAGTCAAGAAAAAAACAAACTACTCACCTTCCGACGCCCACCCCCTACCCCTCCCGGCAGGTCCTCTTCTATGCAGAGATGCTCCTCTTCTATGCAGGGATTGTGACGTCAACCACTCGTTGATGTTCTAATGTGTGCACTGGCATCGGCACACACTATGATGTCAGCAAGCGGCTGACATCATGGTACCTGCGACAGACAGTACGGGGTCACGGAGCCGATGCTTGAACATCGATGTATAGAAAAGGACCTGTCGGGGGGGGGGGTATACTGTTTAGGGGCAGGGGCTGCAGGCTATATACTAGGAGGCTGGCAGGCTACATACTTCAGGGGCTGGCAGGCTATATACTACAGGGGGCTGGCAGGCTATATACTACAGGGGGCTGGCAGGCTATATACTACAGGGGGCTTGCTAGTTGACCCTCGCTTATACTCGAGTCAAAAGGTGTTTCCAGTTTTTTTGTCTCAAAATTAGGGGTCTCGGCTTATACTCGAGTATATACGGTAATAATGTGCATCATCTTTAGACACATACATTATTAAAGTTTTACTTAAAAAATACATTAAAATATATGATTTCAAATTACTTTAAAAAAATAAATATATTTGAAATATATTTGAGTTATAAAAATCATTTATATTACTTCCGCTGCTCTTGTTGTTAGGTGAATCTCCAAGGCTACGATGTGTAGTTCTTTCTCCTTTGTGTTTTATGGGGCTGCTGACAGCTGATCAGTGCAGAGACTAGCTGAAGCTGCTGGGAAACAGCAATGCATGATGGGATTTGAAGTCCCATAGGGATGCAGTGACACCATCTTTCCCAAGCACAGCTTCATCACGATGGATAAAAGGTAACATTAACAGATAAAGGGAATATTTAAAATCATCCAAATAGTCTATAATTAAGCTAACATCATTATGCACACAATGGGGGAAAAAACATTTAGTGACTGGAGAACCCTTTCAGTTAAAAGAGATAACATTTTGCCTTTGATTTTTTTATTTTTGCTTTAAAATATGTACCATATAGTTCACAAATGAATATCTTATACTTATCTGATAATACTTTAATGTACTGAATTAGGAGGTATGTGCAAATGAGTAAGACTCGTAGGGGCAGATTTAATTACCCGGTCCATACGCGATCCAGCGGCGCATTCTCTGCGGTGGATTCGGGTCCGGCCGGGATTCACTAAGGTAGTTCCTCCGCTGATGTTCCCCGGAGGCGCGCTGGAATGCCCTGAAATTCACCGGCCTATACCTGGTGAAGGTAGGTGTAATTTTCGCGACACATTTTTTGTTTTAAATGCGGCGGTTTTTCCGAATCCGTCGGGTTTTCGTTCGGCCACGCCCCCCATTTCCATCACGTGCATGCTGGCGCCGATGCGCCACAATCCGATCGCGTGCGCCCAAATCCCGGGGCAACTCAGGGAAAATCGGCGCAAATCGGAAATATTCGGGTAACACGTCGGGAAAACGCGAATCGGGCCCTTAGTAAATGACCCCCATAGTGTGGTCCATTATTCATATATTTTTGTTGGGCAACAAGAACATCAACATGAATTTTCACCGTAGTTTTGCCAGAAATTTGACTGCAGGAAAGCTTCTCTTTGACTTTTTTTCTTTTCAAATCTTTATTTTATTTTTTGCTGAGCTTCTCAAACATTTTGCTTTAAGGGAAAAATTGGCCTTCACGAGCGGACATGCAATCAGTTATAAGGCTCACCTGCTATATAAAGCTAGATCAACAGCTCAAAAGAATAAGGTTTCTTTTTTTATACTTAAAAGAGGCAGAAAAGTGTTTTATTTTTGGAGTGTTTGCACATTTTCTTATTGAATTTTAGCATTTAGCCATTTTTATGGTACATTTGCTTGCTTTGAATAGAACCTATTCAGCCAGATTTTTTAACTATTGTAATTAACTATTATTCCATCAAGAAACTACTCTTTACCTTGCCATTTCAGTATTTTTATTTTCTTATTTGCTTTGTTTGCCCGTTGACTTTATTTTTTTAAATCAAATAAAGTTTTTATTGAAAACCAAACAGTTTTCCATTTTTTACATTTATACAACATTAACAGTAAACCAAAAACAACCCAAACCCCATCCCCACCCCCCTCCCTTTCCCCTGCTTGGTGGGTGAAATGTCCATATAGTACACATTCACATATAGCTCACAGCTGATGTCCTTCGTCTGGGAGTATAGGTTTCGCAAAAAAGTCCATCCAGGATATCTTTAATTCTGGTAGGCTGCATATGTTACATCATATCACTTGGAGCAAACAATGGCATATATAGACATAGAACAAATAATATTGGTAGAAGAGCAATTACTAATAGTCTGAGAGTCATAGACCTTTGCATATTTTATCTGCCATATTGTCTTGTAATATGGCGATGATGCCAATCATCATACGGTGCCTCTAATTATTCTGTCTCTAGTAAGTGTTAAAGGGGCTAATCCTGGGGCATCAAGCCATGGGCCCCATATGGCGTAAAAATTTTTCAATGAACTTCGGTTTTGGTAGACAAACTTGTCTAGTACAAGATTGGCCCTAGAAATAAATTCGGAAACTTGTGGGGGCTCAGTATCTTTCCAGTGGAAAGCAATAAGTTTCTTGGCTATATACAGCAGTCGCAGCACTGCTAATCTATCCCCGTTGACTTTATTAATTGAAGTTTGAGGAACAGCTCATGGCTTTCTTAAAGGGATTATGCCCCATCAAGATGGGACAGATCGATCAGCTCCCCTGTTAGGATCCAAGTAGGGGTTCTTTCACATTGGCATTGTTTTTCTGATATATGTTAATGTTCACTTTGATTTTATTATACCTTGAGTAAGGCTCAGGAATAGAGCTGAAATGCATGGTCTAATATCTACACCTTTGCATAAACTGTATGGGTTTTTTAATGAATGAAAAGCAAAGAATATTGATTTTATTTGGATGTGTTATGACAATTATTTTCCTTGTTCCTTTGTGTCTGTCGGTGAGATGGACTTGGCACAGTGGGTGATGCCGTGAGGACAGACTGTGGAGTTAGAAACTGGAAGCTCTGTATACATACAGAGAACAGCATGGTGAGAACAGGGAAATATTGCAGCTCTCAAAGGAGGCAAAGTACATATACAGGGGGTCCCCTACTTAAGGACACCCAACTTACAGACAACCCATAGTTACAGACAGATCCCTCTGACCTCTGGTGAAGCTTTCCGAATGCTTTACTTTAGACCCAGACTGCAATAATCAGCTGTAAAGTGTCTGTAATGAAGCTTTATTGATAATCCTTGGTCCCATTACAGCAAAAAATGTTTAAGCTCCAATTGTCACTTGGGCCAAACATTTTTTGTCTGGATCTACAATTATTAAATATACAGTTTCGACTTACATACAAATTCAACTTAAGAACAAACCTCCGGACCCTATCTTGTATGTAGCCCAGGGACTGCCTGTACATGCAACAAAATGTCTAATGGAAGAGAATTATTGATAAGTGGCCAACCCCTCTAATGGCAACTTCATTTGGGAGTCTAATATTAGCCAGACTAAAACACAACTGCAGGCAGTGCAAGGCAGTCATCGCAGATATCTGTGCAACAACATCACGTGCATGCCACCAGCAGCAGAAGGGCCACAAAAAAGATCTATCTAACTAATCTTATCTCCCTGAAATATGTAGAAAATTAGATTCTTGTTACAGTACATGTAATGATGGTCTCTACTGGATACTTATATTACCTCATGTCTGTAGATGCTATAATTAATGCACCATTATTTGTATGTAAATATTGTTCCAATAATTATAACAATGTTAATAAATTCTATAATACTCAAAGATCTCAAAAAAGAGCATTTTGCAATGTTTTGCAAGGCAGGGACACTAAATTCTGGAATTAATCTTTCTCAAGAAACTAAAAATACAATACAGACTATGATTTGCTTAAAGAGCATTTAATGAATGTTGATGAACTGTTTCCTGTTATTTTTTCACCCATGGTGTCAGAACGATCCTTTACTTAACATATTTATGGCCGTAATTTAATGAATATTCCTCCCTGATGTAATATTAACTGATGTAAATAATTGAATCGAATAACTCTTTGTTCAAAGAAGATACTAACTCCTCTGCTGTTAATAAATCAAACTAGTATAAAAGCTTTGAAACTTTCTCCCGCTTTCCGTAGCACCTTTGTCAGTCTCATTAGTATTGTATTAAATAGGCCAGTCATTATATTCAATTATCCACTTGAAGGTCAAACAGAATGAATTACAATTCTTCAGCCTTTTTAAATATACACAATGACCTGTCTTTTCATTGTTCTCAAGAACATTGCAGTAAAATCCAAAATTGAAACAAAGCTTACATATAAATCCCCGTCGGTCTATGACCTTCTGGTATACTCTGATTACATATCCAATACCTTGCATGCCTTCAACATAAAATTGAGAAGATTGATGGAACAAGCAATGCTTTTCATCATGGCCAAATATAAGACATGTGAATCAAGAAGAAATATAACAGAGTGGTTTTTCGGGGATGCAGTCATTCAGATTAAATTCGATAGGGAATGCAATGCAAGCCTTTTTATATTATGACAAATCTGACAAATACAATGACATGAAAGAAGACATTAAGAAGCTTCATTAAACTATACTCAGAGGCTGTGCTTCAGGTAAGTTTGAGGATAGATGCTCATATAATTTGGTTTCACTCAAGAGCTCTAATCACTAAAGAAGGTAAGTTATTGTTAAATGTCAATTTGAAAAAAAAAACTTGCGTCATTGTGACATACCATACTCTAAAGCTATTACACATGGTGCATTTACAGTAGGGTTCCTATCAATTTACTACATAAAACCCGCCCACCCATCTCAGATGGCATATTTATTATCCTACTATTCTCCTAGTATCCCAGCACCTATACATTCTGTATACAATTTGCTTCCACAACCAATACTTTATTAAGACAATAGGGCATATTTTGTACTCTAACTCTGATACAATTTGATAATCAAGAATACAAGTATATCAATTAGCTATAAGATTCCCTGAAATATCACTTGTTATGTTACTCCTTCGAAAATACCGTTTTTTTAGACTACAAGCAGACACTTATTAAAATTTTATACACAAATGGGCAGTGCAAAGATAAAGACAAAAGATGAAAACGGCTACAAGAGAGTATACACACAAAACAGTAAAAATTATAAAAATGAAAAAGTAAAAATAAATAGGTCATACAACTTATTCAGGCATGAAGGAGGTGGAGCCTCCAAAACATTGCTGTATGTACTGGTTCAGTTTGTGATGCACTCTCCATTTAAATATTTCTTGGACAATATGATAGACTTTTATGAAGAAAGAAATAGTAAGAAACGAAAGCTACTGCTAAAATCAATTGTACGGCTTGCACTATTCCTTGGTAACGCAGCTGTGGTGAAGATTATAGGAGTTTTCAATTGTGTGCTGCCATTAGTCCTTGGCAGACTAAGAGGTTCCAGTGTATATTTTCATTAATGTAGGTTCCCCTCCTTTCAGTCAGGAAAAGTTTTGTCAATAATTCTAGTAAACTCCATATGTCTTGCTAGGAAGATGTCATAATTGTAATATTGCTTCCAACCACCTGGGCATGCCGCTACATTCCATCACATGCTGAACATGATGGTGGTTTTCCCAGGATCTGAGCGTCTATGCGATTTTCAATGGTTCCCTGATGGGCATCGCCCTAAAATTCACAAGGGTAGTTGATATAATCCCCCTGTTCTTTTGTTGGTGGGTGCACATAGTAATGGATTATGTCTGTGCTACCTGGAATGATTTTTTTCTTTGCGTTTCCCATTTACAGCACAAAAATCCCTCACATGATACCTCTTTCATCCCGTGTTCACAATCTTCTAGGGAAGTGTTAAAAAATATCACTAGTAATATTTACAGATTCTGCAATGATTCTTTTACCTGGGGTCCTATTGTGCAGTAAGAGCCATAAGAGAGGTTTTATTGCTTACTGTGGCTCCAAATGGAATTTTGAGAGGAATTACGACTAAGAACAATAAAAAATTACAATAGGCTCCTTACTATTAATACAGTCATAATTTATTTATAGCTTAAATATTAAATGGGTATTACCATTTCAATAAATAAATGTAATTGATTGAACAATAAAAAGTTAGACAATTTTCCAATATACTTTCTGTATTAATTCTTAATGGTTTTCTGGATCTCTGCTTGCTGTCCTGCTATAGAAAGATTCTATGTTCATTTCCAGTGGACAGAAATCTGTCCATGGTCACACAGGTGTACGGCTCGTTATAACACACAGCTCTGATTACTCCCTATGATACTAATGAGCCGATCACCGGTGTGACCATAGTTGGATTTCTATCCACTGGAAGTAAACTTAGAAGCTTTTGATAGAATGACAGAAAGCAGAGATCCAGAAAACTGTGTGAAATTGTTACAGAAAGTAACCATAAATTGTATAATTTTTCATCTTACAATCAATAACATTAAATTGACAAAATGTGATTACCTCTTTAAGTTAACTAAAGTTTGTATAGAATAAGTTAACGAATTTGAAAGCTCCTTATACTGAAGTACATAATAAGTTATGGCTGTCCTGTCCTGGAGGTATGAATGGGTTTTTTTTCCAAAGATTTACATATTTATATGTATAAAATTAACACTCAGTAATTTTACAGAGTCAAAGTTAGTGGTTCAAATGACTTTTTCCTGAGTGAAGCCCATAAAAACAAAGCCAGCAAGAAAATTGCGCTATTGCATTTTTTCATTGTATTTTGAATCTTATCATGCTTCCCTCTACAATACTCAGAATAAAAAAAATTGGCATTATAAAAAGCTATTTATTCCATAGAAAACAAGCCCTCATACTGCTCAGTAAATGGAAAAAATACAAATTTTATGTTTTTTTTTTATGCAAGGAGTAATGAGCAGAAATGTAAAAATGAAATTAGTGTTAAGGAGTTAAACTAGTAAGAATGGAATCATGGATATATTTATATTGGTTTGCTTTCATCCACAAATTTTTATTTAAATATTTATTGTATACAATAGTTTTCAGTTTACTGGAATAAAGATGTTTTGCACTTCATTACAATGTTGCACCATTTCCAAGACATAAATATCTAATAATAATAATAATAATGGGATCCTCACGTAGCAACTATAAAGATTTTAGTAAGTTTGAATAGCTGTTCTCTTACAGTATACATTAGAATGTCATTTTATCTGTTTTCCACCTTCATCTTTTCATTCTCAGTACAATGCCTCATGTAAAATCGGATGTCACTGAGTGTGTCATGTAATTAAGGTAAGTGCTTGCTGAAAAGAGAAATTGGATTGTGAGCCCCTATGGAGAGCAGGGCCAACTTCAGTAAATATATTTTGTGCACTGCTCTGCCGAATATTTTTGTACTAATAAACAAGTCAACTATAAGCTTTTGTATAAGCATATATAAGCATAATAATGTTAGGGAAGAAAATATTGTGCATTTTGAAACTTTAGCAAAAAAGTTGAGATATTTTTAGAGAATAAACTCTGCCATACCATCAAGGATATAAAGGAGTTTTCATCCCTGCAGGGAACATATTGTATATGCCCTAAAATGGGAAACACATTTAACAGCTGTATTGTTAAATTTTTGAAATTTGTCTATAAATCTTTACCTAAAGGTATTTTCCCATTGTGTGAATTATGAAGTGAACAGATTATGGAGTGTACAGACTCTAACTCTGAGATGGAGTTAGCCGTATAGTTAAACCTGGAGTAGAAATGAGAGTACCACTTGGGTTTGTTTTTAAAGGATTTATTATCCATGGCCTCATTCCTTCTATAATCAACTTTTAAAATATTGCTAATAAGCCTAAAGGGCTCTGGTTTTTTTTTTTACCAGAGTAGCTTGTGCTGCAGCTTCATAGGCTGTTATGCTGTCTCCACTCCCACTGTACTATGCATTTGCATTATCATTATTGTTTCTACCAGCCTGAAATAATTCACTGAACCACTGTTCCTTTTAAGTGTTTTTGAACGTCCAGAATTTGGAAATGCTGAAGGTTGTATTTGGCTCTGTGTCTTCTACAGTCTATATTGCTCAGTACTTTATTGGGGAAGTATTTGCTTTATACAATATAATTCCTTCTTGAGCAATTGAAAATTCAACCAAAGAAAATAAAATCAAGAGGGGTGGTTTTCTCAAAGTCGTGGTCTATCTTTGGAATGATTTACCTATTTAACTAAAGCACCAGTCAAAGACAGGGCTTGGCTTTTTTCATCTTTGCTCAAATGACCAACTTGAAACCCTTAGAAAAAGTTGTCCATGAAAGTCTGTCCTGCAGGAAAGTCTGCAAGTGTTGGGAAAGAGGAGGAAGGCTACTTGAGTAACTCATACCTTACGTATAACTCACAATTTCTCTTGCAGAAAAACCTCATGGAAGAGTTGTTTCTAAGCAGCCATATATACTAAAATGTAAATATTGGGATATAATATTAATTGTTCAAAATGGAAAGTAACAAGATATAAAATACAAATCAATTTCAGGGCTCTTAATCTTCTTTGGAGCTAATTTTACCATCCTACCATCATCTGAATGAGGTAATTAGTAATCTCAGGATTTTATTAACTTCCGTAGCTAGATGTCACAAAGCTCTTGTTCTTATTGAGTTTCATCATGGTACTCTATGTCTGCGTAAATCACTTTTATGTCTGTCTTATATTGGTGGTTGTCAGGGCATGAATTGCTGTGTGTATTGTGATCATCCTTAAAAATAATCACTTTAATGTCAAAAGAAGATTCTGAGATAATTGACTATAAAACATGTCAGGAAAAACTCAGTAAATCTAAAGAAGATAAACCTTTATATAAGTTAAAGATTGAAATATGTTTCAGAATTGGGATTTTTTTTTCATAGGACAATAAGCTGAGGAAAAGGGATACATAGAAGGTGAAAAGATTCGAGACTGGGGGGGGCATACCACGGAGAAATGTACTCATTTTCTAGCGTACAAACCCTTAAATACTCGAAATTCCTATGCAACCATCTGTAATTTCGATTATTTCCCCCTTTTTGTAGCGGGCACTCGCTTGAATTGTATGCCAGCACAGCCGGCTGCGGGATACATCAGGGTGGAGGGTCAGGGCTTTCATCATATGCTGGTGCATTATGCTATGGCTTATGATAAATGTCCCCCTGAGAGTATATTTTAGAGGAAGTCACTAAAGTTTTAGTGAGCAAAATATAAGTTGCAAATTCAAGGGATTATCATGACATTATGCATTGGAACGATCATAATAAAGAATAATTGCAGGTATGTTGCAAATAAAAAACAAGATTCCATACACAAAGCTACAATATAAAACTTATTATAAAGAACAACAAGAGGGAAGACCACACCTGAAGGTGAATAGCCATGTGAAAAATGGAAAAGGGGAAGGGAAGGGAAAGGGGAAACCTATCCAATGGAAGAGTAAAGTTTAGTAGAGGATACCCATGAAGAATTCAGGCGACTCCCTAAGGAATTTTTAAGGCAGCCATTGAAGATAAAATGTGAGGGTGTTTATTGATTAAATCATGTAGAAATATTTATGAAAAAATGCAATTCCAAGTGTAGTATGAAGAAAACAATTGATTAATTAAACCACAGCAGGTAAAACTTTCACCTTGATTGGTGCAATAGGAACAACGCCATGCAAAGTGTGAAAAACATGGTCTGGAACTTACACCTCACTAGCAGTCAACATGTAAGAGAACAAAGCAGGGACCGTTTTAGAAAAAATAAAAATGTGAAATAAAAATACATGATTATTTCACTTTAACAGGATTTTCCTGATATACTGTTACCATTCCTTCTCTTGGAGTATCAAAACAGCATCAGAGGGCCACCAGAGAGCTTCACCAGAAGTCACAGTGGGCAGAGGGCAGTGGGCACAGTGGGCATCTTTAACTAGGGGTTATCTGTAAGTCAGGTGTCCTTAAGTAGAGGACCACCTGTATATAAAACTTTTCCTTATATAAGCTCCACTAATGATTTATGCAATTTTGTCAAAGGTTCACCTTGAAGGAAATCTCCCATCAAAAGCAAGAATGAATAAACGGGGACACTTACACGTAGAACCAGGCACCGTTACTGTGGTAATCTTTTTATATTTGTTATCCATGATCACCTTTCTTCTAAAATCAACTTTTAAATTGATGTTAATTATGCAACAGCAGAAAATGCAGGGGGATGGGGGACCTGCCTTGCTCATTATAACAACCAGTGAAAAACATCAATGATGGACTATGGAAACATCCATCATAGCAGACTCATTAGCGTAATTTTAAAAGTTGATTTTAGAAGGAAGGAGGGCATGAATAACAAATATAAGAAGATTACCATAGTCACAGTGTCTGGGTCTATGAGAAAGTGGCCCAAGTTTATCATTCAGGATTTTGATGGTAGATGTTCTTTAAGTTTCCTATCATTTTGTCTTTGAAAGGAACCATAATATACCTAAAGGAAATCCAGGAAAATGTGGGAACAATGTACAAAGTCCAAGCAGATATTTCCCTTTTAACCTAATGCTGCAGGGCAACAGTTTCAACTATTTGGGCCAGCTGTGAGCAATGTGGTGGTGTCAAAAGAGGGAAAATGTACTTCCTATGGGCCCCCTTGTCTGTATATACCCTCCTGCTTAGGAAAGAGAATTTTATGTGCTCCTAGTTTTAATCATTGTATGTGCTTGTACATCAAACAATACCTACTCTAGCTCATTAACTATAAGTTGATTAAAACGCACGTTAGCATAAAATTAAAAGGCATTCATTTTTTTTTGCACCTTTATGACTAGTTATCATTGATTAACAGTAATGTCAATTTAAATTCTTAAAAATTATTCTATTTTCCTCTTTTCCAACAGCGCTCATTACAGCACAGTAAAAGAAAGCCAGCTATATACCCATGTACTGACTAAACACATGAATCCAAGGTGTTAGTTATACTGTTGAATCAATAGAACATAGTAATTGGCAAAGTAATATAATTGATTTAAAAACACTGTTTCTGTGCTTTTTATTAGCCACCTATTTTACAGAGAAAAAGCACACTGATGTTAAGTACTTCTTTCCCAAAGCTTCCCCTGTAAACAGAAATTTACTGTATTAATGCAATACAATATATTGATCCTCTGCATGGAACATAACAAAACTCATTTATATTGTCATTGTCAGCGCCCACTGTTTCTTTAATGTTATAGCATTTTGATACTTAGCAGCAATACAATGTAATAAAAGTGTTTTTATTAGCACAATCTAATAATCTACCTGAAAAGTCTTCTCTTACATTAGCATTAGAGATGAGCGAACACTAAAATGCTCGGGTACTCGTTATTCGAGACGAACTTTTCCCGATGCTCGAGTGCTCGTCTCGAATAACGAACCCCATTGAAGTCAATGGGGGAGACTCGAGCATTTTTCAAGGGGACCAAGGCTCTGCCCAGGGAAGCTTGGCCAAAACCTGGGAACCTCAGAAAAGGATAGAAAACACACGGAAATGGACAGGAAACAGCGGGCAGCATGCATGGATGCCTCTGGGCTGCCTAATCGCACCATTATGCCAAAAATTATGGGCAACAGCATGGCCATGACAGAGTGACAGAATGAGCTAGAGATAGCATCTAAAACATCCAATAATTGACCCTGACACTATAGGGGACGGCATGCAGAGGGCAGCGGCGCACGCGGAAGGTAGAGGAAGTGGCATGGCGACATACCCTCAATGGACTCAGCTTCAAACAATGGGGGCAGAGAGGAACCAAAGGAGGTGAGCAAGAAGCGCTCAAATTAATATCGGTAAATGATAAAAGTTTGCCAGTATATTTGGGGATTACACAGCAGGGGTGGCGACAAAGTTAACATGGAAGCCATTGAAAACAACCCAAAATTCTGCCTGAACACAGTCGTTGATAAGGGGACCATGTATGGAAGGCAGTGAACATAGTAGTAGATTAAAAGGTGCTGCAGTTAAAACTATGTTAGTTGGATCTTGGCATGAGCTGGCGCTCCGCTGCCAGGCGAGCTTTCGCCAATTCCAAGCCCTGTCATATAGGCTACTCCCCAAACAGCACTTCTAGAACCTTTGTATAAGATCAAGTGTAGTAGCGTTCTTATAAGTTTAGGATATGGGGTGAGGGGAATGTAAACAGATGGCAAGAAGCGCTGACATAATTCCACTAAATGGTAAAAGTTTGCCAGTATATTTTGGGATAAAACACAGCAGGGGTGGCGACAAAGTAACAATCTTTGATGTGGAATCCATGAAAAAACAACCAAATTTCTGCATGACCACACCTCGTTTGAAAAGGGACGATGTATGGAGGCAGTATATGGACGACTTTTGGATGGGTGGTAGCAAGGAGACAACGTTGGAGGTGCTATGGAGACAATTAATTTGGATACGTGGCCTGTATGGGCGTCCCAAACTTTTTTCAAACCAGAGGAGCAGTAGGTGGCCCTCCAGTAAAATGGAATAGATTGAGTGCCTGTAGTGGCAGTCCCAAAAATGTTCAAACCAGAGGAGCAGGTAGGTGGCCCGTGCAGTAAAATGGAATAGATTGAGTGCCTGTAGTGGCCAGGAGTCCCAAAAATGTTTCAAACCAGGAGGAGCAGGTAGTGGCCCTCCAGTAAAATGGAATAGATGAGTGTGCTGTAGGTGGCCAGTCCCCAAATTGTTCAAACCAGAGGAGCAGGTAGGTGGCCCTGCAGTAAAATGGAATAGTTGAGTGCCTGTATGGGCAGTCCAAAAATGGTTCAAACCAGAGAGCAGGGAGGTGGCCCTCCAGTAAAATGGATAGATTGAGTGACTGTATTGGCAGTCCAAAAAGTTTCAAACCAGAGGAGCAGGTAGGTGGCCCTCCAGTAAAATGGAAATAGTTGAGTGCCTGTGTGGCAGTCCCAAAATTGTTCAAACCAGGGAGCAGGTAGGGGCCCTGCAAGTAAAATGGAATACGATTGAGTGCATGTAGTGGCCAAGTCCCAAAAATGTTTCAAACCAAGGAGCAGGTTAGGTGGCCCTCCAGTAAAATGCGAATAGATGTAGTGCCTGTAGTGGCCAGTCCCAAAAATTTTTTTAAACAGAGACGGGTAGGTGGGCCCTCCAAGAAAATGGAAAATAATGAGTGCCTGTATGTGGCACTCACAAAAATTGTTTCAAACGAGGACCCGGGTAGGTGGCCCTCCAGAAAAATTAAATGCATGAAGTACATAGCAAGAGCCAGTGGGCCCCTGTCAAAAAAATAGCATTTTCCTCTGCTGTACTGTACAAAGAGGAGGAGAAGGAGGGAAAATGAGGAGGAGGAGGAGGAGGGTGGATCAATTATCAGGTTGAGCTTCCTCCCTGGTGGAGATTGGAAATTCTGAGAAATCCAGCCTTTATTCATTTTAAAGCGTCAGCTGTCAGCGCTGTCAGTCGACAGGCGTGTACGCTTATCGGATGATGATGCCACAGCTGCAATGAAAACCCGCTCGGACAAGACGCTAGCGGCAGGGCAGGCAAGACCTCCAAGGCGTACAGCGCCAGTTCGTGCCACATGTCCAGCTTTGAAAACCCATAGTTGTAGGGAGCTGTGTGATCATTTAGGACGAGGTGGTATGGTTCGCACGTACTCCCTCACATCTTTCTGTAAAGATCAGACCCCATCTGCCGAGACTGGGGACAGGTGACAGTGTCTTGCTGGTTGGTGAATATAAAGCGGCAAAAGCCTTGTAAAGCGTACCCTGCCAGTGCGGGACAGCTGCTGCTCGCATATCTCCCTCGTACTTGTCCCGCAGAACTACGCACTCTGCCGCTAGCGCTGTCAGAAGGGAAAAATGTTTCAGCTGTGCACCAGGGCACTGCTGGGTATTCATGCAGTTCACACTCCTTTCCTCTGCAGGGATGAGAGTGGAAAGATTTTGCTGTGTAACGTGGGTCCAGGAGAGTGAACACCCAGTAATCGGTGCTGGAATAATTCTGTTGAACGCGAGGGTCACGGGATAGGCCAGCCTAGCATGAAATTGCCATAGGCGCAAGAGTACCAACGCGTAAGAATTCATCCCATCACTGGCCTGACTGTCCATTTCCTCCTCCTCCAACTCCTCCAACTCCCTTCTTCTGCCCATACACGTGAATGAACAGTGGAAGACTCAACAATGGTCCCCTCTTGGTGCGCCAACATTATCCTCCTCTTCATCTCACCTCCTCCACCTCCACCTCCTCCGATATGCGCTGAGAAACAGACCTCAGGGTGCTTTGGCTATCAACAAGGGAATATTCTCCCCCGTCTCTTGTGACGAGCGCAAGCTTCCGACTTCATGTGACCAGAGAGTTTTCAAACGGCCAACGCCAGCGGCGATGGTGAGGTGATGATGGCGGCATCGCCACTGACACCATCTGTGTTGAATCCTCAAAGTTACTCAGCACCTGACAGATTATCAGACATCCACGTCCACTCCTATGTAGACTTGAGGAAGCCTGACTGACCTGACTACCAGTTACTGGCTGGAAGTTGGACATCTGCAGTCTACAATCGCTCTGCGCTGATGGTAAACTCTGGATAACATGGTCCAGTGTTGAATTCCACCTCGTGGGCACGTACGCACAACCGTCGGTTGAGCGGGCAGTTGGAGGCGGGCGCTGCGCTGCCCTGAGAGTGGCAGCATCTGGGCTGGACTTCCTGAAATGCGCACAGATGCGGCGCACCTTCTGAGCAAATCAGACAGATTGGGTATGTCTGAGGAAAGGCACGCAAATCGCTGCACTATCAGATTTAACACATGGGACAGGCGGCAAATGTGTCAGTCTGCCGAGTGCAGAGCCGCCACCAGGTTAGGCCGTTGTCACACACAACCATTCCCGGCTTGAGGTTCGCGGGTTGCCAGCCCAAAGATCAGTCGCGCCGTGATGCCCTGTAATAGCTCTGGGGCGGTGTGCCTTTGTCGCCTAGGCTCAGCAGAGATTGAGCACCCCTGCTGTCGCTTAGCGACGGCACTGCTGCTGCTGTGCTAGAGCTACCGACTGATGGCGCCGTGCCCAGGATGAGTTCGGAGGAGGATGGTGGAGGAGGGGTGGGAGGAGGAGAGGCATTAGTAGGCCTGAAACACCTGGACGAGGTAGGCCCCGCAATCCTCGGCGTTCGGCAAGTATATGAGCAGCCCAGGGTCAGAACCGGTTCCCAGCCTCCACCCCAAGTTAAAGCCAAGTGCCGTCAGCGATATATAGTGGCCTGCCCGGCAGCACTCGACCACGTGTCCGTGGTCAGGTGGACCTTGTCAGAGAAACGGCGTTGGTCAGGGCACGGATGATGTTGTCTGACACGTGCTGGTGCAGGGCTGGGACGGCAATCGGGAAAGTGAGTGGCGGCTGGGGACCGAATAACCGAGGGGCGGCCGCGCATGAGGTTGCGAAAGGCCTCGGTCTCTACTAGCCTATAGGGGCAGCATCTCCAGCGAAGCAATCGGAGATGTGCACACTAAGGCTTGGGCGTGCGGGTGGGTTGCCCTATATTGGCGTTTCCGTCCAGCGTCTGGGTGTATGGGACGAGCTGAACGCTGGTGGCTGCTGTGGAGGATCGTGGAGGCGACACGATGGGGGTTTTTGTGCCAGGGCCCTGGGCAGGGGGTGACTAGCAGCTGACACAGGGGAAGGAGCGTGGTGTGCCGGCCGGAGTGTGAACGGGCTTGTTGCCACTGAGTGGGGTCTAGCATTCATATTGCTGCGCATACTGGTGGTAGTTAAGCTAGTAGTGGTGGAACCACTGCTGAGCCGGTTGGCAAATGTGTGCCCACCCAGCCGTCGGTCATACGGGTGTTCCTTAAAGAACCACACACCTCTGTGAGATCTAGCCCCGCCGCAAGAGGCCTCACCACGGGAGGCTTCACAGATTGACATGTGGGGCGCTGATGCACCATGCCTCTGGCCCTGCCTCTACGTCTGGCGCCACCCATGCCCTTCTATCCAACCGTTCAGGTCGAAGGACTCTCCTCCGTCTCGAAGCAATGTGGTCACCCGGCTCGTCTAAACCAGTTGGGTCTGTCACCTCATCATCCCACGATCCTCCAGCCTGCTCCCCACCTCGGACTTCCTGGCCATGAACAAAATTCCCACTGTCTGGACAACAGTGTTCTCCTCATCGTCGGAAACCATTTTACACACTTCCACTACGTCAAGAAGGTCCATTCACACCCACAGATCTGTGACGGTGGAAAACATGGGGCATCGGAAAATTGCTCAGAGCAAACGACAAGTTGGTTGTGACTGCGTGGAGGGTCCAGAAAAACAGTTCACTCGAGCATGCCGGTTTCAAATGCCACAAATTTCCTGGGGAGGGGCACGGCCGACTGGGGGAGGAAGGACTGGGTGCCAGGAGCTGGAGGAGTGGGGTATTCGGTGCATGGGTGTGGACTGCGGGGAAGACTGACTGGGTGGTGGACAAATTGTCGAAGCGGAATGTGTCAGCAATCCACGACATCACCATGTTCGCACTTTACTGGCCCAACAGTGCTCATACCCACGAGTCCCAGTAAGAATTCAAGACAGAACCTAGGGAGTGTAGCTCTGCGGCGTTCCACTGCTCCTCATAGAGAGTGGTGGTTCACCCGCCCAGGACCAGGCCTACCTCGACCCCTGAGTAGTGGACGCCAACGTCGCCCCTCGTCCTCTACCCCTAGCCCTCGGGTTAAATCAAAATTTTTTAAAATGAGAGTTTAACTTTTTTTTTTTTTTACTTCTTTTTGTTTGTTTTGTGTTTTTTTGTTTTTTTTTTTTTTTTGTGTTTTTTGTTTTTTTGAGTTTTTATAAACCAAACAATCGTATCTATTTGCTATGGCTATTTCTAGCCAAGTATCAAAGGAAGAACACACTACTATGCCAGATGAGATGACCACTGAGTTATTGCCTATAGAAATCCAACCCTACTGAATTTTGCCACTTCGGCCTTTGCTAGGATTATGTGCGCCACTAAGCGCAGACAACAAAGCGTGCGCAAGTTCTACTACAAATTGCTCAGAATTGGCAAGTACCTGCAGAGGCAGAAACTACAGCCACCAGCAAGATCAACCAGAAATCAATATATAGACGCTACTGTAGGCTTCAAGAAGCTGTTTGTATTCTCTATGGCTATTTTCTAGCCAAGTATCAAAGGAAGCACACATATTGCCAGATGAGATGACACCGAGTTATGCCTAATAGAAATACAACCCCTACTGAATTTTGCCAACTTCGGCCTTTGCTATGGATATCGTGCGCCACTAAGCGCAGGAACACAGCGGTCGCAAGTCTCACTACAAATTGCTCAGAATTGGCAAGTACATTGCACTGCAGAGAAATACAGCCACCAGCAGATCAACCAGAAATCAAATATATAGAACGCTACTGTAGGCTTCAAGAAGCTGTTTGTATTCTCCATGGCTTTTTCTAGCCAAGTATCAAAGGAAGCCACTACTATGCCAGATGAGATGAACTGAGTTATGCCTAATAGGAAATCCAACCCCTACTGAATTTTGCCACTTCGGCCTTTGCTATGGATATGTGCGCCACTAAGCGCAGAGACACACCGGTCGCAAGTCTCACTACAAATTATGCCAGAATTGGCAAGTACATGCAGTGCAGAAACTACAGCCACCAAGCAGTCAACAGAAATCAAATATATAGAACGCTACTGTAGGCTCAAGAACGCTGTTTGTATTTCCTATGGCTATTTCTAGCAAAGTATCAAAGGAAGCAACACACTACTTGCAAGATGAGATGACACGAGTTTATTGCCAATAGAAATCCAACCCCTACTGAATTTTGCCACTTCGGCCTTTTGCTATGGATATGTGCCGCCACTAAGGCAGAAAGCAAACAGGGGGTCGCAAGTCTCACTCAAAATTGATCAGAATTGGAAAACATGCACTGCAGACAACTACAGCCACAGCAGCTCAACCAGAAATACAAAATATATAGAACGCTACTGTAGGCTTCAAGAAGTGTTTGTATTCTCCTATGGCTATTTTCTAGCCAAGTATCAAAGGAAGAACACTACTATGCCAGATGAGATGACACTGAGTTATTGCCTAATAGAAATCCAACCCCTACTGAATTTTCCCACTTCGGTCTTTGCTATGGATATGTGTGCCACTAAGAGCTAAACACAACGGTAGCAAGTCCCCCTGCTAATTCCTCACAAAATGGTAAAAGATGCAAATTAAAATAAAAAAAGTAGAACGTTATTGTAGCCCTAAGAAGGGCTGTTGGGTTCTTTGAGAATCACTCCTGCCTAACAGTAAGCTAATAGAACACCCTAACGCTTTCCCTGACCAGCAGCAGCTCTCTCCCTAGCGGCATCCAGAGACAGAATGATCCGAGCAGCGCGGCCAGCGGCTAGTCTATCCCAGGGTCACCTGATCTGGCCAGCCAACCACTGCTATCGACGTGTAAGGGTACCACGTCATGCTGGGTGGAGTGCAGAGTCTCCTGGCTTGTGATTGGCTCTGTTTCTGGCCGCCAAAAAGCAAAACGGCGGGAGCTGCCATTTTCTCGAGCGGGCGAAGTATTCGTCCGAGTAACGAGCAGTTTCGAGTACCCTAATGCTCGACCGAGCATCAAGCTCGGACGAGCATGTTCGCTCATCTCTAATTAGCATGTTAGTTTTACATTGTTATATGTTAACGTTTTATGCAACTATAAAATCTTATGGTTGTTAGAAGCGTTTTATAAGTTTCAGTGGGGAGTAAAATTATTGAAAATACGTATTAGGTGCACTGAAGCTAGACACATGCAATAAATATTATATATATTACTACTTTGTCAATATGACAGATAAATATTTCTAAATATTCCTGTAACTAAGACCTCATTAACACCACCAAGGGGAGCATTTATCAGTACTTCTATGCCAGTTTCTGGGGCAGACGCACTGAAATTGCATTTAGTTTTGTGGCTACGCAAAAATTATTGCCCCATACCTGAGTACTTTCTAAAAACCTGCAAATATTTGTCCACAAGTTTTCTGCAAAACTATGATGGGTCAGACCTATAGTGTAGTTCATTGGCCTCCTGGGGACCCCCATTATATCTGTCATCATGCTTACGGGTAAGGACTTTATTTGATTCTGTGCAAAGTGGGAGCCGGAAGGTACCTCCGGCACCTATCGTACATAGGACCCAATTAAGGAGATATTTCTCTACCCATATTCCTGTTTGCATCATTTACTATTATTTATTAGACATCTTTGTCTTTATATTACCATTTACCTATAGGTTTTGAGGTGTCTGCAGGGGCTTATGTTTTTCGTGGTTGCCCCATTTTCCATCAGGGGCCACTTGTTTCCCCTCATCTTCTTTCCCTATTATGTGATAGAATTTCTCCTTGTATATTGTGTATTATTTTCATAATAAAATATATTATTTATTTGTGATGATATTTTGTGGCTCTCCTTTTTGGGTCATCTACCATAGTTTTGCCCTGCAGAATGGCAGCCAAACAGCTACTTCAAGAGCTCCATGCCTCTTGATGTATCCTCCATGATGGGAGGCGTGGCCTTTCTCATGCACCGGCACATGAGCCTCGGCATATTATAAATACCCCCCATGTGTGTATGTGAAACATAACCAATAAGCCATTTGGAATTGTTTCTGGCCTGGCTGATATGAATGGTGAATGGTGCTAGCCCCACCCATGTCAGTTGAAAGAGACTAGTCATGCCACAACACAGGCATGAATAGTACATGCTCTATAATACGTGGCACATATCGGATTGCGCCTTCTTGATGTGGTGAGGCATAGTCATGCCTAATAGAAACTTGCCTAATAGAAGGCTATAGGGCGGTGAGCTAGGTGAAAGGCATGACTTAAAGGAAATGGGCTTGATGAAAATTGTTTCCTTTTTCAGACTTTGTTATATTTATTTGTTTTGCTGGATATCATATTATATGTATTAAATTTTAATTGCAGAATAAATCTAATAGACTCAAAGGAAAGTGATAGAGTAAATGAGGAATTTCTTGCCTTAAAAGTTTCTCATTGTATGATATCCTTTGCACATATACTCTGTTAGGGCTTTTGGGCTTTTTAGAGTGAATACCCTATTTACCTCTATTTTCCACAGTGGACTTACTGCATCTTCTCCTGTGGATTAGTTAAAACAACTAAGTATTAGATCTCATTTTACACCATAAAATACTGTTTTTTACCACTTCTGTAGGAGCTTCGTGTAGAAACAACATTGACCGCTATAAATTTCTAAACCTATTTATTTACTGTTTGTTGGTCTCCTAGATAAATATGTTCAGCTTTTAATTACAATTTCTTAAATTTACAATCTCCAAACTGAATGTAAGAATAGTGTAATTTCCAAATAACCGGTACTTAGGGGGATTTGACTAGGCTTTTCCTTTTGCCTTAATATGTGATTGCAAATTGATTGTTATAATCATTTCACTATAATGTGGAAAACAAATTCACAAATATTAATTCAATGCAACGTTAGTTAATGAAGGACAGTCTATCAATGTATGACTTTCCAATTTTATGTCATCCTGTCTCATCTTGTGGCAGAGAGTTGTCTATTTAACCATTAGAAGGATATATAAAATATTAATTTTCTTAGCATTATTTATTTTGTTCATTTTGATATCTTTTAGTATTTGAGTATGTAGCTAGTTCTGAGAATCCTAATATTAATATAATGATTATATTGATTGTGATTTTATAACTTTGTATATTTTCTATTATGTAAGGCAAATCCTAAAAACACTGTATATCATGTAATCCATAAGCATCATTCAATGGAATCAGGTTTCCATTAATATATTCATTATATATCTGGACAAAATAACACAGGAATCTGAAACAGAGGCTCCATTCTCGCTCCGTGAATGTAGCCCTATATGCATTCAGAGACATGTCAGATGTTTTCCACAGTATATTGCGTGATGTATCAACGTCGTTTGCCTCCACAGTGTGATATATGAGCCCTATTGTATATTAGAACCAGAAAATGTCATGCAGAAATTTAATAAAAATTAATACCAATATGAAATAAAATGAGATAGATCTTTTGTCCTTCCCAGCAAAATGAGATAGACAGTATGTTGTTTACGACAGCAGCGCTCAATCACTCGAATCCACAAGATTCAAACTCTGACAATTTTTTGTGGCTTCTTTTTGATAACACAAATTGCTACAATGTCATTTAGCAAAGCATACCAACATTACTGATGGATCATTCATATGCAAAATATGAAACTTTCTCATTCATCACTCAATCTAATCTATAAAAGCATCACAATAATGACAAACGAGAGTCTTGTGTTTAGCTCTAGGTATTAGTAGCAGTAAATATTAAACACTGAAAAACTAATGAAAAACTCAACCCTAATGGCAGAGAGGCTTGAAATTCGAAATCCTTCATCCTGAACATATACAGAATTTTCTGCTAGTATAAAGATTTATGAATATTTACAGCTGACTGCAAAGGGAGAGAGATTATTTTAGCTAGGAGCTCATAGGTAATGCATTTTGTACGATGTGACTCTAGACACTTTGCGACTCCAAGCTGCAGTAAGTTATTTTGACTAAGAATACATAGAAATATTTGGTGAATATATTGAAGTGATGTCAAAGAATACCTAGTCAGCAGTAAATATATAACATGGTTTATTGAGGTTGTCACAAAATATAATGGGTTGGTTCAAGGGAAGGATTATAAAGCCTACATGCAAAGCCACAAACATTTTATTGTATATATAGAAAACACAAATCACATTAAAGCTCTGGAATAATTCATCTTTTATATGTCAGCTGTGTTGTGATGGTTTAACAAATGTAATAAATGTATATGGGTGAATGACTTGCGTACAAATAGGGGTGATAAGCTCAGGGTTTATAATGATTTTGTACCTAATGAAATCTGCTAATACCCCACATCTAATGAATGTAAATAAGCGATGTTATGCTCGATACACATGTCACAGGAAAACCATTGTAGATGTATTTGCACAGAATGGAATCATCTTCTATGATTATGATCCATTGATTGTTCTCATGCTTTCTACATGGGAAAAGCCACAGGTTATGCCAATTTAATGTTCATCAAGCTAACTTTTCAGATAAGTGGCAAGTGAAAACATCTCCTAGCATATGCAAGTCATATCATACTCATCTCTCCAGGTATGAAAAAATGCATGTGACAAAAAAAAAAGACCTACGTGAAGATAAATCCCCATAAGTACAGTCATATGATCCCTTAGAAACAGTTTTAAAGGGGAGTTACTGCATTGCCCACAGCCATCCTGTGGTAATGAATGCAGAATTCAGGTTGTCAGGTAGGGATCAATAGTGCGTGTGTGACCACCGCTGCCAGTGCGGAGGTGGTCGCATCCAAGGACAGCTATCTCATTTGTGAGGGACAACATTGTTACCTTTATGGGAAATTATCTTTACATGGGTAAATTCTTTTTAGCAACATAGAATGGGAGAAATGTGTATATACAGAAGATAAATTAAATTAAATATGAATGCCAAGATGGGAATGTTTATCACAATGATTCTAACAATCCTGATCGCAGAGGGTCCTGTTAGAATGTTGCCAATAGAAGCCTCTCCTCAGTGTAACACATATAAAAGCCGCATACAGTTTGCAAAAAAACACACGAAGGAGTCCCAGAGTATGACAAATAAGATTCTCTGGTCTGATGAGACAAAGATTTAACTTTTTGGTGTTAATTCTTAGACATATGTATGGAGAAAATGAAGCACTGCTCATCACCTGCCAAATACAATCCCAACAGTGAAACATGGTAGTGACAGCATCCATGTTTTTCAGCTGCAGGGACAGGATGACTGGTTGCAAATGAAGGAAAGATTAATGCGGCCAAGTACAGAGATGTCCTGTACTAGGCTGAAGGTTCACCTTCCAACAAGACAACGACCCTAAGTACACAGCTAAACTAACAAGCAGTGGCTTCAGTACAACTCTGTGACCATTCCTGACTGGTCTTGCCAGTGCCCTGACCTAAACCCAATTGAGCATCTCTGGAGAGACTTGAAAATGGATTCCACCAACATTCTCCATCCAATATGAGGGAACTGGAGAGGATCTGTAAGGAAGAAGCAGAGGATCCCCAAATCCAGGTGTGAAAAACTTGTTGCATCATGGCTGTACTAGATCAAAAGCTGCTTCAACCCAATACTCAGCAAAGGGTCTGCATACTTATGACTACGTGATATTCCAGTTTTTCTTGTTAATAAATTAGCAACAACTTCTACATCTCATGGTGTGAAGTTGGTGTAGCCACGAAATAATCACAATTTCTTGCAGTGCACAACAAATTGCAGAAACTGGGGTAGAAGCACTGATAAATGTCCCCTTTGTTTTTATCTTATGAGAGGAGAGAGCTTCTTTCTCCACTTAGGAGGTATTATGTCTCCTCCCATTTGCACAAATTGAATTTTACCTTAAATCTCAGAAAGCAACACAAACAGAAGCTCATAAAGTTGTCCGATGACATTCTATGAAGTGGGGAAGATTAAGTGGGGGTGAAGTCACAGTAGCTAGATCTCACCCACCAGTTCAGAGAGACCATGAAATCACACAAGGAGAAAGCAAAACACTAGAAAATAAAGAATACCAATCTGGTTAAGCCCAGAAATAGAGTTATTCCTCATGTACACACACTGGGTATCCAATTTATACAAACTTTGTTGAATTATTTGGTACATTTTGGATGGATATTTTATGGATATTATATAATTTATACATTTATTATAATTTATAATTTATAAAAAAAAAAGTCATGACTTTTGGATAGATGAAGGAAGAACCTCGTTGTCTTCAGTGGAACATCAGTCCAACAAAGTATAAAGTAAACAGAAAAGGCCTTGAATATTGAATTCACTATCACTTTAATACAGAAACAATAAGATTAAGTTTATTATCAACTCGGTTTAATTGAAAGTAACCTTATTTGTCAAGATCATCCCTTAGAAACATTGAAATTACTTTTGTTCATCGATCTACAAAGTTGAGTCCATTTATACTAATGTCACATGTTATGTCCTGGTGGCAGTGCTCCAGCACAATTTTAACTGATATGAGCTGCTTCAGGCTGTATTCCTTTCCAGTCACAAGTCAGACGCTGATCCTTAGAAGGCAGCTTTTATTATTTAATGTTGAATAAAGAGACTAATAGAATATTGGTTTCAATTTATATTAAATTATGAATTAACAACAACAATTGGAAAGTGTGAATAATCCTACAAAGAAGCCAATGCATAAGTACGAGAAAGAGTCAGTGCAATTTTAGTCCTCCACTTTATAACATTGGTGATATCTGTCACTCAATAAATGTCTAACACTAGCAGCAAGTATTGTCAATCTTTGACTTGCATGTAATAAATCAACGTATTTCACACAAATGAAGTGATGACATTACCAATATTATACTATTATGTGTTTTACATGTTTATAGCTGAATCAACAACTTGCAGCAGATTTTCTGACAATTTGAGAGATGTATAGCAGCACACAAATGAAATTTCAGCAAGAAAAGTAGGTTACTGAATGACATTGTTGTGAATATTAAGAGAACTCTATGACTAAATCTAAGGTACAAGATAACAGAGATTCTGTAACCCAGGGGTGCACACTGACCGCATTAAGCTGGGATAACATGTTGTTCCTACATTGTAGGCACACACTAGAAGGATTCCCAAGGAATGCCTACAATGGAGGGCTGAAAAGTATACCATGGGATACACCCTACTCTTAGCTGCTCCCCCTGGGAAGAAAAAAGTGGAGCTAAAATTGGCAGCAGGCTTTGGCTGAAGCCAATGTTAAGGGGCTCTCCCTGTTGACATAAATGAGGGAACACCCAAAGCATACATTCAGCAGAGGCTGAGGATGGATGCCATACAGGATTTTATAGGCTCCACTGAAAATATACTTTACATTCAGGCAGCAGAATGAAAGTAGCCCTTTTGCTTTTTCATTCTGCTTCCTGCTTTATGTAAAATATACTGACCAGACAAAGGCTCAAAGCAGGCCCCCATCTAACAGTACATGTTTAAAAGCACCTTCAGGATGCATTTTGGGAGCTTTCATGGTATACACACTAAATGTGTCCATAATAACAAGCTAAATATTGTTGACCTATACTCGGAAAAGGTCATCACTATTATATTGTTGGAGGATAACTGAAAGAGCACTTCCACTGATCAGCTGCCTGAAAGGTCAGTGGTACTTCTGTCATAAGCACTTTCATTTCTCAGGCCTGTGATGTCACATTTGTTAATTACATAGCCTGGTAGGAGGTTATTCAAATGGGTTATAAACAGACTGCAGTGCCTGTCCAAACACTGCAACCTTATCAACCAGGATGGCAGGCTAACAATCAGATCCCCACTAATCTGATATTGTGGAAACCTATCTGTAGGATAGGTTTTCAATTGGATAGTGATTCATAGCCAATTTTCTAAGGAAAAGGGGATAACTTGAGAGTACCTTTGCACATGGGCCATGGATTCTTAGGGGCCCATAAGATTTTTCTTCTGATACACTAGACAAGTAACTAGTGCCTCAGGAACACAGTGCAGTACAGTAGCGCCATAAGACTCTCTGGACAACCTGACTGGCTTTCTCTGACTCTCTACTACGCACAGTGTGACAAGTGTAGCCCTGTTCTCAGGGCCGGCTCCAGGTTTCTGTGGCCCCCTGGGCAATAGAGCTAGGGCATTAGTGGCCCGCTTTGCAGGGAACTCATGTGACTGCATTAAAAATTCAGAAACCAGGTAAAATATTCCCTAACAACCCCCTAAGGAAGCGAAATGTGCGGCAGGGTTTTTGTGGTCCATTACTTGTGTCTACTGAATCATGCAGTTGGGTTGGTATACCAAATAATAGTTTGTATGCACTTTGCACTTTTAATGTGCTATTGTATCATGGTATATATGTATTTTATATACAGCCGGGTCCTGTACTGCATTGCCCCCAATATGTATTTGCTCTGTTTTTGATTGATACACTGTTACTTTAGTTATTATACTATATTGCACTTGGCACTTTACTCAATGATATATGTTTTGTATAGCTATAGGCACTAGTCTTCTATATATATATACTCTCGAGTGGCTAATACATGTTCTGACTATTCGATGTCTTTTAAATATTATGACTCTTGATGTACTTATGTGTTCTGTGGTTTTTTTTATGGGTTGATTTTATGTTGTGGTGATTGTAATGTTTATGAACTCTACATATGTTAATAAAACTTGTACTTTCAATAAATCAGGTGGTGATTTATTGTGTATAATATTGTAATTCCAGCATTGAGTCTGTATATGGGTATGTTCAAAATATTACCTAGGTTTTCATGCCCTGTCATGGTTATTTTATATCCAGCCCCCCATAGTTTATTTATATGCAATCCGATCATGGTTCTATTAGAATCAGACCCCACATGGATTCATCATATATAGCTCTCGTCACAAAGCACTTCCAGGCTGCCGAGGACAGAGATTTGGCCATGTGGGTCCCCCAGCAGCTCTGAGCCCTGACACTTGCCCGGGTTTGCCTGGTGCTGGTGCCGGCCCTGCATGTTCTAACTGATAAAAAGCTGAAAAAACATATTAATAGAGCAAACTGCAAAACCTACAGAGAGGTTTAACCCCTTAATGACCGCCCTATCGGGAATCTACGTCGGTTATTAAGGGTACTTCTTCTGACGCGACGTCTTTCTGCGGCGCCGCGTCAGAAGAAGATTTTGGGACATCGGGTCGGTATAGTGCCGGTGTCGGGCTGTGATATCACAGCCCAGACCCGGCACTAACATCCGGGATCGGAAAAACTTACCGGGGGTCCGATCCCTCCTGCCGCTGCCCCGGGTCCCGACGAGTGACCCGAGGCTGACGGCTCCTCTTCTCGCCGGGTCCTGCCTTCCGGCTGTAAGTAACTGAGCATGCGCGGCATGCTCAGTTACTTACACTATACACTGCAATACAAGTGTATTGCAGTGTAAAGGCTTGAATAAGCGATCGGATGATCGCTTATTCAAGCCAAAAGGTGGAATATATGTGAAATTTAAAAAAAAAAAGATTAAATCATTTTATAATAATAATTAAATAAATAAATAAGTCCCATTATCTCCCCAGTTACACATGCAATGCAAATAAAGTATATAAAACACAAAAACACACGAAAAATGTACATATTTGGTATCACCGCGTCCGTATTAATCTGTACAATAAATCTAAATCAATATTGAACCCGCTCGGTGAACGATGAAAAAAAAACTACGAAAAACTTCCCGTAATATACAATTTTTCATCAAACACCATCACAAAAAATGTTCTAAAAAGTGATTAAAAAAAGCCACGTTCCCTAATATGATACAACTGAAAATAACAACTCTTTTCGCAAAAAATAAGCCCCCAACCAGGTCTGACAACATAAAAATACAGAAGTTATGGCCCTAAAAAGTTGTCAATAGTAAAAACAATGTGATATTCTCCAATATTGGTTTTGCTCAGGAAAATTGAGCAAAGATAAGAAAAACTATATAAATGAGGTATCACCGCAATCGTAGTGAACCAGAGAATAAAGATAAAATATTATTTTTACATTACGGTGAGCGGGGGAAAAAAGATGCTAAAAATCCAAAATAAAAATTGATGATTTTGTTTGTGTCCCCCTTGAAATAGTTAATAAAATCTCATGAATAAGCTTTAGACTCCCAAAATGAATTATCTATACATTGTATCTCATTCCGTAAAAAATAAGCCCTCATATGTTTGCATTACCAAAAAAAATAAAAATGTATAGGTAGTACAATGTGACAATACAAATCTGCAGTGAATGGCGCCTCCATTCATTCTATACTTGGCGTGCGCCTGTACAGAAGTTTACCACCACATATGGGGTATCAGTACACTTGGGAGGAATTGGGCATCAAACGTTGCAGTGCGTTTCATCATTTAATTTATTCTGAAACTGTCAGTTTTGGCCTAAATGAATGTATTTTCCAAAAAAATTCCATAGTTTCTAAATCACAGGTCCATATTGTTTTAACCCATGTGAAACACTTAAAGGGTTAATGGACTTAATAGAAGTTGTTTTACATACGTTGAGGGGTCACGTTTCTATAGTGGGGTAATTTATGGGGTTTTACTATTATTTAGGCCTCAGTCACTTGGAAGCTAAGTTTTCCCTCAAAATGTGAGTTTTGGCAATTTTCATGAATATAAGAAAAATCGCACCTAAAGTTCTGCGCCTCATAACATCCTAGAAAAATGAGAGGACACATAAAATATCATCCCAACATAAAGCAGACATTCCGTAAATGTAATTTATCAAGCTTTTTGGGTAGTTTTACTTCCTGTATGGAAAGCAGAACATTTCAAACTTGGAAAATGAAGAATTTTTACAAACTTTTGCCAAATTTTCACTTTTTTTCAGAACGAATCGCAAAACGTATCACTTAAATTTTATAACTAACATGAAGTACAATGTATCACGAGAAAACATTCTCAAAATCACCGGGATATGTTAAAGGGTTCCGAAGTTATAACCAATTATCGTGAGACATGTCAGATTTGAAAAATCGAGTCTGGTCATTGAGCTGAAAACTAGTGTCGGTGATAAGGGGTTAATGTTTTAATGTTTTATGTACTTTTATATTCTTTCTTCTTTTTATATTCTTTGCATAGTTTACCAAAAATCCAGGGGCCAGTGTGTCTGTACTCAACAAAATGATTGTTTACCTTTGGAAATGCAAGAATACTTGTCAGGCTTTGTCTGCTTGAATTATCCCTGGATTTACGCTGACTGTTCTTCTTACTCTAGCGCCACTAACACATGCAATTGTATTCTAGACTTGTACAACTATTGATCTGATAGGAAAACAAGTATTTATCTTGTCTAACAGTCAAGCAGTAACCCTCAAAGCGAGTTTCCAGCCACTGCTTTTATTTTGAATAAAACCAAGTTTCACCGAAAAATTATTTCTATGAGGGCTAATATAAGTAAGAATGTACAGTGAGGTGGTTTCTGTAAGTATAAACATGTCAAGGGTTGGCCCAGAAGACATTTTGGACCACATTCTCCCATGACACTATTGTGATATTTTTCTGATCACTTAAACAAAGTGGCATCATCTCTATGACGGAAAGTAGTTTCCGATTGCTGAAGATCTACTTAGTATTGGTATAAAAATACTTTTTAAGTTTTGTTTTTGAGTTTGTTTTCTTTTCTGTAAATTGGTTTGTTTTTTTATATTGGCTCAATAAAACATATTTTGATTTTAAAGGAGACCACTAGCAGTTTTGACCATACAAAACTGCAGAAAGTATTAGGTTTTAGGTGCTGGAGTAGCCATACATTTATGTGGATTGTTAGTAGCAGCCCCCAAGTTGTGATCCCCTTTAAGCAGAGACTGCAAAGCTTCATCTATTCCTTCCCTACATTTGTAAAACTTGAAAACCTTAGCCTCGGTTTTACTATCTTACTTTATAGGAGAACTGTTATTTTTTACAGCATGTAAATTATTGCTTAACTAGAAGTTTTTGGAAGGCAAAAGGAATAAATGCCATAAGGAACCATTTAATGTAGATATAAAAAGGGTAATTTTGTTTTTCATTTCACAAAGAAGGCGAGTTTACCAGGGCTATAATTTATGTCCATTTCAATCAGTATCTCGAACAGCCTTTAGTCTTAAACACATAGCTCTGGTCGGACATGTTCACTAAAAGCCTCTATGTACTCATTATGGATGCAGCTTGTCTGTGTGTGGGCAAACAGCAACCCCTTCCCTTGGTTCACTGCACCATAGATCAGTATTTAATGATCATATGTTTAATCAGTAATAAAGTTTGAAAAGAATGCCTGAAACTATAGAAAAGGACTGTGGCTAAATTGTCATCAGATATCACAGCTTTACCCTACTAGAATTTATCTAGAAAGCAGCTAAGGAGCCAGATTAAAGTCATTTACCAATACAGGCAGTCCACGGGTTACATACAAGATAGGGTCTGTAGGTTTGTTCTCAAGTTGAATTTGTATGTAAGTCAGAACTGTATGCTTTATCATTGTAACCCCAGCCAAATTTTTTTTGGTCTCTGTGACAATTGGATTTTAAAAAAGTTGGATTGTCATAAGAACCAGGATTAACAATAAAGCTTAATTGTAGACACCTGTGATAACTGTTACAGTTGTTTATTGTAGCCTAAGGTTTAAGTACAGTAAATTACCAATTACCAGAGGTTCATTTGTAACTAGGGGTTGTATGTAAATCAGGCGTTCATAAGTAGGGGACCGCCTGTATAAGTACTTACATTTCATTTATGACCTTCTGGCTGGTGGATAAGAGGCTTCTATTGGCAAAAAATATTGAACATGTATCTATACAATATATCCTCAACTTTAGATCGCTGTTTGGACAACACCTTACTTCTCCGCAGACTACAGGTCAATTGTTCTGAGAAGCTGATATACAGAGAATGGAATAGAGAGACAACAGCTCCATTCTCAGTGTGTTGGTCATATTAGGTTATTGCATATCAGCTTTTATTTAAAATGTGGTTACTCAGTTACACTACAACACATAAATAAACATAAGCATAAATATGATTGGACTATTAATTAGCAACACAAGAAGTAATCCATAAGAAATATCTACAGGCCTATCTTGCTGACCGGCTGCTCCAATTATCTCGGGGAGCAATGAGTGGTGCGATGGTGTTACATCGGACCCCTCATTCTTGTTATCTGTGGGGGTCACTGAAACCCCCTTTGATCACCAAGTTTTCTAGTCTTTGGCCCGCATTTATTAATGCCCCAGCACCACTTTTTTGTCTTACTTTGCACGTTCTTTTCAGTGTGAACAGCTTGCACATGTATCTATATAGTGTCTACACCACATTTGTGTCGTGGTTGCACTATACCCGATGCAACACAAAACTCTGAAAGGGACATCGTGCACCACATTTATTTTGCAGTGTCCGAGAGAATTGCACCAAAAAATAGCAGTGCAGGAGGCAGCAGAGTAATGAAGATTGTGCGCCACAATTCATAAATCTGGCGCACCCAGCACAATTTACGCTGTTTTTGGTAATGTGGGCCATTGTCATGTAAACTGTCCAAAAATTGTACATATCCGAGGTACCGTACAAAATTCCAAATAAGATTAATTTTGGATAAATTAATTCAACAAACTTTACCTATTACAGAGTAGGGTCAAAATGTTATTTTATCTTTCAGTTATACATAATAAAATCCACAGTTTCCTTCCTCTGAAGTGTCCATAAAATCACATGGCAATATCAGTTACAGGACCTCTAAGCACTATTTAACTCAAAATGAAAGCAACCACATAATGATACAGACATCATTATACACATCCTAATTATGTCCTCTGAGATCACAGGAATAATTGACATTAGCTGTGGTAATGTAAGAGAATAATGATATCACTTTATTGCAAGTAAACTTAAAGAAAATCTACCATCTAAATCCAGCATGATAAACCAGGGACACATAGTCATAGATCCAGGCACCATAAATGTGGTAATCTTTATACATTTATAACATATTTTAGTGACTGTATATCGCATCTCCAACTGTTCTCATGTAAACTGAAGACATAAGCTTTAAAAAATGTCTTTATAAATGTCTGGTACTTACTATTTTTTTTAAATCAGGGCTTTAACCCCTTAAGGACGCAGCCATTTTGTAGCTTAAGGCTCAGCCCCATTTTTTGGATTCTGACGTGCGTCTCTTTATATGGTTATAACTTTTGAACTCTGTTACTTATCAAAGCGATTCTGAGATTGTTTTTTCCCCACATGTTGCGCTTCATTTTAGTGGTAAATGTTGGATCATAAGTTTTTTGTTTATTTACAAAGAAAAAGAAAAAATTATGAATTTTTTGAAAGATTTGCCATTTTCGAAATTCAAAATCACTACGTTTTCAGGCAGATAGATTTACCACCTAAATATAGCTGAATAACATTTCCCATATGTCTACTTTACATTTTCATAATTTTTGAAATGTCTGAATAATTTATTTTGATGTTGCGCGGCTTACAAATCGAATATCGCTTTTCCAGATTTTCAGAATTGACTATTTTGGGGAAAAATACTGTTTTGAATGAAATTTTACATATTTATCATCAAAACTCCCTATATAACTAACCCATTTTCAAATCTGCACCCCTCAAACTAACAGAAACAGCTTTTAGGAAGATTGTTAACCCCTTGAGATCTTCATTGTAATTGAATCAAAATGGAGGTGAAATTTAGAATGGTGAAATTGTGCCGGTTATTTGTTCATTTAGGCCTAAAATGTACACATTTCCAAAAGATAAAAAGAGAAAACCCACCATACAATTAGTTTCTCCCAAGTACAGAGACCCCCCCCTCCCCCATATATGGCCGTTACTTGTTTTATGGGTGCACAGCTGGGTGCAGAAGGGAAGAAGAGCCCTGCAGCTGCCAGGATTTTAGTTTTCTCATTGCCTCCTTTTGTGGGCTATAAAACTTTTGCTTTTTCATTATTGGGGCCATGTGAAGGCATTTTTTTTGTGGGATGAGATGCCTTTTCCAGTGTTACCATTTTGGGGTTGGTATCACCTATTGTTGAAAATTTAGGGACTCGTTTTTGAGGGCAGGAGTAGAAAAGCATCAATTCCGTACTTGATTTTTGACTTTTTTTCCCGTGTTCACCGTTTAGCCTAATAATCATGTTAACTTTAGTCTTTGGTTCGATACAATTACGTGGAAACCAGACTTGAATATATTTCCTTACGTTTTACTAAATTTGTCAAACAAAACCCTAATGTGGGGAAAAATCATTTTTGCATTGCCGTGTTCCAAGTGGCATAACATTTTTACTTTTTTGGCTACGGAGCTGGATGATGACTTGTTTTTTGCGGGAGATGTTGTACTTTGCACCAGTATCATTCTGGAGTACATATGTTTTTTTCGATCACTTTTTATTGCATTTTTTTGTAAGATTGAATAGGTAAAAATGATAATTTTTGGTGGGTTTTTAACAGTTTTTTTTAACGGCGTTCATAGTAGACTTACTTTTACTCTACGGGTTGTTATGGACACGGAGGTATTATATATATGGGGTTTTTGTTATGATTTAGACTTGTTTTGGGGATATATGTCTCTTTATATGTTATGGGGCTTTTAGGAAGATTATTAACCCCTGGAGATCGTCAAAGTAATTAAAGCAAAATGGAGGTGAAATTTAGAATGGTCAAATTTTGTCAGTTATAGGTTCATTTAACCCTAAAATTTTCACATTTCCACAAGACAAAAAGAGAAAACCCACCTTCCAAATTGTTATGCAATTTCTCCTGGGTACAGAGAAAACCCACTTGTGGCCGTTACTTGTTTTATGGGTGCACAGCAAGGCGCAGGAGGGAAGGAGCGCCCTGCAGCTGCCAGAACTTTAGTTTTCTCATTGGCCCCTTTTGTAGGCTATAAAATGTTTGCTTTTTTGTTATTGGGGCCATATTGTGGCATTTTTTGGAGGGATGAGATGCTTTTCCCAATGTTACAATTTTTGGGGTTGGTATTCCCTATTGTTAAGAATGTATGAACTTTTTTTAGAGGGCAGGAGTAGAAAAGCGTCAATTCTGTACTGGATATTTTACTTTTTTTTTTGGTGTTCACCGTATAGCCCAATAATCATGTTATCTTTATTCTATGGGTCAATATGATTACAGGGATTCCATACTTTGCCAAATAAAACCCTATTTTTACATGCCATGTTCCAAATGGCTTATCATTGTTACTTATTTTGCTATGGAGCTGGTTGATGTATTTTTTTTTTTTTTTTTGCGGGACATGTACTTTTCAACAGTATTATTCTAAAGTTTGATCAGTCTATTTTGTGGGATTAAATAGGTAAAAATCATAATTTTTGGTGGGTTTGTAATGTGTTTTTGTAATGTATTGTAGGGTATTAGCTGTGTCAGCCTATGTACATGCATAGGCGGACACTGTGCCTTTAAGATGACGTCATAGATGATCTTATAGGCACTGCCTGCTATAGAAACTATTGGCGCACCCCAAAGATGTGTGTATGTGTGTGTGTGTGTGTGGGGGGGGTTCGTGGGGAAAAAAGTCCCAACAAAAATGCTGAAGTTTCTGTACCAACAAAAAGGAGGTGCAAAGTACAGCTAGACAGTCTTAAACCCTTAGGCCCCTTCCACACTAGCGTAGCATTTCACGTCAGGGTGCAATGCGTTAAAAACTGACGTTTTTGGCTGCGTTTTTGTTCCATTTTTCCTTGGAGTCATTAGCGTTTTTGCGTTTTTCCCACGCGTGTTGTTCGCGTTTTTTTTTGCATTTTCAGTGCGTTTTTCATGCGTGTTTTTTAAGTCAATGGGAGACTTGAGCATTTTGCAAAGGGACCATGGTTCGGGAATAAAATGTTTTATTTAATTGAAAAAGAATGTCTTCTGATAAGTTAGCAGATGTATGCAAACATCTGCAATCTATTCTTCACTGTTCCGCGCGTATATTATCTCCCGACAAGTTAGCAGATGTGAAGAACAGTGAAGAATAGAATAAAACAGTGAACACAGTGAACACAGGATCATTTAAGTGAAAAACACAGTGAAGAACACAGTGAAGAATAGATTACAGATGTTCGGCACATCTGCTTAGTTGTCGGGAGATACGCGCGGAACGGTGCGAACAAAATAGCATGTGAAGAACAATATATATGTGAAGAACACATTGCAGATGTATGGAAACAATCCTGTGTTCACTGTGTTCACTGTGTTCTTTACTGTGTTTTTCACTTAAATGATCCTGTGTTCACTGTGTTCACTGTTTTTATTCTATTCTTCACTGTTCTTCACTGTGTTTTTTTAATTAAATGCTCGATCTCGAGCAGGGGAATTATTCATGTCACCTAGCAACCCATCCGTTTAAAACGCATTGCACTTGCATTGCACTTGCATTGCTTGCGAGTGCAATACGTTTTTTGATGCGTCTCTATAGACTTGAATGGGGCGGGAAAAACGCGCGTGAAACGCAAAAGTTGAGCATGCTGCGATTTTGACGCGCATCAAAACAAACGCAAGCAAGCGCGTGAAAAACAACGCAAATGAGGAAAGACCCATTGGAAACATTGGGAGTGCAATGCAAGTTCTGCGTGTCAAAAGCACATGTGACGGTAAGTCATAGTCGGTAAGTCTTTGCTGTATACTGCAGCACCAATCGCAGGTGTTATCACGCTGATCGCCACCGGCAGCTTCAATAAGAGGGCGGCATATAGGCACTGCCATCTTTCTGATGATCGTAGCTCCCCCATATAAAATCCCCATATACTGCCTTACCGTAGTATGGCAGTATATGATAGGATCGTACAGACAACCTGGGGTTAAAATACACTAGGGAGTCTGAAAAATAGTAAAAATAAAAAAAAGTTAAAAAAAAAATTATAATAAAAAAACCTAAAAACTCAAATCACCCCACTTTCCCTAGAACTGATATAAATATAAATAAACAGTAAAAATCATAAACACATTAGGTATCGCCTTGTCCGAAAAGGGCACTTTATTGCAATTTTGAAAAAAATTAAAAATTCTATAAAGTCATCAAAAGGTCGTACAATCCTAAAAATGATAGCATTGTAAATCTCATCAAAAGCCGCAAAAAAGACACCTCCCAAAGCTCCATAAACCAAAGTATAAAAACGTTATTAACGCCAGAAGATGGCAAAATCCCCCCAATTTTTTTTGTACAGGTGGTTTTAATTTTTGTAAATGTATGAAAACATTATAAAACCTATACAAATTTGTTATCCTCGTAATCGTACCGACCCAAAGAATAAAGTAGATATGTAATTTGGGGCATACAGTGAAATCCGTAAAATCGAAGCCCACAAGAATACGGCACAAATGCGTTTTTTTACCAATTTCACTGCGCTTGGATTTGTTTTCCCGCTTCCCAGTACACGCCATTTAATATTATATACCACCATTTTTAAGTGTAATTTGTTAGACAGAAAATAAGCCATAACACAGCTCTGTACATGGAAAAATAAAAAAGTTATAGATTTTTGAAGGTGGGGAGTGAAAAAGAAAACACAAAAAAGAAAACACAAAAACGAAAAAGGGTTGCGGCGTTAAGGGGTTAAAGTATACCAGATTTATTCACAAACAGATACTTTGATAAATCTGGCACAACAAAAGACTGTCTCACCTTACTGTGCACAGTCTTACTTTTAAACACTTTTGATAAATCTGCCCCAGTGTTATTTGTGTTCACTTGAACGCTCGTTTACAAATTAGTGATCACTAGAATGTTTTAATAAGCATAAGACAAAAATAATGTTAAAAATAGTATTCCTATTGTCTAACAGTGAATTTGATGTATAAAATGTAGACTCTGAGGTAAATGGGGCAATTATCGTGATGTATTGTGCCATTGTGGTATATTACTATTTATCTTAGGCTATATTCACACTGCCGTTGCCGCCCGTACCGTACCGTAGCGGGCAACGGCAGTGCACGGGGAGAGGAGGACGAGGTGAGCGCAGCTCACCCCCGCCCCTCTCCATAGGAATTAATGGCGCACGGCGCCGTACTATGGAGAAAGATAGGACAGGTCCTATCTTTTTCCGGGTACGGAGCGGTACGGTGCCGCACGTGTGCTGCACCGCGCCGCTTCTGTAGGGTGCCGTGCCGCCCATTGACGTCTATGGAGGACGTATACCGGCCGTATATACGTCGGCCGTATATACGTCCTCCATACGTCAGTGTGAATGTAGCCTTAGAGCGAAGATTTCTCATGCCGCACAATTTGATTTGGCCTAGCTAGTTGTATTGGGGAGTAAAGTAAGATTCACTACTGTATATTGTTCTTGAATAAAAATGTACTTGAATAGAATGTACTGTATATTGTACTTGAATTAAAAAAGTACCTGTATAAAATTCACTTGAGAAAATAAAATAAAATCTGAAGCAACCACAGATGATCACAGCTTTAATGGATAAAATGATAAATTAGATATATGTTTGCTGTTCCATAAATAAACAAATAATACACAGATGGAGGATGCAGAAATATGGAGCTATTAAACGTTTCATAACATTTCATCAAACATGTATGGTAATTATAGGCAGGTGCAGTATACTGTTTATAACATTGTGACCACTAACTGTGAAAGGAAAACATATATAGATTCCTAATGTACAGGCAGTCCCCGGGTTACATACAAGATAGGTTCTGTAGGTTTGTTCTTAAGTTGAATTTGTATGTAAGTCGGAACTGTATATTTTATCATTGTAGCTCCAGCCCGAACTCTGCCCGGTCTCTGTGACAATTGGATTTTAAAAATGTTGGGTTGTCATAAGAATCAGGATTAACACTAAAGCTTCATTACAGACACATGTGATAACTGTTACAGCTGATCATTGTAGCCTAGGACTAAAGTACAATAAATTACCAATATCCAGAGGTCCGTTTGTAACTAGGGGTCGTATGTAAGTCGAGTGTTCTTAAGTAGGGGACTGCCTGTATGTTAATGAGTAAATGTTACAAGTATTTATATAATGTAATATACATGTATTAAAGACTTGTCTGCTATTAATCAGTTTTAAGGGCTTAAAGACAACCTGTCACCAGTGGACCCCCCCCCCCCACACACACACACAGTATCCTTAAGACATCTTTATGTTTTACTAATGCCTCTATCCATGGGATTAGAGCCATCTTTCTTCTAAAAAAGTATTTTATTCTAGTAATGGAAGCGTGAAGCTGTAGAGAAAATAGTCAAGTTACCCCATTCTCCTCACTGATGCTGACACTACTAACCTAGCCCCCCTCATGAATGAGGAATTGAGAGATAATTTTGATGCTGAAGAGAATTCCGGAGGGAGGTGTGTGAAGATGGTTTAGAGTGAGGAAGTGGCTTAACCAATCCATCAGGAAGTATGGGGTTTAGATAGATTGTTGCTATGTGAAGAGAAATCAATCTTAATCCTCACCCCTCCCTCAGGAATTCTCTTCAGTCACATGTCTCTTTCATTCATGAAGGTGGCCATTTTAGCAGTGTCAGGGTCAGTGAGAAGGAATTAGACTGTATTCTCCAGCTGCCTTCCTCCACGACTGGAACAGAGGACATCAATTTTAATAAGAAAGATTACTCTAATTCCATGCATAGAGAAATCAGTAGAACATGTATAATGACATGCAAAAGGTACTTTGTGTGGTTTGTAAAAAGGATCACTGATGACAGGTTCTCTTTAAGTATTACTGTGACTTTCAGAGCAACTGCTGTAACCAGTACTTGTTTCTGGTTAATTAATTCAGTAATCACCCAGCGCACGAGGGAGGGGCTGAGGAACCCAGGAGAACTATGCAAAATTTCTTATTATTAGTCCAAATATTTAGTGTATTTTATAGTATTGTTTTTCTCCTATGTGACAAAAAAATGCTTAAGGCACATTGGGGCTCCAGGGCCCAAATGCAAATCTAATTGTGCACAAAATAATTTAGTTTGCAAAGACCTGTACATATAGGGGGGCATTAATGATAATTTTTGTTGACATTTTTGGCATTTTTGTTGTGCAATTTTTATTAGATTTTTCAAATTTTTTTGCAACTTTTTTGGGTATGGGCTGAACCTCATCACACAGTGGTTTTTAGACCCCGTGTCTTATTTGTCATAGTGTTTGGGTGTGCTGATGATGTTTGCAAGGACTTAAAAATTCACAAGAAAAAACTAACTTGCACTGAGCAGGTACACTTTAAAAAAAACACCCTTTACATTACTGAATAAAAAGGTCTAAACTTCCCAAATGAAAAATTAACTAGAATCTGAAAAAATAATTCATCACGGTTTTAAAATGTAAAATTTCATCTTTTTACTGTTAAAATGGCCTCAAGTAACTAATTCATCATGTTCTAAGCATGTCATTTTTTAAATTTGGATCATTGTCAATCTTAATTTGTTTATCTAAAATATTATCAGACTCCATTTCCTATACATTATAATAATAAGGCAGACGTTTTTTCTACTTATCTTCAACTTGTAGTCCATGCACTCACAATAAATCATAAGATTTAATAACATATAATCAGGACATTGTACATGCATTTCCACTTGTGGAAAAATTTAACTATGAATGTTCTGGTAAACCTTTTTCTCAATGTAGCTTTCTTATTGGTCGCAAATTAGATCTTTTGTTGTAGGGGAAAAAATTGTGATAGATTACCGTATATACTCCAGTATAAGCCAAACCGAATATAAGCCCAGATCTCTAATTTACCACAAAAACTGGGAAAACCTATTGACTCGAGTATAAGCCTACTGTGGGAAATGCATTGGCCACAGCCAACCCCCAATATATAGCTAGCCAGCCTCCTGACCCCCAGTAAATAACTAGCCCTCAATATATAGCCACACCCCAGTATATAGGTAGCCGGCCAGTCCCCTGTATATAGTCAACCCCCTGCTTTCAGTATATAGCCAGTCCCCTGTCCCCATTGTATAGCCAGACCCCAGTGACCCCAGTATATAAATAGCCAGTCCCCTATAGCCAGCCCCTGCCCCAATATATAGCTAGCCCCCTGCCCCATTATATAGCCAGCCAGTCACCAGCATATAGCCAGCCCCCTGCCCCAGTATATAGCCAGCCAGCTAGTACCTTGAATATAGCCAGTCCCAGTATATAGCCATCCATCCCCTACCATAGTATACAGCCATCCAACCAGCCCCCTGTATAAAGCCAGCAAGTCCCCTTTACATTGCTATTCCCTGTATATAGTCTGCCACCCCCTGTATAAAGCCAGTCAGCCCTTGTATATAATCAGCCAACCCCCTTTATGTAGCCAGTCAGCCCCGGTATATAGCCAGCCAGCACCCTGTATATAGCCAGTCTGTCCCAGTGTATATAGCCAGTCAGCTTCTGTATATAGCTAATCAGTCCCTTGTATATAGCCAGCCAGCCCCCTATATATAGCCAGCCCCCACAATAAAGCCAGCCTGTCCCCATGTATATAGCCAGTCAACCTCTGTATATAGCTAATCAGTCCCCTGTTTATAGCCAGCCAGCCCCTGTATATATCCATCCCCCACAATATAGCCAGCCTGTCCCCATATATATAGCCAGTCAACCTCAGTTTACAGCTAATCAGTCCCCTGTATATAGCCAGCCAGCCCCTGTATATAGCCAGCCCCCACAATATAGCCACCCTGCCCCCTTTATATAGCCAACCAGTCCCCTGTATATAGCAAACCAGTCCCCTTTATATAGCCAGACAGTCCCCTGTATATATCCAGCCAGTCCCCTTTATATAGCCAGCCCATCCCCATTATATAGCCAGCCAGTCCTTGTACATAGCCTGCCAACCCTGTATAAAGCCAGTTAGCCCTTGTATATAATCACCAAGTCCCCTTTATATAGCCAGTCAGCCCATGTATATAGCTAGCCAGCACCCTCTATATAGCCAGCCTGTCCCCATGTATATAGCCAGTCAGCCTCTGTATACAGCTGATCAGTCCCCTGTATAGAGCCAGCCCCCAAAATATTGCCAGCCTGCCCCCTTTATATAGCCAACCAGTCCCATGTATATAGCAAACCGGTCCCCTATATATAGCCAGCCAGTTCCATGTATAAATCCAGCCAGCTCCCTGTATATAACCAGCCAGTTGAATCAGCTGTGCGACATTTCAAAACGCATTTAATAATGCAAAACAACAATTAACATAAATTACAAGATGGGAAAAGGCACAAACTAGGAGCAAAAAAAGGCAAACCTGAGACACAGTAAGATAAATCTCCCCTAGAGTCTAGACTGGGGTCAACTGAAACAAAATTGTAGATGGCATGGAAAATTGTGGTATTCATAGGCAGTGTCTAGCTCTCCCAGATCATCCATAAAGGTATAACAACATATTTATCAGGTTGAATGATGCCTCTCTACAACCACTAAGCCCACACACTTTTTGAAAGGTGTCAAAAACTGCACAAATGATGTGTATGTCATAACTTTTGCATAATCAGCTGCAGCACCTAAAAGTGCTACGGTATCACAGTTACTAACAGTTCATTTAAGAAAAAAATAAAACTTGGAATCTGAAATTTGTTAGATGCTTCGGAAAACATAAGTGAAATTCATACAAGGTTTCTTTTTTACTTGCCAAAACAATCATGCAGGGAACTGATATAAAAAGAAATTACTTGTGCGTCACTTTTCAAATAGGAGTATAGCTATTACTATATATTTAGCTCAATGTCCCCAGGAATAATAGACAAGGCCACATAGGGAATGCTATATAAAGAGGAATAAATATCCCTAAGCGGAGACAGGTATATTTTAGTTCAGGCTAAGCCTCAGCATGAGTTTTTTAAACCCAGCATCCGCACAAGTGAAACAAGACATGCAACATCTTCCTGAGGTTTAGAAAACTGATAATTTTAATAATAACACAAGACGGGAAGGATTTAGAAAACAAAACAAGACCTGATTTATTTCTGTCACCCTGGGGAAAATATGAATTATTTATAACTTTAAAGAATAGAAACATTAATTTTGTCCTAACTGCTTAAAACTGGCTCCCATCCAGATGATAACAAGAGACCAAGAGAATTTTCCTCCTGTGTATATAGAAACACAGGCACTTCCTATCTCTCGCTGCCTGTGAAGCAAAGATTGCTATAGGACCTAGGTAGAGATGAGCGAGCACTAAAATGCTCGGGTACTCGTTATTCGAGACGAACTTTTCCCGATGCTCGAGTTGATCGGCTCGACTAACGAAACCCATTGAAGTCAATGGGGAGGACTCGAGCGAGCATTTTTCAAGGTGACAAGGCTCGCCCCACAGAAGCTGGCCAAACACGCTGGGAACCTCAGAAAAGGGGAAACACCACGGAATATGGACAGGAAAAACAGCAGGGGCAGCATGCATGGAGCCTCTGAGGCTGCTTAATCGCACCATTATGCCAAATTATGGGCAACAGCCATGGCCATGACAGAAAGTGACGAATATGAAGCTAGATAGACTAAACATGCAATATTGACTGACACTATAGGGGACGGGCATGCAGAGGCAGCGGCAGCAGGCTAGAGAGTGTCATGGAGACATACCCTAAATGGGAGCAGGCTTCAAACCAAATGGGTGGCAGGAGAGGGAACCAAGGAGTGTGTGAGCAGAAGCGCTCAAAATAATATCGGTACATGATAAAAAGGTTGCCAGTATCTTTGTGGATTACACAGCAGCCGGTGGCGACAAAGTTAACATGGAGCCATGAAAACAACCAAAATTCTGCCGACACAGCTCGTTGATTATTGATAAGTGGACCATGTATGGAGGCAGTGAACTAGTAGTAGATAAAGGTTCTGCAGTTAAAAATATGGTTGTTGGATCTTGGCATAGGAGTATTGGCGCTCGCTGCCAGGCGAGCTTCGCCAATCCAAGCCCCTGTATCTAGGCTACTCCCCAAACAGGCACTGCTCAGAAAACCTTTTGTAAAGATCAGTGTAGTAGAGTTCTATAAGTTTAGGATATGGCGGGTGAGGGGAATGTACACAGATGCGCAAAGAAGCGCTGAAATAATATTGGTAAATGATAAAAGTTTATTAGTATATTTGTGGATAACACCGATGGGTGGCGACCAAAGTTACAAAGTTAACAACGTTGCTTGGAAATCCATGTGAAAACAACCCAAATCTGCCTGACACACATCGTTTGATAAAGGGACGATGTATATGGAGGCAGCTATATGGACGACTTTTGGAGGGTGGTGGGTAGCAATGGAGACCACGTGTGGAGCGCTGCTTGCTATGGAGACAATTAATTAGATAGGGCCTGTTGTGGCAAGTCCCAAACATTTTTCAAACCAGAGGAAGCAGGTAAGGTGGGCCCTCCAGAAAAAATAGAATAGATTGAGGTGCTGATGTGGCAGTCCCAAAAAGTTTCAACCAGCGAGCAGGTAGGTGGCCCTCCAGAAAATTGAATAGAGTGAGTGCCTGTATGTGGCAAGTCCAAAAGTTTTCAAACCAGAGGAACCGGTAGGTGGCCCTCCAGAAAAATGAATAGATTGAGTGCCTGTATGTGGCAGTCCAAAAGTTTTCAAACCAGCGGAGCAGGTAAGGTGGCCCTCCAGAGAAAAATGGAATAGATTGAGTGCCTCGTTATGTGGCAGTCCCAAAAATTTACAAACCAGAGGAGAAGGTAGGTGGCCCTCAGAAAATTGAATAGTTGAGTGCATGTATGTAGGCCGTCCCAAAAAGTTTTCAAACCAGAGGAGCAGGTAGGTGGCCCTCCAAGAAAAATAGAATAGAGTGAGTGCCTGTCTGTGGCGTCCAAAAGTTTTCAAACCAGAGAGCAGGTAGGTGCCCTCCAGAAAAATTGAATCGTTGAGTGCCTGTATGTGGCAGCCAAAAGTTTTCAAACAGAGGAGCAGGTAGGTGGCCCTCAGAAAAATAGAATAGATTGAGTGCATGTATGTGGCACTCCCAAAAATTGTTTTAAACAGAGGGCGGTCGGTGTGGCCCTCCAGTAGACAAAATGAATAGAGTGAGTGCCTGTATGTCTGGCACTCCCAAAAATTGTTTCACACAGAGGACGCGGTCCGGTGGGCCTCCAGAAAAATTCAAGGAATAAAGTATATAGCAGGAGCCAGTGGGCCCTGTCAAAAAATAGCCCAGTCCTTGCTTTACTGTAAAAAAGAGGTAGGAGAAGGAGGAAAATGAGGAGGAGGAGGGTGGATCAATTATTCAGGGGAGCTTCCTTCACCTGGTGGAGATGGAAATTATGAGAAAAAAAAAATCCAGGCTATTATCAATAAGCGTTCAGCCTTCACGCGCGTGTCAGTCGAACAGGCAGTTGTGCGCTTATCGGTGATGATGCCACAGCTGCACTGAAACCCGCTCGGACAAGACGGCTAGCGGCAGGGCAGGCAGAACATCAAGGCGTACAGCGCCAGTTCGTGCCACATGTCCAGCTTTGAAACCAGTAGGTGTAGGGAGCTGTTGTGAATCATTTAGGACGATGGTATGGTCAGCACGTACTCCCTCACCATCTTTCGGTAAAGATCAGACATACTATGCCGAGACTGGGGACAGTGACAGTGTCTTGCTGGGTGACATTAAAGCTGGCAAAGCCTTGTAAAGGCGTACCCTTGCAGTGCTGGACAAGCTGCCTGCCGCTACTCTCCCCTCGCTACTTGTCCCGCAGAACACGCACTCTGCCGCTAGCGCTGTCAGAAGGGGAAATACTGTTTCAGCTGTGACACCAGGGCCTGCTGGTATTCAGGCATTCTCACACTCCTTTCCTCTCCAGGGATGACGGAGTGGAAAGGATTTTATTTGTACAGTGGGGGTCCAGGAGAGTGAAAACCAGTAATCGGTGATGGAATAAATTTCTTTGAACGCGAGGGTACGGGATAGCAGCCTAGCATGAAATCTGCCATATGCGCCAGCAAGGCAGTACCAACGCGTAAGAATTCACTCCCCCAATTGCCACTGACTGTCCATTTCCTCCTCCTCCAATCTCCAACTCTCTTTTCTGCCCCATACACGCTGAACAGTAAAGGACTCAACCATGGTCCCCTTTGGTCCGCCAATTCTCCTCTCTTCCTCCTCATCCTTCCTCCACCTACACCTCCTCGATATGCGCTGAGGAAGAAACAGACCTAAGGGTGCTTTGGCTATCAACAAGGGTCTTCTTCCCCCGTTCTCTTGTGACGGCGCAAAGCTCCGACTTAACCTGACGCGCACCACCATCAGAGAGTTTTTCAACAGGCCAAAGCAAGCGGGATGGTGAGTGCTGATGATGGCGGCATCGCCACCACTGACCATCTGTGTTGGACTCCTCAAGTTACTAAGCACATGACAGATATCAGACATCACGTCCACCCTCATTGTAGACTTGAGGAAGCTGAATGACCTGATACAGTTCTGGTGGAAGTTTACATCTGGCGGTTCTACAATGGGCTCGGCGCTGCTGGTAAAACTATGTAAAAACATGGTCAGTGTTGAATTACACCTCGTGGGCACGTCGCAAACAGTCGGTGAGAAGGGCGTTGGGGCGCGCGCTGCGCTGCCCTTGAGAGTGCAGCATCTGTGCTGACTTCCTGAAATGCGCACAGATGAGGCGCCACCTTCGGAGCAAATTGAAAGATTGGGGAGTCTTGAGGAAACGCGGAACTATTCAGATTTAACCATGGGCCAGGCATGGCACATGTGTCAGTCTGCCGAAGTGGAGAGCCGCACCAGGGGTTCGGCCGTTTGCACACACAACCATGCCTGGCTTCAGGTTCAGCGGTTGCCAGCACAGATCAAGTCTGCGCCATGATGATGCCCTTGTAAGAGATATGTTGGGCGGTGTGCTTTTTATCGCCTAGGCTCAGCAGTTGAGCAACGCCTGCGTACGCTAGCAAGGCACTGATGCTGTGCCTAGAGCTACCGACTGATGCGCCGTGCCCACGGGATGGATAGGTCGGAGGAGGAAGGTGGAGGCGAGGGGTGGGAGGGAGGAGGAGGCATAGAGGCCTGAAACCCTGGACCGAGGTAGGCCCGCAATCCTCGGCGTCGGGCAGTATATGACAGCCCCCAGGGTCAGGACTCACGGTCCCAGCCTCACCAAGTTAACCAATGTGACGTCAGCGATATATAGTGGCCTGCCCGGCAGCACTCGTCCACGCTGTCCGTGCGTCCGGTGGACCCTGTCGAAACGGCGTCGTTGGTCAGGGCACGGGTGATGTTGTCACTGACACGTGCTGGTGCAGGGCTGGGACGGCACATCGGGAAAAGTGAAAAGTAGAATGGCGGCTGGGGACGAAATACGGGGCGGGCGCCAGCCATGAGGTGCGAAAGCCTCGGTACTCTACTAGCCTATAGGGCAGCAATCTCCAGGCTAAGCAATCTGGAGATGTGCACATTAAGGGCTTGGGAGTGCGGGATGGGTTGCACTATATTTGCGTTTCCGCTCCAGCGTCTGGGGTTATGGAGAGCTGAACGCTGAGTGGTGCTGTGGAGGATCGTGGAGGCGACGATGGGGTTTTGTGGAGGGTCCTGGGCGGGGAGCTGACTTATCAGCTGACATAGGGGAAGGAGAAGTGGTGTGCAACGGCCGGAGGTGAACGGCTTGTTGCACTGAGTGGGGGTTGTTTAGCATTCATATGCCTGCGCATACTGGTGGTAGTTAAGTTAAGCTAATAGTGGTGAACCCTGCTGAGCCTGGTTTGGCCAAATGTTGCACACCACAGTCCGTCGGTCATCCGGGTTTCCTTAAAGAACCTCCAGACTTCTGAGATCTAGCCCTCGCCGCAAGAGCCCTCGCACCCCCCCCCCCCACCACGGGGGAGATTCACTAGTTGAAACATTTGGCGACTGATGCGACAGCTCTGGCCTGGCCTTCTCCGTCTGGCCCACCAATGACTTTCCAACATGTTCTGGTCGAGGACTCTCCTCAGTCTCAGAAGCACTGTGTTCACCCGGCCTCTACCCAGCTTGGGCGTCTGTCCACCTCCTCATCCTCCGATCCGCAGTCGCTACCCTCGACTTCTGCCCTGACAACAACTTCCACTGTCGACAAAACCCCGTGTCTCCTCATCGTCGGAACCCTCTTTTACAAAATTCCACTACGTCAAGAAGGTCATCATCACCCCACAGACTGTGACTGGTGGAAAACCTGGCATCGGAAAATTGATCAGCAGCAAACAGGACAAGTGGTTGTGACTGTGGGAGGGGCCGAAAACAGTTCCTCAGAGTATGCCGGTTCAAATGCCAAAATTTCCTGGGAGGGGGCAGACTGGGGGGAGGAGGCTGAGGTGCAGGAGCTGGAGGGAGTGGCGATTTCGGTGACATGGGTGGACTGCGTGGAAGACTGACTGTGGCAATTGCTCGAAGCATTGCAGCATCACGACATCACCGGTTCGCACTGTTCTGGCTCAACAGTGCTCTACACGAGTCCAGTAACTCAGAACATGAACCTAGGGAGTGTAGCTCTGCGGCGGTTCCATGCTCCCTCATAGCAGGTGGTGTCTCACCCCGGCCAGGACCACGGCCTCTGGACCCCTCAGTAGGTGGACGCCCAACGTCCCGCCCTCGGCCTCTACCCCTAGCCCTCGGGTAAACATTTTAAAATGAGGAGTTATGCTTTCATTTTCTTTTTTACTTGTTTATGGTTTTTTTTTTGGTGTGTTTTAAGTTTAAACCCCTTAACGACTTGCCTTTTTTAGTTTTTCACTCCATTTTTCACACCACAACCTTCAAAAATCTATAACTTTTCTTTTTCCACATAAAGAGGCTTGTTATGGCTTATTTCTGCGTAACAAATTGCACTTCGTAGTGACGGTATGTAATGTTCATGGCGCGTTATGGGAAGCGGGAGAAAAGAAAAACATCCAAATGCAGTTGGGAAACTGGTTGAAAAAACACATTGCGACGTTTTTTCTTGTGGGCTATTGGATTGTACAAGCTTTCACTGTGTGCCCCAAATGAAGGTCTACTTTATTCTTGGGGTGCTTCGATCACAGGGATACCACATTGTTACAGGTTTTATAATGTTTTCAACATTTAAAAAATTAAAAAACCTCCTGTACAAAAAATTTTTTTTTTGATTTGGTTCATTTTCTGGCGCTAATAATTGTTCATAATTGTGTAAGAAGCTGTGGGTGGTGCTGGTGTATTTTTTTGCGACTTTGAGGCGTTTTTCATTGCTATCATTGTAGGACTGTTGCTACCTTTTGATCACTTTGTATTAATTTTTTTATATTTTCCAAAATGGCAAAAAACATGTCATTTTTTACTTTGGACGCTTATTTTTCGTTAGGGGTTAAACGCAGGTGAAAAACCGTTTTATATTTGGATAGATCGGACATGTTGTCGGACGCGTGATACTAATGGTGTTTATGATTTTTACTGTTTCATTACTATTAATATCAGTTCTTAGGGAAAAGGGGGGGTGATTTGATTTGAATTTTTAGTTTTTTTAACTATATTTTTTTTTTTAAACTTTTTTACTTTTACTTTAACTAGTTTCGACTCCATAGGGTACTTAAACCCTAGGTTGTCTGGATCGAGTCCTCCAATACTGCCATATGAAAATATGGCAGGTTATATGGGATTTTACTCCTCATTCATTACAATGTGCTGATTAGCACATTGTAATGAATAGGTAAAACGAGACAGCTTCGGGCCTTCGTGGGCCAGATGATGTCATGGCAAGGATCAACGTCCCGTGAGTATCGGGGAGGAAGATCCGCGCAAGATGGCGGCGTCATTGCGGCGCCATATTTTTGAAGCTCCGGCAGCATTATGCAATATGCAGCCAAGTCTTACCGGCTAGGGAGAGGGCTCGTCCGCGAAGGCCCTCCTCCATGCATCGGGACCCCGGCGCGCGCCGTAAGTACGGCGCGCGCCGGGAATGGGTTTTTAAAACCAAACAATGCTATCCTATTGCTATGGCTATTTCTAGCCAAGTATGAAAGCACACTACTATGCCAAGATGAGATGCGCTGAGTTATTAAACAAAATAAAAGTAAAATAAAAAAGGACCAATGGCAGACTGTGCCTAATTGAAATCCAACCCTCACTAAATTTCCCACTCGGTCTTTGCAATGGATATGTGAGTCACTAAGGCGCAAAAACACAGCGGTCGCAAGTCTCAAACTACAAATTGGCTCACAAGTGGCTAGTAGATGCACTGCCAGCAAGTACAGCACAGCAGATCAAACCAGAAATCAAATATAAACGCTACGTAGGCGTAAGCCGTTTGGAGTCTCCTATGCGCTATTTTCTAGACAAGTATGAAAGCACAAACTATGCCAGATGAGATGACGATTTGAGTTATGCAACAAAATAACGGTAAAATAAAAAAGGACAGATGCAGAACTGTGCTAATTGAAATCAACCCCTACAAATTTTCCCAATTCGGTTCTTTGCAATGGATATGTTGACGTCATAGCGCAAAAAAACAGAGGTCGCAAGTTCACTACAAATGCTCACCAATTGATAGTAGATTGCACTGCAGAAGTACCCCAGCCACCAGCAGATCAAACCAGAATCAAATATTATAACCGCTACGGTGGCGTAAGCGTTTGGATTTCCTATGGTATTTTCTCGCCAAGTATGAAGCACACTACTATGCAGATGAGATGACACTGAGCTTATTAAACAAAATAAACGTAAAATAAAAAAGGAAAAATGGCACGACTGGGCCTAATGAAATCCAACCCCCTACTAAATTTTCCCACTTTGGTGTTTGAGTGGATAGTGTGCCATAAGAGCTAAACACAACGGTAGCAAGTCCCACTGCTAATTCCTCACAAAATGGTACAGATGCAAATAAAAAAAAAAAGTAGAAACGTTATTGTAGCCCTAAGAAAGATGTTGGGTCTTGGAGAATCACTCCTGCCTAACAGTTAAGCTATAGCACACCCTACGGCTTTCCCTGACCAGCAGCAGCTCTCTCCCGAGCGGCATCCAGACAACAGAATGTCGAAGCAGCGCGGGCCAGCGGCTTAATGTCTATCCCAGGGTACACCTGATCTGGCCAGCCAACATTGCTATCGACGGTAAGAGGTTTACCAAGTCATGCTTGGTGAGTGCAGAGGTCTCATAGGATTTGATTGGCCTGTTCTGGCCGCCAAAAAGCAAAACGGCGGGGGAGCTGCCATTTCTCGAGCGGGCGAAGTATTCTCCGAGCAACGAGACAATTTCGAGTACGCTATGCTCGAACGAGCATAAGCTCGGACGAGCACTGTTACGCTCATCTATAGATAGGTTTTTCAGGAAAGAACCAACCTGATTAATTACAATGTTAGCTTGATTATAGTTAACCGTAATTCAATTTTCTGAATGTCCAGTATTGTGTCCTGTTGAACTGGTTTCTCCAGTGTTTTAAATTAAAATGAATGGGAAATTTAATTAGTTTTGCATTTTAACACAAAGGTGTGGAAGTTACGATTCATTGCATTTCACGTTCTCCTAAACCTTTCCTGTTTGAGTGCTCATTTCTGCAGGCAGGAACTAGGAAAGAACGTGATTCTTTACTTCCAGTGGATAGAAATCTCTCCTTGGTTATGTGATGCCACACAGTAGCAGGAGTCTGATCAGAAGCTTAACTAGGATTAATTGGGCCCATAGAATTTTTTTTTTGTGTATTAACGTGTATTAAAGAAGACAGGTATTGGGGCCCTTTTGGCAATGTCCCTTTTGCTGGTCACAAAAGTGTCTGAACACCAGGGGTCTAAGTACAGGGGGTGCAGAGGTTGCAAGAGGGCACAAGAGGTTAAGGGAGCCCATAAGGTGTCACTTTCCCATATGAGAAGACCAGTCATATAAACCATATATTATAGTCGGGGGACAGGCACAAACCTTGCAATTCGCCCGGAGGCATAAGTACGGGGTAATTTGTCTATATGTATAAGTATATAAATTTGTTTATTTAAGAGTGTATAAACTTTTTTGATTGTTACTCACATGTGTGAGCATGCAAATATGTATGTATATATATTTTTTAAGGGGGGGCCCCCATTCAAAAATCTCTGACTACAGGGTTGCCTATCACGTTACGGCAAACATGACCAAAACTTAAATGCAACAACCCCTCTGTATAGCTATGTCACATACACCTCAAATGCAAACAACCAAGGAAAACAAAGGAACAGTCTGCAAAGAAACATAAAAATATCCTTTATTTTAATACTACACAAAATTGTACAAATATTTATCCTATAGATCAAAAAATCAAAACAGAAGGGAAACAAGTGGCCACAGAATGGAATAGGGCATCCACAGAGTACATTGACCCACCTTAATAAACCCCAGAGTCAAAAAATGCCCAATAATTTAAAGTAAATAAGGTAAAAAGGTAAGACAGTCAAGGTTAAGATAACTATTGTGCATTGAAAAAATACCTTGCGGCGTCAATGAATCCATATACAACAATACACTTACCCGAGAGCATGATGATGGGCAAACACAGGGTAGGGGTGTACTATTTGGCCCCCCTTGATTGCCCTGTGTTTGCCCATCATCATGTTCTCGGGTAAGTGTATTGTGGGTATATGGATTCCTTTACACCGGAAGGTACCTCCGGTCTTTCCTTACATTACAATTTTGTGTAGGATTAAAAAGGATATTATTTTACGCTTGCTTGCTGCTCTTTCTTTTGCTTCTCCTAGTTTCCTGTTATATAACATCAATTTAGTGCACATTACAACAGATCTGTCAAACAGATTCAAAAAATATTTCGCCCCGACGAGGAGAAAAGCAGCTCCGCCGTTTTGCTTTTTGGCGGCCCAGAAACAGAGGCCCATCACAATCCAGGAATCTGCACTCCACCCAGCAGGACGTGGGGGACCCTTTAAGTCGATAGCAGTGGTTGGCTGGGCCAGATCAGGTTCGACCTGGGATATAGACTAGCCGCTGCCCGCCTGCTAGGATCCATTTCTCTGTCTGATGATGCGCTAGGGAGAGAGCTGCTGCTGAGTCAGGGAAAGCGTTGGGTGTTCTATTAGCTTACTGTTTAGGCAGGAGTGATTCTACACAGCCCAACAGCCTTTTAGGGTAAAATAACGTTATACTTTTTTTTTTATTTGCTTGTGGCTGGTGCTGGCACTAGTAGTGCAGCTAGTACCATATTGTGAGGAATTTGCAGGGGGACTTGCTACGTGGTCGTTTGTTCTTAGTGACACCCCAATTCCACTCAAACACCGAAGTGGGAAAAATTTATTAGGGTTTGATTTCAATTAGGCACGTCTCCAGTTTCTTTTTATTTCGTTTATTTTTTTAATAACTCAGTGTCCATCTCATCTTGAAGTTGTGTGCTTAATACTTGGCTAGAAAAAGCCATAGGAGATTCCAAACGGCTTATTACGCCTACAGTTCAGCGTTATATATATTGATTCTGTTGATCTGCTGAGTGGCTGTAGGTGATGCAGTGCATCTACTAGCAAATTGTGAGAAATTGGAGTTGAGCTGCGACCACTGTGTTTTGCGCTTAGTGGACGCACATATCCATTCGCAAAGTACCGAAGGGGAAAAAATTATTAGGGCCTGGGTTGAATTCCAATTAGGCACCAGCTGCCATTTCCTTTTTTATTTTACGTTTATTTTTCATAACGCAGCGTCATCCTCATCTGGCATAGTAGTGTGACTTTAATACTTGGCTAGAAAATGCCATAGCAATAGGATAGCATCGTTTGGTTTAAAACTAAAAAACCCCACAAAAAAAAAAAAAAACACAAAAAAAAGTAAAAAAAAAAAAATTAAAGTAAACTCTCATTTCAAAATGTTTAACCAGGAGGGCTAGGGGTAGAGGACGAGGGCTGGGGACGTGGGCGTTGCCAATACTGCAGGGGTCAGAGGCCGTGGGCCTGGGCGGGTTGAGACAACCACCTGCTTATGAGGGAGCAGGGGAACGCCGCCGAGGCTACACTCCCTAGGTTATGTCTGAAGGTATGGGACTCTTGTGGTAGAGCACGGTTGAGGCCCAGAACAGTGCGAAAACAGGTGATGTCGTGGATGCGACAATGCTTAGAGCAATTTGTCACAGTCAGTCTCCAAGTAGTCACCCATGTCACCGAAATCGGCAACTCCTCCAGCTCCTGCACCTCAGCCTCCTACCCCCCAGTCTGCCCCCTCCCAGCAAAATTGGCCATTTGAACGGCATACTCTGAGGAACTTTTTCTGGACCCCTCCCACAGTCACAAAACCCACTGGTACGGTTGCTGATGAGCAATTTTCCGATGCCCAGGTTTTCCACCGTCGCAGTCTGTTGGGTGCTTGATGACCTTGTTGACGTACTGGAAGAAAGTGTTGTAAAGAGGTGTCCGACGCATGAGGAGACACGGTGTCAGCAGTGGGGAAGTTGTGGAAGTTGTTGTCAGTGGCAGGAAAGGCCGAGGGGGGAGCAGACTGAGGGATAGGAGGATGATGAGGGGGTGACAGCCCAAGCCTGGGTTGAGAGGCCGGTGTGAACACAGTGCTTTACTGAGACGGAGGAAGAGTCTGCGACCAGAACAGGTTGGAAGAGGCAGTGGCCTGGGGCCCAGACGGAGAGGCCGGGACAGAGTGGTGATCAGGCCCCAAATGGTGTCAGGTTCAGCTCTCATACCCAGACGCTGGAGCGGAAACGCAAATATAGTGCAACCCACCCCTTTGCACGCCCAAGCCCTTAATGTGCACATTCCAGATGCTAAGCCTGGAGATGCTGCCCTATAAGCTAGTAGGAACGAGGCCTTCGCAGCATTCCTGGCGGCGTCCGCCCCCGGTTTCGGTCCCCAGCCGCCACTACTTTTCCCGAGTGTGCCGTCCCAGCCGCACCAGCACGTGTCAGGACAACATAAATCCGTTGCACTGACCAACGCCGTTGTCTGACCAAGGTACACCTGGACCACGGACACGTGACGAGTGCGCCGGGCAGGGCCAAATATATCGCGACGGCACATGGGTTAATTGGTGGAGGCGGGGACCGACGTCTGACACTTGCGGATGGTATCTACTGCCGACGCCCGAGGATTGCGGGGGCCTACCTCGGTCCAGGCTGGTTTCAGGACTACTATGGCCTCCTCCTCATCCAACCCCTCTCCCCTCCTCCTAGCACGAAGACCCACCGTGGGCTGGCCCATCAGCGGTTAAGCTCTAGGCACAGCAGAAGTTCCGTCGCCTAAGCGACAGCAGGCGGTGCTCAAACTGCTGAGCCTAGGCGTAAAAGGCACACCGCCCAAGAACTATTTTAACAGGGCAGGGCATCACGGAGCAGACTGATCTGTGGTGGAACCGATAAACCTGAAAGCCAGGCATGGTTGGTGTGACACGGCCGAACCTCGGTGGCGTCTGCAACTCGGCAGAATGACACATGTGCCATGCCTGGCCCATGTTTAAATCTGCTAGTCAGCGTTTCCTCAAGACATACCCCAATCTCTGTCTTGATTTGCCACGAAGGTTGCGCCGCATTGTGCGCATTTCAGGAAAGTCCAGCCACAGATGATGACACTCTCAGGGCAGCGCAGCGATGCCTCCAATGCCCGCTCACCGACTGTGTGCGACGTGCCCACGAGGGGGATTCAACAATGGACAATGTTACCAGAGTTACAGAAGCGCCGAGCGATGTTATATGCCAGATGTCAACTTCCACCCAGAACTGGGTAGTAGGTCAGTCAGCTTCCTTTCAAGTCTCAATGAGAGTGGACGTGAGTATGATACTGTCAGGTGCTGATAAACTTTGAAAGAGTAACACAGATGGTCAGTGGCATGTGCAGCCACATCAGCCTAACAATCCCGCTGCTTGGCCTGTTTTGAAAAAACTCTTGGTCAGATGACTAGGCGGAAGCTTTCGCGCCTCACAAGAGGACGGGGGAAGAAGATTCCCCTTGTTGATAGCCAAAGCCACCTTAGGTCTGTTTCTCAGCGCATACGGAGGAGGTGGAGGTGGAGGAGGATGAGGAGGAAGAGGAGGAGAATGTGGCGCGACACCAGGAGGGGACCATTGTTGAGTCCTTCACTGTTGAGCGGTGTATGGCCGAAGGAGAGGAGTTTGGAGGGGGAGTTGGAGGAGGGAAATGGACATCAGGCCAGTGAGGGGAGTGAATTCTTACGCGTTGGTACCTGCGCATATGGCAAAATTATGCTAGGCTGCCTTATCCCCGTGACCCTCGCCCTAGTTCAAGAATTTATTCCAGCAACCGATACTGGTGTGTTCACTATCCTGGACCCACGGTTAAAGCAAAATCTTTCCACTCTCCATCCTGGAGAGGGAAAGGAAGTGTAGAATGCCCATGAATACAGCAGGCCCTGGTGCACAAGGGGAAATAGTATGTCCATTCTGACAGCGCGAGAGGCAGAGTGCGTAGTTCTGCGGGGAAAGTAGGAGGGAGAGTAGGCGGCAGCAGCTGTCCGAATGGCAAGGGTACGCTTTACAAGGCTTTTGCCTAGCTTTAGCAACCCAGCCAAGACACTGTCACTGTCCCCAACGTCTCGGCAGAGAGGCTGCTGATCTTACGAAAGATTGGTGAGGGAGTACCGTTATAGTGACCATACCACGTCCTAAATGAATCACCACAGCTCCTACAAATACTGGGTTCAAAGCTGGACATGTGGCACGAAAATGCGCTGTACGCCTTGGAGGTCTTGCCTGCCCTGGCGCTAGGTATTGTCCGAGAGGGTTTTAGTGCAGCTGGTGGCATACAGACCGATAAGCGTACAAGCTGTCGACTGACAGCGCTGCCCGGCGACGTTATCAAAGATGAATAAAGCCTGGATTTCTCTATTCCATCTCCCCAGGTGAAGGAAGGCTCAACCTGAATAATTTATCAACTCTCCTCCTTCCTACATTTTCCTCCTTCTTTTCCTCTTTGTACAGTAATAAAGCAGAGGAGGAAAACTGGCTATTTTTTTACAGGGCCCCACTGGCTCTAGTATAGTACTTAGGCATTTAATTTTATGGAGGGCCACCGACCCTGTCCTGTTTTAAACAATTTTTGGGAAGTGCACATACAGGCACTCATCTATTCAATTTTATGGAGGGCAACCTACATGCCTCTCTGGTTTGAAACTTTTTTTGGACTGCCCCATACAGGCACTCAATACGATTCAATTTTTCGGAGGGCACCTACTGCCTCTCTGGTTTGAAAAAACTTTTTTTTTGGATTGCCAAATACAGGCACTCAATATTCCATTTTCTGGAGGGCCACAGACCCTGGCTCCTATGAGTTTGAAAACTTTTTGGACTGCCACATACAGGCACTCAATCTATTCCATTTTTAATGGAGGGCCACTACCTGCTCCCTCTGGTTTTGAAACTTTTTGGGACTGCAAATTTACAGCACTTCAATCTATTCCATTTTTCTGGAGGGCACATACCTGCTCCTCTGAGTGAAAACTTTTTTGGACTGCCCACATACAGGCACTCAAATCTATCCATTTTTTCTGGGAGGGCCACCTACCGCTCCTCTGTTTGAAAAACTTTTTGGACTGCCACATACAGGCATCAATCTATTTCCATTTTCTGGAGGGGCCACCATACCTGCTCCTCTGGTTGAAAACTTTTTGGACGCCACATAAAGGCACTCATCTATTCAATTTTTATGGAGGGCCCACCTACCTGCTCCTTGGTGAAAATTTTTTTGGACTTCCACATAAGGCACTCAATCTATCAATTTTTCTGGAGGGCCACCTACCGCTCCTCTGGTTTGAAAACTTTTTTGGAATGCCCATACAGGCACTACAATCTATTCCATTTTTCGAGGGCCCACCTGATCCCTGGTTGAAAACTTTTGGACTGCAATACAGGACTCATCTATTCACACTTTCTCTGGAGGGCCACCTACGATGCTCCTTGGTTGAAAAACTTTTTGGGACTGCCACAATAAGGCACTCAATCTATTCCATTTTTCTGGAGGGCCACCCTACCTGCTCCTCTGGTTTGAAAACGTTTTTTGGATGCAACATACAGGCCACTCAATCATATTCCATTTTTGGAGGGCCACCTATGATCTCTGGTTTGAAAACTTTTTTGGGATGCCACAAAGGCACTCACCTATTCCATTTTATGGAGGCCACTACCTGCTCACTCTGGTTGAAAACTTTTTGGACTGCCACATACAGGCACTCAAATCTAATTCCATTTTCATGGAGGGCCACCTACTGCTCCTTGGTTGAAAACTATTTTTTGGAACTGCCACATAAAGGCACTCACTCTATTCCATTTTCTGGAGGGCAACCTACTGTCCTTGGTTTGGAAAAACTTTTTGGACTGCCCAATACAGGCACACTCAATCATAATCATTTTTACTGGAGGGCCCCCATACCTACCTGTCCATCTGGTTTGAAAAACTTTTGTGGAAACTGACCCACATACAAGGCAACTCAATCATTCCTTTTCTGGAGGGCCACATATGCTCTGTCTGGAAAACTTCTTGGACGCCACAATACAGGCCACCATCAATCTATTCCCATTTTTGCTGAGGGCCACCTACTGATCCTCTGTTTGACATCCTTTTTGGACTGCCACTACAGGCACTCAATCTATTCCATTTTTCTAGGAGGGCCACTACCTGTCCTCGGGTTGAAAACTTTTGGGCTGCCATTACCAGGCCACTCAATCTATTCCAGTTTTTCTGGAGCGGGCACCTACTGCTCCTCTGGTTTGAAAAACTTTTTGGATGCCAAATACAGGAACTCAATTATCCATTTTCGGAGGGCACCTCACCTGCCTCCACTCTGGTTCGACGACCAACACACGTGCTTTTTGGAGACACATACAGGCAATATCTATTCCATTTTTCTGGAGGGCCCACCTACCGTCGCATCCTACTGAGTTTGAACAATTTTTGGACGCCCATACAGCACTATCCCAAATTGAATTGCACCATAGCAGCCTCCACAAGTGTGTCTCCATTGCTACTCAGCAAAGTCGTTCCAAATAGCTGCCTCATACTCATCCCTTACAAACTCTCACACGGGTGTGTCACAGGCAACACGACAATTGGGTTGTTTTATGGATCACATCCAAAGTTGTTAACTTTGTCGCCACCCTGCTGTGTTATCCACAAAATTGACACTGGCAACCTTTTACCATTTAGATATTATTTCAGCGCTTCTTGCGCATCTGTTTACCTTCCCCTCACACCCGCCATATCCTAAACTTATAAGAACGCTATACCACTTGATTTATACAAAGGTTCTTAGAAGTGCTGTTTGGGGAGTGCTAGAGGACAAGGGCTTGGATTGGCGAAAGCTCGCCTGGCAGCGGAGCGCCAGCCCATGCCAAGAAAAGAACCATAACATAGTTTTAACTGCAGCACCTTTAATCTACTACTAGTTCACTGCCTCCATCATGGCCGCCTTATCAAACGTGCTTGGTGGCAGAATTTTGGGTTGTTTTCAGGGCTTCCACAACAAACTTGTAATTGTGTCGCCACTGCTGTGTAATCCACAAAATATACTGGCAACTTTTATCATTTACCGATATTTATTTGAGGCTTCTTGCTCACTCTTTGGTCCTCTCGTGCACCCATTGTTTTAAGCCATTTGGGGTATGTGCCAAGACACTCTCTAGCCTGCGCTGCTGCCGCTGGCCTCTGCATGCGTCCCCTATTAGTCAGGGTCAATTATTGGATGTTTTAGATGCATCTGCCTCATTCGGTCACTCTGTCATTGCCATGCTGTTGCCCATAGTTTTGGCATAATGTGCGATTAAGAGGCCTAGAGGCATCCATGATGCTGCCCCTGTGTTCCTGTCCATTCCGTGGTGTTTCCATCCTTTCTGAGGGTTCCCAGGTGTTTGGCCAAGCTTGCCCTGTGCAGAGCCTTGGTCCCCTTGAAAAATGCTCGAGTCTCCCATTGACTTCAATGGGGCTCGTTACTCGAACGAGCACTCGAGCATCGGGAAAAGTTCGTCTCGAATAACAGTACCCGAGCATTTAGTGCTCGCTCATCTTAGTCCTAATGTTGTAAATAGATCATCAATTTACAATAGACATCAGGTCATTATAGAAACGTGGGGTCACTATATTATCTTATTGGATTTCCATCTGTTTTTGGCTGCCATTTTGGTTGCTCAATTTGGGTGCAACTTGTGAATGCTTCAGTTTCTCTGAAACCTTTTGGGCAAAGTTATTTTTCCCGTCATGAATGTGGAGTAATTTCGGACACTTTAGCCTTTGCGACACAATTAATAATCACGTTCTATTTACAGTATACAGTATCCTGTGACACAAATAACTCCAAATTACCTAGCACAAGAGATAATAGTTTAATAAAGAATATAATTAATAAAGAATCTATTATCATTCAAAAGCTAATTGATTATGGTGTTATGTCTCCATCCCTGCATGTCAGCATCTACTTACTTATTGCTACGGTACTTCTTGTTACACTGTATGGGTGAGGGGAGAGGATGCATCGTTAAACACCCTGGCTGACAAATCCATCATAGCAGGCCTGTTTAGGCATAAGGCTGTATTAGATTATATTTCTATCTGTGTAGACATGTTTAGGTGTTTGTGTGTGTGAATATAAGTGTATATGTTATTACAGTAAATGTAGTTAGTGGGATGTGAAAATGTCAAAGTGAATTTACTTTCGTGTGCTGATTGCCTGGGCTGTAGTGTAGTGGATGTGCAGAGAGGTTCCGCATTTGGATGGAAGTGGGAAAGTGCTGTTGGCTTCAGTTCCCTTTGTTGATTCACATTCAGGAAGTGAACTGCCTACTCACTGATTAGCCATAGAGGGCTTTATAAGAAGGGCTGATAGATAATCAGGCTGTATCTCAGGCTAGGTAGAAGCGCGCAGCAGCAGCATATATAGGTATAGTTGGATTAGATGTCACAGGCTTCTCTAGCTGTGCTAATACTATTTTCATAAGGTAACTTTGGAGGTTACACTTTAATGTTCATATAATAATCAACATATATACAAGGTTGCCTATTTGTTATAGTATACAGTTTGCCAGCACTTCCATAGTTGGTTATACGCCTTTCTCAGCAGAGCTACATGTTACTATTTTGAAGCACTTTAGGACATAACATTTGTCTGAGTCATTTATACATTTGTAAATCAGCTATTTGGATAGCTATTTGAGTCCTACCTGGCAAAAATTGGTTTTCTGTAAAGGTTCATTAAACTATGATGCAAGTCACAGTTATATGTAAAAATGCATTAGCAGAGACATAAAAAATGGAAATGACAGTTTCAGAAATGTCACATATGAGTCATTGGGCGTAAAACACTATTACTTAATAGTCTATTGAAATAGATTAAATTGCATGATATATTAAGAATTACTGAATCGTAAGTTGATTGCAGTGTGTAAAAGGCAACTTATAGTAAACATGTTTGAACATTCTTACATATGTGCCCCCAACTACATTTTTGCCTAACCCAGATGTGTAACATTTTTCACGGCTTTGGACACTTTTTAAACAGACAAACTTTTCTTTTAGCTAAAATTGTTTCCCTCACATCCCCATAAAATCAACTCTACCTGCATTAGAATAGGCATGTCTTGCTGGCCAGCCCTTCCCATATACTCCCCATGCCACATGCCTCCTCACCATTCATGCCAAGTGACCAGGGTATTTATCTAAGGTCCTTTTCCCATTAATATCTAACTCATGTATGCATTTGATCACATGAAATCACAGGATGCCTCCAAGACTTCTTGCTACCCCCCATGCATCCATGGAAGCATGTTGTGGTCGTCTCTCAGCTCTTATAAACTAATACTTTTTTAGGAATCTTACAACTCTCTGATACTTCAACTCACCAGGAGGGAAACATCCTTCACTTGGTCTTTGCCAAACTCTCTTCAGTCTCCTACTACACTAATATTAGCATTCCACTTTCAGACCATAATGTTCTCTTGTTTCTGTAAATAGTTTTTCTCTGTTACAGTATGCCCATTTATCATATATACTGAATCCCAAGTGCCATAGTACTCACCATCTGCAGAAAACGTGCGGTCATCACTGTCCCAAATCTCCTCTGTCTCCTGTCATAACTGGCTACCGCAACATTATAGTAATTTTCTCAAAAGTGCCCTAGATGAGGTGGTACTATCCTCAGTCTGAGGCTTTCAACACAGATGTCGGCAAACTTGGCACACGACCCAAACCAATTTTCTTCAGCAGTGCTCCAGAGTGCCAAACATCGTGGAGAAAGTAACACACATCTGCAGACTTTCTCCCAAATTTATGCTAAGAACCTACAATCTGCTCTTCACCTCACAAGCAGGTTCTATTCACTATCTACATACTCTCTCTGTAATAATCTCAACCCGATCTGCAATACTTTATATTTTGACACCAAAGGTGAAGTTACCTGTCACAAGCCTGGGGCTGAAGACCTGCACCTAATTGACTGGATCCAAAGGAATAATATTCCAATTCACTAACTACATATATCCTACCCATTGGTATCAACATGCTCAATCTTTTTTGAGCCAGTCACAGAGGAAGAAGTCCAGTATCCGGTAACCCGAGCTATGTCGACTGTTCATCTGGGACACTAGCTCCCGCAATCAACTTCTCATCATCCCACTCTAATACCCTTTGTGACCGCATAGGCCAGAAGCGTCTCTAACAGAAATCTTTATCTCCCAGATAACTTTCCACTTTCAATCACAAAACTCCTTTCTCTCTTAATCCCTCTCTTTATAGAATGCTGTGCTATCCCATTGCCTAAAGAAAGCTTACCTGGACAGTCCAGTGGCGTTAACTACCAAACATTTCTAATCTCCCTTGTCATCTCCAAACTCCTGGAACACTGGTTTATTCTTGATTTACCTGTAATCTTTCAGCTAAATCCTTCTTGACCCCCTACAATCTGGTTTTCGCCCATGCATTCATACAATGATCTCCTGACTGGCTAAATCAAAAGGGACATTCTCTCCTCATTCTTCTTGATCTCTCAGCATGGTTATAATGTGGACCACCAGCTCCTGATCAGGATGCTTTTCTCCATTGGCTGAAGGACAACTGTACTCTCTTGTTTTTTCCTATTCACTGACTGCACTTTCATGCCTCCTTTTCAGGGTCTCTCTCTTCTCCTCTTTCTCTCACTTTAAGGGATCCTACAGGGCTCTGTTCTAGGTCATCTGCCCCCTATACTTCCCCCATTAGAAAAAAAAAACTAAGTTGATTTGGTTTCCAGTACCATCTCTCTGCTAATGATACCAATTATATTACTTCAAAATTCAAAGTACATCCCCCTGCTTACTCCAAACACCAGTGAATGTCTCTATGCTATCTCTAAATCAGTCCCTTTCTTCTTTTTCAAACTCAACCTTCTAAGACTGAACTAACTGAACAACCAGACCCTCTCCATCTCCATCAAGACCCACTGTCTTGAAGTTGTGCTGAACTTGGACCTCTACTTTGCGCCTCATATATCAATCACTCATTCCTTTGCTGCATGCACCTTAGAAAACATCTCTAGAAGTTACCATTTCTAGAATGAAATTGAAGCTCTAAAGTGCTAAATTATGTTCTGATTCATCTCATCTAGACTATTTCCCTATAAGTTGGTCTTCCACTCAAAAACTTTTCTCTCCAATTATTTTAATGCAGCAGCCAAGCTTGTCTTTTATACCAAATGCTAAAATGCATGCCTCCAGTCTATGCCAGTCACTAAACTGTTGCCGTCCCTTGACTACGTTTAAAATAATTACCACTCATCCACAAAGCTGCATAATGCTGCACCTCCACGACCTCTTCTTCATCTCAGTCTATTGCTTAAACCCATGCTCTTCAATCGCTAGTCATTTAGATTATTCTCTAACTTAATTTCCAGGATTATCCCAGCTGATGCAAAAATTCTTGTTACTGCCCTCCTCCCACAGACTAATACCAAACCTCTAAAGTTCAAACATGCTCTTAATACCGATCTCTTTAGGAAGCCTATAACACCCGCAAGGAATGAAATTTCAACTTGTCTTTATAAAACATATTGTGCACTCCTTCTGTCCTTAACAGCAAACATCTATTACCAAGCTACTTGGAGCTTTTATGAAATGTTGGCTGTTCAAGCAGCAGCATCTTTATTTATTAGGAAAATTTATAGCAGCACCATAATACCGTTAGACTCACCTTAGGGAGTTGCATTAATTTACAAACTGATTTTTAACATTTCAGAATGGAAAGGAACCTTAATGGCAATGCTTTTTATCCATAGTTTTTTAAGAGTATTATTTGAGTGGTGTCATTTAAATGAGAGTTCCCTAAGTTTCATTTTCTAAACTTTTACTCCTGATTTATATGCCAACTAATATAGCTACTTGCAACTGATATTACCTGGAATATTACACTCTATTATGAATGAAATATTGATGGACAGTTTACGTTTATAGGAACGTTGGTAATGTGTATTACCTCGCCCATTATTGATCTTACTGTTATGTAAATTTCAATACACTTGCAATGTATTTGTACAACTCCATTTCTTAAATGCCCAGAAATTATAGATTTTGGTGTGCTTCCTACAAACAACTATATAACAGCCATGTGAGAAAAGTGAGAAAAGCACTAACAGCATTCAGGTACAAGTATAATACTACGGTTTAGGGCTAATTTTCCTCTCTGCAATATAAAGTAAATATTTTTTAATTTCTTTCAATTCTTTGATTAGATTTTCCTTGTTGTGTAGTGGGCAGTATAAGATTTAAGCAGAGTGTCAGGACTTCATGGGACTCCTATGTCCCAGACTGCAGCTGTACCAGATGAGCTATGCCGCTCTGTGCATGCTCCTACTTACCTACTTGCCTGAATATTCAGTTTACAATTCCTCTTCCCCGTGTTTGCCTTTTTAAGCCTGGGCATGTACTTCTATCCTTGCAACACTATTGTGCTCTCAGCCTGTAATCTAGCTCGTATCTCCTGCTTTGCTGCTTGACATCTATTGTGCAATGACCACTGGCTTCCACTAGACTTTCAATCTCTTTGAATTAGATCTTTCCTTGTGCTTTGAGTGGGCGAGGTAGTGTAAGATGTGGTGCCAAGAGAAGCTGTACAGACTTCATGGGACTTCCTAGGTCCAGACAGCAGCTCTGTACCAGAGGAGCTTGCCGCTATGTGCATGCTCCTACTTACCTACTGCTGCCTGAACTGATGCAGTTTACAATTCATCTTCCCCGGTGTTTGCCTTTAAGCCTGGGCCATGTACTTCTATACTGTGCACACACTATGTGCTCTCAGCATGTAATCTAGCTGTACTCTCCGCTTATAGCTGCTGACATCTATTGTGCAATGACCACTGGCTTCCACTAGACTACAATACTTCGCTACTCCCTACGTCCCTCACGTGTAAAGTCACTGAGGAGCTAAGTTAGGTATTTCCCAAAAATACAATTATTGGGGAAGGAAACACAGGTATAGTTGGGGAAAATAAAATATAACTTTTAATGAATAAATGTTAAAAGACTCTCCAATGTGTGTATCAGTGTGTAAAAAGATATTAGAGACGTGGCACACTGTCACAAATGATAGTAAAAAAGGACTATTACGGCTCAGAGAGTGCACCCTGCATGAAGTGTTAGCAGGTGCAGGTTTTCTCAGTGGCCAGTAGGTCAGTGGCAGGTAGGTCTGTAGCGTATAGAGATACCCCCGTTGCCTTGTATTCTCATTTGTACCAGATAAGACAATTACGGAGATTGTTCCCTGCTCTTAGAAAAGTCCTTGTGAGCTACAATAACTAATGTCCTAACCACCTCTACGCGTTTCGCCCCTGATAGTGGGGCTCATCAGGAGAACCGCAGAGGATGAGATTACATAGAATGAATTTCTGTATTATAAATTCATTACGGACACAGAAAAATAAAAAAGGAGAACGCCGGCATTCGGATGGTGGGCGCCAGCGTATGATAGTCGTGTACTAGGCTATAGGCTATTTCAATGAGCAGACTATACTCATTACTCAGCCTCCCTCTGCTCTCTCCCTCTGCCTGTGTAATTTAGCAGCAGCAGGAAGTACAGGGGGAGGGGAGGCCTGCTCTGCTCATTGTAACAGCCTATAAAGCTACAGCACTAACGGGCCCTGAAAACAACCCCCAGAACCCTTCTTACGCATTAGCATAACTCTAAAAAAAAAATATATGATGATATTCTGTGATCTTTACAACTGATATGTAATGCTTGGCTATGAATTATTTATTTTCATAGTATGTCTAATTTCTTTGGTTGGATTGAAAGATTATGAATATTAATAGAATTATGTTCTGAGGCATGAAAAAAATTGTTGCTTATCCGGTAAGCATAGACCCAATGGAAGGACTCCAACCTATCATAATTAGTTACAATTAGAGATGAGCGAGCACTAAAATGCTCGAGTGCTCGCTACTCGGGTCGAACTTTTCCTGATGCTCGAGTGCTCGTATCGAATAACGAACCCCATTGAAGTCAATGGGAGACGAACATTTTTCACGGAAAGAACACATTGAAAGAACACTAAAGAAGAACACATTGCAGATGCTTGCAGATGTTTTCACTGAAAGAACACAGTGAAGAACACAGTGAAGAACACATGTTCCGTACATCTGCTTACTTATCTCAAGACACGCGGTGTTCTTCACAATAGTATGTGAAGAACGCTGTTCGGCACGCATGTCTTGAGATAAGTAATCAGAAGTACGGAACATCTGCAATGTGTTCTTCACTGTGTTCTTTCAATGTGTTCTTCACTTAAATTATCCTGTGTTCACTGTTTTCACTGTTTTCATTGTATTCTTCACTGTTCTTCACTGTGTTTCGTTAAGTAAATGCTCGTTCTCGAGCCAGCGAGATACTCGTCCGAGCAACGAGCCGTTTCGAGTACGCTAATGCTTGAACAAGCATCAAGCTCGGACGAGTATACTCGCTCATGTCTAGTTACAATATGTTATAACATAACACTTTGGAATACCCTTTTAAATTGTTTAAGATTCACAATGGCGCAGAGTAAGAGATGTGCATCTATTATTCTGCATTGGAATGCATCTCTACTACCACACGCAAATGTTGGGAAACTGAAAAATGTATTGGATTAGCAATTTGCATACTAATTCAAAAGAATTAATCAGACAAGACAGAAGAATTAAGAACAAAGTGAATCAATTTTTGCTGGAACAATTGGAAAAGGAAAGTAAAAGACATAGGGAAAGAATAATAGCGAACAAATTAAATGCTTAGTTATAATGATCTTGGAAAAAGCAAATTGAAAAATGGGACAAAAATTAAATCCACGTTTGGTTAATGTGATAAGGAATCTTAGTATAAGAACAATGTTGCTCATATTTTTCATATGTTAGTTTTTATGTGTAAGAACACTGAAAACGCAATAATTTCAGCCAAGAATATTTTAAAATATATCCCTCCTATATGTCTACTTATTTTATCCAATTTTTCTTTGATTCTGTAAATATAGGGGGTAATTTATTTAAGCTTCTATATTCCCCATTATAACAACTCTACAGTAAAGTTAGTATCGGAGTGTTCGGTTCGAGCCGTGGCGTATGAATTGATTGGCTGGTCAAGCGCCAGATATACTTAGAGGCAAGAGTCTCTTGGTATATCCACCGTGACCTGTGGAGCAAGATAAACATCAAACACATGATGCAGTTTGATAAATCCCCCAACTATAGAAATAAATGATTAATTAAAGGATTGGAATTTGTATTGCTGCATAAATCAAATATTTTCATCCCTAAATTGACTGGTCTACTGAGATAACTTAGTCTCCTGATAGAAACACCTCCTCCCGATTGTCTACTGATATTAAGCTATTAAACTTGATGTAAAGGATCATCTGATATTGATGACCCAAGGACAGATCATCTGTATTTTAAACCCAGAAAACATTTTATTCAATTTCAGCCCTTAAGCTATTTTTTCCACCTCTATTCCCAGTAAAACCAAAGAGATCTGATCGAATGTGCTTGCTGCAAGCACTCAAATATTATATTTTCACATGAAGTGTTGCCCTCTGGTTTTTATGTGTGTTTGTCAGATGTTTTTATCACATACAGAAATACAAGTTCAATCATATTATGAGTAACAAAAGCTTTCATTGACAGTTAGAATGAGTTACTGCAGCAAGTCAGTATTTGCAGTGTTGCCCCTTCTTCTTCAGGACCTCTGCAATTCTCCCTGGCAGCTCTCAATCAACTTCTGGACCAAATCCTGACTGATAGCCGTCCATTCCTGCACAATCACTGATTGCATTTTGTCACAATTTGTTGGTTTTTGTTTGTCCACCCGTCTCTTGATGATGGACCACAAGTTCTCAATGGGATTAAGATCTAGGGAGTTTCCAGGCCATGGACCCGAAATCTCTATGTTTTGTTCCCTGAGCCATTTAGTTATCACCTTTGCTTTATGGCAAGGTGCTCCATCATGCTGGAAAAGGCATTGTTGATCACCAAACTGCTCTTGGATGGTTGGGAGAAGTTGCTCTTGGAGGACATTCTGGTACCATTCTTTATTCATGGATGTGTTTTTTGGCAAGACTGTGAGAGAGCCGATTCCCTTGGCTGAGAAGCAACCCCACACATGAATGGTTGCAGGAGGCTTTACAGTTGGCATGAGACAAGACTGGTGGTATCACTCACCTTGTCTTCTCCGAACAAGCTTTTTTCCAGATGTTCCAAACAATCAGAAAGGGGATTCATCAAAGAAAATGACTTTACCCCAGTCCTCAGCAGTCCATTTCCTGTACCTTTTGCAAAATATCAGTCTGTCTCTGATGTTTTTTTTCTGGAGAGAAATGGCTTCTTTGCTGCCCTCCTTGACACCAGGCCTTGCTCCAAGATCCTCCGCCTCACAGTGCGCCCAGAGAACCAATGATTCCAGGCACCAGCCTCCTTTTAAAGTGTCCAGTGGTGTGATTCTTACTTAATTATGACAGATTGATCTCCAGCCCTGTCCTCATCAACACCCACACCTGTGTCAATGGAGCAATCACTGAAATTATGTTAGCTGCTCCTTTTAAGGCAGGCCTGCAATGAAGTTGAAATGTGTTTTGGGGGAAAAAGTTCATTCTCTAGGCAACTATTGACTTTGCAATTAATTGCTGTTAAGCTGATCACTCTTTATAATATTCTGGAGTATATGCAGAATATATATATGCAGGGGTATGCTGTTGGATGATGTATATTTAGGGGGAGGTCTGCTATACTACATTTTTATGGGGCCACTTCTGACAACTTATGTATATGTGAGGGGGTTTCTGCTCTGCTACTTTAATTAGTGATCTGCAGTTTTACATATAAATTAATGGGGGTACTGGTTCGCTAAATATTAATGAATTTCTCCTGGTGCTGCATATAAATTAGTGAGGGGGCAGTGGTATTGCACAACCAGTGCCTTATACCTTACTGCACCACGGCTACAGTCGTAGACAGCACCTGGCAGCCTAAGCGCTGGTACTTGGCAAAATTGGAGCAATGGGCAGTTATTCTTCTGCCAAACTAAGAGCAGTGGCGCACTGTTTCACCCCAATCACAGTTGGTGCTGCACTGGCACCCCTTTATGCAGTACCCCTGTGCACTTCTTTCTAGCCTGTGTCTATCTTTTATTGTCACTAGTGTATTTTGTACTGTATCTTTTTAACCTTATGTAATGTAAGAACGTGCCTGTCTTCAGTATGTATGTAACCGTAAAGTTGAGCCTGTCTCTGTGTGTAACACCTGCTGGAACACTTATAAAGTTTAATAAGGATTAATAAAGTACTATAATATTGTATAAAGAAGAATTGCCATTTGTGCAGAGTCTATTTGGGATGAAGACCAAGACTGACCAGTCTAGCCAATGTGTAGAGTATATATGGTGCTGCATTTATATATGTGTGTTATGCATATATAGTCAGTGGCCCAAATTTATCAAAACTGATTAAAACTGCCTTTGTGCAGTTTTCACCATAGTGTTCAATTATCTGGCGCTATTGGTGCTGCTACAATATAAATAAATATCTTGCACACCGCACGCAAGCTAAGCCCATGCTAAACATGTTGGGGGGCTTTAGTAGCAAGTTTTAATTAGCAGGGTTAACCTATTTCGTGTATGAATTAGAGTGGAGGAGTTTCACAATCAGTGATAGTAGTGCATGGTGCGTTTGTGCTCTATTAGGTGTATGATGTGACTGGGAATTTGACTGTCTGAATGCAGGGTGGTGGAGCCCAATGCTGCACCACCCTACAGTTGCTGACAGTGTAGCTCAGCACTAAAGCCAGTGAAAGATACGTTCAATCATCTACTATACTTATCGCTACTGTGGGTTACTCCATTGAGCTAATATATGTAATACTGGGTGACCCCGTTTGGACCCCTGTAGGGTGATAGTGTGATATAAACACTTCCCTAATAACCCACCTGGATGTTATAGTGGAAAAAATTCTGCTGATCTGACCCGGAGGCACTGACAGCACTTTGTGGGTTTAGACATCTGTACAGTCAAAATAACACACCCTACATTGAACATACATAACTCACCTGATATATAGAGTGACTCACGTGCTACTACGATCTGCTGCACTAATACAAATACGTTACATATGTCATCTAGTCTGGTTATCCGGTAAACCAGTACTAGCACAACCATACGCGTTGTATAAGTGTTACCCTGTGTTTTTAAGTGCATCGTTTATGTACATACTACAAATAAAAGCTAAGTTTTACCTCGTGGTTATGGTGCCTTTGGGCTGATTAGCCCCCTCTTGTAATTTTTCAAAATAGTCTACCAAGTAGAGATCCCCCTTTTTTCTTTTCTGTCATGGAAGAAATATATCTACAATATACTGCAATACAGTATATAAATGATCAGTACCAGGGACGGATTAGGACTGAAATGGGCCCCTTCAAGTCTGGAAATCACTTTCTACATATGATACTAGAATAAAGCTTCTTGGGGGTGGAGGATACACCCTTTTGTCCTGCCTTCAATCTACAGTTTCAGGATCTTTGTATGACCTTTATAGGTACCAAAATGGCTCTTGTGTATATTTGTATTGAGAGCAGGAAGAGATGTATCAGGATTTCCTGGGTGAAGGCCCTTCTCAGCATTAAATTTGGTAGGTGGGCCCCCTAGATGACTTGAACACCAGGCTACCACCCAAGCCACCTGTATGATAATAAAGCTTTGATCATTACCCTAGGAAGCCTGAAATAATAATTAAAAATTTCAAAAAATATTTTTTAAAATGTCAAATTAAAATCACACATAAAAATAAAGAAGCCTCAAAAATATTGTTTAATCTTTTAAAATATAAAAATAATCCCAGCGATAACAGAAAACAGCACCTCAATGTCCGTATCGTCACTTGCCACCATTTGGCCTTTTTAATCAAAAGTGATCAAAAGTTTCAATAGTTTTTAATTTGGTATCATCGAAAACGTCATCCCATCCTGAACCACCTTACACAGCTCTGAACACTGCAGTATAAAAAAAAGTTACAGGTGTTAAAATATGGTAACGCAAGGCATTTTCTTTAATACAAGGTTTTTAAATTTATTAAGGTTATCATGAAGGTATTAAGACTTAACTAAACTATATCAATTTAGTATCTCTGTGATCACACTGATGCAAAGAATAAAGGTGAGGTGTCATCTGAACCACACATTGAAAGCCACAAAAATAAGGTTTCCCAGTATATGGTACAGAATATTAGATAGTGCCACTATAAAATACAACTAGTCTTGCAGATAACAAGCCTTATAGCTTTATAAATGAAAAAAATAAACAAGATATGGAATGTGGAACGAGAGGAGGGAAAAACAAAAAACTTGGTCTTGAATGGATAGAAAAAATATACCGCTACAGTTTTCCTTTACCATTTCTCATGGCTAGACACCTCTAGATCACATAATGAGGCACATTTTGTTAAATACTATCTATCCATACAGTAATTATCTATGTACTTACCCAGTTACTGGAAATTGGAATATTTATCCACTCAAGAGCTAGAATAAATAGCCACATCCATAAATATAAAGATAAAAAACCTTAAATGTTTATTCATTGGATTTAAAAATAAAACTATTATAACAGATATAGAAGACACAAATAAGCAGAAGCAACAACAATCTGGACATTCTTGTCAAGAGGGCACCATAGCGTCAGTCTGGCATGTTCTATCCCTTGTAACCTTACATCTGATGTGCAAAGCAAATAGAAATATTGATAGACAATGATGTTGACCTTTAGATCTTGTCAGTTTGGTTGTATACTAGCCCTGGCATTATCAATGTGCTTGTAACTTATATGTCACATCCAAATGTGCTAAACTAAACAGCCTCTATTATTCAAGCGTGTTTATGGACTGTGCACTCAATAATATAAAGCATACTGACAGCTGTGGCTATTCTGTCCATATAGATATAGAAATAGTAAAAAGGCATCAAAAAAATCTAAAGAGCCTTCCAGCTACTCACAGTATTCACAGTAATCCTAGGACCCACCAAATTAATAAAATAGATCTTTAAGTCAATTGGTTTTAAGTTTTAAGAGAGAAACATATTCAAAATATTTTGCAAAAACCTTGACTATTTACATCAAAGACATACTTCCATTAGTTTTATACTTATAAATATAGTAATGCTATTGTCAACTGCCATTGATTGATTGATTGATTGATTCCTGATTGTCAAGGGGCATCCAAAAAGCAAGTAGTCAAAAAGTAGTCTTCCCATTGTATATGGTACTGATTAGACATTGAAAGGAAATCAATCACTAAAAAAAAAAAAAATCTAAGGTTACTCACCTGCTCTTGATGTTGATCTCAGCGCTTGTCTTCGCTAGTCTCGACAAGCCGGGATCACCTAGAAAAGAAACTTATAATTAGCAACCACCAGGAACGCAACTGTGCTCTAGGACACTAGGGCAGGAGTTACTCTGAGTTGTCAGGCCCGTCAGTGTTAGTGTAGTACGGTGATCAAAGGCTCCTTTTATTAACTCCTGAGGTCCTACAAGTGAACCACAACCCCTGAACCACTGCTCCTTTCTTTAATTTGTTGTAAGATGACCATTATAGTACTGATCATTTTTATTTATGTTACCCTGCTGCTATATATGTCTGTAATTCTGTGACAAAAGTTTTCTTTTTCTTTTTCTCTTTCTCTACACTTCATTATTGCCTTACAATTGTTATTCCCTTACCTTTTCCAAAACTTTCCATCAATGCTGAATCTGTATAATTTGTTGCCACGTCTGATTGCCAGTGTTCGTGAGTGATCTGAGTCATCAACAAATTGTAGGAATAATCTGATCACAAATAGTTATATTAGATTCTTTAAATGTATGCTGATTAAATAATATGTTGCAATATAAGAATGCAGAGCTGTTTATTGTATATTTCACCTTTTTTGTGGGAGTGGATTTTGAACAAAAAGCTAGACATCTTTTTAAAAAAGAGGAGTTTCTAAACAAAAGATTGTAAACCTGAAGAGTAAAACAGTAAAACACAATCACTATTTAGTGGAAAATAGTACTGTCCTGACCATGACACTGGACAAATCCATCTCATATGTTTGTCATTTTTTTAACAACATGCTGGTGTCATATTTATATACTCGAGTATAAGCCAAGGCCGCCAATTTTACAGCCAAAAACAGGGAAAACCTATTGACTATAAGTCAAGGGTGGGAAATGCATTGGTCACAGCCTCCCAGAACATATCCAGCCAGCCACCAGTAGTATATAGCCAGCCCCCCCTTGTAGTATATATTCAGCCAGCCCCCCATAGTATATAGCCAGCCAGCCCCCAGTAGTATATAGCCAGCTCCCTGTAGTATATAGCCAGCCCACAGTAGTATATAGCTAGCCCCTTTTTGTACACAGCCAGCCCCCTTTTGTTTACAGCCAACCCCCTTCAGTATACAGCCAGCCAGCCCCCTTTAGTATATAGCAAGCCCCCTTTTGTATACAGGTAGCCACCTTTCATATACAGCCAGCCAGCCCCCTTTTATATACAGCCAGCCCCCAGTTTGCCCAGCACATAAAAAATAAACTTACATACTCACCTTCTGGCATCCCCGATGCTCGGTCCGGCTCCCTAATGCTCCTAATGTCTGGCATGGCTCCCCGATGCTCAGAGCAGCTACTCTTCTATCTTCTCTCTGCTGTAACAGCCGGCAGAGTGCATGGCCACTTCTCTGCCCTCTGCTGCAGAAGAAAGAAGACATAAGAGGAGCTGTGCTGAGCATCGGGGAGCCATGCCAAACATCGGGGACGCCAGAAGTTGAGTATGTAAGTTTGTGGATTGAGATAAAAGAAAAATGCAGGTTACATTTATATATTTAATTGCAATTAAACTATACAATACACAAAAGAGATTAAATATACAGTTGACATATTGTAAATTACAAGTAGAGTATAAGAATTATAAGCAATCAATTGAAAGTTAATTAAGCTGTGTTGCAGCATTTGGGGGTGGGGGTGCAGACAACACTTTTAGATTCTTCTTGCCTTTTGATGTGATCTTGTGTTGTAATAATCCCCCAGGACAAGAACAATGGCCAAGGGGTGCATTTGCTTCTAAGGGTTGTGTAGGTACACACTCCCATCCCTAGACAGGTGTATGTAATTCCTACAGCCTGGATCAGCTCAACATTCTCCGATGAATTCTTCTGAATTTTACAATGGGAAGTCAAAGGACTATGGTTCCGGATCCATCAGACAATCAGAATCTCAAGTATCTTGAGACTGAACATGACCTTCTTACTATTCTTCCATTAAGAGTACTGTATATCTCCTCATTTGAGGCCTGCTAGGGCAGGCGGGAGGTGAGGGATAGTACTGTTTTATGTAATGCACTGAAATGTACATGGAAATACCTGGCATATGCCTAATTTGCTGTGTACTTAAAGATTTTCATCCCACCCTACATGAGGGTACTGTTAGTTTAGTGATATAAAAGCTTCTCAATGTGTCCTTTTAGTGCCTGACAACCTGCAGTTCCCAAATACCAACTCAGTGGATACACATAGCAGCGCATATGGTCTTACATGTATTATAATAATATGTAGATATATTAGTAGTTTTGGATTAATTATGACTTATCTCTTTATATGTATTGGTGCTACAAAGTCAAAATATTGTGTTATAATATAATATAACACTGAAGGAAAACAAAATTCGAGATGTATAAATACTTCTTATTGGCGCTGTAAACGGGATTGAGGTTGATTTAGCAAATTTGCAATACGAAACCATTTTATTTTCCATTTATGTAGAAAAATCATCTAGAACATGCTGTATTCTCCATTTCTGATTTATGTACAGAAATTCTGCCAGCAACATCCTTGGCTCTAGAAAAATCCATTTACGCCTTTTAACTTGTTGTCAGCAAAATCCTTGGCACTGAGAAACACAAAGTCTCAAGACAGAGTAGCGGTACTTGTCTTGCATGAATGCGGTCTCTCTTTTAAATAGAAAGTTGTATATGTTTTATGTTTTTTGAATATTATTGGTGAAATTCAGCATGATAATAATTTTACAGTCTGCTACAGATTTAAGCATCGGTAGTATTCCCTAAAATCCATACAACTCTTTTCAGCAATGTATGAGTATGGTTTTATTCACTATTCACTTGTCTTATGCTGAATGGTGTACCAAAAGCCTAGCTACGTATATCCTTATAGCCGTATTTTGCCTATTTGTTCAGGATTTTTACTTTCATTGCAACATTTGTTTGGAAAGTTTATAACATCCCATTAAGGAAACTATTTTAATTTATGGCATTTTCAAATAGGAGATACAGTGATTTAAAATCCTGCTTTAACCATAGCAAATTGCTTTGAATGTGTTTTCAACAAACTGGCAGCTTTCTTTAACAAATAGGTTGCTGCTAATGTGCCCTGTCTTTAACTTCAAGATATTGGGGTACATTTACTTACAGGATGACTAGTGTCCGTCTAGTGTCCGTCTATAATGCAGTGTGCAGTTATTCACTAAGAGTTCACAATCTTTTTTGTGGTGCACTTTAAACATAGGGCTTACAACACAATTTAAAAGTTAAATCCCACGCTCAGTCTGAATCAATCAGACCGTCTGTTGACACATCCCCCTATTTGTGTCGCATGGAAGCTAGCGCAGCTGCGCAACAAAATCATAGCACGCACACAGTCACAGTACACAGACTTATTAAATACCTGTGTAAGCTGTTTTAGCCTCATAAAAGGTGCACAGTCCCTCAAAAGTGTGCAGCGCGACCCTTAGCAAATGAGCCCCATTATGTGTAGTAATCCCTGCACCATACATAGTACAATACAGAAGCTGTAACTCGGGAATGACACTCAGTATGCTGCCAGCATCAACGGGGGTCATTGAAATAAACTTCTTAAAGAGGTATTCCAGGAATCAGCATAATTCATATACAAGTGGGCACTCAAAATATAGGCTAATATGTAATTAGTTGTTATTTAAAATTTTGCTCCCCTTAGCAGAAAATGCTGGTGACATAGACTGTAATGGAGAATTAAAATCTTACCGGCCCTTTAATCAGTCCGTTAATTTCCTCCGCGCGGTCCGTTGCAGGACAGAAGATGGCCACCGGTCACATGCCCACATCACATGTCCTGCACCTGCCTGGGCAGGTCATGTGATCACCACTATGTTTGGCTGTAGTTGGTTGGTTGCAGGCTATCCAGTATGGACAGTGTTGTGGTGATGGCAGTTACACATCATTACTATGGTAACAGAGCAAGAAAGTATGTTATATCATCACTGGGAGCAGAGCATAAGTGGTAGGAGGAGTTACTGAGAACCAAAGGATCATGGGACTTGTATTTTCCAGTGGTGGCCATCTTGGTGATAACTCCACCTACTTTAGAGAGGCCATAAAATGTTGTGAATCATAAAATCAAACAATTTAAGCTCCGTTTTGTGACTAATGACATTGAGTATTGTTGTATTCATTTGTTTATATCATCATGGGTTTTTGTGTCAGACGTTCATATTCCCGGAATACCCCTTTAAGTTAAATAAGTGTCAACTTTCTGCATAAATGACGTTCATGCCTATCAGTAATTAATTTGCATAAACTGTTACTTGACCTACTATAAAATTACACACATGATATGTATCTTTAGTCAAAAATGTTAAAATTTACAATACTCAGATCCTCTCATGATGAAATTTAATTTGTGTTCTGTTTCTCTCCTAAACCCCATTTCACCAACATGGATTTGTGGTCACTCTCCCCACATCTGTCACACTTGGGGAGGGAAAGTGTGTGTAAAAGTTTCTTGGAAGAGTCTGTGGACCCTCTGGACCCCCGCAGGAGATGGTATGAGGCCCGCGGTGGCAGCCAAGGTAGTACGGCAGGAAACAGTCCAAACCTCAGATGACAGCAGGAAACACGGAGGAATACTGATGATGCTGGCACGGATTGTAGATTCCACTGGCCAGCAACCCTGGAAGGCACAACAGGACAGGAAACCTGGAAGGCACAGCAGGTCACAGGAATGGCAGAGACACAGAGGAACACTGGTAACGCTGGAACACAGAGGAACACTGGAAACACAGGGAACCCTGGAGGGCTTTCTCTTAGCAGGAAATGATGCTGAAGATCCGGCAGGGAGTGAAGGGAGGTGCCGGATTTGTAAGAGCCAATCAGGAGGACGCTGGCCCTTTAAGTCTTAAAGAGCCAGTGCACGCGCGCCCTTGCAGTGGGAGCGCACGGCCTAGCAGGAGTACAGTCAGGAGCGTGGAGTGGGACAGCGGCAGCAGGGACCGCGGCACATAGAGGGGCATGGGCGTGCCTGCGATCCGCGACAAGGATCATGGGTGCATCTGTGGCAACATCTATCTATACAATACTTTTTTTTAATGCAAAGCTTTAGATTTTTTTAAGCCCTAACCAAACCATTTAATTTGGTATCTCTATGATCATACTGACCCAAAAATAAAGCAAATGTGTTATATGAACCACACAATGACAGACGAAAAATTAAGCTAATCAGAAAACATCACAACTGCATTGGTTTGCTATTTTCATCACATTTGGATTGTTATCTAGTTTCCCAGTAAATGGCACAGAATATTAAATAGAAAGTACAGTTTGGCCCGCAAATAACATTTACTTTAAAATCAAGTAAGAACTTACACTTGCCATTCTACAGCACTCTGTTACAGCATAGCACCTCTCGCCCCCAACTATCTTCATTTGTGGACAAAGACTCATCCAGAGGCTGTACACATGCCTCTCAACAATCTCACCAGTGCAACTCTTTTTGTCCCTTTATCATCTGAGGTTGAGAGGTAAGTGTATGTGATGCCACAGCTGGGTGACTGTATACACATAGAGGGGTCATTTACTAAGGGTTGTGCTGCTCACTTTCGTCGGACTGTGCATCTTTTTCAGGGATTGCACAGGTATTTAAGAAGTGTCTGTGCTGGGATTTTGACGTATGCAATCCTTTTGTGGCGCAGCTGCGCTGGCTTCAATGCGACACAAATTAGGGGGCATGCCGTCAGACGATCTGACTGATTGAGACTGTGCGCAGTATTTAGGATTTAACTTTCAAATTGTGTCGCAAGCCTTAGCACTTAGATGCACCACTAAAAAGATGGTGAACTCTGTCGGACCTGAACGGGCAAGCGGCATATACGTGATATCGGGCGCAGAATCTTAGTGAATAGCGGCACAGTGCATTATCGTCGGACAATGCACTCTCTGTCAACTCCCAGTGACTGTGGAGGAACCACACTGCTCTGGAGCGCAGGAGAAAGTAAATGTAAGTCTTCTCTGCTTTTTAGAACCCCCAGAGTCACTCTTTAAAAATAATCTGAAATCTCTAAGGATAAATTATGCACAAGCAGGACGGTTCATTTTTAAGGCAGCAAATAAGTTAAGATATTACATATTCAGGTAAATCTACATGGATATGTAAAACTATAAATTTTGCTGCATTTCCAGTGTCATTATACTGGACATTGTTAGCGTTATAAATGATAAATCATGTGTAAATACTGAAGCATTCAAAAGAGGAAATGCTTAAACAAGTCGCCTGGTTAATTCTCTGAAACTATCTACAGTATAGCATGGAGTAAGTGGGTTGATGAATTTGCTCTTTGCACAGCTTGATTAATGGAACCATAAAAGAAAATCACCATAGCATGCTAAAATAAAGGTTGATAAAAGAAATCTTAAAATGTTAATATATTTACTTTTTTTCCATCTGTTCTTTGGTTATTTACTTCTAATGATTGTGTAATGTTCTTTGATTACAACAAGCTGTTTACTTGACTGAAAAGTTGAGTTGCAAATTAGATTTAAAACCTTTAATGCTTTACACCAAAAACACAATCTCTTAAGAAAATTCATACATAAAGAATATTTAAAAAACAGCTTCATCCATAAGTTGTGTGAACTCATATCAAATTAGTTTCCTTTTATTGCATTTTTGCATTTTACTTTGTAATTTTACTCAGTAAAAAGTAAATGTATTTATACAGTGGCTCATTGGCTAGCAATACAGCCTTACAATACTGGATGACCCTCCAATTCCAATCAGTTTAAGTGCATTGCAAAACTCTTGGTCTACCATGGCAATATAGTACTATATTATACTGGGGGATTTATTAGTAAAATAGGAGGGTCCCCTTAGATAATTTTACAATTGCCCCCCTGCTTTTTTAGTACTCCTGGTTATGTCCAATCAGACAGAAGAAATAAAGTAAATGGGATAGATGAAAGGGTCAGTAACTCGCCTCTTAAAATAATGTGAACTGCATCTGCCCTTCTGCATAATAAGTGACTCTCTTTTATGAGTGCCTCTCTCTCACTCTCAGTTGCTTGATGCCATCTCCGATGGCAGTAAGCGTGACCTGGACAGCAAGCGTGACCTGGTCATGTGACACGGGGGCATAGAGATCCACTCTGCCTTCTGAGTTGTGGCTGCACAAGGATAGTACACCAGGCTGATTGCCAATTTACACAAGTGATATGGGTGAGTAAAGGTACTATCAATTCCTCAAGTGAACTGTCCCTATTCTATGGTGGGAACGTGGATGGCCTGATGTATTTTCCCCCAGGGGACTAAGCTTTTTTCTGGGGGATATCTAATAAAGGTTATTTTTTAATTTTGTACAGTCAAGCTTTCCTATCCTTCCCAGTTTTGGTATTATTACACAGAGTTTAAAAGATACAAACTCAAGCTTTAATCTTTCTTACAATAAAAAACTTTGAACACAGTGGGGCTCAGTTACTAAGGGCTTTGCGCCGCACTTTTGTCGGACTATGCACATTCTTCTAGGCTTAAACGGCTTGCACGGTTTGCATGGGACCCTTTTGTGCAACACAAATTAGGGGATGTGCCGTCGGTCGGTCCGGCTGATTCGGACCAAGTGCCGTACTTAACTTCCAAATTGTGTTGAATGCCCTATGTTAAAGGTGCACCACAAAGAAGATGGTAAACTTAGTCAGGCCAGTGCGGTGAAGCAACAGATTCGATATTAGTGAATTGCCGCATGCAGCATTACACCTGGAAATAGCTCTTTTAGTGCATTTTCCAAATTTCAAAGTAAATGTGCCCCAGTATACAGAACCTATTGGGCAGGGATTGCTGTTTCACCACTTCTTGTTCCATACTGTAGGCATTTCCCCAGCTAATAATGATTGACCTTTCTTTGCTGCCCCCTTTTTACAGGAACAGTACTAGAATTTTCATCTTTTTTCAGGGGATGTCCACCTTAGCAATCTGTTTCCTAGTGCCGAGTCTCTCAATGACTAGATGATTGATGGTGTGTTGCCAAGACCCCCACAGTTACTTGTAATTAGTGTACAAGACTTTGCTTACACAGCACCACATTGAAATCAATGAGCTGTCATTTAATATCAATGAATGTAGTAGTCCAGGCCAAGAAATACTATTAAGCACCCAAATATAGTGATTTCACATATGAATATATGAGAGCAGCACTCCGTGTTAAGTAGTATTTATTCAAGCACAGTGGAAAACATGCAACGTTCGGCTAGCTCAATGCAGCATTTTCAAGCAATGTGAAAGATACAAGGCGGGTTTATATCCACGCGCGGATATGAGATTCATCAGCAATATAAACAAACAATCAGGTTATGTGATACATTTTAACAGTATACAAAGACATATAGTAATAGCGTGACGTGTCTAGTGGTGCATATCATAATATAAGTGACCAATAATAATATTTAGAAGGAACACCATATTACGCCTTAATAAATAACGGATATGAGCACAGTCACAGGGTTGCTTGGCAACCGTGCCAAACGCATAAATGCATGTTACACGCAAGATCTCTCGGGTCCCCTCCAGATCAAGCGGCCTTGTCGTCCCGGCGTAACGGCACTTACCCAGTCCCGTGCACATAGCAAGTCGGTTTCATCGCTGTCCGAGCTCAAGCTGCGGGGCTGTATGAAACTGGTTTAAGCGGCGCTCGGAGGGTCATGTGCCACAGCAGGATCTCGCGGATTATTCGTGACGGCGCGGCCATTCTTTGTTGGGAAAACCGAGCGTAGCCAGTGAAACTGTGGGGTACACTGCAGTAGGTGTCGGAAACGTGTCTCAGCAGAATTATAAGGTAGTCACTTGGAATGAGCTGTATCTCAAGGTCACTGGATCAGTGGCCATGGTGCCTATAACTTTTTGGCACTCGTTAGTCCAGCGGCATTGTCATGGACACCAGGGTGGAGTCAGTCACCCTCCTCGGACCTGCCTACACTGCCATTGCCACACAACAGACCTATTTTGGTGTCCCCATAGGTTGTTGTTTACATACTAGCGTGAGGCAAAAAAAATTGAAATCTGGACATGGCTCTGTAAAAAAGTATAGGGAATATAGAAGGCGTTTCATGTGATTGACTATCCGTAAACAGTGAAGATCGTGTCTAAGAAATAAAAAATAAAAATGACATCCATAGTCAAAAGATAAAGAAAACAAATGTCAATCAACTTAAAGTGATGAAATGCAATACACATAATGGGCAAGGAATTAGGGCAAACTCAATTCAAAATGTTTCACATTAAAGTCTAATTTTAACCTTGGGTTGTAAGGAGTGAGTTTGAGTCATGCGATCGCACACACGTTTTAATAATTTTTGTCGGTCACCGCCTCCTAGGAGGGGGGACATGCATCAATGATACTAAACTTAGATGATGTATTTTGTGACCCAATTCGGAGGAGAGTGTCGTGGGACTGGAAGATTCCAGTTTGGCGCGTTATTGATGGAGAACGATATATGTAATCGTTCCGGCATCGGTGGTAGTCTCACCTACATAAATTTTTGGACACAGGGCAAGTCAGTACGATATAACATGGTTCGTGATCTAACAGGTGAGATGGTATTTAATGGGGTATGACTCTTTTGTTACAGGGTTTTTGTAAATCTTTACCCTTCATCATGTAGCTGCATTTTCAATTTTGCATGGGTGACATCTGGTTTTAGTGACATGCTAAATTGGTTCTGGGGTTTAGTGAGCATTGGTCCCTTAAGAGTCTTAGACCGGTTGTATGAGAATAGTGGAGGAGATTTAAACCTCAATTGTATTGTGATGGTGGGAAAGAATCGACCATGTTTTCTGGATAACCGACAAGTGATTGCATTGCTATGTGTCCCAAACGTGGATACGAAGGTATCCGCTTACAGGCAGTTTGTCCCTTATCTTGGGAGTAGAGTAGTAACTGTTTGTCCAGAACCCTTTACTGTCTCTCTATGTTTCGAGACCAGGCGTTGTGGGTACCTCTGGAAACAAATTCTCAGACATCTCATTGAGTCTTCTCTCTGTGTGTGAGGGATCATCAACAATTCCTGCGAACCCTGATCATTTGACTCAGAGGAGTAGAGAGTCCAAGTTCTCTTAGGGTGTGCACTGTCATAGCGGAGGAAGATTATTGCGATTCAGTGGCTTTTTTAACATATAGGTCAGTTTTCAATACTATTACCATCGTATATATACAGTGGTGTCTAGAAATTGGATACTCATGTGGGACAATGTTTTGGGTGAATTTGATTGTCAGGATTCAGAGGTTTAATGGTCACAAAAGAGATTAAAATTATCAACAACTGTCGGTCCACAACCAGAAGATGTCGTCGATATAACGCCACCATCTAAGACGTGCTCAAAGAATGGTGACGGAGATATCCGACGATCCTCATGTCTGACAGTAATATGTTAGCATAAGGGGGCAGTTCGCCATTGCTGTCCCGCGTAATTGCAAAGTTAATATCATCGCGAACAGGAAGTAATTGCATGTCAAAATAATCTAAGTAAACCTAAAGTAAATTCCTGGCCATCACGGGAGATGGGAAGTGGAATCTAGGCCCTTCTTGTGCAAAGGAGGCCTCTGGTCATGGTTTAATGCTCGTTATAGGAATCGTAACATCTAATGAGCTAGAATAGCTTCGGAGAGGGATCTTCTAGTTCATGATTTGTTAAGAAAGTCAGATGTGTCTCTGATATGATTTTTGGCAGATGTAGCAAACCACATAGAATTTTGTCTACATACATGGCCGCAGGAGACACATAGCGAATTCCTGCCAGATACAATGGGCTGCCCGGAGGATGCATCAGGTTCTTGTGTTATCTTTGGCAGGCAGTACAAGACGGGTAACCGGTTTCTCAGGAATGAGGAATTATGTGTTTGGCTTTTGTCTATAAATGTCTACAGCAAAGCGTTGTTACAAGAATATCATCTCTTCAAATCCAGGGAAGAGGATTCCTAAGACAATTTGTGGTCAACCGCTGGTCTGTGTCTGAAAACGGCTACGAATTTCATCAGATATTAACACGATCCATGACCACAATGGCACCGCCTTTATCGGGGGTTTTAACCACCAATCTGTGGTCATGGATCAGTTCGGTTAAGTGCCTGTCTGCAGGACGGGACAGGTGTTACGCCCCTAGGTTGGTCAAGCATTCTCAATTAGAGTGTAGTGCTGTTACTCTTTTTAATGGCTGCCATAAAAGTTCTACTGCACAAGAGTAACAAAGGGCATGATGTCGCTTTATAAACAGCCCAAATTTTTATAATAAATCAGATACATTGGCTACACCGCCAGAAGGGAGGTCCGTGTTGCTGGGAAAACCAAATCTTAAGTTTAATTAATCTAAAAAAACGGGCTAATTCGGCCTCAAGTTGTAACCAACTCTACCCGTTCGATGGTGGCAGAAAGATAGTCCCTTATAAGCAGTTCCAATTGATCAGATAAAGAATGGAAGAAATCTTTACCACCAAAGTCCTTGGATGAAGTAGATTATTTTTTCTGAGTCATTGTCTTCGGAATTCTGCCGCTCTGGTCATGGGGCTGTTCAGTAGAGGGGAATTTCCTGTGGCGCCTACCCCCTCGGCGGGGTGTTACCTTCGCCTCCTCCTATTCAGGCGAGGTTCGCCCCACTTCTAAAAAGACGAACTTTGTGTTGAACTACTTTTTTTTATTGGGGTTGCGGGATAAGATCTGGGTCCTTTCTTTCTGGGGTCTAGGATTGATATAATTCTTGTCGTTTTGTCGTCAATTTGCCAGTTGTAGACCTGCACCGATTGTAGTCCTCACAGTCTCTATGCACGTTGTGGACGTTTGGTCTCTTCTTGTTCCTGTGTTAAATCTAGAGAACACCTGTGTAGCCTTTACTCTATACAGGTGAAATCCGTGGGGTCCATCAGTTGTGTTGTGTGCGATTCATGTGACAATACTTCTGTGTGGTCGTAGTAATTTTCTTTCTGTAGGAAGTCAATAGGAGCAATATAAATCACATGCATATTTATTCGTTATGCCTTAAAGGCGTGACAGAATCCGTGTTTAGTGGGAAAACAAGTTGGTCTAGGTGAGTCGTAAAGCCTCTGGTATGTATTTTTTACGATAATATTCACCTAATAGGATAGATGTAAATTAATGTGATGAGTTTTCTGGATTCAGTTTCACAAAGAGTCTTTTTAGTCGATTTTTGATGGAACACTTAAGAATGCGTGTATCTCCCAGCGAACCGCCCAAAACGATTTACATCTTCATCGTTGTAAGTAAAAACCACGGGTGATGGGGTTTCAGAAAGAGAACATATAGGTTTTCGCTCACGTGCACCGCTCCGGAGTCCATAATGAAGCACAAAGAAAGATGAGGGCGGCACAGTGAAGTGGATTCAGTCCGCGGTGGGTGCAAGTCTTTGGGCCTGACTCAAGGCACCAGAAGTATCCAGAAGAAGTAGCAGGAGGCAGCACTCCGTATTAAGTAGTATTTATTCAGCACCAGTGGCAAAAACATGCAACGTTCGGTAACTAATGCAGCCATTTTCAAGCAATGTGAAAAGTGAACAAGGCGGTTTATATCCACCGCAGGATATGAATCATCAAGCCCAATTATAAACAAACAATCAGTTTAGTGTAACATTTAACAGTATACAAAGACATATAGTAAAGCATTGTCCGTGAGTGGTGCTATATCATAATATAAGTGACACCAATAATAAAGATTTAGAAGAGAACTACATATTACGCCCTTACTAATAACAGGTTATGAGCACATGTCACAGGGTTGCTTGGCAACCGTGCCAAACGCATAAATGCATGTTCCACACGGCAAGATCTCTTCGGGTCCCCTCCAGATCAAGCGGCCTTGTCTGTCGCGGTAACGGCCTTACCCAGTACAGTGCCATAAATATGCAGCGGTCGATCGGTCCGAGCTCCAAGCTGCGGGGCTGTATGAAACTGGTAGCGGCACTCGGTGCGTCATGTGCCACAGCGATCTCGGGATTATCTCCCGTGACGGCGCGGGCCATATTTGTTGGGGAAACCCGAGCTAGCCAGTGAAACTGTGGGGTAATGAGGTAGGTGTCGGAAACGTGTCTCACGAATTATAAGGTAGTCACATTGGGGATGAGCGTATTCTCAAGGTCACTGGACAGTGGCCATGGTGCCATAACTTTTTGGCACTCGTTAGTCCGAGCGCATTGTCATGGACACCAGATGGAGTCACGTCACCCTCCCGGATTCCTACACTGCCATTGCACACAACACCACCTATTTTGTGGTCCCATAAAGGTTGTGTTTACATACTAGCGTGAGGCAAAAAAAATTGAAATCTGGACATGGCTCTGTAAAAAGTATAGGGAATAATAGAAGGCGTTCAATGGTGATTGACTATCCGTAAACAGTGAAGATCGTGTCTAAGAAAAAAAAAAATAAAAAATAAAAAAATAAATTTTTTATTTTTATTTTTATTCTTAGATACGATCTTACTGGTTTAAGGAGAGTCAATCACCATTTGAAACGCCTATATCCTATCCTTTTTACAGAGCCATGTCCAGATTTCAATTTTTTTGCCTCCCGCTAGTATGTAAACAACAAAACTTTATGGGACACAAATAAGGTGGTGTTGTGTTGCAATGGCAGTTGTAGGCAGTCCGAGGAGGGTGACGTGACTCCATCTGGTGTCCATGCAATGCGCTCGGAGACAACGAGTGCCAAACGTTATGGCACCATGGCCACTGATCCAGTGACCTTGGAGATACAGTCTATCCCAATGTGACTACCTTATATTCTGTGAGACACGTTTCCGACACCTACCTCTAGTGTACCCCACAGTTTCATGGCTAAGATCGGGTTTCCCCAAACAAAGATGGCCGCGCGTCCAGGGACGGATTAATCCCGCGAGATCCGCTGTGGCCACATGACCCTCCGAGCGCCGCTACCAGTTTCATACAGCCTCGCAGCTTGGAGCTCGGACAGCGATCGGACCGCTGCATATTTCATGGACTGGATGGTAAGTGCGCGTTACTGCGGGACAGACAAGGCGTGATCTGGAGGGGGACCCGAAGAGATCTTGCCGTGTAACAGCATTATGCGTTTGGCACGGTTGCCAGCAACCCTGTGTGACATGTGATCCATATACCTGGATTTTATAAGGCGTAATATGGTAGTTTTTCTCTCATATTATTACTGTGTCACTTATATTATGATATAGCACCACTAGACACGGACACGCTTTTACTATAGGTCTGTATACTGTTAAATGTATCACTAAATCGATGTGTTTATAGTATTTGCTGATGATGTCATATTCTGCGGTGGATATATAACCCGCCTGTATCACTTTTCACATTGCTTGAAAATGGTGCATTGAGCTAGCCGAAACGTTGCATGTTTTTGCACCTGGTGCTTTGAATAAATACTACTAAAACGGAGTGCTGCTCTGTTACTTCTTCTTGGATACTTCTGGTGCCTTGAGTCAGGCCAAAGAGTTGCACCCACGGACTTGAATCCACTTCACTGTGCCGCCCTCATCTTTCTTTTATGATATATGAAATAGAAGACTCCATTAAAATGTTAATTCACTGTAATTAAGAAAAAATACCTAGATAAAACATCATTGCTAGAATGAAAATAATACATTTGTATTGTTATGAATTCTTCTTTGTAGGTCTACGTTAGGGGAAAATATTTTTATTTCTTAAACCCAAAAATTAGCTAGAAGTATACATATTTAAACAAAACACCCTTAATTTCTTCCAATTTTGCAAATAAATAAAAACTTTTGAAACAACATGATAACATTTTAAATGCTTCTATGTATTAACAAAATGCAGAATTGATTTATATCCCCTGGTACAAGTTTTCTTCTATTCAATGTAGAATAAAAATCTGAAATCTATATGAATGCATCTGTAGAAAGTAAAAGTGACAATTTGATAGATTTGGTCAATTTCAAAGCACACGGCTATCTACTGAAAAGAATGATAGAAAAACTGGGAAAAAGTCAAAAGTGACTTCAATCTCAAAGGACAAAAGTGTCTAGAATGTTGGAGTGATACAGTAGTTTGTCTTTTATTTCTATCTTGGGACGTACATTGTTACAGTATGACTTTGAGAGAATTTAAGGAGCTAATACACATAGCTATATGGAAAATTGTTAAAGACAGCATTTGGGTTTAGCATTGAAACCTAAAAGAGATATGCTCTGAATTGGAACGTGTGTTTTATGGTTGTTGTAAAAATAGAAAAAATATTTAGGCACTGAAACTCTATTCAAAAATGGATCTCAAAATGTATTGAAGAAAATACAAATATCTCAGATACACTTAATATACCAAATAATTAAAATACCTTCCATGTAACATAGTACAGCTTATTCCAAACAATGGTGCTACGTGCATGAGGTGTTCCAGGGCCCTGGCTGAAATGTAAAAAATTAAAATATTAAACATCATGTAACAATGTTTGGTATCCAATTTATATCATAGAATTCCTACCTGTGAGCAAATAAATCAATTTCATATAGGACAAAGAGTAAGAGACAATCTTCTGTGCATTATTTAAAGTTTTGTCCTGTTCTAATACCACAACTTGTGCTTATTGTATGTATTGCACTAAGGGTGAAATAATTGAGCACTTTTGTTCCTGTGTCTCACCTTTGTCCATATATACCCATTCTGTTGTGTATGGGCATTCCTCCTCTTTCTGGGTCTCTCCCTTTCTGACGTTGATGCGCCTAGTCAGCTGATGGGTGATGGGGGTGGTACAGACTGTGAAAGGTTGATTGTTATTATAATTAGTAGACGACTCCTGACGGATATATTGGTTCAATACTGTATAGTAAATACTAATACCACCTGCATAGAAACATGTAGTCTTCTATAGAAGACTATTAAAACAATACATTAAAGTCAATTCATTACAATAACAATCTGAAGTCTGTACCATCTGATAACATACTACCTCACCATTAGCAAGCGCGATCAGCTTACTGGAACACCCGTATCAGCAGACCAGGGCATGCGCTACAGAAAGAGAGAGATGCAGAAAGGTGAGACACAGGAAAAGAGGTGAGCAATTATACCAACCCAGTGCAATATATATATAATATGTCGATGGTGCACTAACAAGCGCAAATCAGGGTTTAAGAACAGGATATATAGAACAACTGTCTAGACTTAAACTTGGCCTTACTAGTCAGTTCTCCACCACTGTGATATTTTGCCTGATTGTTTTATACCTGTCTTTTTGTTGCTGGCGTTTCTGCATTACCTGCTGGTGTTTTTAGGTTAATTTGTATTCTCCGGAGTGGCCAGGCTCCATCTAAGGCTGGTTTTGTCATTCAGTCTTTGCTAGGTATTGTTGTATCTGCAGATTATCCTTGGCTCTGTAGGAACATCTAAACTTACTAAGTAGCTTGTTTCTTTGTCTGTCTTGAGAGATTCTGTGAAGTTTGTCTGTTCTCTTGTATTCACTCACCACTTTCCTGTCTGTTCCCCTTTCTCTGTGTTTATTTAATAGTGAGTGTTTTGTGGACCTGCTCTGGTTGTTACCCATTATTCCTGTCCTTTGTATTGCCCTCCTTCCTGTATTCAGCCTCGATTGTGTGTTTATGTAGATGCTGTGATTGCTAGTTCATCAAGTTTTTCAGGCAGCAATGTTATCATTAGGGGGGCCCAAATTTAGTACACCAGACCATAGTTTCCTTTAGTCCTTTCCCATACTTTCTGGAAAGGTCTTCGTGTTCAGAGATAGAGAGAGGCTGTAGGGTCTGGAGCTAGCCCGGGTAAGTGACCATCACCTGCAAGCGGGGACCAGCTTAGTCATAGAGTAAGGGACAGTTATCCCTGTTTCCCCACTTCTTGCTGCTCTCTTTACATGGTTTCCTGCTTCCTTGTAAATTGTGACAATAGCACATACTTAACCATTACTTCACAGAACTTTTAATAAACACTTTCTGAACTGAACTGAATGTATTTGAATTTTATGATATATTAGGTGTATCTTATAATGTATGCATTTTTTATTACATGTTTCCATCATATATCACAGGTCTTCTAGTGTGTGTATATGTAATTAATTTTGAAATTGATTTTTGAAAAGCGGTACAGTGCCTGAATGTTTTTTTTCTATTTTTACAACACATACAGCTATATTATGGCTGCCTATAACAGGACTGCCATTGGAGTTTGAAAAGTGTTGTGTAAAAACTAGAGAACATTTCTGTAATTTTGCCATGATTGAATAAATATTTGCTCAAACTGCCACAACAAAACCATATGTGACCTTACTATTATTACCACAAGTTGGAATACATAAATATAATGAATTGTTTTAATTATAAAAAAATCTTTTTCAATATGCTATTCTGCCAGGCACTAAGCTATCATTCAGAGCATCTGATGCCATTGGCACTCAAGTTAATTTGATTTATAAATCAATTCAATTCAATGGTGCAGAAAAGGGACATGATTTGGAAAATACGACAGCTGTGTTTTTGCCAGTCACTTAAAACAATGAAGATTGAAATAAATGCTCAATTTTAAACGGAATCCTTTCTGGTTAACCCAGTTAGTGGGGGTCCCATTCTTTCTTTTTATATGTTATAAGATTAACATGAAAGTAAAAAGTTAGATACTGTTAAAAAATTTAAGTGACTCCAGGAGCACGTGATGAATGAACAGGACACCATCACTTCCGGTCGCCCAGGAACAGGAAGCTGTTAAGAAAAGTGGAATAGCAGGACTTTTTTTAAATTATTATTTTCTGCCTTCCTCAGCTATTAGTTTTTACAAATAAAGAAAATCCATATAAGAAGCAGCATAATTTAAAGTAATAAACGAAATAACCAACAATGAGAAATCAAATTTAACCCGTTGAAGCTCAGGGATTTTTTGCTTTTTGCCTCTTAGGATTTTCATTCCCCTCTTTCCCAATATCTTTTTGATACTTCTATGTAAAGAGCTGTATCCAGGCTTGTTATCTGTGAGTCAAATTGTACTTTCTAGTGGCACAATTTAATATTCAGTGCCATGTACTTAAAAGCTGGAAAAAAATTCCACATTTAGTGGAATGAAAAACGTATTTTTTTGTATAGAGTATATAGCTTTCTATGTCTTATACCTGTAAGCAAATGTTAACTATTTGCATTAAAAGACTCTTGCGTTTCCATATTTTATCATCCGTAACTACTTTTTATACTTCGCTTAAGGTGCTGGTTAAGGTGTAATTTTTTTCATCTGCACTTTGTCTGACACCTTGGAAAACTAAGGGGGGTAATTCATCTTAGCCTATCTCTTTTTTTCCATTTGCATATTTGTGCAAAAGTTTCAGACTTTTCCATTTGAGTGGGAAAAAGTTAGATGGGCAATTTTTCATTATAACGGCTGATAAATCTTTAAAATGCAGATGTGGATCTGAAATAAGTCACAACATTGGCACAAATAATGGCAACTCCACAACTCTAGTTCCTTGCAGAACTTTGTGACTTCTTTAAAAATAAAGGAGCAAAAAAACTAAAGACTTACTTGCCTGATTTATCATCCTTTAAGATAGATCAAAAAATTCCAAAACCTAGAAAAAAAAAACAAAAAAGACACACAAATGTCCTGTAAAAAAGGGAGCTGTGAGCACATGTTCCTTGACCTGAACTCTGACCAGCTATCTCCATCCAGCTGAAGTTTTGCTACTGTTTAGGCCATTGCCTGTATTCTGAATACAGAACTGCAAGTTATATTTCACCAGCGTGCCTCTGAGTGATCCCTGGACACAGCTGTACACCATCATGGACCCCCCCTCCTTCATCCCCAGGCATCCCTATCAACACACCGGGTTGCCCTAGGGAGAAACCTACTCTGTCAGCCTCTCCCTCCTTTTTCTTGCACACAGCACCTACTGGAGACCTGCCAGGCTGTGCCCGAGGCCTCCGCTCCTGATACCAAGCACCGTGATCATCGCCATGTGCTAGGCCACACTTGCAAACCACTCCAGTATTCAGGACCCTGTCTTCCGCCGGCCAATGAAAAAGTTCAGACCCTGGTGGGGTATGTTGAATATATTTCAGTGCTGATTTATACTTTCATCAAAAATTCCATATACTGGACCAAATGTAGATGCTTTTATTTCACATTCTGTTAGTAAAAAAAACTTATAGTTTGCTTTGTGTAGAGATAACAATTATATATATCAGTGCAGATACTGGCAATCCTGGTGTTTTATTTCTAGCTTTCCTTTTCAATTCACTGTAGAGGAACATAATGAAAGAAGGTTTAATCACTTCTGAAACAGTGTCCGTACCTTGTCAAACTTCCCTGAGGCTTGAATGTAAGCGATAAATGTTTTCCAAAAAAGAAAATAATAGATCCTGATGCTGCAAGGGAACCAAGTTCTGGTCTGCAGGAGGTAAAAGAAACAGTCATGTAAACAAGATCTTAGCTATTTTTCTCGGAAACCAACATATCCAAGTGCCAAATATGTAGGAAAAAAGATGAAGAAAATAGAACAAGGAAATATTTAAACAATCTATAGAACAATAATTCTCAAACCAAGTAAATATATATATATATATATATATATATATATATACGGTATATACATATATATATCAATCTTAAGTCCCATGTAGACCGGAATGTACATCATACTATAGACCAGGGTATATATTAAAGCAGTGGGGAACATTTATTTTTCATAAAAAGCAACATTTTCTTTCCAGAAAGAAGAAAAGCCTGTAAATATCTTGCATATTATACAAAATGACCCCATACAGCAAGATAGAATGTCATGTGCTGTAATTGGATTGCTTCTGAGCCAGTGTTTTCCTAGCAATTCTAGTTTTAACAAGTGACATTTATATTGTATATAAGTACTCCATGGGGACATTCCCTTTATGAGGTTTTCGGTTTAAAACATTGTGGGAACCATTTCATGCCCAAGTAATACAATTTATTTGGATAGAGGCACATATATTAAAAAGACTGTAACAGAGTGAACTGCTATTATATTATAATGTCATGTGGTTTCATCAAAACCTACCTCCTGCCATTTGCAAGTTCTTTTCAATGAATAATCTCAACAAAGTGGTGGAAATAATATCAAATGTGGAACAAAATCTTGTTTGTGTTATTTTTACACTTTGCAGTATTCAATAGAACAAGTTGACACTTATTCCATTTGTGCAATTTTTTATTTATGATCATGAACTTTTCATGTAGCATTAGAAAACATAGGTTTTGATGTTGGTAAAGTACATGTTGTAGGAGGTCAAGTGTCAAGGGAAAATCTTCAAAGCTATCTGGATGAATAAGCATAAGCATAGGGAGCATATATAACATTGCTTTCAGCTGAGCAATATGAGCAAAATGTATTGCCTGTGAATTTAAGAAATGTCCCTAAACTATTGGTTAATGGGGGCAGTCCTATGGCTACTTGGGGCATCAATACAACTACTGGCTACTGGGGGCATCACTACAACTACTGGCTACTGGGGGCATCCTGATGGCTGCTGGGGGCATCACTACAAGTACTGGTTACTGGGGACATCCCTATTGCTACTAGGGGCATCCCTATTGCTACTGGGGACATCCCTGTGACTACTGGGGAAATCATGTTGACTACTGGCTACTGGGGGGGGCATCCCTATGGATACTGGGAACATCTCTACAACTACTGACTACTGGGGCATCCCTATAGCTACTGGGTGCATCCCTACTGCTACTCAGGGCTTCACTACAACTACTAGATACTGGGTGCATCTCTATGGCTACTAGGGACATGACTACAACCTCTGGCTACTGAATGCATCCCTATGGCTACAGGGGGCATCACTGTTGCAGCTAGGAGCATCCATGTGACTACTGGGAGCATTCCTGTGACAAATAGCTACTGGGGGTATCCCTGAGACTACTGGGGAAATCACATTGACTACTAGTTACTAATAGCTTCTGGGGGCATCACGACAACTACTGGATACTGGGGGCCCCCAATGGCTACTGGCAGCATCACTACAACTACTTGCTACTGGGGGCATCCCTATGGCTACTTGGGGCATTCCCATGGCTAATGGGGGCCTCCCTAGGACTACTGGCTATTGAGGAAATGACTTCAACTACTGGCTACTGGGGGCATCCCTATATCTTCTGAGGGCATCCCTATGGCTACTGAGGGCATCACTACAGCTACTGGTTGCAAGGGGAAACCGTATGGCTACTGGGGGCATCCCTGTGACTGCTGGGAGCATCCAGGTGACTAATAGCTACTGGGGCATCTCTGTGACTACTGGGAAAATCACATTGACTGGGGGATCCCTTTGGCTACTAGGGGCATCGCTACAAGTACTGGCTACCGAGGGCATCCCTATGGCTACAGGAGGCATCACTGTGACAGCTGGGAGCATCCTGTGAATTATGGCTACTGGACAGATCATTACAATTACTTGCTACTGGGGACATCCCTTTGGCTACTGGGGGCATTCCTATGGCTACTGGGGGCATCCCTATGGCTAATGGGGCATCCCTACGACTATTGGCTATTGAGGGAATTACTTCAACTACTTGGGTATTCCTATTTTTTCTGGGGGAATCCCTATGGCTACTGAGGGCATCACTACAACTACAATGTGACCATTGGCTATTGTATGTGGGCACTGTTACTATACTAGCTACTGTGCAGTTGCTGTTACTATACTGCCTTCTGTGTGGGGGCACCATTACTATATTGGCGAATATGAGCAGAATGTTCCTATATTGGTTGCTGTGGGGACGTAATAAAGTTCTCTAGGGGAACAAATAAACAGTATTAAGTTTATGAGTAGTTGATGGAGGAGATGATAATGAAAGGAGGATGTAAATTTTTGTGCTGCTAAATCTGTAGAGAGAAGTTGTGGCTGGAAGAAGCTGAAATGCCAGCCAAATAGAAAAGAGGATGAAGGTGTCTCCACCGAACAAACATTGTCAGATTTACAGTGAGTGATGGTGCCACGCATGAGCTCACAATTCTCTGTTTCTACTGATATACACTCACCAGCCACTTTATTAGGTAGACCATGCTAGTAACGGGTTGGACCCCCTTTTGCCTTCAGAACTGCCTCAATTCTTTGTGGCATAGATTCAACAAGGTGCTGGAAGCATTCCTCAGAGATTTTGGTACATATTGACATGATGGCATCACACAGTTTCCGCAGATTTGTCGGCTGCACATCCATGATGCGAATCTCCCCTTCCACCACATCCCAAAGATGCTCTATTGGATTGAGATCTGGTGACTGTGGAGGCCATTTGAGTACAGTGAACTCATTGTCATGTTCAAGAAACCAGTCTGAGATGATTCCAGCTTTATCACATGTCGCATTATCCTGCTGAAAGTAGCCATCAGATGTTGGGTACATTGTGGTCATAAAGGGATGGACATGGTCAGCAACAATACTCAGGTAGGCTGTGGCGTTGCAAGAAATTAAGTGTTAACGAGCAGTTGGACAGGTGTACCTAATAAAGTGAGTGTATGTGTGTAGCACTTTGTTACGGGGCTGTATTTATGGTATGACCTTGACTCTGGTGCTATATTTATCATATGATCTTTGCTTTGCTTTAACATGGATGGTAATCGAACAGAATATAGAACCAACTGTCTAACTTTAAACTGGCCTTACTAGTCAGTTTCTCCACCACTGGAGTATTTTTGCCTGGTTTTTTTATACCTTCCTTTTGTTGTGCGTTCTCTCTTCTCGCCTTCCCCGCTGGGTTTTGGTTATTGTATTCTCGCGGAAGTGGCCAGCCCATCTAAGGCTTGGTTTTGTCATTCAGCTCTTTGCCTAGTTTATGTGATCGGCAGATTTATCCGTGGCTCTGTTATGAACATCTCCGAAACTATAGTAGCTGTAGTTCTTTGTCTCTGTCTTGAGAGATTCGTGAAAGTGGTTTTCTGTTTCTCTTGTATTCACCGTGGCATCCACTTTCCTTTACTTTCCCCTTTTTCCTCGTGTTTTTAAGGTAGAAAAAAAATATGATGGAGTGTTTTGTGGACCTTCTGGCTGGTTGTTTACCCGATAGTCCTGGCCCTTTGTATTGCCCTCCTCGGCTATTCAGCCTCGATTTTGTGTGTTTGTATGATGCTTGTTTCTCAGTTCATCAAGTTGTTTCAGGCGAAGCCGTTATCATGTAGGCGGGCCCAATTTAGTACACAGAGACCTAGATTTCACTTATCCGTCCTTTCCTCAGTCTTTCTGGAAAGGTCTCGTGAGTCAGAGATAGAGAGAGGACCTGTAGGTGTACTACTGGAGCTTATCCCGGTCTAATGACCATCACCTCAAGCGGTGTACAGCTCCATCATAGAGTAGGGAGCATTTTCCCGGGTTTCCCCACTTCTTGCTGCTGCTGTCTTACAATGTTTCTGCTTCCTTGTAAATTGACAATAGCAACATCTTAAAACCTTCACTTACAGAACTTCTAATAAACATCTTCTACAACTGTACTGAATTGTATTGAATTTTATGAGATATTAGTGTATCTTATAATGTATGCCTTTTTTTATTACATGATTTCCATCTATATCACAGGTCCTTCAGTGTGTGTATAAATAGTGTAATTAATTTATTTGAAATTGAATTTTTGAATGACAAAGTTTACATGCCTGAAGGTGTTTGTTTTCTATCTTACAACACCTATAGCTATTAGATTATGGCTGCTATAACCCAGGACTGCCATGTGGAGTTTGAAAAGTGTTTTAATAAAAACTAGAGAACATTTTCCTGTAATTTTGCCATGATTGAATAAATATTTGCTCAAACTGCCACAAAAACCATGACCTTACTATGATTACAACAATCCCAATTTGAGAATACTAAATATAATGAATGTTTTAATTATACAAATCTATTTTCATTGCTATTCTGCCCAGGCACTAAGCTATCATTCAGCGCATCTGATGCCATTGGCACTCAAGTATATTTGATTTATAAATCAATTCCAATTCAAGGGACCAGAAAGAACGAGGACATGATTTTGGGAAAATACGGGGGGGGACAGCTGTGTTTATGCCTATCACTTAAACATGAAGATGAAATAAATTGCTCAGATTTTAAACGGATCCTTTCTGGTTAACCAGTGAGTGGGTGGTACCCATTCTTTCTTTTTATATGTTATAAGATTAACATGAAAAGTAAAAACGTTAGTAACTGACTGTTAAAAATTTAAGTGACTCCAGAGCACGTTGATAATGAACAGACAGCATCACTTTCCGGTCGCGCCTAGGAACAGTGAAGCTGTTAAGAAAAGTTGGAATAGCAGGACTTTTTTTAAGAATTATTATTTGTTCTGCCTTCCTCGTAGCATTAGTTTTTACAAATAAAAAATCCATATAAAAGCAGCATATTTAAAGTAAGTAAACGAAATAAACCAACAATGAGAAATAAATTTAACCCGTTGAAGCCAGGGCATTTTTTGCTTGTTGCATCTTAGGATTTTTTTCCCATTTCCCATTTTTTTATACTTCTTGGAGCTGTCCGGCTTGTATTGGGCGTGGGGGGGGGGGGGGGGGGTGAGGGGGGGGGGGGTGGGGGGGTAGGGGGTAGGGGGGGGGGGGGTGGGGGGGGGGGGGGGGGGGGGGGGGGGGGTAGTCTGGGGGGTGGGGGGGGGGGGGGGGGGGGTGGGGGGGTGATATGGGGGGGGGGGGGGGGGGTTGGGGGGGGGTAGGCGGGGGGGGGTTCAGGTGGGTGGGGGGGGGGGGAGTGGTGGGGGTGAGGGGTGAAGGTGAGGGGGGGGTAGGGGGGTGGGGGGGGGGGGGGGGGGCTGTAGTGGGGGGTCCGGGTTGGGGGGGGGGGGGGGGGGAGGTGGGGGGGGGTGGGGGTGGGGTTTGGGGTGGGGGGGGGGGTGGGGTGGGGGGTGTGGGGGGGGGTGGGGGGGGGTGGGGGGGGGGGGGGGGGGGTGGGTTAAGGGGGGGGGGGGCTGGGTTAGTGAGTGCAAATTTAACTTTCCGGTGGCACAATTAATATCAGTGCCAGTGTACTAAAAAGCTGGAAAAAATTCACATTAGTTGAATGACAAACGTATTTGTCTGTACTAGATATATAGCTTTCCTATGTCTTACCTCTGAACACATGTTAACTATTTGTCAATTAAATGACTCTGGCGGTTCCATACTTTGATCATCCGTAACTACTTTTAATACTTCGCTTAAGGTGATGGTTAAGGGTTAATTTTTTTTCATCTCCACTTTGTCTGACACATTGGAAAAACCTAAAGGGGGTAATTCATCTTGCAGCTCTTACTTTTTTTCCATTTGCATATTTGTGCCAAAGTTTCAGACTTTCCATTTGCAGTGTGAAACGTTAGATGGCAATAATTGTTATAAACGGCTGATAAATCTTAAAATGCAGATGTGATCTGAAATAAGTCCACACATGGCAAAATCATGGCAGATCCACAACTCTAGTTCCTTGTCAGAACTTGTGACTCTTTAAAAATCAAGGAGCAAAAAAAAACTAAAGACTTACCTTGCCTGAATATATCATCCTTAAATTAATAAAAATTCCAAAAATGAAAATCCAAAAACAAACAAAACAAAAAAAAAAAAAAGGGGGGACCCCAAAGTCCTGTGTAAAAAGGGAGCGTGAGCCATGTTCTTCTGACCCGAAACTCTGCTCAGCTATCTCCATCCGCTGATTTGCTACTGTTTAGGCCATTGCCTGTATTCTGAATACAGAACTGCAATTATATTCAAACCAGCTTGCCCTCGACGTGATCCCTGGGACACAGCTGTACCCATCATGGACCCCACCCCTCCTTCATCCCACAGGCATCCCTATCAACACACTCCGGTTGCCCATAGGGAAACCTACTGTACTCTGTCAGCCTCTCCTCCTTTTTCTTGCACACGCACCTACTGGAGACCTGGCCAGGCTGTGCCCGAGGCCTCCGCTCCTGATACCAACAACGTGATCATCGTCCATGTGCTACGGCCACACTTGCAAACCACTTCCGTAGTCGGGACCCTTGTCTTCCGCCGGCAAAAAAGTTCAGAACCCTGGTGGGGTATGTGAATATATTTCATGCTGATTTATTACTTTCATCAAAATTTCCATATACTGGACCAATGTAGATCTTTTTTCACATCTTGTTAGTAAAAAAAACTATAGTTGCTTTTGTAGTAGATATAACATTTTATATATATCATGCAGATACTGGCAATCCGGTGTTGTTTATTTCTAGCTTTCTTTCAATTCACTGTAAGAAACAAATGAAAAGGTTTAATACCTCTGAAACAGTGTCCTTACCTTGTCAAACTTCCCTGAGGCTTGAATGTAAGCGAAAATGTTTTCCAAAAAAGAAAATATAGATCCTGATGCTGCAAGGGACCAAGTTCGGTCTGCAGGAGGTAACAAAACAGTCAGGTAAACAAGATCTTAGCTATTTTTCTCGGAAACCAACATATCAAGTGCCAAATATTAGGGAAAAAAGATGAAGAAAATAGAACAAGGAAATATTTAAACAATCTATAGACAATAATTCTCAAACCAAGTAAATATATATATATATATATATATATAATTACGGTATTACTATATATAATCAATCTTAAGTCCCATGTAGACCGGAATGTACATCATACTATAGACCAGGTATATAATTAAAGCAGTGGAACATTTATTTTTTCATAAAAGCAACATTTTCTTTCCAAAAGAGAAAAGCCTGTAAATATCTGCATATTACAAAATGACCCCATACAGCAAGATAGAATGTCATGTGCTGTAATTGGATGGCTTCTGAGCCAGTGTTTTACCTATCATAGTCTAGTTTTAAACAAGTGACCTTTATATTGTATATAAGTACTCCATGGGACATTCCCTTTATGAGGTTTTCGGTTTAAAACATTGTGGGAACCATTTCATGCCAAGTAATACAATTTATTTGGATAAGTGCACATATATTAAAGACTGTAACAGAGTGAACTGCTATTATATTATAATGTCATGTGGTTCATCAAAACCTACCTCCTGCCATTTGCAAGTTCTTTTCAATAATAATCTCAACAAAGTGGTGGAAATATATCAAATGTGGGAACAAAATCTTGTTTGTGTTATTTTTGCACTTTGCAGTATTCAACAGAACAATTTGACACTTATTCCGTTGTGCAATTTTGTATTTATGATCATGAACTTTTCATGTAGCATTAGAAAACATAGGTTTTGATGTTGTAAGTACATGGTTGTAGGAGGTCAAGTGTCAGTGAGAAAATCTCTCAAACTATCTGGATAATAAGCAAGCATAGGGATCAATATAACATTGCTTTCAGCTGAGCATATGAGCAAAATGTATTGCCTGTGAATTTAAGAAATTCCCTAAACTATTGGTTAATGGGGCAGTCCTATGGCTACTTGGGCAGCTCAATACACTACTGGCTACGCTGGGCATCACTACAACTACTGGCTACTACTGGGGGGGGGGGGGGCATCCGATGGCTGCGGGTGGGCATCACTAGGGCAAGTACTGTTACTGGGACATCCCTATTGCTACTAGGGGCATCCCTATTGCTACTGGGGACATCCCTGTGACTACTGGGGAAATCATGTTGACTACTGGCACTGGGGGGGGGCATCCCTATGGATACTGGAACATCTCTACAACTACGGCTACTGGGGGCTCCCTATAACTACTGTTGCATCCCTACTGCTACTCAGGGTTTCACTACAACTACATACATACTGGGGCATCTCTATGGCTACTAGGGACATGACTACAACCTCTGGCTACTGAATGCATCCCTATGGCTACAGGGGGCATCGCTGTGGCAGCTAGAGCATCCTGTGACTACTGGGAGCATTTCTGTGACAAATAGCTACTGGGGGTATCCCTGTGACTACTGGGGAAATCACATTGACTCTAGTTACTATAAGCTTCTGCGGGCATCACGAACAACTACTACTGGATACTGGGGGCACCCCATGGCTACTGGCAGCATCACTACAACTACTTGCTACTGGGCATCCCTATGGCTACTTGGGGCATTCCCATGGCTAATGGGGGCCTCCCTAGGACTACTGGCTATTGAGGAAATGACTTCAAACTACTGTATACTGGGGGCATCCCTATATCTTCTGAGGCATCCCTATGGCTACTGAGGGCATCACTACGGCTACGGGTTACAAGGGGAAACCGATATGGCTACTGGGGGCATCCCGTGTGACTGCTGGGAGCATCCAGGTGACTATACTCTGGGCTCTCTGTGACTACTGGGAAAATCCCATTGACTGGGGGATCCTTTGGCTACTAGGGGCATCGCTACAAGTACTGGCTACCGAATGGCATCCCTAGGGCTAACGAGGGCATCACTGTGACAGCTGGGAGCATCCTGTGAATATGGCTACTGTACGATCATTACAATTACTGTGCTACTGGGGCATACCTTGGCTACTTGGGGCATTCCTAGGGCTACTGGGGGCATCCCATGGCTAATGGGGCAACACTACGACTATTGGCTAGTGAGGGAATTACCTTCAACTGCAACTACTTGGATTCCTTTCTATTTTTCTCGGGGGAATCCCTTTGGCTACTGAGGGCATCCTACAACTACAATGTGACACATTGGCTATGTGTATGTGGGGCACTGTTTACTATACTAGCTACTGTGCGTGCTGTTACTACTACTACTGGCCTTCTGTGTGGGGGCACCATTACTATATTGGCAATATGAAGCATCGTGTTCCTCTATTGGTTTGCTGTGGGACGTAATAAAGATACTCTCAGGGAACAAAAGACAGTATTAAGTTTATGAGTGTTTGATAGAGGAGATGATAATGAAAGGAGGATGTAAATTTTTGTCTGCTAAATAACTGTAGAGAGAAGTGTGGCTGGAAGCTGAAATGCCAGCCAAATAGAAAAAGGATGAAGTGTCTCCACCGAACAAACATTTGTCAGATTTACAGTGAGTGATGGTGCCGCATGAGCTCACAATTCTCTGTTTTCTACTGATATACACTCACCAGCCACTTATTAGGTACCCAGCCTATGAGTACGGGTTGGACCCCCTTTTGCCTTCAGAACTGCCTCACTTCTTCGTGGCATAGATTCAACAAGGTGCTGGAAGCATTCCTCAGAGTTTTGGTCCATATTGACATAATGGCATCACACAGTTGTCGCAGATTTGGCGGCTGCACATCCATGATGCAATCTCCCGTTCCACCACATCAAGATGCTCTATTGGATTGAGATCTGTGACTGTGGGCCATTTGAGTACAGTGAACTCATTGTCATGTTCAAGAACCCAGTCTGAGATGAATCCAGCTTTATCACATGTCTCGCATTATCCTGCTGAAAGTACATCAGGGATGTTGGTAACAATTGTGGTCATAAATGGATGGACATGGTCAGCAACAATACTCAGTAGGCTGTGGCTTGCAATGATGCTCAATTGGTACCAAGGGTGCCCAAAAAGTGCCAAGAAATATGTTCCCAAGCCACCTTGACACCACCACGCACCAGCCACACCTGAACCGTTGATACACAGGCAGGATGGATCCATGCTTCATATTGTTGACCGCCAATCCTGACCCTACCATCCGAATTTCGCAGCAGAAATCTAGACTCCTCAGACAGGCAACGTTTTTCCAATCTTCTACTGTCCAATTTCGATGAACTTGTGCAAATTGTAGCTTCAGTTTCCTGTTCTTAGCTGAAAGGAGTGGCACCAGTGTGGTCTTCTGCTGCGTAGCCCATCTGCCCTCTAGTTCGACGTACTGTGCGTTTAGAGAGCTCTTCTGCCCTACCTTGGGTTGTAACTGGTGGCGATTTGAGTCACTGTGTTGCCTTTCGTATCAGTTCAAACCAGTCTACCCATATCCCTCTGACCTCTGGAAGTAAACAAGCATTTTCCGCCCACAGAAAATGCCGCTCACTGGTTGTTTTTTCTTTTCGGACCCATTCTCTGTAAACCCTAGAGATGGTTGTGCGTGAAATCCCAGTAGATCAGCATGTTCTGAAATACTCGACCCAGCCCTTCTGGCACCCAACAACCATGCCGCGTTCAAGGCAGACTCAAATCACCCTTTCTTCCCCTACTGATGCTCTTTTTGAACTGCAGAGATTGTCTTGACCATGTCTACATGCCTAAATGTCACTGAGTTTGCCGCCATGTGATGGCTGATTAGAATTAAGTGTTAACAGACAGTTTGGACGAGTGTACTAATAAATGATGTTGTGTGTAGCACTTTGTTACGGGGCTGTATTTATGGTATGACCTTGACTCTGGTGCTATATTTATCATATGATCTTTGCTTTGCTTTAACATGGATCTGGTGTTGTTTGTGTTCAACCTTCTGAAACTATGCAGTTAACACAACATTTTTGCATTTATTTAATATGTATAGTTAATATGTTAATTAAATCACTTTAGATACAAAAGGTTGACTTAAATTGAATATTAATATAAAGTGCATTTTACATTTTGGAATTGTTTATCGTATGCAGCATTTTTTCTTGCACAGCACGACAGGAGGGACCTCTTGCTCATAGTAAAGAGCCTGTTGAATTCCACCCCTGAGTGGAAACCCTCAGAGCAGATGTATAAAACTGGAGACACCCAGAGCAGGTCATAATACCGGGGACACCCAGAACAGATATACAATAGTGGAAACCCTAAGAGGAGATGTATAATACTGGAGACCTCAGAGCAGACACTAGCACTGGAGATCCCCCAGAGTAGACACTAATAATGGAGATCTACAGAGGAGATGTATAATACTGAAGTCGCCAGGGAAGACTCCTTGGTATTGGAGAACCCAGAGGCAGATGTATGATAGTGGAGACCCCCAAAACAAATGTTTAATGCACAAATATTGGAGACCGCCACAGCAGGCCTATAATACTTTAGACCCCCTGAGCAAACCAAGAGTACTGTAGAAGCCCGGAGCAGACGTGTAATAGTGGAGACCCTCAGAGAAGATGTATAATACTGGAGATCCCAAGACCAGGAGATACCCGTGAGTAGTGAGGACTTTTCAGACATACACACCTATACCCGGCCTCCTGCACCATTGATGGCAGTGTACGAGCTGAAACCCAACCATAGAACCATTATCTAAATAGTTATTTGATCGATAAAATAAATTCCAGATTACCCCATTAAGCATAATTGTTACATTAGTTACTAAGGAAAAAGAAATTAAAAAGTTACATAAAACTGCTGTTTGGAAATGGTCTGTGCTAGTTTCACATTATCGGACCCTTGAGCTCAATATAATGTTTTGCTATATCTTGGTACATAAAAATAAAATATTTTTCTCTTCAAATGCATTTCTTTACAAATTGTATACAGCTGAGATCTAGGGAATATTCTAGAAATGATTGCTTAAGAACAGCATAAGCAACTGTGATAATGGGCCTCAGTATACTCTTTATTATCAAACAGCTAGCATTGCTTTCAGAAAAGCTAAAACTGCTATATAGTGAACAAATGTTTATCTAACTAACGTTACAGCAACATTTTTATTATGTACTAACAATAATTTGACCAGAGCCAGGCGGCTGCTGCTAAAGCAAATAAAATAATGGGATGTATCAAGAGAGGAATAAATTCTCATGATAAAGACATAGTTCTGCCCTTATACAAATCCCTGGTCAGACCACACATGGAATATTGTGTACAGTTTTGGGCACCAGTGTATAAAAAGGATATAGTAGAGCTGGAACGGGTGCAGAGGAGAGCAACCAGGATTATTAGGGGAATGGGGGAACTAGAATACACTGACAGATTAAAAAATTTGGGATTATTCAGTTTAGAAAAAAGACGACTGAGGGGAGACCTCATTACAATGTACAAATACCTGAACGGACAGTACAAGGATCTCTCCAAAGATCTTTTTATACCTCGGCCTGTGACCAGGACAAGGGGGCATCCTCTACGCCTAGAGGAGAGGCGATTTTACCATCAACATAGACAAAGGTTCTTTACTGTAAGAGCAGTGAGACTGTGGAACTCTCTGCCGCATGAGGTTGTTATGGCGGACTCTATGTACATGTTCAAGAGAGGCCTGGATGACTTTCTGGAGAGAAAAAATATCACGGGTTATGGGGATAAAACATTTAATTCTTGAAGGTTGGACTTGATGGACTTGCGTCTCCTTCCAGCCTCATATACTATGATACTATGATACTATGATACTAATTATGAGCAACTTTACATGTAGAGCAGGTCTAGCAGTTATCATATACGACTACCATATTGATATATATTGGATAATGGAAACAAAGCCCCAATCCGACTACAGGCAGTCCCCGGGTTACATACGAGATAGGGACTGTAGGTTTGTTCTTAAGTTGAATTTGTATGTAAGTCGAAACTGTATATTTTATCATTGTAGTTCCCGACAATTTTTTTTTTTTGCCCCAGTGACAATTGGAGTTTCAAATTTTTTTGCTGTAATAGGACCAAGAATTATCAATAAAGCTTCATTGCAGACAATTTTAAGCTGATTATTGCAGTCTGGGACTATTTTAAAGCATCCAGAGAGCTTCACCAGAGGTCACAGTGGGCAGAGGGGTCTGTCTGTAACTATGGGTTGTCTGTAAGTCGGGTGTCCTTAAGTAGGGGACCGCCTGTACTGTAATATCATAACTTTAAGGAGCAAAAGGAGACAAAAACAGCTCATTTCATATTGAAGCAATCATTATATTACTTTGTACATGTGTACGTGCAAATTTTACTTGTTAAATAATCCCCTTGTTGATATCGAACATAGCCAAACACCACATCATCAAAAGCAAAGACACTACCTGCTGTATTACAATTTCACATGTACATATAATGCAATTTAACGCTCATTCTATATATACAAAACTCTCCAAACTTGGATATATAATACATTGGCGGATTTAGTGTCCAATGGGCCCTGGGCTGTTCACACGACTAGGGACCCTCCAGCATCCGAATCAACATGTGACCAGATTTTGTGACTCTTAATTGCAACTCTATATACTCTATATCCTTAATCTTATACTGTTTATAAAAGTAATTTAATAATGAACTTCAAACGTGCTCTTATAACACATCTACTTAGGAAAGCCAATCACATAACTCCATGAAATAATCCACCCCGACCAAGGGTACATTCATACAGCCTGGTAGGCATACCGCTGTGCGCTGGAGTGAGGAGGAGGTGACCCCTCCATAGAAAATAGCGCGGACACAGCCGCACACACGGGGAAAGATAGAGCATGCCGAGTACGGTGCGAATCGGTGCCACACATGTATAGGAGATGTGGATGCTGACCTTGGGCTCTGCAGCTGAACTCCCCTTCATACTGTAAATACTCGTGTATAAGCTAATGCTCCCAACTTAACTATAAAAGAAACTGCGAAAAGTTATTGACATGAGTATAAACCCTAGGGTAGGAAATGCAGCCGCTGCTCTAATAAAATGTCCAGCAGCAGCCGCACCTCATTAATGAAATTTCAACAGCAAAGCCCCCATTTAAAGAAATGTCCACAGTGCCCCCCCCCTTTAATGTAAACCACAGCAGAGCTCCACTTTAAAGAAATGTCCACAGCAGATGTCCCCCTTTAATGAAATGTCCACATCAGATGCCCCCCTTTACATAAATGTCCACAGCAGATGTCCCCTTTTTATGAAATGTCCACAGCAGATGCCCCCTTTAATGAAATGTCCACAACAAATCCTCCCCTTTACATAAAGGTCCACAGCAGGGCTGCCCTTCACAAAATGTCCATATCAGATGCCCCCCTTTACATGAATGTCCATAGAAGAGCCACCCTTTACAGGGTCCTCTTGAAAAAAAAGTCTATATTCACCTTCAACTTCTTCTCCCCACAGTGCCATATTATCTTCCTAGGCTGTAATAGCCTACACAGTCACTACCAAGTAGATGGCATCAATGAAGAGGTCTAAGACCTTTCCCCATTTCCACGGCTCCTTTAAAAACTCAGTATTTGGGGATCTAAGAGTTGGAACCCACCAAATTTATATTAATTGCGTATTGAACAGATAAGCCATCAATATTATCAACTGGAAAACCTCTTTAACAAAAACAAATTAACGTGTAAGGTGAGCCACTGAGCCCACATAAAGACTGCCATTGCCCAAGTTTAATTTTTTCAGTGGTTGCTGTGGCATATTGTACCAGAACCAAGCATCATGGGAAAGGATGGAGAGGGGTCCCTTCAGCCAGCCAGCTCTGTAGTATATGGACCTTTGGAGGACGTCCAAACATCCTGGAAGGGCTCTGGTGTAATCTGTATTGAGATTTGCAGACATGTATGTGTGTTCTTTAATTCATTTAATGCTGAAACATTACTCACTCGGCTAAATAATTTGTAAAACTAAAATACAGTGTAACGTTGGAAAGCTTATCCCCTGACTAGTATAATGCAATACATTTTAATTTTATTCCCTTAAAAACCATAATAGAAATTAATTGTATTGAATCAGTGAATCATGTCATGTATAGTAAAGTATAAGTCACAAGAGACAAGTCTATGCCCTTAAAACATGTAGCTCTTTGTTGCACTGCTTCTTGCTGCTCCTAAACACAATCCAATAGAACCTTGTCGGTAGCGAGGAGAGTGATTTTTAGGTATTCAAATGTCAGAATAAATTAGTCAAGATTGAATATATTAAAGGTTATTGGGGGCTAAAAATATTGATGATTAACCTTCACAATAAGCCTTTAATTTCATATGGGTAGGGATCTGATAACTGGCACCCACACCGATCAGCTGCTGGAAGGGGAAGTGGATGCAGAAGGATTAAAGGAGGAAGCAGACAGCTCCGATCTCAATGTAGAGCCCAGACCTGGTTACAGGAATGGGAATAGTGATGAGTAGTCCTATTCCAGTACACCATGTAAGGACAGATTTGAACAAAAGTTTGGTTCGGGTACTCAAACTATGGAGTCTGCTCACTTCTACCAGATACTCTAATACTACATTACTGATCTTCTGATCTGTTACAGATGCTAGCAACATTTAATGGATTAACACCAATTGTAGGTGTTACAGGTGGATGTCTAAGAGGGCTCAATATGTGAACCTTCTTCAAACCTATTTACCCTTTAAGAAATCAAGGGGTCAGCTTTATTAAAAAATAATCAAGCAGTGCTCAGTGCACACTATATTTGTTTTTTTAGGGGGACAAACAGAAATATCTTGCAAATAGGTGATGTGTCTTTAACAAAAAATGTAAGTACTAAAAGAGCTGATTTTTATGTAAGTTTTTAATAGTCTGATATATAACAGTGATATTTCTGTCACTGATTGAGAAGACGAAAAACCAAGATAAAGCCCTATAAACTTGCCTTCCTGGTAAAAATAGTTTATGAGATTGCACAGGTTCTTTGACTTTTGCTGAATAGACATTGTAGTCAGCATATCCCTATGAAACTGTTAGCGAGAATCATAAATCATCAATGACTGATGTGATGTTTCACTGTTATGTGCAAAGTACAGTTTAGGCTTAGATAAGTGGTTGAATTAATTTTGTTATTGAATTTGCAGAAATAAAACATAATTCTATTATAAAAATTTTATTACGTATAAAAATTCTATTACTTGAAATAAGTTTTCTGGTTGGTCAAAGAAAATCTTTGCCTTTGCCATTTTGTAGAAGTTAAGTGTCCAACTTTTAAGAAACCTTGTGTCATGATTGATCAGTCCAAACCTTATCCATCTACTGTACATACAAAAGTTTCCCTTTTTAAATCATCCAATAAAACATATTCCATTCCCAGAAACCTTGGTGGCCTAGTCTGAAATAAGTTTTCTGGTTGGTTAAAGAAAAACTTTGCCTATGCCATTTTGTAGAATATAAGTGTCCAACTTTTAAGAAACCTTGTGTCATGACTTATCCGGCCAAACCGTTCCCATCTACTGTACATACAAAAGTTTCCCTTTTTAATTCATCCAATAAAACATATTCCATTCCCAGAAACCTTGGTGGCCTAGTCTGCTAGTGTCGGAAACAGTAGGATCTTAAATGTGACTTATCCCCCTTCCAGACTGCACCAATGGCCACTCACTTAGCCAAACCACTTCCTTGCTTTTCATTGATGAGGAGCAAGAAAATTACGTCCAAAACAGGTATTTGTAGATAGGAGTAGTTCATTCTAATCCAAAGTCATGTTAAAAAGGCTTCTATAAAGACCATCATTGACCTATAGTTGTCCACAATTTGCTTTTTCCTTTGCAAGAATTCTTAGTGGAGTAAGCATCACCTATAAGTGTTCATACGCCTGAAAGAAGACTTATCCTCCCTCCCAGTTATTTCTTTAATCAGTAAATGTTGCTTATTATACCAAAAAAGTATTGAGCATGTCACATTGAAATATTTAATGACTGTCTAAAGATGACTAATATAAAGCTTCTATCAACAAAAATGGGATACTGTCTTGTACTTGGACAAATTATCCTAACAGTCCATTTTATTTTGCAACTTATGACAAATACAGCATGCCATTTCTTCCATATCAATCATCTAAGCTTATAAACATTAAAGTGGTTTCCCATTATGAGGATAGGACAGGGGATGGGTGTCTAATATAGGGAAACATTGGGAAACATTGAACATGAGAATTTAGGCCCTTGAATGTCCTGTGCCAATGGAATGATAGTATAAATTAGTGGCCAAGTTTGGTCAAGGTTTATACACCCCCTTCATCAGACTTACCATAATTTGCTGAAATCGATTATCGCTGAAATCTTAGGTAATCTTCTTATATTTGGTATCTATTCCTCCTTCCTTCTAAAATAAACTTTTAAATTATGCTAATCAGCCTGAGGCGTTAACCTAGAACTTTATGCTCAGTACACTAGTACTGAGGAAGCAGAGGGGAGGTGAGATAGTGTAACATCCTGTAAAGCACAGAGGGGCTGGGGTAGCACCAAAGAGTCATTAGCATAATTTTAAAAATGTGATTATAGAAGAAAAGAGTCCATGGATAACAAATATTAGACAATTACCACAATCATGGTGCCTGGATCTATGAGTAAGGGGTCCCTGGTTTATCATGCTGGATTTTGATGGTAATCTGGCACATACCCAGCTTATTACAATAGCCAATAACTGTAAATATAAAAATATATATATCCTTATATATATTTCTTACCCAGTATTTTTGGGTTGGTTTTTGGTGAAAAACTCATCTAAGACACTTATGTTTGAAGAATGTTTCTGTGTGAAAAGGAAAATGTTGCAGAGACAGCTTCACATTTAATTGGCTTTTCCATATTTCACTCTAAATTCTAAATTCACAGTGAGAGTGGATCTGGAAGTATCTGTCAAGTAAGGTCATTTTAAAGGATATTATTTTGTAGCTGCCTCCTTATTTATGTCTTTGAATAATGGCTCACTGATAGTACTAATGAATCTTCGCCTGCACAACTCCGCCTTCCCTCCGCAAAGCCAAAATATTGTCTATGTCCATGAAAGCTGAAATCTTTTAATTAAATCACTATAGCAATGCAGAAGAGATGGGAACGCTGTAGTCTAAAGTCTATGCGCATTGAAGTCACTTTGTAATTGAAGGGAATGTACTGTAAAATAATTATCTGTTATTTATCTAATACATGTATTTTAAAAGTAAAACTACCAGTAACAGACCCCAGTGTATGTGCATTATATAGATGCCTACTTCATGAAGGTACAGGGACAGATTTAAAAACATTTAAATTACCCCTAGAAACAAATCAAATCCTAAGGTGAACATCAGTGGCATAATTACAGTCAACTGGACCCCAGGGCAAAAATACCTAACAGGGCCCCCTAACTGTGAACAACATTATGGCTACGTTCACATGCTGCATTTTGATTGCTTTTGGTGACGCAATTTAGGGACTCCAACTGTGATCACATGCTGATGTAGCATTAGGTTTCATTGGGGGTCATTTACTAAGGGCCCGAATAGCTATTTGTCATCCCCTTTCCCGAAAATTACCGTTTTGCGCTGAATTGCCCCGGGTTTTTGGCGCACACGATTGGATTGGGGCGCATTGGCGCCGGCATGCACGCGAAATTGGGAGGTGTGGCCGCCAGAAAACCCGAAGGATTTGGAAAAACTGCCATATTTTTTTAAAAAATGTGTCGCTTGGCACGCGCTTACCTGCACCCAGCAACGGATGTTGAACTCCGGCGGACTTCAGCGCAGCAGCGACACCTGGTGGGCAACGGGCGCACTACCTTAGTGAATCGCCGGAAGACCCGAATCCTTGACGGAGAACGCGCAGCTGGATCGCGACAGGACCAGGTAAGTAAATGTGCCCCAATGTGTTTGTCAAACTTGATGGAAAAACAATGTTACCTCAACATGAGATTACAGGGGAATCCTTTGGATTGTGTCTAAAATTAAATCAAAAAGCACCTTGTGATCATGGCCTAAGTTATAAATGCCAGTTGTAAATGGGAATGTGTTTGCTGCAGAAAAAACACACACACACAATTTCCATGTGAATATGTACACATGAACATATATAATACACATGATTTTGATATACATATACACTACAACATACACATGCAAATATAATATACACTCACCGGCCACTTTATTAGGTACACCTGTCCAACTGCTCGTTGTTTCTGGCCGCCATAAATCAAAACGGCGGGATATGCCATTATCTCGAGCTGGCGAAATATTCGTCCGAGCAACGAGCAGTTTCGAGTACGCTAATGCTCGAACGAGCATCAAGCTCGGACGAGTGTGTTTGCTCATCTCTAGTTGTATCTCATTCGCTATTTGACTGCATTGACCCTCATAAAACTGTATCTGTATTTCTCTATACCCCCGTGCCTCCGTGTGCTAGGGATTGTTTGTATGATCTGTTGAGCATTTCATTTTTAGTATTTGTATTTGTTTCTCATCTTGCTCAATAAAAGAGTATGATACAAAAGATAGGTCAGTTTGTATGAAGCATCTTATTCCACTGTAGCTAAAGAACTCATTACATTAATACAGAACACTGGAATGTCATTTATTCCATAGATGGAATGGAACGTGGACTTAAGACAGGGTTGTAAATTATCTTTACTGCTGCATATCCTTTCTTGACTGTTATATAAATGTAACTACATCATTGTATCCAAATATTTGTATTTGATATTTTAGCTAAGGCAGCACAGTATTAAAGCTAAATTGTTTGTATTGAAAGTCTATTTCGGTCTACATTTTCATTATTAGATAAAATGCATCCAGACAGTTTTTTTTAACAACGTTTATCTGTGTCTAAAGGTGCCTTTATCAGATACCTTGCTATAACAACATTATAGTATGTATTACATATAACATAACTAACCTTGTTTTATCACATTGGCCCAGATTTACTAAAGCCCCTGTGCCAATTTGTGTCAGATTTTGCATGATCTTTTATGTACAAACTGCTTGCTCATGTATTTACGAAGTGTCCATGACACATATGCGCCGGACATGACTCATTTGTGTCGTGGCTACACTATTCCTGATGCAACACAATTTCTGCACTGAAAGGGGCATTCTGGTGCACAGTCAGACTATTTGCCCAGGGTCGGACTGGGGGACCAAGTGCCAACCGGCTAAATTGATTTTGGGGGGGCCGCCTACTGCTAAATGGAAATATTAAACAGAAATTTTAAGGCCACACTGAAACTATTTGTTTGCATTGCATTTTGAAATACATTGCAAGCATCATTTTTAATAATGGATAATACGCAGATACACTCACCGGCCACTTTATTAGGTACACCTGTCCAACTGCTCGTTAACACTTAATTTCTAATCAGCCAATCACATGGCGGCAACTCAGTGCATTTAGGCATGTAGACATGGTCAAGACAATCTCCTACAGTTCAAACCGAGCATCAGTATGGGGAAGAAAGGTGATTTGAGTGCCTTTGAAGGTGGCATGGTTGTTGGTGCCAGAAGGGCTGGTCTGAGTATTTCAGAAACTGGGATTTTCACGCACAACCATCTCTAGGGTTTACAGAGAATGGTCCGAAAAAGAAAAAACATCCAGTGAGCGGCAGTTCTGTGGGCGGAAATGCCTTGTTGATGCCAGAGGTCAGAGGAGAATGGGCAGACTGGTTTGAGCTGATAGAAAGGCAACAGTGACTCAAATCGCCACCCGTTACAACCAAGGTAGGCAGGCGCATTATCCTGCTGAAAGTAGCCATCAGATGTTGGGTACATTGTAGTCATAAAGGGATGGACATGGTAACAAGGCAACAATACTCCGGTAGGCTGTGGCGTTGCAATGATGCTCAATTGGTACCAAGGGGCCCAAAAAGTGCCAAGAAAATATTCCCCACACCATGACACCACCACCACCAGCCACATTTTAAATGTTCTATGTATAACAAAATGCAGAATGATTTATATCCCCTGGTACAAGTTTTCTTCTATTCATATGTAGAATTAAAAATCTGAAATCTATATGAATGCATGTAGAAAGTAAAAGGACAATTTGATAGATTTGCGTCAATGTTCAAAGCACACGGGCTATCTACGGAAAAGAATGATAGAAAAATGGGAAAAGTCAGAAGTGACTTCAATCTAAAGGACAAAAGTGTCTAGAATGTTGGAGTGAACAGAGTTGTCTTTATCTATCTTGGGACGTACATTGTTGACGTATGACTTTTAGAAAATTTAAGGAGCTAATACACATAGCTTATATGGAAATTGTTAAAGAAAGCATTTGGGTTTAGCATTGAAACCTAAAAGAGATATGCTCGGAATTGGAACATGGTTTTAGGTTGTTGTAAAAATAGAAAAAATATTTAGCACTGAAACTCTATTCAAAAATGGAATCTCCAAAATGTATTGAAGAAAATACAATATCTAAGATACACTTAATATACCAAATAATTAAATACCTTCCATGACATAGTTGACCGCTTATCCAAACAATGTGCTACGTTGCATGAGGAGGTTCCAGGGCCCTGCTGAAATGTAAAAAATTAAATATAAACATCAGTGTAACAATGTTTGGTATCCAATTTATATCATAGAATTCCTACCGTGAGCAAATCAATCAATTTCATATAGGACAACAGAGTAAGAGACAATCTTCGGGCATTATGTAAAGTTTGTCCTGTTCTAATACCACACTTGTGCTGATTGTAGTATTGCACTAAGGGTGTGAAAAATGAGCACTTTTGTTCCTGTGTCTACCTTTGCCATAATAACCATTCTGTTGTGTATGGGGCAGTCCTCCTCTTGCTGGGTCTCTCCCTTTCTGACGTTGAGAGGCGCCTAGCAGCTGATGGGTGATGGGGGGTTTTGGGTACAGACTGTGAAAGTGATGTTATTATAATTAAGTAGACGACTCTGACGGAATATTGGTTCAATACTGTATAGTATAATACTAATACCACCATCTGCATAGAAACATGTAGTCTTCTATAGAAGAACTATAAAACAAACATTAACGTCCAATTCATACAAAACAATCTGAAGTCTTGCCATCTGATAACATACCTAACCTCACATTAGCAGCGCGATAGCTTACTGGAACACCCGTATCAGCAGACAAGGCATGCGCTGCAGAAAGAGAGAGATGCAGAAAGGTGAGACACAGGAAAAGAGGTGAGCAATTATACCAACCCAGTGCCAATAATTTATATAATATGTCGATGGTGCACTAAACAAGCGCAATCCCCCCCCCCCCCCCCCCCCCCCCCCCCCCCCCCCCCCCTCCCCCCCCCCCGGGTTTAAGGACGGATATATAGAACAACTGTCTAGACTTAATAAATGGGCCTTACTAGTCAGTTCTCCACCACTGTGATATTTTGCCTGGATTTTTTTATACCTGTCTTTTGTGTGGCGTTTCTGCATTACCTGCTGGTGTTTAGGTTATTGTATTATCCGGAAGTGGCCAGGCTCCATATAAGGCTTGGTTTTGTCATTCAGTCTTGCCTAGGGATTGTTGTAGATCTGCAGATTATCCGTGGCTCTGTTAGGAACATCTAACTTATAAGTAGCTGTTTCTTGTCTCTGTCTTGAGAGATTCTGTGAAAGTGGTCCTGTTCTCTTGTATTCACTCACCACTTCCTGTCTGTTCCCCTTCCTGTGTTTATTTAATAGTGAGTGTTTTGTGGACATGCTCTGCGTTGTTAACCCATTATTCTGGCCCTTTGTATTGCCCTCGTCGGTATTCAGCCTCGATTGTGTGTTATGTAGATGCTTGTTGCTAGTTCACAAGTTTTTCAGGCGCAAGGTTATCATAGGCGGCCCAATTTAGTACACCAGAACCTAGTTTCCCTTAGTCCTTTCCCATCTTTCGGAAAAGGTCTTCGTGAGTCAGAGATAGAGAGAGGTATGTAGGGTCTATGGAAGGCTAGCCCGGGTCTAGTGACATCACTGCCAAGCGGGGACAAGCTTCGAGGCATAGAGTAGGGACAGTTATCCCTGTTTCCCCAACTTCTTGCTGCTCTCTTCACATGGTTTCCTGCTTCCTTGTAAAGGTGACAATAGCACATACTTAACCCTCCTTCACAGAACCTTTAATAAACATTTCTGAAGCTGACTGAATTGTATTGAATTTTATGAGATATTAGTTGTATCTTATAATGTATGCCATTTTTTTATTACATGTTTCCATTCTATATCACAGTCTCAGTGTGTGTATTAGGTAATTAATTTTGAAATTGAATTTTGAAAAAGTGGTACAGGCCTGAAGGTTTTTTTTCTATCTTACAACACATATAGCTATATTATGGCTGCTATAACAGGACTGCCATGGGAGTTTGAAAAGTGTTGTGTAACAAAAACTAGAGAACATTTCTGTAATTTGACATTGATGAATAATATTTGCTCAAACTGCCACACAAAACCGATGGACCCTTACTAGATTACCAACAAGTTGAGAATACTAAATATAATGATTGTTTTAATTATAAAAAAAATCTATTTTCAATTGCTATCTGCCAGGCACTAAGCTATCATTCAGAGCATCTGATGCCATTGGCACTCAAGTATTTTGATTTATAAATCAATTCAATTCAATGGTGACAGAAAGAAAAGGACATGATTTGGAAAATACGGGGGGGGGGACAGCTTTGTTTTATGCCTAGTCACTTAAACAATGAAGATGAAATAAATTGCTCAATTTAAACGGAATCCTTTCTGTTAACCAGTAGTGGGTGGTACCCTTTTTCTTTTTATATGTTATAAGATTACATGAAAAGTAAAAAGTTAGATTACTGTTAAAAATTTAAGTGACTCCAGAGCACGTGATGAATGAACAGACACTATCACTTTCCGGTCGCCCCTAGGAACAGGAAGCTGTTAAGAAAAGTGGAATAGCAGGACTTTTTTTAAATTATTATTTCTGCCTTCCTCTCAGCTATTAGTTTGTACAAATAAGAAAATCCATATAAGAAGCAGCATAATTTAAAGTAATAAACGAAATACCCAACAATGAGAAATAAATTTAACCCGTTGAAGCTCAGGGCGATTTTTTGCTTTTTGCATCTTAGGATTTTTCATTCCCACTCTTTCCCAATATTTTTTTTTTTTGATACTTCTATGAAAGAGCTGTACCAGGCTTGTGATTGGGTCGGGTGGGGGTGGGGGGGGGGGGGGGGGGGGGGGGGGGGGGGGGGGGGGGGTGGGGGGTGAGGGGGGGGGGGGGGGGGGGGGGGTGGGGGGGGGCGGGGGGGGGTGAGGGGGGGGGTGAGGGGGGGGGGGGGGGGGGGGTGTGGGGGGGGGGGGGGTGGGGGGGGGGGGGGGGGGTGGGGCGCGGGGGGGGGTGAGTCTGGGGGGGGGGTGGGGGGGTGGGGCGTGGGGGGGTGGGGGGGGGCGGGGGTGGGGTGGGGGGGTGGGGGGGGGGTGATGATGGGGGGGGGGGGGGGGGGTGGGGGTGGGGGGGGGGGGTGTTGTGGGGGGGGGGGGGTGAGGTGGGGCGGGGGGGGGGGGGGTGAGTCAGGGGTGGGGGGGTGGGGTGGTGGGGGGGGGGGGGGGGGGGGGGTGGTGAGGGTGGTTGGGGGGGGGGTTGGTGAGGGGGGTGAAGGGGTTGATGGGGGGGGGGGGTGAGGGGGTGGTGGGGGGGGGGGGGGGGGGGGGGGAGTCATGGGGTGAGAGTGGGGGGGGGTGACCGGGGGGGGTTGGTGGGGGGGGGGGTGGGGGGGGGGGGGGGAGGTGGGGGGGTGTGGGGGTGGGGGGGGGGTGAGGGGGTTTTGAGTGGGGGGGTGGGGGGGGGGGGGGGGTGGGGGGGGGTGGGGGGGGGGGGGGGTTGTGGGGGGTTGGGGGGGGTGGGGGGGGGGGGGGGGGGGGGTGTGGGGGGGGGTGGGGGGGGGGGTGGGGGGGGGGGGGGGTGGGGGTTGAAGGGGGGGGGGGGGGGGGTGGGGTTGTGAGTCAAATGTTACTTCGAGTGGCACAATTAATATCAGTGCCAGTGTACTAAAAAGCTGGAAAAAAATTCACATTAGGGGAATGAAAAAGTATTTGTTGTATAGATATATAGCTTCTATGTCTTACCTGGAACAAATGTTAACTATTTGCATTAAAAGACTCTGGCGGTCATATTTGATCATCCGTAACTACTTTTATACTTCGCTTAAGGTGATGGTTAAGGGGTTAATTTTTTTCATCTGCCACTTTGTCTGGACACTTGAATAAACTAAAGGGGGTAATCATCTTGGCATCTCTTTTTTTCCATTGCATATTTGGTGCAAAAGTTTCAGACTTTCCATTTGCTGGGGAAAACGTAGATGGGCAATTTCATTTTAAAACGGACCTGATAAATCTTAAAATGCAGATGTGATCTGAAATAAGTCACACATGGCACAAATCATGGCAGTCCACAACTCTAGTTCCTGCAGAACTTGTGACCTTTAAAAATAAAGGAGCAAAAAAAAACTAAAGACTTACTTGCCTGAATATCATCCTTTAAATTAGATCAAAAAATTCCAAAAACCTGAAAACCAAAAAACAAAAAAAAACAGAAAAAAAAAAAAAGGGGGGGGGGGGGACACACAAAGTCCTGGTAAAAAATGGGAGCGTGAGAACCATGTTCTTCGTGACCCGAAAAATTGACCAGCTATCTCCATCCAAGCTGAAGTTTGCTACGGTTTAGGCCATTGCCTGTATTCTGAATACAGAACTGCAAGTATATTCACCAGCGTGCCTCGGAGTGATCCCTGGGACACAGCTGTACACCATCATGGACCCCACCCCCTCCTTCATCCCAAGGCATCCCTATCAACAACCGGGTTGCCCCACTAGGGAAACCTTACTCTGTCCAGCCTCTCCCTCCTTTTTCTGCACACAGCAGCCTACTGGAGACCTGGCCAGCTGTGCCCGAGGCCTCCGCTCCTGATACCAAGCAACGTGATCATCGCATGTGCTTACGGCCACACTTGCAACCATCTCCGTAGTCGAGACCCTGTCTTCCGCACGGCAAGAAAAAGTTTCAGAACCCTGTGTGGGGTATGTGATATAATTTCAGTGCTGATTTATACTTTCAATTCAAAAAACTTCCATATATGGACCAAATGTAGATGCTTTATTCACATTTGTTAGTAAAAAAACTTATAGTTTGCTTTGTGTAGAGGATACAATTAATATTCAGTGCAGATACTGGCAATCCTGGTGTGTTTAATTTCTAGCTTTCCTTTCAATTCCTGGTAGACGGAACAAATGAAAGAAGGTTAATCACTCTGAAACAGTGTCCGTACCTTGTCAAACTTCCCTGAGGCTTGAATGTAAGCGAAAATGTTTTCCAAAAAAGAAAAATAGATCCTGATGCTGCAGAGGGAACCAAGTCTGGTCTGCAGGAGGTAAAACGAAACAGTCATGTAAACAAGATCTTAGCTATTTTTCTCGGAAACCAACATATCAAGTGCCAAATATGTAGGAAAAGATGAAGAAAATAGAACAAGGAAATATTTAAACAATCTATAGAACAATAATTCTCAAACCAAGTAATATATATATATATATATATATATATAGATATACGGTATATACATATATATATCAATCTTAAGTCCATGTAGACCGGAATGTACATCATACTATAGACCAGGGTATAATTAAAGCAGGGGGAACATTTATTTTTTCATAAAAAGCAACATTTTCTTTCCAGAAAGAAGAAAAGCCTGTAAATATCTGGCATATACAAAATGACCCCATACAGCAAGATAGAATGTCATGTGCTGTAATTGGATGCTTCTGAGCCAGTGTTTTACCTAGCATCTAGTTTTAACAAGTGACATTTATATTGTATATAAGTACTCCAGGGGACATTCCCTTTTGAGGTTTTCGGTTTAAAACATTGTGGGAACCATTTCATGCCAAGTAAACAATTTATTTGGATAAGGGCCCTATATTAAAAAGACTGTAACAGAGTGAACTGCTATTATTATAATGTCATGTGGTTCATCAAAACCTACCTCCTGCCATTTGCAAGTTCTTTTCAATGAATAATCTCAACAAAGTGGTGGAAATAATATCAAATGTGGAACAAAATTTTGTTTGTGTTATTTTTGCACTTTGCAGTATTCAACAGAACACAAGTTGACACTTATCCGTTTGTGCAATTTTGTATTTATGATCATGAACTTTTCATGTAGCATTAGAAAACATAGGTTTGATGTTGGTAAAGTACATGGTTGTAGGAGGTCAAGTGTCAGTGGAAAATCTCAAAGCTATCGGATGGATAATAAAAAGCATAGGGGCATATATAACATTGCTTTCAGCTGAGAATATGAGCAAAATGTATTGCCTGTGAATTTAAGAAATTCCCTATAAACTATTGGTTAATGGGGCAGTCCTATGGCTACTTGGGCATCAATACATACTGGCTACTGGGCGGCATCACTACAACTACTGGACTACTGGGGGCTCCCTGGCACTGCTGACTGGGGCATCCACAGTAGGGTACTACTCTGGGGACATCCCTATTACTAGGGGCATCCCTATGCATGGGGACATCCCTGTGACTACTGGGGAAATCATGTTGACTACTGGCACTGGGGGGGGGCATCCCTAGGATACTGGGAACATCTCTACAACTACCGGCTACTGGGGGCTCCCTATAACTACTGGGTGCATCCCTACTGCTACTCAGGGTTTCACTACAACTAATACATACTGGGTGCATCCCTATGGCTACTAGGGACATGACTACAACCTCTGGCTACTGAATGCATCCCTATGGCTACAGGGGGCATCGCTGTGGCAGCTAGAGCATCCTGTGACTACTGGGAGCATTTCTGTGACAATAGCTACTGGGGTATCCCTGTGACTACTGGGGAAATCACATTGACTCTAGTTACTAATAGCTTCTGCGGGCATCACGAACAAACTACTGGATACTGGGGCACCCCATGGCTACTGGCAGCATCACTACAACTATTTGCTACTGGGCATCCCTATGGCTACTTGGGGCATTCCCATGGTAATGGGGGCCTCCCTAGGACTACTGGCTATGGAGGAAATGACTTCAAACTGGCTATACTGGGGGCATCCCTATATCTTCTGAGGCATCCCTATGGCTACTGAGGGCATCACTACGAGCTATGGTTACAAGGGAAACCGTATGGCTACTGGGGGCATCCGGTGACTGCTGGAGGCATCCAGGTGACTATAGCTCTGGGGATCTCTGTGACTACTGGGAAAATCACATTGACTGGGGGATCCTTTGGCTACTAGAGGGCATCGCTACAAGTACTGGCTACCGAGGGCATCCCTATGGAACAGGAGGCATCACTGTGACAGCTGGGAGCATCCGGTGAATTATGGCTACTGGACAGATCATTACAATTACTTGCTACTGGGGACATACCTTGGCTACTTGGGGCATTCCTAGGCTACTGGGGGCATCCCTATGGCTAATGGGGCAACACTACGACTAGTGGCTATGTGAGGGAATTACTGCAACTACTTGGGATTCCTATTTTTCGCGGGGAATCCCTTTGGCTACTGAGGGCATCTCTACAACTACAATGTGACCATTGGCTATGTGTATGTGGGGCACTGTTTACTATACAGCTACTGTGCAGCTGCTGTTTACTATACTGCCTTCGTGTGGGGGCACCATTATATATTGGCGAATATGAGCAGATCGTTCCTCTATTGGTTTGCTGTGGGACGTAATAAAGATCTTGAGGGAACAAAGAACAGTATTAAGTTTATGAGTAGTTGATAGAGGAGATGATAATGAAAGGAGGATGTAAATTTTGTGCTGCTAAATCTGTAGAGAGAAGTGTGGCTGGAAGAACTGAAATGCCAGCCAAATAGAAAGAGGATGAAGGTGTCTCCACCGAACAAACATTTGTCAGATTTACAGTGAGTGATGGTGCACGCATGAGCTCACAATTCTCTGTTTTCTACTGATATACACTCACCAGCCACTTTATTAGGTACACCATGCCTAGAACGGGTTGGACCCCCTTTTGCCTTCAGAACTGCCTCAATTTCTCGTGGCATAGAGTTCAACAAGGTGCTGGAAGCATTCCTCAGAGATTTGTGGTCCATATTGACATAATGGCATCACACAGTTGTCGCAGATTTGGCGGCTACATCCATGATGCGAATCTCCCGTTCCACCACATCACAAGAGACTCTATTGGATTGAGATCTGGTGACTGTGGAGGCCATTTGAGTACAGTGAACTCATTGTCATGTTCAAGAACCCAGTCTGAGATGAATCCAGCTTTATCACATGTGCATTATCCTGCTGAAAGTAGCCATCAGGGTTTGTTGGTAACAATTGTGGTCATAAATGGATGGACATGGTCAGCAACAATACTCAGTAGGCTGTGGCTTGCAATGATGCTCAATTGGTACCAAGGGGCCCAAAAAGTGCCAAAAATATTGTCCCACACCTTGACACCACCACCACCAGCCTGAAACCGTTGATATACAGGCAGGATGGATCCATGCTGTTCATATTGTTGACGCCAATTCTGACCCTACCATCCGAATTTCGCAGCAGAAATCTAGACTCATCAGACGGCAACGTTTTTCCAATCTTCTACTGTCCAATTTCGAGAACTTGTGCAAATTGTAGCTTCAGTTTCCTGTTCTTAGCTGAAAGGATGGCACCAGTGTGGTCTTCTGCTGTGTAGCCCATCTGCCCATAGTTCGACGTACTGTGCGTTTAGAGATGCTCTTCTGCCCTACCTTGGTTGGTAACTGGTGGCGATTTGAGTCACTGTGTTGCCTTTCGTATCAGTTCAAACCAGTCTACCCATATCCCTCTGACCTCTGGAACAACAGGCATTTTCCGCCCACAGAAAATGCCGCTCACTGGATGTTTTTTCTTTTCGGACCCATTCTCTGTAAACCCTAGAGTTGGTTGTGCGTGAAATCCCAGTAGATCAGCGTTTTCTGAAATACTCAGACCAGCCCTGTCTGGCACCCAACAACCATGCACGTTCAAGGCACTCAAATCATCTTTCTTCCCCTACTGATGCTCGGTTTTGAACTGCAGGAGATTGTCTTGACCATGTCTACTGCCTAAATGTCACTGAGTTGCCGCCATGTGATTGGATGAGTATTTACAGAGAATGGTCCGAAAAAGAAAAAACATCCAGTGAGCGGCAGCTCTATGGGTGGAAATGCCTTGTTGATGCCAGAGGTCAGAGGAGAATGGGCAGACTGGTTCGAGCTGATAGAAAGGCAACAGTGACTCAAATCGCCACCTGTTACAACAAAGGTAGGCAGAAGAGCATCTCTGAACGCACAGTACGTCGAACTTTGAGGCAGATGGGCTACAGCAGCAGAAGAAGCACCACACCGGGGGCCACTCCTTTCAGCTAAGAACAGGAAACTGAGGCTACAATTTGCACAAGCTCATCGAAATTGGACAGTAGAAGATTGGAAAAATGTTGCCTGGTCTGATGAGTCTCGATTTCTGCTGCGATATTCGGATGGTAGGGTCAGAATTTGGCGTCAACAACATGAAAGCATGGATCCATCCTGCCTTGTATCAACGGTGCAGGCTGGTGGTGATGGTGTCATGGTGTGGGGAATATTTTCTTGGCACTCTTTGGGCCCCTTTCTGCTGCGACATTCGGATGGTAGGGTCAGAATTTGGCGTCAACAATATGAAAGCATGGATCCATCCTGCCTTGTACCAACGGTTCAGGCTGGTGGTGATGGTGTCATGGTGTGGGGAATATTTTCTTGGCACTCTTTGGGCCCCTTGGTACCAATTGAGCATCATTGCAACGCCACAGCCTCTTTTCTTTTAGATAGTTTCCAAAAGTCTCCTAAACAGTATTTTCCTGAAAAGAAAACATATTGATTTGTAAAGGACTACGGAATTGGTGGCACTATATAAATAAAGATTATTATAATAATTAAAATGATATTTGCATATCAGAAAAACATCTGTAATTAAGGTACAGTGCCTTACTGGCAGCTAATTTAAGGTAATATGGGGACTTGCATGTAACCCTTTATCTGCAGGCATTGTTAGTCAGGGTGGTAAAATTATGCTTGGAAGGAGCAGGTAAAGCAGAATGTGTCAGCAGATTTTCACTAATAAACCTAATGACAGGTTCATTTAGTACTATACTAAGTCTTGCCCACACTGCTTTTGGCTATAAGAAATGTTTCAACCCCTAGAAAAACAGAGAAACACTGCCTTGCATGAATAATACACACCTGCTGCTCCTTTTGGCAGGGTTAATTTTCTGGGAATAGGAACTATGCTAAACAGAAATAGTGTGGGCAAAAGTTACAATAATGCTATAGGAACCTGTGATTAGGTTTATGAATGAAAATCTGCTGACAGGTTCATTTTAAATTTACCCAACTGCAAGGCTCCGTGCTACTGCTCATAACTTAAAACTTCATATATCACTCATCTTTCCTTGTGAACTAGCAAATCTATTACATATCTCTATTCTCCTATTATATATCAAATGATCAGAAGTGCTGCAGTAGGAGGTTAGGAAACTATTTAAAGAAAATCAAGCATTATAAACTAGGCACAGTTACTTCTACATCTAGGTGCTGTGACTATGGTTATATTCTTATATTTGTTATCCATGGTTTCCTTTTAAAATTATGCTAATAGCCCTGAAGGGCTCTGGGGCGTTACCACATCCCCTCAGTAATGCAGATTCATAGGCTATTACAATGAGGAGAACTTGTCTCACCCAACCCCTTCTCTCTCCTTCCTCCCACTTCCGGTGTAATCTAGCAGCAGAGGGAAGTGCAGGGGTAGGGGATACCTGCTCTACACAGCCTGTGCAGCTACAGCACTGAGGTTCTTATGTAATACTCACCTTCAGGATTATTAGTATAATGATAAAAATTGATTTTAGAAGGAAGGAGGCCATGAATAACAATTTTAAGAAGATTACCACAATCATAGTGCCTAAATGTTAAATTCTACTAGAATGGGAATGTGGATAAGTAGAGATGGATGATACTCATATTTTAATAAAATTGTTATGCAGAGTAAAGAATTCCGGCAAAGTGCTCTGGAGCAAATAGCAGTCTTCTTAGAATTCCTAACACGTCTGGAGTAATTTTTTGGGATATTGGTAGGATAGTACCAATTTTAGTAGAATACCAAAGTATCAAAATTGCTGATACATGCTAGAACAGTGCTAGTAAGTGCTGGCAGTGGTAGATTGCTAGATATCTGCCAACATTAAATCATAGGCAGTCCCCAGGATAAGTAAAAGGCAGATTCTTTAGGTTTGTTCTTCAGGTGAACTTGTATGTAAGTTTGAACAGGTATACTTTATAATTGTAGCTCCATATTATTTTTGTCTCATCTCTCTTTCTATGTGTCAGATACTAGTACAATGTCCATAAGGTAAATGAAAGTGTATATAACCCTTGTACCCTGATAATCTAACCACATTGTCAGCACACTGTACCTCACACAACACTAGAGAGATCATGAAGTGTCTGCTTAGAGAGTCCACCCCAAAACATTTTAGTGATAGGAGCTAAAGCAGTAATAAAACAGTAAAATTGGGGGTAAGGGGTTAAAATGATTTTTATTGTGTAAACATCACCAGAGGATTGAAATTTAAGAATTTTTGTTTTCATGGGCAAACCCCTTTAAGTGTTTTTATTTAAAAAAAAAATACAATAGAAGAACGGTACCCTGGATGATGTGATACAAATAGGATCCCTGATTACTGTTGGAGCATCCAGCACAAATGTCCAAGAACACCTCGCAGAATATCCCAATGGAAAATCACTTGTTTACTCTACAGCCAGAAAATATGACATTTTTATGACCACTAGTTTGAGCAGCAATGTGACATTAGTAGTTGACATTCATTTCCAAATTTTAGTACAATATTGATTGACTAGTTTTATTAGCATATACTTTGTAAGGTGGCAATGCCAGATTTTTAACAGTAGAGTTGGAAAACGGGTGCCATTTCCAGAATCAGGGACCCAAACATACTAAAAAACATTTTAGGCACCACAGCGAGTGTTCCCCAGTGTTCTTTATTGTAACTAATGTTATATAAATGAATGAGTGCATTTGTTATTAATAAATGTGTGGTTGATAAGGAGCTTAAATGAAAAGTAATGGATAATGTGGGTGTATAATTCAGATCAATAAAAAGATTTTTTTTTAAATGCAGTCTTCTAGAGTTCTAGCTTTCTCTCCACTTTTATTTCCAATGCACATTCCGCACACTTATGACATTCCAGTCTGTATTATTAACTATAATTTATTGTTTTTCTAATGTTATTTGTTTACTAAAAAAAAAATGTTGTTTAAAAAAAAAAAGAAAAAAGTTTAAGCCTGGCCAATTTTTGTTGAAGCTGCACTTGCCATTTATATTTTTCTAGTCCTCTTCTTTACAATGTCAGTATGTTGTCTCATGCTTAACCAATATAGATTACTACATGGTCGCGGATCCAATTGTATTACTTGCACTCTAACAGATATTCAATTGTAGAACAGCGAGCTACTCAATAAAACACAGCTAGAGCGAGTTCTGCAGATAATGAGGAGATTGTGGAACAAATTTCATTTTAAATTAAAAAATGAAGGTTATTTCAAAGAATTATTGATACAAATGACTTCATCTTTACAAATGTATTTTAATTTGGGAGAGCAAAAGTTAGTGTTTACAGTCAAAATTTTTAAGGATGTTTAGTAAAACATACCATGCAGCTAGAAAATAGAATAAATAACCCTTTCATGGTCAGAATGACTGACAAGCTCCATTATTCCTTAATTATTTATTAACATGAGCTTTCCAATATTCAATCTTATAGCATGCCTGGTGGTATGTCATACAAGAAGATTTGTATTGCAGGCTACAGTAACACAACTGAGGCCACCTTCATATCAGTTCACACCAGCACATTAATATTCAATCACTTTATTAATATGTTTAACCCCTTCAGGACCAGGCCTTTTTTCGCTTTTGCGTCTTTATTTTTCACTCCCCACCTTCAAAAATCTATAACTTTTTTATTTTTTCATGTACAGAGCTGTGTATGGGTTGTTTTCTGCGTAACAAATTGCACTTCATAGTGCTGGTATTTAATATTCTATGCCATATACTGGGAAGCGGGAAAAAAATTCTGAATGCAGTGAAAATTATGAAAATATACATTTGCGCCATTTTCCTGTGGGCTTGGATTTTACGGTTTTCACTGTGCGCCACAAATAACATGTCTACTTTATTCTTTGGGTCAGTACGATATAACATATTTGTATAGGTTTTATAATGTTTTCATACAAAAATTAAAACCTTCTGTACGAAAAAAAAAATTCTTCATTTTGCTATCTTCTGGCGCTAATACATTTTTATGCTTTAGTGTACAGAGCTATGGGGGGTAATTGTTTGCAACTTTTTAGGACTGTGTGACCTTTAGATCATTTTTTATATTTTTCAAAATGGCAAAAAAGTGACATTTGCGACTTTGGGTGCTATTTTCCGTTAGAGGGTTAAACGCAGTGAAAAACCATTATTTTGATAGAGCGGGCATTTTACAACGTGGCGATAACTAATGTGCTTATTATTTTTACTGTTTATTTATATTTAACTGACTTATAGGGAAAGGGGGGGGTGATTTGAACTTTTAGGTTTTTTTAATATTATTTTTGTTTAAACTTTTTTTTATTTTTATTTTTTACTATTTTTCAGACCTCCTAGGGTACTTTAATCCTAGGTTGTCTTATTGATCTTACCATATAGATAGCCTAAAACATGATAGCCACGGATATTTGTGTGACCCAAGGCTGTCATGGCAACAGATCGTCACAGGGAGCGACGATCGGAGCCAAAATGGCAGCGCTCATTTCCACCACACCTGTCTGTTTTTTTGTGATTTTGTTCTTGACTGAAAATAATTAAGCTAATGTTATTGGACAGATGCTTTCTCCATTCAAATTTCTCCCTAGCTGGTCTCTTTTCTGTTTGGGTTACATGTTACGGAGACTAGTCTATCTCTAGAGCTTATTAGCAAATTCTGTTTTCTGTCCGATCTTTGCTCACCTGCTTACCTTCTGTTTGATTCTTTACCTGTTCTGAGTAGTCCTCCTTGTTTGTATTCTTACAATCTTTCTCCCGTTTTTTGTTTTCCCCTGTTTTTGTCTCTGTGTTTCCCTTTAGTGCAGCACGGGAACGTTGCCCAGTTGCCCAGTTGTCACTGACCATCTTGACCATATTTGCCCAGTTGTCACTGACCATCTTCGGTAGGTTCGACAAATATGTAGGGATATTATTGGCATTAGGGATAATTTAGTGACTAAGTAAGCAAAACAACTAATTTATTCTGTATAGTAATTGACGGTGCAAAAGGTCAAAAGAATATACTGAATATAATAATTTAATAATTCACTTTAGTTTATCTGGAATAAGCTCACCTGCAAGGCATGCTTATCTTCATATATTTTTTGCATAAGCTAATAGTGTATGTAATTTAGCTAGAGTGTATGAAATTGTTTAACATTTCTAGATGAAAGGGCAATTTTTTAATTTTTAAGTTTTTAGCAATATTTAATATGACCTACTACAGTAGTCTAACATGAGATCACCTTGCTCATTAATGCTCTTCACTTATTAGATAATTGCTCTATGTGAGCTTTACCACTTAGCTTTAATTTGCAATTTGCGATTTCCTAATCAATTTAATATTTGAAGTAAACAATCCAAATTAAAACTGCAAACTTTTCATCCATTAAAAAAGGCATATTTGCAATATTTACATGGGTATTTACTTTCACCAACATCTTAGTTCATTACGAGCTGTGCATAGTGTTACAGTGTGGACTGCATTTAATATTGATGTTGCAAAAATCTATGTTTTAGTCTCTAGGTAAAATAAAAGTGTTTGCTTTGTCTTATTGGTCTCTTTGACTGAGAAAGGTAAAGTTGTTTTGTAAACAGTCAAGAAACTTTGACACATTAACATAAAATCCCCAGGTAATAAAACCCTAATTCTTTTACTACACCTACAAAGGATGCTCACTAATTAAATAATATTGCTATGGGATTAACTCAAGTCTCAAAGTCAACAGCGCTCTTCGATCCACTTCACTGTGTTTCTTATCATTAGCATTAATCTAAATGATGTGGACTGAATTGTTTCAGTAATGCAATCATCTAAATAAAACATAAATTTTGTTTCTATCAGCAATAAGTTTTTGATCTCATGGAAGTAAACTTTTCTGTACAGTTGGGGTTTATCAATTAAATATCTAGCACTGAAAACAATGGAAATTTTTCTCGTCCCTATTATTCTCAAACGAGAAACATTATTCCAATAGATTCTAGTCCATAGATTTAGCTGTCACAAGTAGAATGATAGTGGCAATTTAATACACTTCTACTGTGGCCAACTATTATTATATATTATTTAAGGGGTAAAACCATCTTTGCCAAACATGGCCAATGCAGCAGCTTCTCCTCACCTTAGGGCTGGGAGGTGACTCTGTCACTAGATTTTACCCCAATAAACTGCCAGTTTATTTCTAGACTTCCCTCTTTTGGTGAGATTCTTATTTTTAATATCACACCAAAAGTGTCTAAGTTTCTAAGTATTAGAAGTATTCAAATTATTTGAATTGACACTCACAATTAGCCTCTAAATCTTACTCATCTCAGATACATGACTCTTCTCTGCTCATCTGCATATGACTTTAGAAGTGATTTGGGCAAGATTTCACATAAAAGAAGGAATTCCTTCCCCCTAACTTAAGATGTCATTTCTGGGGCCCCTCAAACTTATGCTGCACCTCTCTACACACCCCCCCATCCCCATTTTGCAGCCACCCTTTCCATACCTTTATATCTCTTTATGTTTCTATTAAGATAGCTCCAACACATCGACTGTGCTCCCTAGGCTCAATTTATTGTAACAAAATAAAAAAGCAGATACTCACCTCTCCTTGTTTCCTGCAACAGTCTTGCTTCCTGTGCCTCGGGAAGCAGTGCACAACTCGTAAGCCAACAGTAGCAATGGTGTCACATTGTACCTGCCTGTCTTTTCTGCACTACAGCAGCAGAGAATAAAATGGTGATGTGGGTGACCAACAGCTCCCTGCATCTCCATGTAATGTGCGTCTTGAGGACACCAATACAGTTGGCTGCCACTGACATACCTGACATGGCGTCTCAAGGATGCAAAATCTATGCAGAATAATGAAGTATAAACTGCCATAGGGGTTAAATGCTCTCTTTTTACTTTCTTTACCTGTGCTTCATTTATACTAATGACTTATACAAGTGATTGTGATTGTGACTTTCTTATGGCAGTCACCATATCCCATAAGGATCAAAGACCAGCCAAGATTAGTGTCTCCATAACACTGTCGCAAACAGTTAATTTGGCAGCTCAAGAGATTCTTTGCTGTTTTGTACAGCACGGTTCATTTTCTAGTGATGCTGTAATGTTGCTGATAAGGGATGTACAATCAAGGGAAAAAGTAAGGGAAGACACGGATGGTAAGCCATAATGGTCAACCGACCAAGCTGTCCCTACCTACTTACTGACCTACCCTAGATGGTAGGTGACTCCTAGGTGACATCACTTTTCTGTACCAAAGTGAAACAGATACCAAAATAGGACAAGGTAAAACAAAGTATATGAGGAACGTGATACAAATATAGGTGAAAACAAAGAGGACTACTAAGAACAAGAAAAGAACCACATGGAAGGTAAAAGGCAAGCAAACGTCAGAAAAACCAAAATAGAGCAATATAGAATACACTAGCAAGCCATAGAGAAGGCTAATAGCAAGCACTAGAAAGAGGGCAAATTATATTCTTATCTGATATCAGAGTCACGGTCCAGGTATGATTGGACCAGCCTCCCTAACATCTAACCCAAACAGAAAACAGTCCAGCGGGGAAGGAACGTGTATGGAGAAAGCATCTGACCATCAAAACTAGCTCAACCGTCTGCAACCCAAACACAAGATCAGCAGAGGACAGACGGGTGTGTTGGATGACAAAAGATGCGGCTGAAGCCCAAACAGACGCAGGTGTTTATCACGCTATCTTGAAGACCCTGTAACAGACTTAATACATATTTAGACCCCCAAAAAAGACCACTGAATGTGTTTAACTTGCCTTTTTCAATTCAGGACATCATATAACTTATAAATTTCTATTCTCATTCTGGCCATTACCCCAAAATATCTTATATCTGTAGTGTGCAAAAGCATAAAATCTAACTCATGAAAAATGGATCATGCATTGCAGGATTTCACTGACCGATCACTCCATAATGTTTTATGTTGTACTAGGATTGGATTTGTTTAAAGTGATGTATTAACTTGTGTTTTTGGATTAAAACTGGATGTATATTATGAACGGTTGTCCTAAACCTGGAACAATTGAAGTAATTTTATTCAGATCCTAGCAAGTTAACTAGCAACCATTGAGCAAATATATCTCTATAATAGGCATAAATAAGAAATATTACTTATTTTCAATTGTCATTTTCCAAGGAAGATGAAAGAAATAAATATTGTATACAATATACTGCAATCACTTCTGTGCAAAGACAGCAGGGCTGTGGTATCGGTGAGCCAAACTTCCAAATCCAACTCTGACTCCCACTCAATTTCCAAAACTTCGATTTAGAGAGAGAAGAAGCTGCGGTGCAGGGAGGAGTCTCCAGTATTATTGTCTATGGGATCTCCAATATTATTACTTTTATGCTCTGGGGGGTCTTTAGTATTATCTGCTGTGGGGTCTCCAGTATTATTGTCTGCTCTGGGGTACTCCAGTATTGTTAATCTGCTATAAATTTTCTAGTATTATTATCTTCTATGGGATTTCATGCATTATTATGTGCTGTGGAGTCTCGAGTTTTTGTGTGCTCTGCGGGTCTCCAGTATTATTATCTGCTACTGGGTATCCTGTATTGTTGCTATGCTATGCGGGCTCTAGTATTCATCTGCTCTGGCGGTCTCCAATATTAGTAGTTTTATACTCTGAAAGCCTGCAATGGGGTCTCCAGTATTATTATCTGCTCTGGGGGTCTCCAGTAGTACAGTATTATCATCTGCTCTGGGGTCTGTACTATTATTGTCTTCTCTGATGCAATATTTGGTTTCTTGGCTAGTATCTATTGCTGTATTATGGCATTTATCATTTCTGTGGTGGCATCTTGTCTGTGGTCTTACTGTGGGGGTTGGTGCATCTAGGGTGCTGGTCACCGATGCGACCCCTTAAAGCTGAGTAGTATGAAAATATGGGACAATATCTTTATAATTTATTATATGTTTGTGGAGATGATCCATTTTATCCATTGGCTCTGACTCGACAACTCCACAGTCCTGGTAGACAGGATATGGGATTGTGTTGCTTTTCAACTGTGGCACTATAAGCCTTTGTGAGAAGAAGGACCTCAAGTATAAATTCACCCACCAAGGAGCCTAATATAAAAAAGGTCACAATTACTGTTAAAAGCTATACACCATAAATCTGCTGAGATATTCTTTTCTGTTTTATTGAAATACTCTTAGATTTCCTGCTCACATATTGGCCTCAAAGTATTGGTGGTGTCAACATATTTTTTGAGTCTGGGACACATAAACGGGCAGTATGTCACCAGATGTCATCCGTGTTTTCAGATGCACAAAAAAAGGGGATGCTGGCAAATGATGTCATTATCCTGTCCCGACCCTTTCAAGGGCCAGGAGTGTCACATGATTGTGTTACCTAACAACCCACAGCAGATATAGAAGACACACTGATGAGAGGAGAGCAGAGTCGCAAATATGACCAAGAATAGCATCTGTTCTCAGTTTTAACTCAGGGGTTTTAGGTTAAGACACTGCACAGATAAATCCTCAGTGGTGTGAATGAGCCCTTGATAATACATTGAGCAGAGAGACAGCAAAAACCTGAACTGTTTCATCCGAGCAAACGCTGTTCGTGTGCATGAAGCCTAACAGAGAATTTCTTGCCAAATCTATAAGAGACAAAGCTCAAAGGATAAGGGAATCTTTGGGCACAAGAGGGTTTACTCTTGTTTACTTGGAAGACTTTCAGAAGCTTAAAAATGGATCTTAGTAGACACATCACAAGTTCTGATACATGGGCTTATAACTCCTTCAGCATATACGGCATGCTTCACATGCATATACTGCTACCTAATGAAGCATTTAATGTATATCCAGATCATTCTAATTAGAGAATGATAAATGTGACTAAAAAGAGATGTTACTGGGACTGAGCTTCAGTAGCATTCATGGCAAAAACACACTACAAAGAACACATACTACTTGAACCTCCAGCTTCTGCATTATTCAAGGTACATTTATTTTATTATTTTTCATCTACTTTAGTAATTCTGGGATTTATGGACCACCTACCCCCAACGACAGTGTACAGGCAAGTACTGCAGCCTCTTCATATTCTGCCGAGCACAGAGACATAGATTGTATAGCGTAGGCCAGTGATGGCGAACCTTTTGGAGACAGAGCGCCCAAACTACAACCAAAATCCACTTATTTTCCCGTGAAGTGCCAACATGGTATTTTAAGCAGTAACTTATTGATACCTGTTCTTCCACATCTTTCAATTGTATCGTCCCCCTGAGGCAACAAATACGGTTGAAAGAAGGAAGGCAAATTCAGACTCTTGTTGTAGCTTCTAGCAGGAGGATCTCCAAAGGCATTGCAGTTCTGTCAACACCTTCTCACTTTTCCCGCAGTTCCTTACAGCCAATGAAGTATTTCTTTAAAATAGCTCTCAACGCATCTCTTTAGTTGCCTGGGACTTGGTGTATTTGGTCCTGTTTGGTGAGCTCTGTCCTGGGGTGATGGTCTGAGTGCCCACAGAAATGGCTCCGAGTGCCACCTCTGGCACCCGTGCCATAGGTTCGCCACCACTGGCGTAGGCTATACATATGAATAGGACTGAGTTGCAAACATTTGACGCATGTATGTGCCATTATAGGCCTCGGAAAAGAGTGCTACTGAAGGGCCACAACCACTATTAACAGCTGATGGATATGGCCCCTGGCAGTTTGACTCTGTGGATCTTAACACTTATCATCTATGTAAAGTTAAGGTGTCTACAATACAATTGCTATCAAATTTGACAAAAAACAGCTGGTATAACTAAGCAATGTGGCTTCCACTTATCTATGATGCCTTAGGTTCTTCACTATAGAGCCTTAAAGATCTAATAATTAAAGGGGTATTCCAGGAATCAGCATAATTCATATACAAATGAGTCCCTAAAATATAAGCTTATATGTAATTAGTTGTTATTTAAAATTTTTCTCCCGTGCTGGTGACCTACACTGTAAAGAGGAATTCAAATGCTACCGGCCCTTTAATCAGTCCGTTAATTTCCTCCACGCGGTCCGTTGCAGAGCATACACAGGACAGAAGATGGCCGCTGGTCACATGTCCACATCACATGCCCTGCACCTGCCTGGGCAGGTCATGTGATCACCACTATATTTGGCTGTAGTGGGTTGGTTGCAGTGCATCCAGTTACATATCATTACTATGGTAACAGAGCAAGAAAACCTGTTACATCATCACTAGGAGCAGAGCATAAGAGGGAGAAGGAGTTACTGAGAACCAAAGGATCTTGGGACTTGTAGTTTCCAGCGGTGGCCATCTTGGTGATAACTTTGGAGGGGCCATAAAATTTTGTGAATCATGAAATCAAACCATTTAAGCTCCATTTTGTAACTAATGACATTAAGTTTTGTTGCATTCATTTATTTATAGAATTATAGGTTTTTGTATCAGACGTTCATATTCCCGGAATACCCCTTTAACCATTCCAAATATTTTTTGTGTTTGCAACCATATTCTTCCATATTAGTTCTCAGGAAAATCTGCTTGGCTGCATAACGGTAGAAGTCATACTGATTATGTATTTGTTGCACAACAGTAGGAAGATGAAGCCAAAAACCTATTTACATATATTAAAATTCTGCTAGAAAACACATTCACAGCCACATACAAGTTATCAATGTCATTTGCATTTACTAACAAGGTTTGTAAACCGGACCTGAACCCAAGTGACTCAAAGTGACAGAGTTGCATCAATACATGCTTACATTTACCATGAACACATTAATCATCATATGAACTCCTCCAGGCTACACAACATATTTTTTCATGCAACAGCAAAATTTGCAGCATTTTCAGATAAGTTAGGAATTTCCATAATAATCACAAGACCAGGGTTTTCCTGGAATTAAATGTAACACAAAAAAGCAGAAACAACAAGTTCTTTTGTTTGGATCAAAACTACACTGGAAATCAAAATTTGATAAGAATGTATGATTACACTAGAAGAATGTTTTCCAAAATAACCAAAGTATATGAACATAAAAACTTTATTTAGTAAAAAGCATGATGATTAGAGATGGGCGAATTTATTGAAATTTGATTTGACAGCAAAATTTGCAGCATTTTCAGATAAGTTAGGAATTTCCATAATAATCACAAGACCAGGGTTTTCCTGGAATTAAATGTAACACAAAAAAGCAGAAACAACAAGTTCTTTTGTTTGGATCAAAACTACACTGGAAATCAAAATTTGATAAGAATGTATGATTACACTAGAAGAATGTTTTCCAAAATAACCAAAGTATATGAACATAAAAACTTTATTTAGTAAAAAGCATGATGATTAGAAATGGGCGAATTTGTTGGAATTTGATTCGACCTGATTCGCTGAATTTTTTCGAAAAAATTTGATTCGACCTGAATCGAATCATGACGAATCATGCAGACCCGTCTTGTGGGCCTAGAGCTCGTCTAGAGCGTGTTCCTTGCCCATGGCATGGACATGGCACTGGAAGCGGCAGAAGCTGCAGGAGGTCAAAGAGTGGCACAATGACAAATTCTGGAGCTGTCAGCAACATGTGGCACAACGACAAATGTGTGGAGGTGGCAGCAGCATGAGGTCAGAGATTGGCACAAGGACAAATTCTTTAGGTGGCAGCAAAATGGTAGGCCACAGTGTGGCACAATGACAGAGTTTGAAATGAATTCGAAGTTTTTTATTTGAATTTGAAGATTAGAGACGCCACATGCATCATTCATTATAATTTTCATGAAAAAATTATGTCTTTGCCAAAAAAAGAACTGAAATTTGGGGTATACAGCTCCCACAAAATGGACACCCTGGGATTGGAGCAGAAATCACTACAGAAACTATGTAGATTTTACACAGATTTCTTCCTATTCTCTTCAGCGACAAAAAGAACCCTGCAATTTGGGGTATACAGATCCCCAAAATGGACACCCTGGGATTGGAGCAGAAATCACTACAGAAGCTATGTGGATTTCACACAGATTTCTTCCTATTCACTTTAGCAACAAAATAACCCTGCAATTTGGTCGTATACAAATCCCCCAAAACGCACACCCTGGGATTGGAGCAGAACTCGCTACAGCATAGTACAGTACAAACAGCTAGATGCTGGAGACAGCACATGCAGTATGAAATGCCGCAATTGGAAATGGCTGCCTGTTTTTATAGGGCTATGACATCACATAAGCCTGCTGGTGGTTGATTGGCTTACAGGTCTGCACATGTGATCCAGGGTGTTCCTTTCTTATTCCCAGGGTTCTCTGCCCCATGTAACACGTTGTGCTTGTGCCCATTTTGGTAATAAAGGAGAAAAAAAAACCTTTGTTTCCATGAATCACCGCCGTAAACTTTGGTTTCGTGACTAATCAAATTTTCCCTGAAAATTGGACCGAATTCCACTTCGTTAGAATCGATTCGCCCATCTCTAATGATTATCATAATTAGAAAACAGCAAAGACTGTAGTATAGAGAATGATAATTACATTTTGTGAAGGTTCCACCAGTCACCAATCAGTAGGAAGTGCACAAGCCTTTACTTTTAATGACTTCAGCACCTCTGCGGCCACAGGACATCACATCACGTCTCTCACACTGCTCTGGTGGATTTTGGTACACTCTTCTTCCAGTCTCTTCAACAGATCTGTGACTGTTGTGGATTTCTTGGCCCCAACTTTGTCACCAAGGATTTTACAGAGATTTTCTGTTTTGTTTGATTAGGATCCTCAGCTGGCCATTTCATTGTTTCATTGGTCCAACTTTGCACATTTTTTCCTACGCAAATTTTTTGCACAGGTATTTATGAAGTGAGTTGCAGATGTACTGATCGTCCCTACCAAATACTGCAATACTAATGCATTGCAGTATATGGCATTTTTACACAGTATTAATTACAATGAGCCACTGGCTCATTGTAATGAAACTGCAGATGCTATGCAGTCTCGGGTCTGCCGGGGAGACCACACACCGCCGTCTTTTAAATGCCAGAAGGGTTAATACCCATGTCAATGCTATTACCCATGGAGATTCACTACGCTGCATTCACAGCCTTCTTGGGGGACTTGAATGACTTTGTGATGTTGTAAACATGTAATATTCTAGAAATCGCAGACTTGGAACTACGAACTTCTCTTGCTATGTCTGATCAGGTCATACCTTTGGCCTTCATCTGGACAAACTTCTGACAGAGGGTTTCACTCACTTTGGAATGGCGCAACATTTTTGAAAAGTCAGTGAAAAGTGGGTGGTAAGGCTGCCAATTAAATAGGGTGTGTTAGATAATTAAGGAAATTAGCATTAGGTGCCAGAATAAAACCAATAACTTGCAGATATTTAATCTGATATTTTTATAATCAGTGTTCATTTACAATAATCACATTTACATTTTTATTATGTGCTTTAGAATATATACACATATGCAGGAGTGCACAATTAACTTAACATTTAGGAACTAAACTAAACTTTTGAGAAAATTGCATAAATCAGTAGGGCAGATGATAAAAGTAAACTTTGTAATTTACTTTATTTCAGAAATTTTTATTTTCCCCCTGCATTTAATTAGGTCAGGGAGTAAGCGTTCTCCTTACAGAGACTCTGCCAATTAAGGCAGCCTTGCAGGTGTGTGGAGATTTATAGTCATTGATGGATTCTGGGAAATATCCAAGTTTTCCAGGATGGGACAAGGAAATCCATGCCTCTTTTGCTACCTTTTAAGGCAGCCCCCTTAAGAGGTGTGGTTTTCCTCGTCATATTCTGGAAATTTACTTCCATATTTCCCAGCGTAGCATCAATGGCTATAAATCTCCACACGTGTGCAAGGAGACCTTAATTGTCAAAGCCTCTGTAAGGGGGCTCTTACTCCCTAACCCAAGTTAAAAGCCTCTCCCTCAGCAAACTAGTGGCCTCCAATCTACTGAAGAGCACAACCACCTCAAAACTGTCTACATTTGGGAATGTGTTCCTTCTGGAATAGTTATACTGGTTTGGCCTTAATCCCACATGATAGTGGTCATTTACTAAGGGCCTGATTCGCATTTTCTCGACGTGTTACCTGAATATTTCCGATTTGCGCTGATTTTCCCTGTATTGCCCCAGGATTTTGGGCACGTGATCGGATTGTGGCGCATTGGCGCTGGCATGCACACGAGGGAAATCGGGGGGCGTGGCCGAACAAAAACCCGACAGATTCGGAAAAACCGCCGCATTTAAAAAAAAAAAAGTGTTGCGGGACTCGCGCTTACCTTCACTAGGTATAGGCCAGTGAACTTCAGTTCATTCCGATGGGCCTCGGGGAACTTCAGCGCAGCAGCGCCACCTTGTGGACGTCAGAGGAACTACCTTAGTGAATCCCGACTGGACCCGAATCCACCACAGAGACCGCGCCACTGGATCGCGAATGGACTGGGTAAGTAAATCTGCCCCCGATGTCTTTAAGCTTCTTGAAAGTCACACTTGATAGTAAGGGGGCTGACTTACAAGGTGTTTTTTTTATGTAAAGCTGCCTTCTTTCCTGTATCCACTGACAGTTCAGATAAAAAGCTTGATAAAGTGTCTAATAACTTAACTCTTTACAGAAAGTCCCTGGATCTCCTCAGAGATCTGAATCTGCAAAGGAAATATTCTGTAGGTAGGTAAAGAGTTAAACAATAGCCTCCTTATCAGTCTGAAGTGGACTGATATCAGAAGCCTTTCAGATACACTGCTCATTGCTGGATAACAAGCAAAACAACACATAGAGAAGCTATTTTACTTAATGAAATAGATCACAAAGTTTACGATTATCCCCTGATCTATTCATTTCTGAGTTTTAAAGTTTAGTTACAATTTAACTGTGGTAAACAGTGGGTGAATGGCCAACTCAAGGGGTGGGTTAGAGGTATACGTATAAAATATAGAATAAGACTTAAACATATTTATTACTCCTTGTTACACATATCCTGTTCTTTTATCCTTTAATTGAATAAATTTTATCTTTTGATGTGCAACCATTTTAGCAAAAACTGTACTGACCCAAATGTTATGTGAAATAAACCAAAGCAGAAGGTGTTTTCACTCTGGGGCACCTGCAGTACTCATGTAATTGGTTAATTAATAGAGCAACGAGGCATGGCGTGTTTTATGTACCTTAACAATGCAATCTCATGATAATTTAGAAACTGAGCTGAATATTCATGAAATAAGTGTTATTATAATACTTTTGAAGAAACAAGCATTGTGGTTAACCTTAAACATAACCTTATATATCCCCAAAATGACAAAAAGAAGCAACCCTGAGCAGCCAAGCCTAACAATACATGTCTACAGGGAAGAACATTACCCGTATGCTGGCAATAATCCAGCTACTAGAAATGTAGTCCAGCAATCATAATGAGGGCATTAGGGTAATTTGGTTATGTTTAGTGAACCCATAACCTTTAAGCGCTCCTGTAAATACAACAGGGAATGCTACAAATTAGATCTATATGTAATAGAGGGTTTAGTATGGTTGAGTGCAGTTCATTGCCATAAAAAAAGTAGTTTACAAGATACAAGATAGTTTGTAAAGATAGTTTACAAGATACAATGGTTCTTCCAGTGGTGTCTTAGATGTGTCAGTATATTTAAACCTAACCACTGAATAATACAAATAAATATAAAGATAATTAATATCAGGCACTCATTACTTACAAATGACTGCAGGAAAAAGTAGATTTTACGCAAAAATGTAAAGGAAATGTAAAGTCAAGCATGATAAATCAGGGACCTTTACTCATAGCGCCAGGCACTGTGACTGTGGGAATTTTATTATATTTGTTATCCATGGTCTCCTTCCTAAAATCAACTTTTAAAATTATGCTAGCCCCCTTACAGGCTTTTACACTGTCTCACCCCACTCCCTTCCTGCTCCCTCTGGAACAGAAAGTGCTCATGTTAAAATACCTTTAACTAAGCTGAAACATCAGACATTTTATTCAACCAATTATTACAGGCACAGGTTATATATAGATAGGCTGACACACATGTGTCCCTTCTATAAATCTTTATGACCAACTCTTTGCATAGAAATATAAAACCAAAAAAGAATCAAGAGTATTCAGGTGCAATTAAATCAATACTTAAGAAAAAAGTCATAAATATGAATAACACACATAATAAAAAAACATCAGTGATGGTACTCCAAAATAGACTATATTGCCATCTGTCGCTTCCATAGGGGGCATATCAAGGGGGGGTTATGCCCCCTGAGGAAGCGACAATTACGCAAAATGCGCGTTGGGGAGATATTGACCACAGCCCAGGACCCAGGAGTCTTTCTTGAATGGGTAACTAATCTCTATATGTTGATGTGGAGTGCCACAGTGGAGTGCACAGGGCTCAGTATTGGGGCCACTTCTTTTTAATATTTTTATTAATGACCTTATAGTGGGTTTACACAGTCAAGATTCAATATTTGCAGATGATACTAAGCTGTGTAAAGTAATAAATACTGAGGTCGATAGTTTAGCATTACAGAGAGATTTGTGGAAGCTTGAGGAGTGGGCAGAGAAATGGTTGATGAGATTTAATATAGATAAATGTAAAGTTATGCACTTGGGCCATGGAAACAAAAAGTATAATTATGTTCTAAACAGTCAATCACTTGGTAAAACTGAAGCTGAAAAGGACTTGGGGGTATTGGTGGATGGTAAACTTAATTTTAGTGACCAGAGCCAGGAGGCTGCTGCTAAAGCAAATAAAATTATGGGATGTATTAAGAGAGGACTAGATTCTCATGATAAAGACATAGTTTTGCCCTTATACAAATCTCTGGTCAGACCACACATGGAATATTGTGTACAGTTTTGGGCACCAGTGTATAAAAAGGATATAGTAGAGCTGGAACGGATAGGATTATTAGGGGAATGGGGGGATTAGAATACAATGACAGATTACTAAATTTGGGATTATTCAGTTTAGAAAAAAGACAACTGAGGGGAGACCTCATTACAATGTACAAATACCTGAACGGACAGTACAAGGATCTCTCCAAAGATCTTTTTATACCTAGGCCTGTGACCAGGACAAGGGGGCATACTCTACGCCTAGAGGAGAGGCGATTTTACCATCAACATAGACAAAGGTTCTTTACTGTGCGACTATGGAACTCTCTGCCGCAGGAGGTTGTTATGGCGGACTCTATGTACATGTTCAAGAGAGGCCTGGATGCCTTTCTGGATAGAAAAAAATACCACGGGTTATGGAGATAAAACATTTATTTAATTCTTAAAGGTTGGACTTGATGGACTTTTTCCAGCCTTATATACTATGATACTATGATGTATACCGAGCACGATTTCAACATGGCCATGGTGCCATAATGATTTTTATGTTGAAAGAGTAATGTTTACTCATTAGTACTTATATATATTTTGTACTTGCACTTTTTTCTGCAATATATTTCCTGGGTTTCAATCGGGCTAGATGGCAATATAGTCTATTTTGGAGTACCATCACTGATGTTTTTTAATATGTGTGTTATGCATATTTATTTTTATGTCTTTTTTCTTAATAAAGTATTGAGTTAATTGTACCTGAATAGTCTTGATTCTTTTTTTGGTTTTATATCAAACATTTTATTCACATACAGGAACAAAAGAAACCAATAACGAATATAAACAACCAAGTGGTTAAAAAATCAATTTCATTTTATTATTGTATAGATATATATTAAATGACAAACATAAATAGGGGAACACACAGAAGAAATTACACAATACCCAATGTAAACTGTAGTGTATAGCAGCAAAGGGCTCCCTACCATGCCCCAATATGGCAGCTCATAGTGATGCTAGGAATGCAAAGGTACATATAAAAGTCAACAATAGAATTAACAATGAATAAAGGGAAAGCCACATATTGTGCAAATAAATAAATAAATACAAATACAAAGATCACATACAGACCGTCGGTATTGTGCAATGGCCCCAACAAACATTTTATGTAGCCAAAATTGCACTCCTGAAGAGTAAACACCCTAAAATATTGTTATCTACAGATTGGTATCTCTGATATAAGGTACAGTATATTCCGGCGTATAAGGCGACTTTTGAAGACAGAAAAATCTTCTGTCTTCTCTGGGGTCCTCTTATACGCCGGTAATCACGACCGCCCGCCGTGTATTCACGGCGGCGGTCGGGTCGCGCTGTATGTAGAGGGCTCACGGGCTGAGCCCTCTCCATAGCCGGTAAATCTTTGTTGCACGTTTCAGCACCGATCGCGGGTGTTTTCACAGCGTTGGCTGCCGGCAAAGCTGCCGGCAGCCTCAAAAAGATAGCGGCGCATGGGCGATCCGTCTCCATGGTAGATATTTCGTTTTCCCCTGAATGAGGAAAATCCCCATATACTGCTATACCCTAGGGAGTCTGAAAAATAGTATAAATTAAAAAAAAAAAAAGTAAAAAAAAAAAAATTATAATAAAAAAACCAAAAATTTCAAATCACCCCCCTTTCCCTAGAACTGACATAAATATAAATAAACAGTAAAAATCATAAACACATCAGGTATCGACGCGTCCGAAAATGCCCGATCTATCAAAATATGATAATGGTTTTTCAATGCGTTTAACCCCGTAACGGAAAATAGCGCCCAAAGTCAAAAATGGCACTTTTTTGCCATTTTGAAAAATACAAAAAAATCTATAAAAAGTGATCAAAAGGTTGTACAGTCCTAAAAATGATATCATTGAAAATATTATCAAATTTCGCAAAATATGACACCACCCACAGCTCCGTACACAACACTAATAAGACTCTGCTTCTTATTTCTAGGGCTAAGTCGACCAGACAGCAGATGTGCTTGCTTTCGGTGGACGCAGAGAAAGCTTTCGACCGTGTACACTGGGGTTTCCTTTGGGCCTCGCTGAAACAGCTGGGCATCGGTCATCGCTTCCTGGGCCTGGTACAGGCTTTATACTCGGCCCCCACGGCCCAAGTCCAAACTAACGGTATCCTGTCTGGTCCCTTCCGTATTAAGAATGGCACCAGACAGCGCTGCCCCCTATCTCCTCTCTTGTATGTTATAGCCATGGAACACTTGGCTGTTACCCTCCGTCGGAACCCTAGTGTACATGGTCTTCAAATTGGAACCCACCATTACAAGATGGCCCTTTACGCTGATGATCTCCTTTTATGTGTCTCGCAGCCTAGAATTACTCTCCCCAATGTTTTGGAAGAATTTACAAAATTCGGCTCCCTTAGTAATTTTAAGGTGAACCTCTCAAAATCAGAGATCTTAAAATGTTTCCCTCCCTGGGACTGAAGCGCTCCACCTGGCCTCTCAACTCCCCTTTAAATGGAAGAGCCCCCACATATGCTACCTGGGTATTTATATCTCAGCGGACCTCTCATCTCTGTATGCCTTGAACTACAAACCTCTCTTAGAGAGAACCCTCAGCGACCTCAGCCAGCACCGTGGCCGCCACCTCTCCTGGTTCAGCCCAGTTAATGTCTTAAAAATGGACACAATGCCCCGTTTTCTGTACTTATTCCAGACACTGCCGATCCGACCCCCAAGTTTTTTTTTTCTCGAAACTCCGTACCGCTTTTCGGAGGTTTATCTGGGGAGGCGGTTCTAGTCGCATTAGTTTTTCCGTGCTGTCCCGTACAAAAGCCAGGGGGGGTGGGACTCCCTGATCCACGGCTATATCATACAGCGGCCATCGTCCAGCGGCTGGTAGACTGGACTTACAATACAGAGACTAAACAGTGGGCCCGGCTGGAACGGGACTTGGTATCTCCTACGCTACGTTACCTTCCCTGGATCCCGGTTAACTCTAGGCCGCCGGACCTCGTTCACTCACTATTCTCCCCATACTTCTTCTTCACGTGGGACGGACTGATGAGCAAGAATACATTACTTAGGATGGGGGGCCCTTTGACTCCTCTATTTCATAACCCTGCATTCCCACCTGGTGTGGGCAGACAGCGATTCCTCTGTTGGGAGGCTTCTTCTGACACCCGTCTGGGCCAGATTGTGGTTGGTGGGACCATCCCCACAATGGAGTCCCTGAGGGCCTCCCACCCTGATATTTTACTATCATGGCTGGAACATAGACAACTAGCATCATACATAACGGCTGACCCTGATCGTACTGCGTTCGGGTCGTCTCCCACGGCCTTAGAAGCATTGTTCAGACTGTCCTCCCCACCAGCTCATGCTCTTTCAACCATATATGGCCTGTTGCTGGAGGATGCCACTCCAGGTAGGCCGAATTACATCGGAGCATGTGAGACAGCTCTCTATAGAACTAACTAGATAAGGCCTTTCTATTCTCGCATAAAATGCCACTTCCCTGTAGTGCTCTGGAAAAGAACTATAAAATACTATCCAGGTGGTATAGGTGCCCCTCATGGCTTCACAGTATTTTCCCCGAGGTTTCAGACGTGTGCTGGCGCTGCGGTGGTACCGCTTTTCGGAGGTTTATCTGGGGAGGCGGTTCTAGTCGCATTAGCTTTTTTTCTGTGCTGTCCCGTACAAAAGCTAGGGGGGGGGGGACTCCCTGATCCACGGCTATATCATACAGTGGCCATCGTCCAGCGGCTGGTAGATTGGACTTATAATACAGAGACTAAACAGTGGGCCCGGCTGGAACTTGACTTGGTCTCCCCTACGCTACGTTACCTTCCCTGGATCCCGGTTAACTCTAGGCCGCCGGACCTCGTTCATTCACTATTCTCCCCATACTTCTTCTTTACGTGGGACGGACTGATGAGCAAGAATACATTACTTAGGATGGGGGGCCGTTTGACTCCTCTATTTCATAACCCTGCATTCCCACCTGGCATGGGTAGACAGCGATTCCTCTGTTGGGAGGCTTCTTCTGACACCCGCCTGGGCCAGATTGTGGTTGGTGGGACCATTCCCACAATGGAGTCCCTGAGGGCCTCCCACCCTGATATTTCACTATCCTGACTGGAACATAGACAACTAGCATCATACGTAACGGCTGACCCTGATCATACTGCGTTCGGGTCGTCTCCCATGGCCTTGGAAGCATTGTTCAGACTGTCCTCCTCACCAGCTCATGCTCTTTCAACCATATATGGCCTGTTGCTGGAGGATGCCACTCCAGGTAGGCCGAATTACATCGGAACATGGGAGACAGCTCTCTCTATAGAACTAACAGATGAGGAACTAGATAAGGCCTTTCTATTCTCGCATAAGATGCCACTTCCCTGTAGTGCTCAGGAAAAGAACTATAAAATACTATCCAGGTGGTATAGGTGCCCCTCATGGCTTCACAGTATTTTCCCCGAGGTTTCATACGTGTGCTGGCGCTGCGGAAGTGGGTACTTTACTCCATATATGGTGGAGCTGTCCGGTCCTCCAGCCGTTCTGGAATAAAGTCTTTGACGCCTACCATCAGGTCACTGGTAAAAGTGCCACTCCTTCTCCACAGTTGGCTTTATTATCGATCATACCCGGTACTATCTCTACCATCAAGAAAGGCCTCCTTCGTCACTTTTTAACCGCAGCTCGCACAGTAATTCCCAGACATTGGAAGAGCCCACATCCTCCCACAATAGTTGAATGGATCCAAGAGCTTGGGTTTATTCGTAGAATGGAGGAGTTGGTAGCTAATGACTCAGCAGATCCAGGCAGGTGAACACAGCTTGGATCCCATGGGATACATTCTCGAATTCTCAGGAACTCCACGACCTTCTATCATAGGCAGGTACATGCCACAGCCCTCCCCTGTTCGCTGGAACCCGGTCTTACAGGTCCACCACCCCTTGTACGTATCCCCTCCTTTTCACGCACCTTTCCCTCCCCCTTTCCTCTCCCCCCCTCTTCTTTTCGTTCCCTTTTTTCTTCTATTATATGCCTATGTTTATCAGTTTATATCCCCCTTTTTCTTTGTGCGGCCATATCGGCCATATTGTAATAGTTATTCTGTACGAGACGGCACCTTGGGGTTTCTTACTCAATGTAATACAAGTTGGTACCAACCCCTACTTTACAATCTATAATGAACAAATGCTCTTGCTATTTCTGATCCTGCGCGATCAGCCTTGTACAGTCATTATCTCATTGTATTGTACTGTTCTATATTTTGTCTTGTCCAATAAACGTTGATTATACATAAAAAAAGGACCATGTTAAATTCAAATCTGTTTTTTTTTTAATTTTTACCGGTGTTTTGTATGCGTTGGAAAAGGGGTAGTCTTATACGGCGAATATATCTTAAACTCTATATTTTAACAGGAAAGTAGTGGGGTCGTCTTATACACCAGGTCGTCTTATACGCCGGAATATACGGTAAGTTGCATAATTCCATTGCCTTATTTCTACATCATATTGCTATGCATCATCAGAATGAAAGAGTGAACAGTGACAGTGTAAATGAGACTGGAGCACCACAAAAGAGAGTATGTACTTGAGGAATTCTGCTCCAGAACTAATGCCCCAAGGAGGAAATATCTTTACACCTATTTTGGAGTTCCCTCTTGCATAGCATCTGTGGGATGCCCTGCAACATGAAGGAACTGAAAGGGGATTTATCAAAGCTTGCACGCTAGTATTTCTGGCTTAAAAGCCATGAAATAGTTGCCTCGTATTATGGCATTTTCTGTTCTGAAGATACTAGTCAAAAATCTTTCTTACCGGCAGGAAAGTTGGCAGAGACTGAATTTTTCTTGTATCTGCACTGAAGCTAGGTTAAATTTAAGTTTCCCTCACATCCCATGATGCACATCTCATTCAGTAATTTAGCAGTAAATTCAGTGAGATTCCTATAAGTAAATCCACTGAACACTACAAAGTATATATACAGGATGTATATAGTGACCAGCCTGGTAATTTTCTTCACATGGAGAAACATGTAGCATATATTAAATGCTAGAAACAAGCAGTGAAAGAGTGACATGAAGTGTACAGTCTGTCCTGTGTGAGTAATAAGGTTAATTAGCTTCTCTCGACTGAAAGTGCTGGGAATAGAAGGTGTGGGGGGTGAAGAGTCTATCAAACAACATGAGGATCAAAGAGAGACAGAGAAATTAGAATCACAGGCAGGGTGGATGTGCTGATAGGGGACAGGTAAGATCTTCCTTACAATTCCATCACATAATCATGGACAGATTTCTATGCACTGAAAGTAAACATAGAAACTTCCTATAGAAGGATACAGGGCACAGAAAGTATTGTGAAATGGTATAACTTTTCATTACATAAACAATATCAATTATTTTCTGATAGTGGACAACAGTATACTGTGTGTAACAGTATACTGTGGGGCAGATTTACTAAGGGTCCGCTGACCACATCTCCGTTGGGTTTCCCATTGATTTCAGTTTTGCGCACCCGCAAGGGTTTTTGTCGCACCCGATCGGATTGTGTTGCAATCGCGCCGGCTTTTAGGCAACACAAATTTAACTTTAAAATTGTGTTACATACAATGGGAAGAAGATGGTGAACTCTGGCAGACCTGATCGGGAAAGCGACAGATGCAGGATATCGGGCACATGCTGTAAGTGAATCGCGGCAGCTGTGCGTTCTTGTCGGGGATTGCACTTCGGGAATTGCGCAGGAACAGGTAAGTAAATGTGCCCCTGTATGTGTGGAATGCCAATTGTATCCTTGATATGTCAAGGTTATTAAAAAATGGTATATTCATATAGCAGATGGTATTAAGTTTCAGCAGGGGTTGGTTATCTCCCTTTTATTTTCCTAAGAAGTTGCTGCTTTTTAGCTTATCAAAGTGATAGCAGAGTTGTGACGGTCTAGCTGCAAGGCCCTCCCATTGACTGTTCCTCTCATTGAAAGACCTTTACCAACCAAAACCTTCTGCCTATCCGAACAAAATATCCTGAGTATCCCAGTAATATCCCAGTAATAAAAACTGGTGTCCTGATGGAGGCAGATAATTGAGACTGTTCCGGTAAAGTGACTTAGATATTAGATGTGGATAAGTCTATACCTCTTTGGGAAATGGAAGGGGGGATGTAAATGGCTAAGAACATAAAATCTCTCCTGTACTAGACAAAATAAGGAAAGGCCACTGTTGCCTTTCCTTATTTTGTGAGTATTTGGATCCCATACACCAGGATTTACAGCTACGTGCATCTTCCACATCTTTTTCATGCACTAGACAATTTTTATTATAACATATCAGCACATATACCAGCCCAAGGAATATAACTGGAAAAGTAGTAGATGCTTAAAGCAGTCATATATATATATATATATATATATATATATAAACCAGAGAGTAAAATCAAAATATTAAATGGACCATGCAGATTTCTGCCATAAATCTTCTGTGTTTATATTTTTAGTTGAAGTAATGAAGTCGGAAAGCTAATGGAAAAAAGAATTTGTTAAATTTTTTTACATAAATATAAGGGAATTGCATAAGCATGAAGTCCTATATTGATCATAGTTTCCAGAATCTAAAATAGGGGCTATTTTTTTTTTATCATATTCCTGCCAGCCCATTGTCAGATTATAAACATTTTACAAAGGTAAATTTCCCTGTCACGTCAGTGAAACACAAGTGTCTCTAAACCACCTTGACAAAAAGCCAAGACTAGACTATGATTTCAATTCCAAAATGCAATACAGAGGCAAGTACCCATATGATGTGACAAGTCCATTTTATTTAATTTGCATAAATCTTTCCTTCTTTAGCCACAATCTAATAGATGTGAATGGGAAGTGTCAAGAAGTAGCTGCAGTGATTAGAAACCGAGGCACTCACACTATTAATGTTAGTTCTGGAACAACGCAGACGTGGTATATCAGCAAATCTAGATTAACTCTTATTAGCCAAGACATGGTCTTTATAAATGGCTTGATCTTTAAAGTAAAACTGTGTCCAGCTTTGTTCCCCACTAAAATACCAGCACCATCAGCTATGGCATGAAATACTCTTTCTAGAATTCTCTTCTTTATGTAAAATCTTGTATGTTTAACTATAAAACACCCCCAAAGTCATAAGAAAATGAGGTAAAATGAGGTAAAAAGAACTGAAGAGACACAAGGGGGATGTCACTTTGAATGCCTGTGCAAAGTGGCCTTTTCTTGGGGCCTGGAGTCAGCCGGGCCCACAGTACCTGAGTAGCTGGCGGTTGCAGCCTAGGCACGCTAGTGTCACGGTGCTTGGTATGGGGAACCGGAGGGCTGTCCTACAGCCTGGCAGGTCTCCAGCAGGGTGGTGTTGGCAAGAAATGATGAAGGAGAGGCTGCTACAGCGGTTCTCCCTGGGCAACCCTTTGGTATCTGGAGTATGAGTCTCTGTGTGGTGGACAGGGTGCCTGTGATGGTGACAGCCGTAGTAGCAGGGACCAGACGGAGGCAGATGTTGAACAAAAATAACTTACAGTTCTTTATTGGAACCGACAGGAACAGTAGCAACGTGCCTTGACAAATGGTAGGATGCTGGAGATGCAGTTGGAGAGAGCCACAGGAGTAGATCACCAGCCTGGATGCAAAGGGCAGGCTGGGAGGTAACTGTGTCCTAGTAGGATGCTTCAGCTTGTCCTGGGTTGCTTCAGATATCACCCTTGACGGTAGGATGATACCCCTTTCCTCTCACCACCCACTCCACTCAGGCAGGGAGCTGAGCTCCCCTGCTCTGATCTGGTGTGCTGGCTGCACTGACTCTTCTGAGTCTGACTGAGCTCCTCCTCAGCTAACTGAACTCCCCTCTGAGAGAGAACTCTAGAAGTTTCCTGACCAGGGGTTTTGTTACTCCCAGTGGTCAGGTGGTGGCTACTCCTCCAATTACATCTCAGCTCACAAATACAAGATAAGAACATATGTGATTGGCTGACACATCACATTTAATACTTAACTCCTGCCTTACCAGGCAGACTCTACCGCTGCAGTGCTCATCTGTGTTATGTAGTGACATGCTGTGGGGTTGATCAGACCCTACACAGGCTGCAAGCTACATGGTGGGACATATTCGCAACAACCTCTCTGCCTTGCATTGGCAGGAGTGTTGCATACTCCTGGGGCAGTTAAAAGAGCTTCCCTCGGCTCGACTATGGACTGGTTGGGGCGTGCAAGTGAGGGCCGGTAGAGGTAGATTACAAAGAGAGGCACTTCGGTGAAGTGCAGGCTACATGATCTGTAGGGACAAACCGCCCATGGTCCTGGAGACAGGCACCTGGGTTGGTGTCGGACTAAGACAAAGACATGTGTGGGCTAAGTACGACAGTTGGTCGCTGACGCCATTAAACCAAACTGTACAGTAGGAAAGGTGTGGTGTCATGTACTGTAATCCACTCCTTGCACCAAGGCCTGTATATTTGTTATATAAACACTTCTTCCCTGGCGACAAATATATAGTGTAGATATGCATTACATTGGCATATGTGACACAATAAGACATTGTACAATGTACAAGTACCTGCCGACTGACATTCTTACCCTTGAATGAGTGGTATCCAGGTGCTACATCTTTAACACCCCTGGTCCCCTAAGGACCCGCAGTTTACGGACTACCCCCACTTACGAAGCTTCAGTTTGAGGCATAAGATAGCGGTCAGGGTTTACATACAGATGGTCCAACACAGCCACACTACAATCTGGAAAGCCTATAAAAGGTTAGTGCAAACTACTGACATTAATTGACAGTGTGCAAATATTTTTTTGTAAACTCTCATTGGCTTAGGAGCCCAATGGGTACACATCTTGAACTTTACAAACGTTACATAGGTAGGCTACTCAGGGTAGCAGGATAGCAAATGTCTCTTTACCTAAAAAGGGAAAGGCATAATAGTGCATGCAGAATGTCTATACCTAAAAAGGAAGGCATTAGTGCAATACAATAGCAATAAAGTAGCAACTTTTCCTTGTAGTTGGCAAAAGTCTTTCAGAAGGCTTTTGAATACAAAGTCCATCTTCTGGGCACAGCCCTTGATGCGGGGAAAAGTGCAATAAAAGAAGAAAGGATCTCCTCTATGTGTAGAGGGACAGAGTCCTTTGTAGGAATCTCTGCTGTGGCAGAGGAAGGGGTGCTATCATAGCACATGACAGTGGGCAGTTCAAGGTATGTCTCTTGACTGAGATAAGTAAATAGGGGTAGAGTCTCAGGAAAGTTTCTGGCTCTATGGGGTTAGGTGGCTATTCAGCCCAACTGGGAATAGCAGCAGAAATAAGTAAAACACATATATTTACATAGTACCTGGTAAGGCTTTCAGCCTATCAGGGGTTACTCCGTATCTTCCTCGGTGGTGAGTACTTTGGTGTCAGAAAAGCGTAGCTGCCTCCTCCTTCTGTGTGACACCAGTTGGTACTCCGGCAGGTACGCAGGAGCTTTACCTTTCGTCTCCCTTTGAGACCTCTGAAGTTCCGGTTGGGAGGAGATAACAACCTCCTCATCGTCTTCCTCTGAGTCAGGCGCTGGAGTCGGAGTCTCAGCTGCCTCTGAGGCCGCAGGGGTTGCAGACTCTGAAACCGGATCATCCTCCACGGGTAGCAGTATTGGAGACTGCGGTGGGGACGATGGTCTCTCCGGGGTACTTCTTACTGGAGTGGAAACAACAACACAGAGTTGAGGCACAGTCACAAGTTCTAAGAAACTGGGGGTAGGTGAACACAAGGAGGTCTGTAAGTTGGGGGTCGAAGTGAGAGGTGTGGACATAGGGCCAAAAGGGCGAAGACATCTCTTCAGCCGGTTCCTATGTACCCAGAGTAGTGGACGGTCTCCTCTTGAAATCTCGTAGACTTCAGGGGAGAGACTGTCCCTAACTAGGTATGGCTCACGCTCCAAACGCCCATCTAGCTTACTGGTGGGATGGTTGTTGCGCTGCCACACTCGATCTCCTGGGGCAAAAAGCTCAGCACAGGCATTACGATCGAAGTCCCTTTTTTGTTTCTCTCGGGTCACTTCCAACCGCAGATCCACAACTTCTCTGGCATCCGCCAGGCGCCTCTGGTGTTCGTGGACCCAGGCAGTCTGGGGGAGTAAAGACTGGGAATCAGGGGACTTCATGTCCCAGGTCATATCAGCAGGGTGATGGCTCTGCCTCCCGAACATCAGATAATACAGGGTGTATCCTGTGGAGCAATGAGTGGTGTTGTTGTACAGGTACACTAATTCGGGCAACAGTCTTGGCCAGTCAGCCCTTTTTGCAGGGGTCAGAGTCCTCAGCATGTTCATTAGAGTCTGATTCATCTTCTTGCAAAGCCCGTTGCCTTGAGGGTGATAGGCTGTGGTCCTCAGCTTTTTACTGCCACATAGGGTGCACAGTTCTTGGAAGACTTGGGACTCAAATGCTGTTCCTTGGTCCGTAAGGATCTGGTCTGGACAGCCATAGGGGAGGATGAAGCTCTTCCACAGAGCCGCTGCGGTGGTCCTTGCAGATAGGTCTCTGACTGGGACTGCAACCACAAATTTGGTATAGTGGTCAATGATCGTGAGAGCATAAGTGTTACCGGATCTGCTGGGCTCCAACTTCACATGATCCAATGCCAGGATCTCTAGGGACGTTGGCTCACAATGGGATGTAGAGGGGCCCTTTGATTGTGTCGCTCTTCTCGAGAAGCGTCCTCGGAGGGTGGCTTCCGGCTTCTGGGCGCCAAAATGTCCGGAGCGGTCATGGTACATATCCAGTACTATCTTGGCGTCCCTCTTGGGAATCACAATCTGATACAGCCGGTCATAAGTGACAGGGTCCAGAGATCTTCTCTTTAACAGGCCCTGATGCATGTTCAAAGTCTTTCTCTGGCGCCACAATTGAGACAATTCTCCTTCAGCTCTTCTCCGGCGGATTCTTTACGGCACTCGCCCACTAGAGAGGTAGACCATCACTTCTCCTATGGCACAGCTATCAACCTAAAGACTCATCCAGAGGTCCATTTCCGCAGTGGGCTCTGACTCTTCTTGAGGAGTAGCTGGCGCTGCCTCTGACGGTAAGGAGTAAACTCTTTGGGCATCTTGGCGCACACACCAGGCATAGAATGCTGGCATCTCCACAATTTCCCACTGAGCATCCGTGGAGGATCCCTCCCACTGGTCAGGGAGACGGGACAGAGCGTCGGCGTTGTCATTGGTCTTGCCAGCCCGATACTTGATGGTAAAATTGAAGTTGGAGGCCCACCGTTGTTCCAGTGCTCCAAGACGAGCAGTGTTCAGATGCACCAAGGGATTATTGTCTGTGAAGACAGTGAAGAAGGATGCAGCCAGGTAGTCCTTGAACTTTTCGGTCACAGCCCAGACTAACGCCAGAAACTCCAACTTGAAGGAACTGTAGTTCTGATCGTTTTGCTCCGGTTCTCAGAGGGAATGGCTGGAGTAGGCTATGACCCTTTCAGTTCCGTTCTGGAGCTGGGATAGTACAGCCCCTAGGCCTTGCTTGCTGGCATCGGTGTATAGGGTGAAAGGCAGATTGTAGTCTGGACATCCCAACACCAGAGGCTCAGTCAACCGTTGCTTGACTTGGCAGCGGGCTGGAGGTATGGGCCGGTATCACTCCTTGATAGGAGGATGAGAGCCAGTAGGGATGGTATGTTGGATCAGGGTAGTCTGCCCAAAATCCAGTGGGTGTTTGCTGAAGGCCTGGTGGTGCTTCATAACGACATCCAGAACGCCTTGTACTTGGTCTGCAGGAGTAAAATCGTCATCTCCAATATTAAGTTCAAGCCACCAGGATTGCTCGACCGGCTAACCTTCAGCACTTTGCTTCACTTTCAACTGTTGAGAGGCAGACAGAGAGGTTTCCACTAAGTCTTCAGGATGGACGCTGAAGAGAGTGGCTACGGCTTGGTATTTTCTCAGATCTACTGGGGAGTCTCCCACATTCAGTAGTCGAATGGGTACTTGTCCTTGGGATACAGTGACTAGGCTCCTGGCAGCTAGAATGGGTAGGTCTTCATCAGCTGGTAGAGGTTCTACTATCACCTGGTAGTCTTGACCTTGGACGCCCATGCAGACTCGACACCATACTAACATCTCAGTCCCAGTTTGAAGGCGGACAGGTTGGGGATCTTTGATCCGGGCTCTGCAGATTTCTCCATTAGGGCCAGCAAACTTCTGTTGCACCGCTAGAACCTGCATAGTCTCCTGAATTACCTTCCGGGAACCGATGGGCACTGTTGGCAGGGAGTCGTGGAGAGCCTTCAGCACTTCAGGGTAGCAGTTGCAGAGGACATTGGTACCGGGTACCAGGGAGAAGTTACCGTTTTCAGGCACTTGTGTCACCACTACGCCCTGTCTGGTTAACTCAGTGTCTCCAATGGTTAGTGTGGGCTCCCAGTAGCCACGGATGGGTACGGGTTTTCCGTTCGTAGCAATAATGTTCAAGTAAGCCTTGGGAGGCTGGACTAAGGATGCTCCTTTTCGGCATTTCTTGAAGGTAGCACTCCGGAGGGTGGTCACTTGAGAGCCAGTATCAATTAAGGCCGGTAGGGTAACTCCGTTGATGGTTACATGAACCATGGGGCGAGTCCCCACGAACCTGGGCATCCAGTTGGCATCTCGGGGACTTACAGGTTCTTCCCTTGGGGGTCATCCCTTAGCTCCAAGGGTTTGTCGTTTAACTGATGACATTCATCCTCTTCATGCCCGCATTTACGGCAGTAGCTGCACCGCTGGCGGGGTTCCTTCCAGGTGCTTAATGTCTTCGCTTCCCTTGGGCGCCGTTTGGCAGGGGAGTCACTAGGGGTAGCTGACCGTACAGAGTTCTCTGGAGGTTTCTTCCTCATAGCGACGACAGTCACTTCCAATTTGGTCAACCGATCGAATATTTTATGCAGGGTGTCCGCCAGATTAGGGACCTGTCCTGCTAAGCCAGCCGCTTCCATAGTCGCAGGAGTAGGTGATGTCGGCTGCGTTGGATGGCAAGCTAGAGCAGAGTCTTCTATTTCCACGGATTCAGGATCTTTCTGCAGTCCAGTAGGTGGTCGGTCCCCTAATACGTCAATGGCAATTTCCTTAAACTCAAGAAAGGGGGCCTGGGCATGTTGAGAAGAGATGATCTTTAGTTGACACCTTTGATTTCTATCAACAAGTCCATTAATGAATTGTTCCCTTAGGGTTTGGTCAGAGGTTGCAGATCAAGACGGGTTATGGCCTTCCATGTCTCCTGTAGGGACAGGGCAAAGTCTCTGAGGGACTCTTGAGGCTTCTGTCTTTTCACGATGAATTTCTGCTTCAACTCTGAGGCAGTACATTTATCAAAGGTGTTGCGCAGCCTATTGAATTCAGGGAGAGTGTGTAATTCTCCCTCGTAGTGGGGTAACCAGGGGGCCCCCAGATAGTAGGGCATAGTCAGAGGCATAACGGTGAGAGTCCCGGGGACACTGGCTGTAGCAGGGCTGAAGGGACTCTCTGGCGGGCTTAACATGCTCCGTTACCCTGAGGAGGAACCAAGGGACGGGACCTGCCCCAGTCCCGTATCTTCGTCCTGGACGGACATGACTGGCCTAGCTGAGGGAAGTCTGCAGGGTTACACAATATCCGTTGCTATGGGCAATGGCTAAAATGGGACGTGGGCACCATAATACACAGTCACTATTCCCTGGGAGGTGAGCCAATAACCTAGCATCGGAAACAAACTCTACCCCTCTTTAACTTCCCCAGCGGTACTCACTCAGGATCAGCCGTGGTGACAGGACAGCTCCGGTGCACGAAGGACTCCGTTCCCGATGTCCGGCAGGCAGCAGGGACTCGGTGATGCTCAGCAGTGCTCTCCTCCAGTCGCAGGACACATGGCCACAACTCCGGATGAGGCACACGCTGCTGGCAGGCTTCAGGCGCGGTCTGTGCCGAAATCCAAGATGGCCGATTAACCCTCTTCGTTGCCGGCCGCACACGCTCCAGCTGCACCTCCACGGTACTTCGCGCCACTCGCGCAGAGGGTGGAGCTTGATGATACCTCTGGATTACCCGCCAGTGAGGGCTTTGGCGGGCTGGAATTACTTGCTGCGCCACAGTTTTATGAGGTGAATGCTTCAGGCACGGCAGCGCCGGATGTAGCAGAGCTGACAAAGTTCTTTGCAGGGTTTAACCTCCTGAGTGCTGGAGCGATGCTCGACAGCACTTGGCAGCATTAACACAGTCCAATCCAGAAACACACAATCACTTGGGCCTAAACCCGAATGGCAGCAGGGTTAGGCAGCACAGTCTTTAATAAAGGAAAGTCTTTAATGCCGTAATAAGGCACAGAAGTATCAATCCTGTTCGTGACGCCACTTGCAACATCCCCCACCGGGGCCTAGCCTTTTCTTGGGGCCTGGAGACAGCCGGGGCCCGCAGTACCTGAGTGGCTGGCGGTTGCGGCCTAGGCACGCTATTGTCACGGTGCTTGGTATGGGGAACCGGAGGGCTGTCCTACAGCCTGGCAGGTCTCCAGCAGGGTGGTGTTGGCAAGAAATGATGAAGGAGAGGCTGCTACAGCGGTTCTCCCTGGGCAACCCTTTGGTATCTGGAGTATGAGTCTCTGTGTGGTGGACAGGGTGCCTGTGATGGTGACAGCCGTAGTAGCAGGGACCAGACGGAGGCAGATGTTGAACAAAAATAACTTACAGTTCTTTATTGGAACCGACAGGAACAGTAGCAACGTGCCTTGACAAATGGTAGGATGCTGGAGATGCAGTTGGAGGGAGCCACAGGAGTAGATCACCAGATGCAAAGGGCAGGCTGGGAGGTAGCTGTGTCCTAGTAGGATGCTTCAGCTTGTCCTGGGTTGCTTCAGATATCGCCCTTGAAGGTAGGATGATACCTTTCCTCTCACTAACTCCCTCCACTCAGGCAGGGAGCTGAGCTCTCCTGCTCTGATCTGGTGTGCTGGCTGCACTGACTCTTCTGAGTCTGACTGAGCTCTTCCTCAGCTAACTGAACTCCCCTCTGAGAGAGAACTCTAGAAGTTTCCTGACCAGGGGTTTTGTTACTCCCAGTGGTCAGGTGGTGGCTACTCCTCCAATTACATCATACATGCACATTTTAATACTTAACTCCTGACCTTACCAATGCAGGCTCTACCGCTGCAGTGCTCATCTGTGTTATGTAGTGACATGCTGTGGGGTTGATCAGACCCTACACAGGCTGCAAGCTACATGGTGGGACGTATTCGCAACAACCTTTCTGCCTTGCATCGGCAGGGGTGTTGCACCTGTATCTTGGACTCTATAGAACAGGGGTTTTGGTATCATATTTGAGATGACAATCTCAACTTTTAAATTGTATCAGGATTGCGAAGAGAACAGGCTATAGAATTGAATACACATACAGTAAAATAGCTACAAGTAAATATTCCATGTTCCTGCCTTTTCCTTACTAGCCAGAATCTCACAGACTAAAGATTTTATGTAATACAAATATCTTGGTACTACTATATTGTAGGGCCCAAGAGGTGGACATCTAAAATTACACTTATCCTTCAGCCTCTAAAATTGACTCATTTGAGGTATAAAGTCACTCTTCTTGTTTCCTGATGTCTTTGGAAGAGATTTTTTATAGGGAAACAGGCAAGATTTAAAAGGCATCTACCACCAGGATGTAGGACTGTATGCAAATGAATAAAGATAATATTAACCCTTTACCGGGCAGTGCAAAATCCCAGAGTGTGGGCGGGGACTCTCTAAACAGACACATTATAATCCATCTAGTTCAGTAACCTGAAAATATGTTTAGATTTACAGTGTTCAGGTTACTATACACTATCATTTACCATCTGAAGATTGTACTAGTATCTGACAATATAGAAAGTGAGCTGAGACAGATCAGAGATGATGGGATCCATGAGATGCCTATTACACACAGTGGAAAATAAAAAGAAAGAGACACGGGCGGCGCCCCTAGTGCAATATGATACTTAGAGAGGAATAATTGAAGTTTGTGAAATCTGCTCACCTGGTGACACCTTGTGTCTAGTGCGTTGGAGCAGAGGTTGGGGATATGGTAGAGTGGGTATGCAGCGTCTATTTTTTTATTTTTTTCTTTCTTTTCCTCTTTATTGTGCCCATACACGTTTAAAAAGCCTCCTCCACCACACAGATTCCCCAGGCCACGTGCGCTTACGCCAGGCAGCCCATCCACGCTAGATCAAGCAGCCAGCATACTCTGGACCAAGTTAGTTCCCCAGCAATCCCCCACTCTGCCATTATTTGTCTCAGACTCTAACCCTTTCCCCTCCATTTCCCTTAATAGCTTACCCCTGTTGGACCACTAATTATCCTATCAGCTTTTCCTAATAACTTTACCCTACAGGTAATTCCCCATGTTTTTATATCTCTCCTTTTTACATGTATCTATCCCATATCTGTCCATCTATCTGTCCACTCATTCATATCTGTTCATATTCATCTATCCCCATAACAAGCACATCTGCCTCCAATCATTTATACCTCCATCAGATCGACAATTTTTTCGCACAGCTATACTCTCCATATCCCTCAATCCATACAAATTAAACATCTATTCTCCATGCAATGTTTATATAAAATTTTTACATATATGTTTATATATATTTTATATTCTTTTTATCCATTTATGTATCTATTGATTCGCTTAACAATGTACTGACACCTACTTTATTACTTTATCACTATTTTTATCTACATGTGTATATATACGTCCCATTTTATTTCTGTTTAGTAAATCTTACGGACCTGATGAAGGGGGTAGACCACCCCCGAAACGCGTAGTCCAATTTTATAAACCGAATAAAAACCTCATCAAAACCAAGCAGTTGATATCGGATCCTTTCTAATTTTGGGAAGCGCGTCCTACAACAAACCGGCACTTTCGCCACCCTACCTTTATACACTATTACACACAATGACACAGTTACCTCTCCTACATCTCTGCTATTCCACAACACACTGCTAGATCTGCTGTGCCTTCCTGCCCCTCCCCAGATAAAGAACCTATCTGCCTGTAGCTTTACACTCCTCACGCTGATGCTGACAGGAACTCAGTGTATGTGTATCAGTGAGAGCTCCATCCTGGAATGCAAGGGGAGGAGCTACAGGCAGAGCGAAATCTGAGTTCCACAGCCATTATACAGAAAACCAAGATAGCTGCCGACCCTAAGTCAGAAGTTACATGGTTGTGTCTAGGGTCAACTGAAATTACGTACACCAGGACTGATAGGGACATGTTGGACTTTTATCTGTGAAATGCTGTATTTTTGATAATAACAATGAATTAGAGAAAGTGTGATTTTGTTATCCTGAGTACATTTAAGAAACTTGTCTTTGTGAGAATACCCCTTTGATGGAGCTTGAAGCCTCTTAGGCTCATTTGCATACAATCTTTCATCCTCGTTGTAGATGTCCTTTAAGGGACCTTGGTCACCCGAGGAAAATAAGTCAAAAACTGCCCTAGCAGGTTATGTTGTATATTACTGATATTCATACAGTCCCGACTTAAAAACACCCGACTAACAGACGACCTCTAGTTACAAATGTACCACTCTGCCCAATGTGACCAATGTGAATTATTATCTCTGGTTGCTGGTAATTTACTGAACTTTAATCCCAGAATGCAGTGATCAGCTGTTAGATGGTTGCAGCAAAGCTTTACTGTTAATCCTTGTGCCCTTGTCAACCCAAAGTTCTTAAAAAACAATCTTCATAGGGACCAAAAGGATAATTTGGCTGGAGTTACACTTAAAAAATATACCAGTTTCAACTTACATACAAATTCAATTTAAGAACAAATCCATAGGGGGGAATTTATCAGTGATTCTACGCCAGTTTCTGGCATATAAAATTTCTTGTTCACTGTATGTGGGTGTGAAGGATGTGGCCATCAGGGAAGTGGGCAGGCATGGAAAGTTGATGTAGTTTTAGCCGGCGGCACTGCTACCCGATGGATACATCAGGAGGCTTACACCTCTTGATCTGTCCACTGTGATGGGAGGGAGGCATGGCCCTTTCCATAAATATGATAAAATGATGAGAAATTGCCCCCACAGCGCCTATCGTGTAGACATCCTGAGGACTGCCTGTAGTTTATCCAGTTGTATGATATAGCAAATACGCTTTCACATCCACAAAATTACTGAAGTAGCTAAATATTTGAATAATATCCTATCCTGCCTGATGAAATATTTCCTCATGTGATCAATGCAGGGGTGTAGAACAAAAAGGAAAAATATAAATTAGATTTTACCAGATAAAGCAACTGAAGACAATGAAGATACCTTCAGAGCTCATCTTAAGACTAATTAATTACCAACTAATAAGTTGGAATTCAGCAGAGGAAATGTGCAGTACATCCACCCAGGAATACAGAGTGAAACAAGTGAAGCTTGTAATCACCTTGTATTTAAGCAACTTTCTTTATAACAAGAATAATAATAGATTTTTATCTTTTTTTTATATTTAATTTCAATTTAGTTGATGCAAGATCAGAGAGTGAGGAAATGAGGGAGTCCAGCAAAATGTAGCAGCCCTTAATGGTCTCAGCAGTAATGTCTGCATGTAATTATGTGACCTTTGAGGTCACTGATTGGGTAAAGCTGTCACATTAATGATGGGTGTGGTGTCACCACCATAGAGTGGCAGAAGGGAACCATCTGCCATAATGGGCGACTGTCGATGGTTGGAATAAGTGGGGTATTTAACAGGGAAATATATATATTTTAAATTTATAAAAATCATGTACAACCTTTAAACAAAACTGCTACATAAGCCCTGATCATTCTAATTGTTTCCACTATCCTAGGTAGGATCCCTGTACAGGCGGTCCCCTACTTGAGAACACTCGACTTACATACGACCCCTAGTTACAAACGGACCTGTGGATATTGGTAATTTATTGTACTTTAGTCTTAGGCTAAAATGATCAGCTGTAATAGTTATCAGAGGTGTCTGTAATGAAGCTTTAGTGTTAATATTGATTCTTATGACAACCCAACATTTTTAAAATCCAATTGTCGCAGAGACCAAAAAAGTTCTGGCTGGGATTACATTGATAAAATATACAGTTCCGACTTACATACAAATTCAACTTAAGAACAAACCTATAGACCCTATCTTGTATGTAACCCGGGGACTGCCTGTTATTACAATATGGTTTGTTGTGAGTAACATTTATCTAAAGTTTTGAACAATTTGTCTGGAAATTACTTACCAAAATGGCATGATTCCATCACCCGATCAAAATAAACCAGATATATGAGATGGAAGAGTTAAATAAAAGGGACAATGATAGCAATGTTTCTTACAGTGGGAAATTAAAATCTTATCTTCAACATTTGAAAGGCAGCACAGGATAGTTAAGATAATTTTAATTATTATGTATTATTTTAATTGAAACAAAATTACTTTAGTGATGGAATCATGAAACATATATTAAAAATAGAGTGGGTAAGGAAAGTATTCAGGTCCCTTTAAATTTTTCACTCCTTGTTTCATTGCAGCCAATTGGTAAGAGCATCTCTGGAGAGTTTGAAAATGGCCAACATTCACCATCTGACCTAGAAAGGATCTACAAGGAAAAATGGCAGCAGATCCCCAAATCCAGGTGTGAAAAACTTGTTGCATCATTCCCAAGTAGATCCATGATTCTACATTACTGAGCAAAAGAAGAACGTTGTTGATCTTACCAATTGGCTGCAATGAAAGAAAGAATAAAAATTTTTAATGGGTAAGAAGAATACTTTCTGTATTCGGTGTATCAAATATCATGTGGTTGCCAGAGTGTTTTTTAAGGCTATTGACAGAGCCCGCCTTTCAGGTTATTTAAATATATATTTACTATTGATGCCAGAGAAACTGTCGAGGGCAGAAGAGGTGACATTATTACAAAATTAGCATATTTGGTATGTCATTATATCCTGAGAATAAGAAATAGCAGCATCTCATAGAAATAAAAATGGCATTCATGTGAGTGCACTAACTTTGCCTGTGTTAAAAAAGACTTGAAGCCAAGAAATGTGCATGAAGGAAACAGTAAGACCTTCTATGGAGTTCATGTCCGCACAAGATTAATGACTGTGACACCTTGGCTCTGTCAGCAGAGAAATTTGTCTTGCTTTCTGCTTATATAAATATCATTTCTGGATGCATATGTGGATTCATGGAACAAATGTACATTATGGCAGAAAGTCAGCAAATCAAAAGTCATTACCTGTGGCTTTATTATTCATGGCGCTGTCTATCTACATAACTAGCTGACAAGTATTGTAGTGATATATCTCCTGACTGTATTATTACATACATATTCTACAATGTTAATATAACTAAGAAATGGCTTCATTTTATATCTGAACAAAGAAAAAAAAATGCATAAATATTAGTCCATACATTAAACAAAACAAAATGTTCTGTTATATATTTATACTTATATTAGAAAACATTTAAATATTCTGACAAATATGCAATATACAAGTGTTATAATTACCCAAAAAGCATAAAGCCATAAAGTGAGTTGTTTATCATTCAACCAGCTCTTTGGGACAGTTCTCTGTCTATATGTGTTTTGGAGCTCCAGTGCTCAGATATATTAAAGTGTCTATCTTTGGAGCTCCAGTGCTCATCAACTTCATAAAAGTGGCTTTGGCCCCTTAATAAATGGTCTATTTTCTGTCTTCTGGAATTTTTTTAAAAAAAAGTCATAAAAAATGCATAAAAAGTCTCAGCACAAAGAGCAGCTGGGGACTGGAGTGACTATGAGACTTTGTATGAGACTTTTTGGAAAAGTCTTAAGTCATGAAACTGGCTTTGGACGTTGTTGCACTAGTAGTAGTTCTATGTTTACTCCAGATTAATGAAGAGGTGTGTATTTGGCCCTGTTTTAGCATTGAAAAAGTCTCAAAAAAACCTCAATTCAGCTTCTTTGAGACTTTTATACAACAAAAAAGCAAAGGAAAACCAATGGTAAATGAACACCCTAGGTTGCAACAATTGAAAATGAATTTGTAATGTTATGACAAATTCACAACATAATCCTATCAGTATTACAAAGCAAATTCACTTTCATTAGCTGCAATGTATACTGCTTCAATTTACTACAATTTTTGGCTGCAGGTAAGGAGTCATAGTCAATGTCGCCTAGAGATGAGCGAGCACTAAAATGCTCGGGTACTCATTATTCGAGACAAACTTTTCCCGATGCTCGAGTGCTCGTCTCGAATAACGAGCCCCATTGAAGTCAATGGGAGACTCGAGCATTTTTCAAGGGGACCAAGGCTCTGCACAGGGAAGCTTGGCCAAACACCTGGGAACCTCAGAAAAGGATGGAAACACCACAGAAATGGACAGGAAACAGCAGGGGCAGCATGCATGGATGCCTCTGAGGCTGCTTAATCGCACCATTATGCAAAAATTATGGGCAACAGCATGGCCATGACAGAGTGACCGAATGAGGCTAGATAGCATCTAAAACATGCAATAATTGACCCTGACACTATAGGGGACGGCATGCAGAGGCAGCGGCAGCAGTGGCAGGCTAGAGAGTGTCATGGCGACATACCCTAAATGGACTCAGGTTTCACCAAAGGAGGTGAAATGATTTCCTATGTGAACAAAAGGTTGACGGTATATTTAGTCGATAACACAGCATGGTGGCGACAAAGTGACCAAGTTCCATAACGTATCTGGTGAAACACCCGAAAAATGAGCCTGACACAGCTCTTTTGATAAGGGGACTACATGTGGAGGCAGCCATGGAGACGACTTCCATGATTAAGAGCGACAGTATGGGGCATTCATATTGCGCTGCTATGATTGGAACTTCAGGTCTCCAGCATGGCGGCGACAGATAGACCGAGTTCCACTATGTATCTGGTGAAACACCTGAAAATTCTGCCTGACACAGCTCATTTGATAAGGGGATGATGTGCTGCATATCCTCTCGTGCTCCAGCGTCTGGGGTATAGAGAGTTGAAATGAGACATTGGTGGACGCTGTGGAGGATCGTGGAGGCAAAATGGACAGGAAACAGCAGGGGCAGCATGCATGGATGCCTCTGAGGCTGCCTAATCTTGGGATGGAGCTGGCGGTCCACTTCCAGGCGAGCTTTCGCCTGTCCAAGCCCCTGTCTCTCGGCTCCTCCCCACCCAAAATGGGCCTGGGGGCCAGAAGCGTTTACTTTGAAAAAATTATAATTTTCAAAGCAGGCCGGGTCGTTTGAATATTTCACCTAGGAATAATGGAATAGCATAGTGGTTCTATTTTTAATTGTTTTTACGGAAATGGTTCCATGATTAAGAGCGACAGTATGGGGCATCCATATTGCGCTGCTATGATTGCAACTTCAGGTCTCCAGCATGGCGGCGACAGATGGGCCGAGTTCCACTATGTATCTGGTGAAACACCTGAAAATTCTGCCTGACACAGCTCGTTTGATAAGGGGACGATGTATGGAGGCAGTGAACTAGTAGTAGATTAAAGGCGCTGCAGTAAAAACTATGTTAGTTGGATCTTGAGATGGAGCTGGCGCTCTGCTGCCAGGCGAGCTTTCGCCAATCCAAGCCCCTGTCTCTAGGCTACTCCCCAAACAGCACTTCTAAGAACCTTTTGTATAAGATCAAGTGTAGTAGCGTTCTTATAAGTTTGGGTTATGGCGGGGAATGTAAACAGATGCGCAAGAAGCGCTGAAATAATATCGGTAAATGATAAAAGTTTGCCAGCATATTTTGTGGATTACACAGCAGGGTGGCGACAAAGTTAACAAGTTTGATGTGGAATCCATGAAAACAACCCAAAATTCTGCCTGACACAGTTCGTTTGATAAGGAGACCATGTATGGAGGCAGCTATATGGACGACTTTTGGAGGCAGCTATGGCGATGACGTGTGGAGGTAGCAATGGAGACAACGTGTGGAGCCAGCTAAAAAGACGACATGTGGAGGCTGCTATGGAGACAATTTAATTTGGATAGTGCCTGTATGTGGCAGTCCAAAAAAGTTTTCAAACCAGAGGAGCAGGTAGGTGGTCCTCCAGAAAAATTAAATAAATAGAGTGCCTGTATGTGGCAGTCCAAAAAAGTTTTCAAACCAGAGGAGCAGGTAGGTGGTCCTCCAGCTCTGGCCCTGCCTCTCCATCTGGCCCCACCACTGCCTCTTCCAACCTGTTCTGCTATAGGACTCGCCTCCGTCTCAGAAGCACTGTGTTCACCCGGCCTATCAACGCAGCTTGGGTCTGTCACCTCATCATCCTCTGATCCCTCAGTCTGCTCCCCCCTCGGACTTCCTGCCCTGACAACAACTTCACCACTGTCTGATAACCGTGTCTCCTCATCGTCCGACACCTCTTTACACACTTCTTCCACTACGTCAATAATGTCATCATCACCCACAGACTGCAACCGGTGGAAAACCTGGGCATCGGAAAATTGCTCAGCAGCAACCGGACAAGTGGTTTGTGACTGTGGGAAGGGTCCAGAAAACAGTTCCTCAGAGTATGCCGGTTCAAATGCCAAATTTTCCTGGGAGGGGGCAGACTGGGGGGAAGGAGGCTGAGGTGGAGGAGCTGGAGGAGTGCTGATTTCGGTGACATGGGTGGACTGCGTGGAAGACTGACTGGTGGACAAATGGCTAGAAGCATTGTCCGCAATCCACGACATCACCTCTTCGCACTGTTCTGGCCTCAACAGTGCTCTACCACGAATCCCAGTAACTTGAGACATGATGAACCTAGGGAGTGTAGCTCTGCGGCGTTCCCCTGCTCCCTCATCAGCAGGTGGTGTCTCACCCCGCCCAGGACCACGGCCTTTGACCCCTGCAGTAGTTGGACGCCCACGTCCATGCCCTCGTCCTCTACCCCTAGCCCTCGGGCTAAACATTTTCAAAATTAAAGTGTAAACTTCAAAAAAAAAATTTTGTGTGTTTTTTGGGGTTTTTTTTAAACAAAACGATGCTATCCTATTGCTATGGCTAGTTTCTAACCTACACTGACAGCACACAACTGGATTTTGTGCTGTGCCAGATGACTTTGAGTTATAAGAGAAATAAACGTAAAAAATAAATAAATCAGCAGACTGTGCCTAATTCAAATCAAACCCCTAATAAATTGTCCCACTTCGGTGTTTGGGATGGATATGTGTGTCACTAAGAGCTAAACACAAGTCTCCCTGCAAATTCCTCACAATATGGTACTAGCTGCACTACTAATGCCAGCAAGCCCAGCCACAAGCAAACCAAAAAAAAAGGAAAATATAACGCTATTGTAGGCCTAAATAAGCCGTTGGGGTTCTCCTATGGCTATTTTCTAGCCCACACTCAAAGCACACTGCTTTGGCAGATTACTGTGAGTTCTAAAAAGAAATAAACGTAAAAAAAAATAAATCAGCAGACTCGGCGTAATTCAAATCAAACCCCTAATAAATTGTCCCACTTCGGTGTTTGAGGTGGATATGTGTGTCACTAAGAGCTAAACACAAGTCTCCCTGCAAATTACTCACAATATGGTACTAGCTGCACTACTAATAGCAGCAAGCCCAGCCACAAGCAAACCAAAAAAAAGGAAAATAAAACGTTATTGCAGCCCTAAGAAGGACTGTTGGGTTCTTGTAGAATCACTCCTGCCTAACACTATTCTAATAGAGCACCCTAACGCTTTCCCTGACCAGCAGCAGCTCTCTCCCTAGCGGCATCCAGACAGAGGCTAGTCTATTCCAAGGTCACCTCATCTGGCCAGCCAACCACTGCTATCGACGTGTAAGGGTACCACGTCATGCTGGGTGGAGTGCAGAGTCTCCTGGCTTGTGATTGGCTCTGTTTCTGGCTGCCAAAAAGCAAAACGGCGGGAGATGCCATTTTCTCGAGCTGGCGAAATACTCATCCGAGCAACGAGCAGTTTCGAGTACGCTAATGCTCGAACGAGCATCAAGCTTGGACGAGTATGTTCGCTCATCTCTAATGTCGCCATATAGTTCTAGTTGACATCTGTTAGCTTTCTCTCTACATCTGTTTGAGATAAACAAGTTAATTGCAGGTTTTCAGGTTGGATGTGACCTCACTTCTGTGAGAATAATGTGCTAATGGTAATATTTAGATGAGGCAGTCAGTAGATGAGTCTAGTTTATCATTAGTCAGAATGGCAAAACATGAAATCTCTGCAGCTGCATATTTTTGTATAGCCTCAGTTACTTGACTATACATTCCCCTACTGCTACTTCTTACTTTACAGGTCCAAGGTGGGTATCTGGTGGGGGGGTTTCAACATCTGGAAGCATGCATCATAAATCACAGTGCACAAAGTAAGTTTGAAGGATTTATGATGAATTGCAATTCATCAAAAGAGTCTTCTACAGTAGTTTATCTGGTTACAACTGCTGGTGCATTTAGCATAGTAAATATGACCAGTGTTTTCATTCACTTTCCAATAAACATGATATTAACGTTGGAGAGGAATTCAATCCTTAGGCGTAATAGAAAAGTTGTGCTTTGTCATTCAATAGTTTTTGTCTTCTCTTATTTTTTTTTTATGGAAATATTCATTACAATATTATTTTATTTATTATAAATCATGGTTTAATTTGTACTAAACAAAGACAAAGGGATATTTGTATCCAATTAATCTTTGTATAATTACATTTTTTTAGCAGGAGATGTAAATTAAAGAGCATTTACCCCTGAATAGCTGGCTGGCTGCATGTCCTTGAAAAAATTACTTTAGTGATTATCCTTTAAATAAGGAATAACTTGAAATTGTTAAATTGTATCACAGAAACCATCAATGAAATAGCAGTTGCCTAAATTATTTCCATCAACCTCAAGATGACTTTGATATTTCCAGCAAATTCCATTTGGACTTGATCCAAATGGCTAAGTAAAGCCTTCATATGTTGCTGCTTCTGGAATCTTTATACATGTTAGACTAATAGAGCTTTCAGTGTACTGGAAATTAATATTTAATCTGACTACATACACATATATACTATAAATATATATTTCTGTTTCTATTATAAAAGCAACTTTATATTGTGTAATATGTGGCTAACACAGTCACATTATGTTGCAGCGAGGAGGCACAACATTTCTTTCTATCATAGTGTAAGAGAAAAGTTTGAACTCACCCACAACCCCAAGGACTACAGGTTCAACAATCTCTACTCTAAGTGCTCAGAACAGAAGTAAGATTAACAGACAGATAAATATACCGACACAAGAGAATTAGGGAACAGGCCCTGACTAGATTCAAGCTCAGGTATAGGTTTCAGACTTGAACCAGGCTCAGGTACAGGTTTCAGACTAGATCCAGGCTCAGGTACAGGTTTCCAACTAGATTCAGGCTCAGGTACAGGTTTCAGACTAGATTCAGGCTCAGGTACAGGTTTCAGACTAGATCCAGGCTCAGGTACATGTTTCCGACTAGATTCAGGCTCAGGTACAGGTTTCAGACTAGATCCAGGATCAGGTACATGTTTCCGACTAGATTCAGGCTCAGGTAAAGGTTTCAGACTAGATCCAGGCTCAGGTACATGTTTCTGACTAGATTCAGGCTCAGGTACAGGTTTCAGACTAGATTCAGACTCAGGTACAGGTTTCTGACTAGATTCAGGCTCAGGTACAGGTTTCTGACTAGATTCAGGCTCAGGTACAGGTTTCAGACTAGATTCAGGCTCAGGTACAGGTTTCAGACTTCATTCAGTTTCAGGTACAGGTTTCAAACTAGATTCTGGCTCAGGTACAGGTTTCAGACTAGATTCAGGCTCAGGTACAGGTTTCAGACAAGATTCAGGCTCAGGTACAGGTTTGGGGTTCACATCAGGTTGGGGTTCAGGGTTCCTAATATGACAGGTCACAGGCTCAGCTACAGGACCAGGATTTTGGATCAGGTTGTGGTTCAAAGTTCTAGATCAGGCATGATCCACACTTAGGTAGAGGTTTCAGGTCAGGAAAACATAAACAGACAGATAAACTACAGATCTCAGGAGAAAGTATAATCAGAATGAACTGAGGATTGGATATTTATGGTCACCTAGATGGCACCCTCTCTCCTCTCTACCTTGGCTTTCCATCAATCAACCCACTCCGGGAAAAACCCAGCTTGAGGAGATTCCTCACAAGCTTCATATAGCTCACACTGCCGTTATCCATGGCACCTTTATGAGGTGATCTAGAGTAGGTGCATTTATAGTGGCCATGCTTTACTGCAAACCCAACCATAAGTTGGATTGACTTCTAATGCAGTCACATCAATAGACTTCACAGCTAAATAGATACATTTATTGAACACAAATGTGAGCAACCACAACTTTCCAGGCAATTGTTTTGTGTTAATGAAATAGGAGAGCCCTGATGTAGCAAATGGACAGCCAAACAAATTTCCAAAATGTCGCTCGTGTCTAGTGATAATACAAGATTTTCCTTCAATAAGCATGTGCTTCATAAATAGTACTTTTCACTCCACACTGATAGGTGTAAGCTTTTAGCCACCTGACCTTTCAATATATATTCATTTCTTTGCTCTTACTTCAGATTGTGAAAGTTCTTTGCTTTTATTGTGCTCAATGATACGAAAAAGATTGTACTTGTGGCTACAAATATTGCGTTGCACAAAAATAAATGCTAAAGAACAAAATATAATAACTTTTGAGGATGAACAAAACCAGGCAGATCAATAAAACAAAGAATCTGAGAAGAGCTACTCCAAGAAATTTCAAGATATCATCCTAAACTAAACGTAACGCTACACTTTCAACAGAAGAGTCGTTAGAATAAAATCAATCAAAAATAAGAGAGATGACTGAGCAGAAAAAACTCAAAAAATAACAGCAACAAGACGACAAAATGACAACAAAAGAAGCACTGTGAAAGAAACTAACAATGGGATGCCTTCTCAGACAGGGGTCGTGAAATGATGGTGGGTCAGCTGAGAACATTCATATCAAAAATGGACATTTATTCCAAATGTTTGCTGTGATTTTAGTATCCTAGAAAATGTTACTAGAACTATGACTGTGGAAAACCACATGCCTGTCCACAGATTTTTGCATATTATTTTTCATATTACTTTTATACCACTTCAAGTATTTTGAGGGAATTATTTAGCAGCTAAGTCACTCAACAAGTAAGGACAACATTGTAAATAGCTCTTTATCAAATTGGTGTGATACATTTTTCTTAATGATCTGTCTTTCTAGAGAAAATTCCTTTTATATCTTATAGCCATAAGCTCAGGGCAAGGACCTCAAAGGTAGTTTTCTCCGAAATACTGCCTGTACCACGTGCCACACCAGAAAGGCAGCGGGAGATCAGGGAGGTAAATAAGTGGCTCAAAAGTTGGTGTAGGAAGGAGGGTTTTGGGTTCATGGAGAACTGGGCTGACTTTTCTGTCGGCTACAGGCTCTACAGTAGGGATGGGCTGCACCTCAATGGGAAGGGTGCAGCTGTTTTGGGGGAAAAATGGCTAGAAGGTTGGAGGAGTGTTTAAACTAGAGACCTGGGGGGAGGGCAACTACACTTGTGCAGGACAAATAGACAGTGTAGATAGAGAGCTGGGAAGAGTCATAGTCCATGGGGGAGGAAGGGGGGCTGGAATGAGATTGGGGAATAAGAACAAAAGGAATACGGACAGGGAAAACCATATAAAGTGTATGTACACAAATGCCAGAAGCCTCACAAACAAAATGGAGGAACTGGAACTCTTGATGTTGGAGCGGAAATATGATATAGTGGGTATCAGCGAGACATGGCTGGACAGTAGCTATGACTGGGCTGTTGCTATAGATGGTTATAGTCTTTTTAGAAAGGATTGTATAAATAAAAAAGGGGGATGGGTTTGTTTATATGTGAATTCTTGCCTCAAGTCTGGCTTGCGAGATGACATCAGTAACGCAAATGCAAATGTGGAGTCCCTATGGGTGGAGATAAGGGGAGGGAAAAAGAATAATAAAATATTACTAGGGGTTTGTTATAAGGCTCCAAATATAATGGAGGCAACAGAGGAAATGCTGATAAGTGAAATGGATGCGACTTCAAAGCATGGTGCAGTACTTATTATGGGGGACTTCAATTACCCAGATATTGACTGGGGGGCAGAAACATGCAGGTCCTTCAAAGGTAGTAGGTTCTTGTCAACAACAAAAGACAATTACCTGTCGCACCTAGTCCTGGAGCCAACAAGAGGGGGGGCACTGCTGGACCTTATCCTTACCAACAGACCTGATAGGGTATCAAAACTACAGGTTGGGGGGAACCTGGGGAATAGTGATCATAATATCATTGATTTTGTACTATGGTTTACTAAGAACGTTAGGGAAGGGGCAACCAACACTCTAAACTTCAGGAGGGCAAATTTTCAGCAACTAAGGGAAGACCTTAAAGGCATAGACTGGGATAATGTTCTCAAAGACAAAAGCCCCCCCCCCCCAAAAAAAATGGGACTTTTTCTCATATATTCTGAAAAAGTCCTGTGAGAAACACATACCTTATGGGAAAAAGCATAAGAGGAACAAGAAACAGCCTATGCGGCTAACTAGTCTTGTAAGGAAAGCAATAAGCGAGAAAGATAAGGCGTTTAAGGTGCTAAAACGTGAAGGTAGTGATGAGGCATTACAGGATTATAGAGAGAAAAATAAATTCTGTAAAAAGCAGATAAAGGCTGCAAAAATAGAGACTGAGAGAAAAATTGCCAGAGAGAGCAAAAATAAACAAATTATCAAACCAAATTAATCAAACCAAATTATTTTTCAAGTATATAAATGATAAGAAACTAAAAACAGAGAGTGTGGGTCCCCTTAGAAATAACATGGGGGTCATGGTGGAAGGAGATGAGGAAAGGGCCAGTCTACTGAATGTCGCCTTCTCAACTGTCTTTACCCAGGAAAATCCCCTGGTGGAAGACACAATGAGGAATAATGTAAATTCTTTTTGGAATGTCAACAGTTTAACCCAGGAAGAGGTACGGCGCCACCTCGCAAGCACTAAGATAGATAAATCACCGTGGCCAGATGGCATACACCCCCGGGTTCTGCATGAACTATGTACCGTGATAGACAGACCGTTATTTTTAATATTTGAAGATTCACTGAGGACTGGTTATGTTCCACAGGACTGGCGCATAGCAAATGTGGTACCAATATACAAAAAAGGATCAAAGAGCGATCCTGGAAACTACAGACCCGTGAGTCTAACTGCTGTGGTGGGGAAAATATTTGAGGGGTTTGTTAGAGATGCTATCCTGGAGTATCTCACTGTGCACAACCTTATAACCCAGCGTCAGCATGGGTTTATGAGAGATCGGTCCTGTCAGACTAATCTGATTGGTTTCTACGAGGAGGTAAGTTCAAGACTGGATCTGGGGGACGCTGTGGATGTTGTATATCTGGACTTTTCAAAGGCATTTGACAACGTTCCACATAAAAGGTTGGTATATAAAATGAGACTGCTGGGAATAGGAGAAAATCTGTGTATTTGGGTAAGTAATTGGCTTAGTGATAGAAAACAAGGTGTCATTAGAGCAACATTCTCAGATTGGTTAGTGTTATAGGTAGAGTGCCACAGGGTCAGTACGGGCCCACTCTTTTAATATTTTTATTAATGACCTTGTAGTGGGTTTACACAGTCAAGTCAAGTTCTATTTGCAGATGATACTAAGCGTGTAAAGTAATAAATACTGAGGTCGATAGTTTAGCATTACAGAGGGATTGTGGAAGCTTGAGGAGTGGGCAGAGAAATGTTGATGAGATTTAATGGAGATAAATGTAAAGTTATGCACTTGGGCCATGGAATCAAAAAGTATAATTAGTTCTAAACGGTCAATTACTTAGTAAAACTGGAGCTGAAAAGGACTGGGGGTATTGGTGGATGGTAAACTTAATTTAGTGACCACAGCCAGGCAGCTGTGCCAAAGCAATAAATTATGGAGTGATTCACGAGAGGAATAGATTTTCATGCTAAAGAAATAGTTTGCCCTTATACAAAGTCCTGGTCAGACCACACATGGAATATGTGTTACAGTTTGGGCACCAGTGTATAAAAGGAGTATAGTAGAGCTGAAACGGGTGCAGAGGAGAGCAACCAGGATTATTAGGGAATGGGGGATATGGATTAGAATTACAAGGACAGATTACAAAATTTGGGATTATTCAGTTTAGAAAAAAGACGACTGAGGGGAGACCTCATTACAATGTACAAATACCTGAACGGACAGTACAAGGATCTCTCCAAAGATCTTTTTATACCTAGGCCTGTGACCAGGACAAGGGGGCATCCTCTACGCCTAGAGGAGAGGCGATTTTACCATCAACATAGACAAAGGTTCTTTACTGTAAGAGCAGTGAGACTATGGAACTCTCTGCCGCAGGAGGTTGTTATGGCGGACTCTATGTACATGTTCAAGAGAGGCCCGGATGCCTTTCTGGAGAGAAAACATATCACGGGTTATGGGGATAAAACATTTATTTAATTCTTAAAGGTTGGACTTGATGGACTTGCGTCTTTTTCCAGTCTTATATACTATGATACTATGATACTATCTTCCTGGGAATGAGCCACTAGGTGCTCCGGCTTATTTGCATAAATAATAAAACAGATTCTCCTATAAAACAACAAATCAATAGTTTTCCTGGAAAGCCTGTAACACCCCTTACACTATGCTGCTTTTGCATATATGTGGCTTGTGGAGCTGAAAAACTCTCTTTAGGGACTATTTATTACTAATTAAGTTAGGAAAATTAGATATGCTTTGAATAAAACTTGACATGTTTTTAGGTCTCAGACACTCAGCCTTCTATGGGCTAAATTGCAAAAAAATCATAACATGCTCCATCACATTTACCAATAATTCAGAGAATCATAGAGAGGCCATTCAGCTGCAGATAAACCTAAAGGCCTACAATAATTGGATTGAATGGGACCCAAAGTTGCTGGCTCAAAAGATACCCACATACACTGTCCAAACAGTGCTGTTATAGAATAGTACCTGTATAGTACTGCTATATAGTGTTATAAGTCCTAATACTCTAATGGCAACTTTACATTTGCCAAGTTCAGTCTTTGAAATGGGCCGGGCAGGGTCCTGCTCCCCAAACCAAACCCATTCCTGGGGACTGGACTCTGATATTGATATATGATTCATGGTTTTCCTGTTTCCTTATACAGAAGAGCCAAAACACACAAATACTCTGCAATACTACCAGTAAAAGTTGCCTTTATAATTTCACCATATAATTTTCTTAACACTGACGCATATCTGGCAATCTTTGTGATTGTGAAAGTGGGACAAATGATGTGGGACATCTACCATGCCATGGGAGACTTGCACTTGCCCTGCCCATAACCACAACCCCTAGAGCAGTGATGGCGAACCTTTTAGAGACCGAGTGCCCAAACTGCAACCCAAAACCTAATTACTTATCGCAAAGTGCCAGTGCGGCAATTTAACCAGAAAACTGACGGTTTAGTTTAGAATCAATTTACACAGGACTGTCTGAGCTCGGATTCCAGCAGTCCTATACACACTGAAACGCCACTTTGACACCATTTTACATCACATAAAAGAGTAATAAAAAGTTATCAAAAGGTTACGCAGACCTGAAAATGGTAGCAATGAAAACAACGGCTCATTAAGCAAAAAAACCCAAATCTCCCCAGCTCCGTGCACTAACGTTATTAGCGTCACAAGATGGCAAAACTATTTTCTTTTTCGTACACTGTTTTAATTATAGAAAAAGCATTACAACACAATAAAACCGACAAATCTGGTATCACTGCGATAGGACCGAACCAAAGAATAAAGGAGACAAACGATTTGGAGTGCACAGCGAAAGTATTAAAATCCAGCTTCCCAGTACACGACATGGAATAATAAATGAGAAGTAAAATATGTTACGCAAAAAATAAGCCCTCACAAAGGTATATATAAATGCACATATAAATGTATTATATAATATGCATATACATAAATACATAAATAAAAATACATATGTTACTTACTCTTGCTCAGGTGTCTGTTGTTCCAGGGGGGGGGGGGGGGCGGTGCAGCATCTGGTGTTCGGTTTCAGTGTGTATGAGGCATGAGTTCAGGGGAGGGGGGATGGGGGGCAGTGACCGGAGTTGAGGGGGGGTGGTGAGAGGGGGGCGAGCGCATTGGAGGGGTATGGAGGGAGGGTGGGTGAGTGGGGAAAGGGTGGGTGAGGGGCGGGGGAAGGCAGAGTGGTGAAGAAAGGAATAGGCGAGGGATAAAAACTTTTCATCTGCCACCCCTTCCCCTCTCCACACTCCCCTCCTCCCCCCCTACGGTCGAGGGCAAAACAGGATGGGGTTCGGGCGTGCGGCGGGGAGGGGGCTTGTGGTAGCGGGCGCAGTTTGTGCCGTGAGTTTCGGCCCGGTTGCGAAACTCGGTTGCAGAGTTTTATGGGAGGTGCGGGAGCGGGCAGGATGGATGCGCTGAATTAAAAAAATAAATAAATACACTCACCTCAGACTCTGCGTTCCTCCGACTGATCACTGCAGCGCACACGGAGTACGGTTGCCCAGCGCTGGCAGCGTAATGACATCATTACGCTGCTAGCGCGAGAATGCTTACCGTCCTGTGCGCTGCAGTGATCAGAGTGACAGCAGGCAGTGTCAGCGCCCTGCTCTGTCATGGCTGTTAGCAGTATCGGAGCGCAGCTCCGATACTGCTAACAGCCATGACAACCAGGTGTGGACAGTGGTTGTCCGCACCTGGCAGTGGTTGGGAGGATGGGGCGCGTGCCAGCAGTGAGGGCTCTGCGTGCCCTCTCTGGCACGCGTGCCATAGGTTCGCCACCGCTGCCCTAGAGTGTCCAGTGTTTTCTATGGCCTCCTTATAATTTCCCCATTTCTTTAGCCCACAATTTATTCTTTCCCATTTGTAATGCCCCCATTTATAGCGTTGGAGTTTATAATACTCCTCATCATCCACCATCTACCCTTTTTATTGTGTATACAACAAAATCACATATTCACCTTTTATATTTCCCTGCAATAGTCTATTTCTCTACAGTCCTCACCACCACTCATAATGCAGTTCAGAAGCCATTAGATATCATATCACATAATTTAGTCTGGAAAAGAGACGACTACGAGGGGACATGATTAATTTATATAAATATATGAATGGTCCATACAAAAAATATGGTGGTAAGTTGTTCCAGATTAAATCAAATCAAAAGACAAGGGGGCACTGTCTCCGTTTGGAGAAACCAAGGTTCAATCACCAGAGGCGACAGGGCTTTTTTACTATGAGAACTGTCAATCTGTGGAATAGCCTGCCTCAGGCGCTGGTCACAGCAGGGACAGCGGAGAGCTTCAAGAAGGGTCTAGATGCCTTTTTACACCTAAATAACATTGATTGTTATGCTATATAGGATTGTTTCCCCTAAATCCCTTCCTCATCCAATCCCTACCCTTCCTTGGTTGAACTTGATGGACAAGTGTCTTTTTTAAACCGTATAAACTATGAAACTATGAAACTATCATGCCTGTTAGCCTTTGCCACACACAGCCAGATTCCACACTTCATCATTTGCATTTAACTCCATCTGTGTCTGTTCAATGTAGATAGAGTTAAAGCCTGGGGCATATCTTCTACTACCCAGGATGGCAGGAAAGACCCAAAATCCATTCAATTTGGGATGGTTGGGTAGTATGTGCAATGGTGCTATTTTACTATACTAGTTCTACAATAAAAAATCTTCTATGATGTTAAATACTTTTGTGTAAAAAATAAAAAGTGCTTAAGGAATGATAAAATTTTGTAGTTTTTACACACAAGCATTTAACATCATAGCAGATTTTTTCTTTTTCCTGGCTAACACGGTACTTCTACACCTTTTTCAACATACTATTTCTACAATAAAAAGCCCACTGAATTAAGGTGTGCCACATTTAGTAAAAGGTGCACAACAATTGGCTACCCATGATCACAAAATCAACTAGGAACTGACATAGATTTCAACCATAGTATTCCAGTTTTCTGGACTAATTTATATGGAATTTTGACAGGAGCTGAGTAAAACATTGAATACATCCATCCAAATGCTGATATAAAAGATCTACTGATCTTTTGTTTTTTGCTGCATTTTCTGTGGAAAAATTCCACATTTTAAAACCCAGAATTGGATTCATAATGTTCATCTAAGGTCTGCTACACAAAAATATACTTCTCTGCCTTTCACTTCAATGGACTCATGACATGGACATGGATTCCATTGCAGCATGCACTAGCCAACAACCTAAACCAGTCTAGGGCTGTCTTTTTTATTTGTACATGAGCGTATCTCACCCACCCACCGTTATTTGCACCCACATGAAATGTGCTGGTTGGCTAAGTTTGGGGATTCATTGGATGAACAACCCAATTTTTGTCACAGGTAGATTTTGTGAAAACAAAATTTGGGGACAAAAAGTTTGCAAATAACTCCCAAAATTATATGTTTTTAGCACTTTTCAAAAGAATTGATGTAAAGGTTAAAACTCACATGGATAAAAAAATCTATAGTGCTACTACTGCCCATCACAATGCACTAGCCGGATGGTCTTTGTTGCTATCCCACTGCAGTCAGTCCCTGTGTAGCCCTAGTCATAGTGTGGATTTCCGTTTTAAATAATTACTGAAATACTTCACCTTGTGTAAATCCTGCCTCATTGGACCCTTTTTACATATCAATAACACTGTGTATTTGGTACTAGTTTATGTATGACTGCAATATAAAGTCTTGTGCTTCATGGCTCCTTTAAGAAGTGGTCGATGGTATTATTTTCAAGACCTGCATTAGGACTGACATTTTGTAAAAGGCAGATGTCAGGTGGACACTACTTACTGATCAATGTCCAATGGCTTCTTGTTCATGAATTAAGCAGCTTCCTGTAGTGTCATAAAGGCTAACACACAGCTATTGATCGGCGGTATAGGAAAACACTAGTAGAAGTTACAGCTTCTGCCTGAAAGTACTTGCAAACTATCAAAGAACATTTTTGTAGTTTTACCTTTAATGAATTATGGAAAATTACTGTCAAGTGTGTCTGTCATCTGAACCTCCGTAACCAATAGTAAAATCACAATTACACAGCAAAAGCATATGGATTTAACTTGGGGAGAAACTGTATATAAGATTTTCTGCACAAACCCAAATGGGACTAGACAACAGAAAGACACCACAATGTCTGTACCTGAATAGGCCACCTCTGCCTCTGGGCACCATATCAGCTACCATGGCTGCTTTGCCATAAATTTTTCCCATAACAAGATGCAGGGTCAGATTAATGGGGCTGGATGCACCTGGGCAACAAAAAATGATGGTTTACCCCCAAACATCTTTTAATTAAATAAATGCTGCTCCAGTAGAAATAATAGTTCTTCTCCAGAGATCCCTGGTAACCGTATTGCCGACAAACTAAAACCACAATTGTATCAGCTCATAATAAATAGAATAGATACAAAGAATACATCCCTTAGCAAATGCAGACGCCCATAATACACAGCTCAGTTGCTACAGAACCCCATAATCCACAACTCCACTGCCACTAAACATCACAAAACACACCTCAGCTTCTGAAGAATCTCATAATATAAGCTCAGCTGGTTTAGAGTCTCATAATCAGGGCAGATTAACACAACTATAGGCTCTGGCTGTAGAAAAGTTGTCTAAACCTTTAAAATATTTTGACAATTAGTGTATGCACAGAAACAGAAAAAACAACACCAGCATTACAAAGTTACTACATAGATTTGGTACCATAAGCAAAACTGATATATTATGTATATACTCGAGCATAAGCCAACCCGAGTATAAGCCGACACCCCTAATTTTAACACAAACAACTGGAAAAAACTATTGACTTGAGTATAAGCCGAGGGTGGGAAATGCATTGGTCACATCCCCCCAGTATATAGCCAGCAACCCCCTTGTAGAATATGGCCTTTCAGCCCCCTGTAGTATATAGCCTGCCAGCCCCCTGTAGTATATAGCCAGCCAGCTCTTTGTAGTATATAGCCAGCCAGTCCCCCGAGTATATAGCCTGCCAGCCCTCTGTAGTATATAGCCAGCCAGCACTCTCTAGTATATAGCCAGCCAACCCCCTGTAGTATATAGCCTGCCAGCCCCCTGTAGTATATAGTCTTCCAGCCCCTGTAATATATAGCCAGCCAGCCCCTGTAGTATATAGACTGACACCCCCTATAGTATATATCCTGCCAGCCCCTGTAGTATATAGCCTGCCAGCCTCTGTAGCATATAGTGTATATGTTGTGAAAGCATAGAGCAGTCAGTATAGAAGGTAAGCTAGGAGTTGCCAGTTGTCAAGAGAACCCAGAGTGGGCGTTTCTTTGTGTCTTGTATTTACCACTATTTAAACACCCATTAAAGGGATTAAGCAGGAAAAAAATAACATCAGTAGGTGAACAGTGTGCAGCTGGAAGCTGTTACTACAGTTTCAACTATAATTTGGGCCCTCAACCTTAATCTGGCCCTGGAAGCAAGGTAACTGCACACATATTTATATATTATATCTGAGTATATAACTTGCATGAATAATGTGTGATGGACATACATCATGTGTAATTAATAAAATGTCATCTGGAAATATTGTGTAATGGAAGTACTATAAGTAATATGTATATATGTCTATGTATGCACATGTGTATGCTTTTATGTGCACATAGAGGAATTGTAAAAGTGTACAAGTGTGGCTGTTTATGTATAATAAGAATTTGAGTGTTTATATTAAAAAGTGCCTAAATTATTGAAAAATTGTAACCCAATAAACCCCATTACCCCATTAGTTATGGTGTTCATCGGGCTTTGCATATTTTTAACAGAAACTGTGATAAAGATATCTCTGAGAATCTAGGAATAGTGTCCATACATGTTATCAAAATGTGTAAGGCTTGTGCTGCTATATGCCCCCAATCTGTATGCACATGTAAATAAATGCACATGTATCTTAAAGTTTGTGGAAAAACTTTAAGATAATAGATTAGGATGATAAAAGAGGGGGAAATGGGAGACACTGATGGAGGGGTATGTGAAGGGAGAAGAGGCAATGGGGCAGATTTACTTACCCGGTCCGTTCGCGATCCAGCGGCGTGTTCTCTGCGGTGAATTCGGGTCCGGCCGGGTTTCATCAAGGCAGTTCCTCCGACGTCCACCAGGTGGCGCTGCTGCGCTGAAGTTTTCTGAAATGCACTGAAGTTCACGATCCTATCCTGGATCAAGGTGAGTGCAAGCTCTGCGACACAATTGCCTTTTTTAAATGCGGCGGTTTTTCCGAATCCGTCGGGTTTTCGTTCGGCCACGCCCCCCCATTTCCGTCGCGTGCATGCCGGTGCTGATGTGCCACAATCCGATCGTGTGCTCCAAAATCCCGGGGCAATTCAGGTACAATCGGCGCAAATCGGAAATATTCGGGTAACACGCCGGGAAAACGCGAATCGGGCCCTTAGTAAATGACCCCCAATGATTAAGAAGGTATTGAAGGGAGGAGGATGCTGAAATTGGGGAGAAATGATGGAGGGAGTTCTATCTCTAGAACTGTTAGAAAATAAATAAACAGTAAAAATGATAAACATGTTAGGTATCACATCCCAAAATGTCTAATCTATCAAAATATAATAAGGCATTTAGCTCGGTAATGGAAAATAGTGCCCCCAATTTTTTTTTTTGTACAGGAGGTTTTACCTTTTGGAAATGTATGAAAACATTATAAAACCAATATAAATTTGGTATCCCCATGATCACATATAGCCAAAGTATAAAATAGACATGTCATTTGGGGCACACATTGAAAGCCGTAAAAGGTTTCCGATAATGCTAGCAGTGTAACACTGCTGGGACTGTTGTAGCACTAGGAGCTGCTTACTTTAAGGGTGACAGGTCCTCTTTAAGCCCCAGGTAATGACCTACCTGAAACCCCATACAAGAAATCGAAAGAGTATGTTTGCAATGTGTCAATGTAATGTAATATACAATAATGTAATGCATTTTACATCCTAGTATCTTGCAGAAAAATCTAAATGAAGTTGCAGATGGATTTTCTGCTGGTTACACTTTTTCCCTAGTTCCACAATAAAGATGTCGCAGTTATGGAATGCATTTCCATTTAATGATAGCAGATATGAACCACTGTAATACCAGAAAAAGAATGTCACACATTAGGTTGTATTTCCTGCTGTTTAAGAGAACAATTTTTACATTAAAGCATTAGAAATGTTAGCAAAATTACATACAATAACTTACAGGCTCGAAGAATTACACAACATTTCCTTGTTCCCTACAATGAAAAGCTGATAAAAGCCGTCATAATTATAGACATTATTAAGGGAAACAAATAAGAAAATAAGCTGCGTATTCAGTAAAGCCTCCTGAGAAGTGAATATTAAAACCAGATAACATCACACTATTAAAACCTGCAGATACCAGAACTATGTAGAGCCAGGAACAAATTAACAAGACAATCAGAGATCAGGACAATGACAATGGGAAGGTGTTTAATTATTAGGATGCTGATAATAATACAACGATAAACCCAAATACCGTACTAGAGGAAATGGAATATAAAGTATTTTAAAGTATATAAAGCAACTGAAAAAACTGATATAAAGCCAATGTTCATTATCACTAGGTGTATAGGGGTATTTTGATTGGCCTGTATTCCCTATCTAACTGATTACTATTAATTACCAAGATGAAAGATGATGCATTAATATGTGCTACCTGAGGGGTGCAAGATGGAGAACCCTGAACATGATGTTATATAGTTTGCAGGATTGGGTTTGTTTGTTTTGTCACAAATAAAAATTCAATACATCTTTATCTTATTTAGTAAATATATTTCATTGCATAGGTGATAACTAGGTGATGCTAGATTATTGCTGGTCCAATCATTGGGGACTCCATCTTTCGCTAGAATAAAGGTCCTGTGCCGAATTTTTCCCCAGCATTGAAATAGTGGCAAAAGGATTTGATTGATTTCTACTCAACTTGATCTGTCATTGGAGTTCAAGTATTGGAAAAGTAAAATATGTAACAAATTCTTCTCATTGAAGTCTTCCACGTTAAACATTACTACAACTGATTATCTAGCCATGTATGGTTTGAATGTCTCACATATTTGCCAATAGCTGGTGATTTATATTTGTTCATCTATTATAAAACCAGCTGCTGTATGTTTTGCAAAATTCTCTAGTTTCAAAATTCTCTGACTCAAGTGACTGTATTATGCTGAAAGATTGTACTCTACGGCCTTTAAAAGGAACCTGTCAGAAGGATTTCACATTATAGATAATGATTCTGTAGGTGTCATTATACACAATACAAAGATGTATTTGACTAAGATATCTGCTAGCTCATTTTTAAGAAATCAAATTTAGAAAAGGTACCATTGCTATTCAACTATTAGTGCCTACTTCATGTGATTGTGTCAAGTGGTAACCTGAGTCATGGAGTCACTGTTAAAAATACACCCACATGACTTGGATTCAAGAAGTTAAAGAGAACCTATGGGGCCTATGGTAACGTACCATTAACCTGATATGTGAAATTCTGCTGACAGGTTCTCTTTAAGGTTAATGCTTTCAATACAAAGGCTGTTGTGGCTAAACTAGATTGCTCTTGTCCACTACACCTTTCTAGGGTTAGATGGATCTTCATGTAGAGCTTCTTACACTCCAGAGTTCAATATACACAGTAGGGTTCACTATACTCATCTATGCACCTAATTCTTTCCTATTTAACCCATCTGACTACAAGGTGCTCTTCTTCTCGTGGCTGATGACTTTAAAGGAAACCTACCACTTTAAAATTGTACTATAAGCATCAAATACCTGCACCAGCATATCTTCATTATTTCCATAAAGTGCTGTATTGCTTTTTCACACTTTTTTAATCTTTATATTCTAAGCAGCTTCAGCGCACAGTGATACGCGCTTGGCGTAGAATATAAAGATTAAAAAAGTGTTAAAAAGCATTACAGCGCTTTATGGAAATAATGAAGATATGCTCCGGCACCAGCTCGCCCTGAGCTGGTGCACGGTATTTGATGCTTATAAGTACAATTTTCCTTTAATACCTCCTTTTCTTTATCCTCATTAAAGGGATATTTCTATATTAACTATTCATGATATAATGAATAACTAAGTATACGTCATAAATAGATGATAGATATGGGTTCCACTTCTGGAACCCGCACCTATCTTGGGAACAAGGATATGTCATGAATAGAGATGAGCGAGCACTAAAATGCTCGGGTACTCGTTATTCGAGACTACTCATCTATGCACCTAATTCTTTCCTATTTAACCCATCTGACTACAAGGTGCTCTTCTTCTCGTGGCTGATGACTTTAAAGGAAACCTACCACTTTAAAATTGTACTATAAGCATCAAATATCTGCACCAGCATATCTTCATTATTTCCATAAAGCGCTGTATTGCTTTTTAACACTTTTTTAATCTTTATATTCTAAGCAGCTTCAGCGCACAGTGATACGCGCTTGGCGTAGAATATAAAGATTAAAAAAGTGTTAAAAAGCATTACAGCGCTTTATGGAAATAATGAAGATATGCTCCGGCAGCAGCTCGCCCTGAGCTGGCGCACGGTATTTGATGCTTATAAGTACAATTTTCCTTTAATACCTCCTTTTCTTTATCCTCATTAAAGGGATATTTCTATATTAACTATTCATGATATAATGAATAACTAAGTATACGTCATAAATAGATGATAGATATGGGTTCCACTTCTGGAACCCGCACCTATCTTGGGAACGAGGATATGTCATGAACAGTTAAGATGGGAATACATCATTAAAAATATTTAGTAATAATTTTATAACTCTTTAGTAACTGTCCCAGGCTCCAGTTGGATTCAGAGTCATAGAGCCATTTCCAACTCTAGTTTATTTCTCCCTTAACCAGCTCTGGCTTTTCCATCAGGAGATATTTTAGGAAGTAATTTGTGCCTTGTTATTGTGCAATTTTGGTCTTATTTAGCCCTGATTGGCGTTTATTCTTCCCCAGTGCATAGGTCTCAATCCACCTTTTTGCCTCCTTAATCTTCTTTGTACAACTTTGTATAAATTTTCACATGGTTTGAAACAGCACATTGGGGGATATTTATCAGGACCTCTGCGCACCGGCAGTGGCGCAGAGGCCCTGAAATAATCGCAAATGATAGCTTATTGCTAGCTTTTGCGATTATTTTTCACAATCCGCCAGTGGGGCGGGAGGGGCGTGAAGGGGGGGGGGGCGCGGCCGGCCGAGCGGGGGGCGCGGCCGGACTGGAGTGGGCCGGCGCCGGGCGTTACTGTCCCCGCGCCTGCGCACTCGCTGCTGCCGGTGACTTTTCATACGTGAAAAGTCGCCGGCTGCGTCTTCTTCTACGCCAGGCCCTGCCTGGTGTAGGAAAAACACTGCGCAACTGGCAGCCCGATACATCAAGAGGCAGAAGCCTCTTCATGTATCTGGCTGCGAATTTGCAGCGGCGGGGCTATCATACGCTGGCGCACGAACGCCAGCGCATGATAAATATCCCCCATTATATGAAATATCAGATAGTCATAAATAAGTCCTGATAAAAATAAGTCCCAAGGGGCCACTTTTCTAGGACTTTATCTGATGTATTCTAAATAATAGCAGTCATGTTCTTCATTGCATAAAAAATACATGAATGGTGGAGTGAAAAACATGACTGCTGTTATTTGGAATAAATCAGATAAATTCATAGAAAACTGGTAAAAAATTGTGTCAGGTCTCCTCGACAATTCTCTGCTGTTGCATATGGTTTGTTGTTATAGATAACCACATGTGCTGTGTAATATGGCACTTTTTACAGGTATCATTTGAGGTTCTACAAACCTTGAATCTATAATGTTTTAGTCCCTTTAGAGTTTATACTGTGACAGTGTGTTGTTAATGGCGATACAAAAAAATAAAGGCCCCTCACCATCTTTTTGATCCTCAAGGCCCTACAAGCGTGTTGCTCCTTTTCCCTCAAGGGACAGACATAAGTGGGAAGGCCATCAACCAGGAAGAAAAAGGAGCTTATTTACTAAGGGTCCCGGCAGGCCGCATTTTCGTCGGGTTTCCCCGGACTACTTCGGGGATCTGCGGGGAGGGACTTGAGTTGCACATGAACGGGATAGTGCGCAATGTGCCGCTTCGGGTGGGGGGGGGGGGGGGGTGTCCGTCAGACGATCCGACGGATTCAGACTAAGCGTGGGATTTAATATTTAAATTTGTGTCTGAAACCAAGCACTTACATGCACCGAGAAGAAGAAGGTGAACTTCGGCGGACCTAAGCGGGGAATGACACATGGCGCAGGTAGGATGTGGTAGATGTGCATTCCGGCGGACATTCTGGATCGGGATCCTTTAAACTGAGAGAAAAGAACAGTGTCCCTAAAATATTTTCCAAATACTATATTTAAATATAAATTATTATAATTTGTAAAGTATAAAGCTACTATACATGATAAACAGATGATAATGTGATTCTTTAGAAATTGTCCTTTCCTTTGTGCTGTATTACAATGTTAAAAAGTGAACTGAAAGTGCAGCTACCATGACATTATACACAGAACCCATGTCAAAATCGGCAAGAAAAGGAAATCCTAAGAGAATGTTCTGCCATGAAGAAATAACTTCCCTGCATTTCTTTTTTCAATAGATAGAAAAGGAGAAACTTTTGACAAGCTTTTCAAAGGTAAACTTTCTATTTTGCCATATTTTTTTAAAAGGAACGTTGAGAACTGCTTTAATAAAGTATATAATAGGGAGCTAATGTGATATAAAATCCACAAAAAAGTATTGCACAATTTGTTAGTTTATGAAAAGTATTGCACAATATGTTAGTTTATGAATAATGTGTAGAATTGTTGGTAACGTACAGTATTTAAAATAAAGTTCTTGAATTCAAAGTCCACATAGGAAATTTATCTTTCAAGATTGGTATAAAGTTTTTTTGAAGAAGGTTCCTTAAAACTGTATTATAATAATTTCATTCTATTAGTTAGTCCAGTGGGCAGTCTTATCATTGACAACATTTTCTGTATAAGTTTACATAAATTTAGCTTTCAGTGAGTAACAAATTCTGCCTACTTTAGAATAGCAATTTTAAAGAATAAATAGTTATATTAAAATGATATAAACCAGTGTTCCCCAACTGCCGGTCCGTGGGGCGCCTGAAACCTGATCCAGTACCTTCCCTGGTCCCCCGCTGCTGCCTTCTCTTCCTTAACTTCACTTCCACATCATTGCTGGCAGGCGTGATGATGTTATCACATTGCATCTGCCAGCAATAGGTCTGTGCATTAATGCGGAAGTGAAGGAAGACTGCAGCGGGGGAATGGGATGGGTGAGAATTGTATTTTTGTTTTGCCACAGTTGGGCAGGGAAATCGGACATGGGAAGCAGGGGGTGGGGCAGATACAGGAAAGGGGGTATGAGCGGGGGTAGCTACAGGAAAGGAGGCATGTAAGGGGTGCATGCTACAGTTGGAAAGGACTTTGGAGGGGTACAGGAAAGTAAAGGACTTTGGAGGTCTACAGGAAAGGTGACATAGGAAGCAGGGGGTGGAGGCAGCTACAGGAAAGGGGACATTGACGGAGGGAGGCATGCTACAAGAAAGGGAAAACTGGAGGGGGCAACTACAGTAAAAAGGGACACTGGGGGGCAGCTACAAGAAAGGAGACACCGAAAGAGGTCATCTACAGGAAAGGAGAGATAAAAAGGAGGGGTGGGGAAGCTACAAGAAAGGGAACATTGGAGGGGTTAGTTACAGAAAATAGGACATTGGAAGGGGGCAGCTACAGGAAAAGGACACATTGGAAGCAGGGGGGCTGCTACAGGAAAGATGATATTAGAATCAGAGGGTGGCGGACAGCAACAGGAAAGGGGACATTGGAAGTGGGGAGGGGTAACTACAAGACAGGGGACAATGGAAGTAGGGAAACATCGAACATAAACAGGACAATATAGGTGGGGGGTGCTTCTTCAGGAGATGGGACAATTCAAGCTTAACACAAAGGGAGTTACTGTGGGGAGTGCCAACATACATTTTTGGCTAAACACCAAACCCTATCCCACTGGCCCCTGGAGAAAATTTATGCTCACAGCTGGTCCCAGGCAAAAAAAAGGTCATGGACCACTGATATTAACAAGGGTACAGTATAAAGCAATCTAATCAGCCCCTCCTCCCTTAAACTCTCACTGCCAATGTTGTTCATGTATAGTGTTCTCCTGCAAAATTTCTGTTCATATAAGCAGTAACTCCGATCACGGGTGTTAATCCTTTGCATTCCACAGGCAAGCCTGCTGGTGGCATACAACAGCTGTAGGCGCAAGGGCATTGCCATGTTGGCTGTGATTGCACTTCCCATATCGTCAACAGCGAGCGGTGCTCCATTGCCACGACAGTCTTGGGTCTTTATAAGGCCAGAGACTGTCCTTGGCACATTGTAACATATCATGTGCAAAATCCCCATAAATTGTTATACTGTAGTATGGCAGTAAGTGGTAGAATTGATCAGACAATCTAAGTCCCTTAGGTGGTCTGAAAAATAGTGATGTCAAAGTAAACATCATCAAATCTTGCAAAAAATTACACATTACACAGCTCCACATGCCAATGTATGAAAAAGTTATTAGCAGCATAAACCTGATAAAACATATCAATTTAGTATCCCCATAGTCACACAGACCCAAAGAATAAAGAAGAAGTGTCATTTGTAGCATACAGTAAAATCCGTAAAAACAAAGCTCACATAAAAATGGCATAGAAGCATTTTTTTCATCAATTTCACTGCATTTGGAATGTTTTCTCACAGTTCACAGTACACGGCATGGAAAAGCAAATACCAATAGGGAGTGAAGCTTTTTTAAAGCACAGTACACAGAAAAAAAAATTATTGATTTTTAAAAAAGGGGAGCAAAAAATGGAATCACAAAAACGAAAAAGGGTATCAGCGACAAGGAGTTAATAGTGATACAAAAATAATGGTCCACATTTACTAAAAACATTGAAAACTGCACTGTGTGCAGTTTGCCTGTGTAGTGTGCAGAGGCTGCTGGATTCATGAATTTTGGTGCACATTATGCATGAATCTGGCGCCCTCTGCACTGCTGTGACAGAGTGCACCAACTTTTTTGGTGCATCTTTAACATGGGGTGTGCAACACAATTCTATTGGCCTTTACATGATAAATGTGGCGCCCGGTCTGACAGAGCACCAAAACTTCCCCTTCAGTGCAGAAATTTGTGTTGTGTGAAGAATAGTGCAGCTGCGCCACAAAAGGATCGTGTGCGTCACCAATATGTCTCGGACACTTCTTCAATACTTGTGCAAGCAGTTTGCACCAAAAACAAAGTGCAAAGCATGACAGAAAATTGGAGCACGGCCCTTAGCAAACGTGCCCCAATGTCTTTTTATTATTTTCAGTATTAAAATATACAAATAACAATATACATGTGGTATTGGTGATCACACTGACCCAATAACAAAGGGAATTTGTCATTTGGCCCTAATATTGAAAACAGAAAGCCAGTAAGAAAATGGCACAACTGCATGCTTTTTTCACTGAATATGAAAAGGTTCTGTGAAATTTGTCCAGCAGAAAACAAGCTCTGATTTAACTCTATTCCTGGATCAGGTAATAGCGTAATTGTGGTCAGGGCCTGGCTTAGAATTTTAAGGCTGGGCAGCAAGCTGCTGGAAACAGGCTCCAGGGGTGGTGTACAAAGTGGAGCACCGCGGACGATGACGTAAGCCGACACCTGGGACCGGAGTCTAAGTGGCACCCAGTCTTCACCAGAGCCCGCTGCAAAGTGGGTTGGACTTGCTGTGGCGTAGTACCACCAGGTCGTTCCGCAGGTGCAACTTTGTCCGCGGTGGCAGCCAAGGCGAGACACAGAGTCGGTAGGCAAGTTCGTGATCGGGGACAGGCAGGAGGTCAGGACAGGCGGCAGAAGTTCGGGGTCAGAGGCAAAGCAGAAGGTCAGGGCTGGAAATGGAGGAGCGTAAGCGGGAACAGGTCTGGGGTCACAACGGGAAATCAAATCACAGGCACAAGGCAAGGATACAAGCTTTTTCTCTGGCAAAGAGTACAAAGATCAAGCAGGGAATTCTGGGAGATGACGGCTTTTAAACATTTCCTGAAAGTACCAGCACCAATCAGCGGTGCGCTGGCCCTTTAAATCTTCTGATGCCCAAAGAGACGGGAACGCGCACGAGTTCGTAGTGTGGGCACAGGGGCACATGGAGGATCACGGGTGAGCTGTGACATACATCAAATGCATTGTAGAAATAATAATACAAAAAGAGATTTTCCAACTTCTTAATTTTGATGACCCATTGATAGGATAGATCATCAACATCAGTTCACATAAAGGATGTAGCAAAAAGTTAACCCTATCCTTATGTCCACACCTCTGAGGAGAAACCCACCTCCCATCATCCTGAACCAGTATGTAGAATAAAGATTTTTCTTACCAATGTATTAATAATACAATATTAATTTTAATGAGAATCCCTTTAAAGAACTGCTTTTATATTTGCTGTGAATCTTCTACAGTAAATGTGAGTTTCTGCTATACCTCATCACCAGACAGGAGCAAGGGGGAAGAAGACACTTGTAAGTGAAATCCGGACAGAAAAGCTGACAGCATCTTGTATATCATTGGAGTGGGGAGAGTGCCAGGAGAGGAAAAAGATGCAGGAAAGCTATTTCTTTATGGCAGAACATTTTCCTAGGATCGCCTTTTTTTTTGCCCATTACTAAATTTAACCTACATTTTCCATATACTTTTCTTTGAGAAGACAAGACCTACAAACTACAATTTTCTCTCTTTTCTCAGAGTACTCGCCATTTTCTTTAAGAGAACCACCTCTTGGGAAGTCTAATTAGCAATGCAATTTTAGGTGACTCTCTCATAGGTTTTACTGTATTTTTTATTACTAATAAAATAGAGGGTGTCCTAAATCTCTGATAAAACCCAAGTCTTAATATCTTCTAAGCATGCCTATTTATAAGAGGACATATCCTTTGGTACAGTTTTTTTTTTGTTCTTTTGGGGTGTGTTAGTTCCCCTGATGTGCACTGAGAAACATGTTACGGTGCAAGACCATTCTTTTTTAACACAATGTGGAGTAGTATCTACAGTACACAATGTGAAAAGTTGGAAATACAAAGTTTAATTCCTAACAGCTGTATGGGTAGAAAAGTAAGTCTTTTTCTGTTGTTATATAATATAATATAAAAATAATCACAATAATCTGGTTAATATATTTCTGATCGTTTTTTACAATGTTCTAACTATACCGCTGTAAATTGTCTCAAAATACAGTACTTTAACCGTGGTTTTAGTTTTTAATTGATAGTGAACATCAACACTTGGTTTAAAACAAAAGTAGACTTCAGAAAATACTTCTTTTTCGATAATGGAGACGGGTGTCTACACAGTAGTTTTATGTCTTGAAGACCCTCAATTTTTTTAACCTTCTCCGTGGTCATTGCTTTCGGTCCTTTAGATAAAGAAAGGGTTAAAACCTTTCCCAATACCACATGTAAATAGAGCTACCTCGAGATATACAATATATATTCAGAGGTCCATAGCTGTTTTATTTATAGCACTAGTCTACAAAAAAACCCCACAGTAAATCGTCATCGATCTTGACAATAGATGTGTAAACCAAACAACAACAACATATGACTGCACAGCAACCTATCTGTTTGTGGAGTTTCTCCACTTTAGGCGGGCTGGAATGGCTTTTGTTCATTGTACAAGACATAAATAAGACTGAGCAGCTTGAGCAAGAGGTACTACAATTAGCATGATGATGTCCACTGCTGAGTGTCGACAAACACATCAGAACGTCTCCAGAATAGAATAGATTGGCATACTCTGATAACATGTTTATCATTGTGACAGAATGTAGAAAAAACTCATTTATATTCGACAATAGGGTTAAACCGCCACATGGCAAGAATTCCGTCCATTATTAATAGAAAATATTGAACATAATTTTCAATGTCACTTTTCCATATCCATTTTTAATTTTAGTGCTGTGGTCTCGACAGTCCTTTCAGCCCTTTTTAACCTCTTTTCTCAGCTCGTCTTATTGCTGTAGGATCGGGGTGTGTTCATATACTTCAAATATCTTCTTTCTTTGTTTCCAAGTTTCTTTTTTTGTTTGTTCTTGCATCATTTCAACTTGTATCTCTTTTTTGATTTTTCTGGAAAACTTAACATTTAACTCTTTTAGCTTTTATTACTACAAACAGTTGCTGGAATTTAGATCCTAGTAATGAATTAAACGGTTTGGTCTGATTTCTGTTTCGGAACAAGAGACACTGGTGCATTGCACGTACAACCATTCATTTAGATGGCTGGCCGTGTAATTAATGGGGTCATTTACTAGGGCCGATTCGCGTTTTCTTCCCTCGACGTGTTACCCGAATAATTTCCGTTTTGCTTGCCTCTTTGGTTACCTGATTGCCCCTGGTTTTTTTCTCCCCGGTCTCTCGTACTTTTTCTCCGGGTGAATCTTCTCCTTTTCTTCTCTCTCAGCCTTCCCTCTTTTTTTTTTGTTGGGTCGTTGGCCGAAACGAAAACCCCGACGTAATCGGAAAACCCGCCGCATTTTAAAAAAAAATTGTGTCGCGGAAAATTTCTCACTCCCACGGCTTCATCCTGGGTAGGCCGGTGTATTTCGAGCATTCCAGCGGACCTTCAGCGCAGCAAGCGCCATCTGGTGGACGGCGAGGAACTGCATGATGAATCCCGGCCGTGACCCGAATCCAGCGCAGAAACGCGCCTGCTGGATCGCGACGACCTGGGTAAGTAATTGTGCCCCATTGTCCTCCTGTCGACAGCTGGTGCCAAGGTTTTAGAGAACCAAAATTGTTTTTTTTAAATGTTTCCAGTAAAATGTTGAGTTTGCAAGACATAACTACTGTGTATCGCACCCCTTCTCCATTATCGAAAAAGAAAGTATTTTCTGCAGTTAACTTTGTTATTAAACTAAATTGTTTGATGTTCACTATCATTAAAACTAAAACCACGTGTTAAAGTACTTTGTAATTTTGAGACAATTTACAGGTTAGTTAGAACATTTTGTAAAACGCTCAGAAATATATTAAACCAAGATTATTGTGTATTATTTTTATATTATTATTTATATAACAACAGAAAAAGACTTACTTTTCTACCCATACAGCCTGTTAGCGGTAACATAAACTTGTATTTCCAACTTTTTCACATTTGTGTACTGTAGATACTACTCCACATTGTGTAAAAAGATAGGTCTAATGCACCCCTAACATGTTTCTCAGTGCACATCAGGGGAACTAAACACCCAAACAAAAAAAAACTGTACCAAAGGATATGTCCTCTTATAATCACATCTTAGAAGAATTATCTAAGACTTGGTTTTATCAGAGATTTAGGCACCACCTACATTTTCCATATACTTTTCTTTGAGAAGACAAGACCTACAAACTACAATTTTCTCTATTTTCTCAGAGTACTCGCCATTTTCTTTAAGAGAACCACCTCTTGGGAAGTCTAATTAGCAATGCAATTTTAGGTGACTCTCTCATAGGTTTTACTGTATTTTTTATTACTAATAAAATAGAGGGTCTCCTAAATAGCTGATACAACCAAGTCTTAATAATCTTCTAAGAATGCTATGTAGTAAGAAGGACATATCCTTTGGGTACAGTTCTTGTAGTGTTTAGTTCCCTGATGTGCACTGAGAAACATGTTAGGGGTGCATTAGACCTGATTCTATTTTTACACAATGTGGAGTAGTATCTACAGTTACACAATTGTGAAATAGTTGGAAAATACAATTTTATTACAGTAACAGGCTGTTATTGGGTAGGAAAAAGTAAGTCTTTTTTCTGTTGTTATATAAATAATAATAATAAAAATAATAACAATAATCTTGGTTTATATATTCTGTAGCGTTTTACAAATGTTTCTAAACTATACATCTGAAATTGTCTCAAAATACAGTAATTTAACAAGTTGTTTTAGTTTTAATTGATAGTGAACAGTCAACAACTTTGGTTTAATAACAGAAGTAACTTCAGAAAATACTTATTTTTTCGATAATGGGATGACTGGGTGTCTGAATACAGTAGTTATGTCTTGAAAACCTCACATTTTACTGGAAACATTTAAAAAACAATTTTGGCTTCTCTAAAACCTTGGCACCAGCTGTCGACAGGAGACATATTGGGGCACATTTACTTACCCGGTCCGTTCGCGATCCAGCGGCGCGTTCTCTGCGCTGGATTCGGGTCCGGCCGGGATTCATCAATGCAGTTCCTCCGCCGTCCACCAGGTGGCGCTGCTGCGCTGAAGTCCGCTGGAATGCCTCGAAATACACCGGCCTACCCAGGATGAAGGTGAGTGGTCCTGTTTCCTATGTAGAGAGGAGGGGTGAGCAATGCCCACCCATCCTCCTCTCCACAACACCTACATAATCTCGCCTGAGTTATGGCCAGGCTATTGCTACGTTCTGCTATGTTTGCGTGACTGTAGCCTTACACATCATACAGTGCGGCCAAACATGGGTCCATATTTTACCTCTATATGCCCAATTTCAAAAGAAGGCATATTTTGTTTTTGGATTATAGTTTTTATTTTCTAATTTGAAAGAATAAAGAATAGCTGGACTATTATACAAGCTATTATACCTCTTGTGTCCCCCCTTCATCTTTATAGACTGTAAGCTCTTGTGAGCAGGGAGCAGGGCCCTCTCCTCCTATTGTTGTTGAATGTTGTTACTCTCTGTAATTGTATTATTTTTTTGTATTTGTTCCCCATGATTAAGTACAGTGCTATTAAGAATCTTCTTTCTTGTTGTTACCGACGACGATGACCGCCCCGCTTTCCACCTTTCTCTTCAACACACCCACTGTATGGTACGGCAGGTAAATGCCATATTTCTGCGGCTCCAACCATGAGAAGTCCCCTATGGTGAAAATATGCAGTAAGTCTCCCAAGAACTAAGCTGCCCTTCTAGTGTATTTTACTATAACCTCTGACTGGATTTTCCTGATTGTCTTGTGTAAGAAATCTCAAAATCACGTTGTATGCAATAAGTGAGGAGTTCGCTCCTTGCTCTGTTTATTGCTAAGGGGACCACTGGAAACGCTTCAGGACAAGGATCCCAGAATTCCTCAGTGTGAATTGTCCACTGTTTTCCACTTGATAGAGGTCTAACTTTTGTAAAGGAGTTTTATAATCCTCTATGTTTGAGAAAATTCCCATTAGGTTATGCTGTAAAAAATATAAATCATTCTTACCCACTTACCACGCATGGGATCTAGTGTTGGCACTGCCCACTGTCTCCTACATTCCTTTATGTATGATTCACAATATGTACTGCTGTGGACATCGTATAATAACTATAACTGAACTGCCATATGCGCTCAACCGCTTCCCTGACCTGCAATGCCATTGAAAAGAACATATAACACGGGGCCAACTGATTGGCTGTAGACTCAACATGTAAGTTCAATGTGAGGAAATATTGGGACAACAGTGATTTTTGGGGTAGAGTAGATATCCCTGTCCAAAATGTCGAACGACAATGAACTCTGCCCCCATTGCACGCCTTGATGTGCCGCCGTTTCTGCTGGTCGTTTCCCCGATCAGTCCACACACCGGAGGTTTCACCTTCTTCTTCCTGGTGTTGTAAGTGCATGTTCTTGTGACACATAATTTAAAATCCCGCTCATCCGAACTGCCTGTCCAACGTTTTCCTTCTCATGAAAGCCAGCGCAGCTGGGCCAAAGTCCGATCACGTGCGACACAAACCCCTTTTAAAAAACTACCTGTCCCAGCCCATTCTAAACCTGAAAATGTCGAATATCCAACGGAAGTGCGGTCAGCGACCCTTATAAACTACCGCCCATGTTGTAGGGATTTTTTAAAAATCACTTTATTTTAAACTAGAAAAAAACTTTAAGATGAACATTAAATTTATTTAACTTCCAAAATAACCATCCAGAAAGATGTCGAAATGGAAGTAGAAAATAGTGTTAACATATGCCTAAAATTATATATGCAGTTACAATTTCTTTATCTACTTCATTCATTCTCACATTTTCTTTAATTAAAAATTTGTATTTTTATTTTCATCACTGTGTGCAATCCTTAATACATTAAGAGAATGTGGCATTTAAATTTTTGGTAGCAGATGAGCCCATTCTCGCCCCTACATGCACCTGACCAAGATTTATAAATTGTAGAGTAAAAATAAAATTACTCTGCCCCTGGTTAACTTAGGGTGAATGTGCTCGGAATCTTTAGAATAAGATACAGACATTTTATGGATTTTATGTCCTGTTCTGCTGCCGTAGATTGTACCCGAAAACAGATCTTGTGACAAAATTAAGTTGCTAGAAGAATTGCAATGAACTAGAACTGTATTTTCCTGTTCCACAAATGTTTTAAGTTAACCAACCTCAAGACCCGTTTTTGGGTTTGAAAAGTTTGATGACTATGACTGCACTAATATGTCTACTTTTATATATTACAGAGAGGTGAATTTTTTTTTAACAATTTTTCCTCCCCCTTACCCTCTCCCAAAATCCGGGATGTGTCAGGATTCAGGTAGGTGGACCCCCCTGGGAACCATTGCGGAGATGGTACTGAGCTACAGACAGGACGGACTATAAGTGGCACCTGGTCTTCACCAGGTGCCGCCAGGTCCCATTTTTCCACGACCGAGGTCAGGAAGATGCGAAAGTATTCAGATAGGTATGGCAAGATTGCAGAGGTCAGGGTCCGGAACGAACCGGCAGGAGATCAATCAGGAGGACTCAGGAAATTCCCAGTAACGACCACAAGAGAGCTCCTTCTCTAAGTCAGTGAGCTCAAAGATGTCCGCAGGGAATACTGGGGAACTGTTATTTTATTCAATCCTAAGGCCTGCCGGCACTCACACGCCGCTAGGGATTGGGGAATGCGCCGTGCAGACCAGACCGGATGTGACGTTGGGCAAGCGCCCACAGAGAATGGCATTGATCTCAGCGATCATGTGATGAACATGTGACTCTGGCAATGCCTTAGTTAAGGGAATCTGCCCTTAAAGGAAATATACTCCAAACATGTGTTCGCGTCCCCAAATCCTAAACAAACCCGCATAGAGACAACACCATTTTCCTTTTGGAACAAGAACTTTAACAAGGAACTAGCGCAATATCTGTTTATATGTTAAATGATTGCCCTTGTGGCAAAGTGTATTTTGGCCATTCCATCGAGACCCATAAAATATGTTTTGAATGAACATAGTGAGAAGGCGAGAGGTAAAGAAGAAAAACATGTACAAATATGGTGAGACTCCGCAGCAAACATTTTCTTGGGCACTGACACCAGATTTCTGACCTTGGATGGTAGTTGATAGGAGGTAATGGGTTGGCCAAATATCGTTGCGCTTTTAACAGAAGAGGTCAATCAAGGAACTATTTTGTGAATATGCAGACGGCCAGTTTGATGTCACAGGCAGTCTCAAAGATGTAAGGGAGGACCCTGGGGCTAGAAGGTAATCTTGAGTGGTATAGCAAAGAAACTACTCCTCTACTGCATCTATGTTCCAAAGATAAAAGCAAGTTGTTCTACATCCCAAGATCTGTTGATGAGGGTTGGTGTGAAGGAAAACAGTTTAACAGTTACTCTTTAAAATCGATTATCAGTCAGTTCTTTGTTTTTTCTATCTTTAGTATTAGTCATTCGCACCATACATTATATACTCATTATTATTCCTAACGCAGCCTTCCTCTATGGTGTCATCAATAAACCTTTCCAGGAAAGCTTTTAACTACCGTCCGTGAGGTGTCGAATTCAGACGTTTATATATCTTCAAATTATGGAAATGGTATTTGATTGAGTTAAAGTGGTTTTTCCCACAAAAGAAATTCTCACATCTCGACCCCCTAGTGATGTTAACACACTAAAGATCTTTTTATTGTAAAGAGACACTGATTATCCATCTAGTTCTGTGGGTGATATGTGTTTAGATGACCCAGGGTAGCAGGTTTAATACACTTTCATCTTGCTTCTCACATACGATGTACTCCACACTGACATAATAAGGGGCAGAATGAGACGATCAGAGGATGCATGAGATTAAATGGAATTAACCAGAGGCATGAAAGAGAGAGTATCCATACTTTTTGAACAAACACAAAACTGTTACAACTGTGAGCTCCTAACATCTCACAAGGTATGGGCCTGCCTCCCCCTTGCCTCCCCCGGATCACGTATCTCCTTGTAAGTTTGCAGCACCTCTCTCTCTCCCTCCTGCTGCTTACATCTCTGCCAGGAAGTAATCAATTTATTCTCTGTGCTCTGTGCAGGTGGCGTGACAACAAAAAAAAAGAAAAAAAATCTCATCCTGCACAGTGTCACACAGAACTGCAGGTGGTGGTGGGGGCCCGACACTAAAGTCAGAAAGTTATCAGTGTTGTGTCTAAGGGCAAACTGAAATGTGTACACCAGGACTGATAAGAACATGTGACTTGTGAATGCTGTAGTTTTTGTTATAACCTTGCCTTAGAGAATGCTATTTTTTTTATCCGTAGTACATATAAAAACTTGTCTTCATGGAACCCTATTAATATAATCATTGACTGCCTAGTGTGCAAGGAGATATTAATGTGAATGTATAAGATTGGTTTACCTAGAGGGTAATTACACTTACAAAACTTTGTTTAAATATTTTGCATCTGTTGAAGCGTCCAGCAGCTTTTTTGACAATCCTGGAAGCTTTTACAAGCCTGATCACCTTTGAACTGAAGACTGGTCTGTTCATATACCCCAAAGGACATTTGGTCCTCCTCCCTCAACCCCCCCTCTTCTGCAGTCATGGATTTGGAAACAAAAGACTGTTTTCAAAAATATTCCTGGACTCTCCCGCTCCCCCCTCAGTTAAAACTTTGCCCAATCCCTGAATGACCCTCTCGTACTAATTACTGAATGGGATGTTCTGAAATCTTAAACCAAACGTAAAGCAAAAATATAAACAATATGAAGTCCTAAGAATTGGTGTTCACATTTTGGGGGCTGCTTGACAAGCTGAGTGTGTTCTTATTCTCCCCCTCCAGGGATCAGGATTTACTTAAGGTTGTATTTTCTTCTGTTTTCTGCTCCCTTTTTATTTTATAAGCTGTTTTGGCCGTTTGTGTGTCCTTGTAATTCGTTTTTGTTTTATATTGTGTCCCCCCTTCATCTTTATAGACTGTAAGCTCTTGTGAGCAGGGTCCTCTCTCCTATTGTTCGATATGAATGTCGTTACTCTGTAATGTATTATTTTATTTGTATTTGTTCCCCATGATTAGTAAAGTGCTATGGAATAGAGCGGCGCTAAATAAATAAAGATTATTATTCTCTTTCTTGTTGTTACCATCGAAGAGGAAGAAAGAGATTTTAACTTTATATTCAACACCACTGTATGGTAAAGGAGGTACCGTATTTTCTGGACTATAAGACGCACTTTTTTTCCCCAGAAAATGGGGAAAAAACAGTAGTGCGTCTTATAGTCCGGATGTAGCCTGCAGGAGGGGATGGAGCTGCGCTCTGCCAGCTGATGCTGGCAGTAAGCGCAGCCCTTCACAGTGAAGCGCAGCGGCTGTACTGAGTGCCGCTACGCTCCTCTCCTCCTCTCAGCCCTCCACTGCTGGAGGGAATGGAGGGCAGCTAAAGCTGGCAGAGCGCAGCGCTTTGTAACTCAGCAGCAGTGGATAGAGAGGGGGAGGAGAAAGGCACAGACTCTGGCCAATCCCCGCTGGGCTTGTAAGTAGCTCAGAGTGAAGAAGAAGGTGAAGGCTGCCGGCAGTGTGTGCAGAGGAGCCTGTACTGTGCTGTGTCTGACCTGTAACTTCTCTCCGGAGCACAGGATCAGATAAGTGATTAGTGCTCCCTTCCCCCGGTCTCTGCTCTCACAGTCTTAACCCCTTGTTGCCTGGTATGTAGAGGCTGCTGTCTTTTGAAGGTACCTTACCCCACAGACCAAGCTCTTGTGACCATTGTACAAGGACTGTCACCTCCTGTGTCCCCTCCCCATCCTCTCCAAAGAGGAACATGGCTGCACTGCACCACCCAGTTACTTTACTGTTACTTTATTAAAAATTTTAGCATACTATTTGGGGGAAAAAACATTTTTTCTTATTTTTCCTCCTCTAAAACCTATGTGCGTCTTATGGTCCAGTGCGTCTTATAGTCCGAAAAATACGGTAAATGCCATATTTCTGCGGCTCCAACCACTGAGTCCTATGGTGATATGCAGTAGTCTCCCTAAGCTGCCCTTTAGTGTATTTTACTGGATTTTCATGATTGATGCTTGTGTAAGAAATCTCAAAAATCACGTTGAATGCAATGAAGTGAGGAGTTCATCCTTTGCTCTGTTTATTGCTAAGGGACCACTGGAACAGCTTACAGGACAGGAATCCCAGAAGTCTCAGTGCAGCTGGGCCAAAATCCGATCACGTGCGACACAAACCCCTTTTAAATACCTGTCCCAGCCATGCTAAACCTGAAAATGTCGGAATATCCAACGGAAGTGCGGTCAGCGGACCCTTAATAAACTACCCCCAATGTGTAGGGATTTTTAATCATTTATTTTAACTAGAAAAAAACTTTAAGATGAACAATTAAATTTAACTTCCAAAAATAACCATCCAGAAAGATTAGAAATGGAGTAGAAAATAGGTGTTAGACATATGCCTTAAATTATATATGCAGTTACAATTTCTTTTATCTACTTATTCATTCATACATTTTCTTTATTATTTGTATTTTTATTTTCATCACTGTGATGCAATCTTAGATAAATTAGAGAATGGCATTTAAAGTTTTGGGAAGAGATGAGCCCTATTCTCTAATGCAACTGAACCAAGATTTATAATTGATAGAGTAAAATAGAAATTACTGCCTGGTTAAACTTAGGGATGTGCTCGGAATATTAGAATAGATACAGAGCATTTTATGGATTTTATGTCTGTTCTGCTGCAGTAGATTGTACCGAAAACAGATCTTGTGACAAAAATTAAGTTGCTAGAAATGCAAGAACTGTATTTTCCTGTTCACAAATGTTTTACCTCAACCCTTTTTGGGTTTGAAGGTTTGATGACTATGACTGCACTAATATGTCTACTTTTATAATATTACAGAAGGAATTTTTTTACAATTTTTCCTCCCCCTTACCCTCTCCCTAAAATCTGGGATGTGTCAGGATTCAGGGTAGGTGGACCCCCTGGACCATTGCGGGAGATGGTACTAGCTGACACCAGGGACCGGACTATAAGTGGCACCTGGTCTTCACCAGGGTGCCGCCAGGTCATTCCACAGACTCGAGGTCAGGAAGAGGCAAGTAGTCAGGATAGGTGGCAGAGATGCAGAGGTCAGGTCCGGGAACGACAGCAGGAGATCAAATCAGGCAGGAACAGGAAAGCAGGTAACACCACAAGAGAGCTTTCTCTAAGGCAGTGAGCTCAAAGATCCGGCAGGGAATACTGGGAACGTTATTTAAATCCTAGAGTGCCGGCACTCACACGCCCTAGGGAGTGGGGATGCGCGTGCAGACCAGACCGGATGGGAGCCGGGGGGCAGCGCCACAGCAGAGAAGGGCATGATCTCAGCGATCATGTGATGAGACATGTGACTGCTGCAATGCCATTAGTAAGAAGCTGCTCCTTAAAGGAAATATAACTCCAAAAATGTGTTCTCCCCTCAAATCACTAACAACACCGCATAGAACACCCATTTGCCTTTTGGAACAAGGAACTTTACAAGGAACTAGCAGCAATAGCTGATTTATATGTTAAAATGCCCTTGTGGCAAAGTGTATGTTGGCCAGACATCGAGACCCATAAAAATATGTTTGAATGAACATAGTGAGAAGGATAGAGGTAAAGAAGAAAAAAAAGGTAACAAATATGGTGAGACATCCGCAGCAAGACATTTTCTTGAGCACTGACACCAGATTTCTGACCTTGGATGGTAGTTGAGGAGGTAATGGGTTGCAAATATCGTTGCGGCTTTTACAGAAAGAGGTCAATCAAGGAAACTATTTGTGAGATATGCAGACTGCCAGTTGATGTCACAGGCAGTCTCAAAGATGTAAGGGAGGACCTGGCTAGAAGGTAATCTGAGTGGTATAGCAAAGAAACTACTGCATATATGTTACAAAGATAAAAGGCAAAGTTGTTCTACATCCCAAGATCTGTTGATTTGTGGGGAAAAAACAGTTTACAGTTACTCTTTAAAATCGATTATCAGTTCTTTAGTTTTTTCTATCTTGAGTATTAGTTCATTCGCAGCCATACTATTATATACTCATTATTATTCCTAACGCAGCCTTCCTCTATGGTGTCATCAATAAACCTTTCCAGGAAACATTTTACTACAGTAAGAAGGTGTCGAATTCAAGACGTTATAATATCTTCATAATTAATGGAAATGTATTTGATTATATTTAAAGGGGTTTTCCCACAAAAGAAAATTCTCACATCTCGACCCCCTAGTGATGTTAACACAATAAAGATCTTTTTATTGTAAAGAGACACATTATTATCCATCTAGTTCTGTGGGTGATAATGTGGTTAGATTACCAGGGTACAGGTTTAAATACACTTTCATCTTGCTTCTCACATACATTGTACTAACACACTGACATATAGAAGGGGAGATGAGACAGATCAGAGATGCATGAGATAAATGGAATTACACAGAGGCATGACAGAGAGAGGATCCCAGACTTTTACACTGTTACACTGTGAGCTCTTCTACATCTCACAGATATGTGCCTGCCTCCTCCTTCCCCCTGATCACTTATTTCCTTGTAGTTTGACTTAGAGATGGTGCTATTTTTTTTAATCCTGAGTACATATAAGAAACTTGTCTTCGTGGGAATACCCTATTAATATAATCATTGAATGACATAGGATTATGTTTCTATCTATTGTCAGGATTGTTGAGGACTTCCATGACTTGGGTACTCTCTGTTTTTTAAAATAGCACTAAACAACCATGTCCAAACATCACCCGACTCCTGAAAGGCTGCGCAAAGACCATAGCAGAAACTCCCTCAAGACCATTCAATTTATTGACTTCAATTTTTGATAGCAATTGGTACACATCCTCCTTTATCACCCTAAAATCTTAAATGGCAACCTTCTTGTCACTCTCCACTTCATAGGCCATTTGATATAACAATCCACCCCTACGGCCCTCAGTAATATCAGTTATATAAAACTTATTAAAAAAAAAAATTTAAATCATTTTCTGTGACACAATATCCCTCGGCAGTTTTTGCCCAGGTAATAAGACCTGTGATCTTTTTCATTGCTGTCCACATAATCCCCACTATTTTGTGTCTCCAAACCCCCAAATTTTCTTGTACTACGTTATATTTTGTTGAACTATCTTTGCTTAATTCTTCAGCATCACCCCTATAAAGGTCTGCCTCTTCCTCCTTATTGCATCATTTAATTTGGTTGTAAACCATGGGTTTCTAGTAGGAAAAACCTTGATGCTTTTAGTTGGAAAAATAGAATTAGTACGGAAGTTTATATAATCAGTCACCACTCCAACAGTGCCGTCCAAGTCTTCTCCTATTTCACTACAAAGTATATTCCAGTCCGTTCTGTCAAAGCAACATGTAAATTTAGCCTCTGTTTCCTCTAACTAGACATACACCTCTTTTCTAGTTACATGATACTTAGAAATAACAAAACGATACATTGTTTTTAACAGAAAAAGATTAGGGTCAGACATGTCTAACAGTTACAAGGGAACACACTTACATCACCAAAATTTGAGAAAACCAAATTCAGAGTTTTACCACCCCGAGTTGAGCAACCAACATACTGATGAAATGACAGGAAGAGGCCACAATTCCGAGCATGAGTAAAGTCGCCACATATAACAAACAGTGCATCTGTATATCTAGTCTGTACACTGTACCCCATTCTGAAGTATGGATAAAGCTGTAGGGGGCTTAGACATTAAACATTAAATGCAAGCAGCCGATTCATTGCATGGAAGTAGGTTCAAACATTTTCTCATTTGAAGATAACCAGATCTTATCTACAGTGTGGAAGTAGTAGAGCTTAAAGGGGTATCCCCACGAAGACAAGTTTCTTATATGTACTCAGGATAACAAAATTCTCTAATTCACTGATGTTAAAAAAATGCAGCATTTCACAGATATAAGTTCAGCCTGTCTCTATCAGTCCTGGTGTACACAATTTCATTTTCCCCTAGACACGACCCTGAAACTTCTCTTAGGGTCGGGCGGCCATCATGGATGAGATCGTGGAGCTGAGTTTCTGTCTGTCTATGCTGTTTGGCTGTAGCCACGCTCCCTGTACGGGTCTCACAAACACTGATTCACAGCCTGTCAGCACATGGTGAGCAGAGAGGGGCTGCAAACCACAAGCTACAATGAGATAAGTGATCCAGGGGAAGAGGGGGGCGTAGCAGAGTCCAGAGCGTAACAGTGTAAAGGTCTATCAGCCTCAGTGTAATCATCTCATGCATCTCTGATTTGTCTCATGTCTTTCTATGTGTCAGTGTGTCACTACAATGCCACAAGTCAGATGAAAGTGCATATACACCTGTACCCTGATAATCTAACCACATTGTCACCCCACAGAACTAGATAGATAATACAGTAATGTGCCTGCTTAGTGAGGCCCCGCCCACACCCTGGGATTTTACACTGAGCAGCCAGAAGAGAGATAGGTAAAATTGTAAAGTAAGGGGTTAAAATGATCTTTATTGCATTAGCATCACTAGGGGATTGAGATGTGAGAATTTTCTTTCGTGGGAAAACCCATTTAAAGAAAAACAGAGTCTTGCTGGTTGGTAGGTGAACAAATAATCGGTGGGGACAACCCACTGCCCTTGCAGTGTTAATAATAATAATCTTTATATAGCGACATCAAATTCCGTAGCGCTTTACAAATCATAGGGGACATATACAAATATAATATTACATTACAGAGTACAAACATTCATATGGAACAATAGGAGTGAGGGCCCTGCTCACAAAAGCTTACAGTCTATGTTCATGCATTTATGGCCTATTCAGAGGGCACAATAGGGCACATTTACTTAGAAGAGTGCAGTCTGTACTATTTGCAGTTTGCCTGTGTATAGTGCAGATTCAGAATTTCTGACGCACGTTCTCCATGAATCTGACGCCCCCTGCATTATTCCCATAGAGTGCACCACTTTTTTTTGGTGCATGTTTAACATGAGCCATGCGACACAATTCTGCCGGACTTAGCATGATAAAAGTGGTGCACATCCTAACTAAGCACCGGTACGGCCCCTTCAGTGCAGAAATTTGTGTTGCATGAAAAATAGTGCAGCGACACAAAACGGTCACATGTGATAGAAATGTGTCGCAGACCCTTCTTAAATACTAATGCAAGCAGTTTGCACCTAAAAGAATGCACAAAGTCTGCCAGAAAACTGGCACACAGCCCTAAGTAAATGTGCCCCAATGTGCATCTTGCTGTGTATAACAATCTGCTTCGCCTTCTGATCTGTATCCATTGAAGAAAATTCCCAGAAAGGCATTAGGAGCGCAGTTCAATGGAACAAAGTGTCCTGGGATAATGAATCACATTTTCTTTATGAGGATATAAAATAAAATCTTTCATTTAAATATAAACCGATCGGCTCCATTAAACACGCTGGCAGTGATGATATGGCCAATGACAAGTACAATGAAGAAATAATAAGATGCTACTTTGTCTTTTTCCCTATTGTAATTTAAAGTTCATGAGTGGCTTGTAGAGATGAGCGAACATACTCGTCCGAGCTTGATGCTCGTTCAAGCATTAGCGTACTCGAAACTGCTCGTTGCTCGGACGAATACTTCGCCCGCTCGAGAAAATGGCATCTCCCGCCGTTTTGCTTTTTGGCGGCCAGAAACAGAGCCAATCACAAGCCAGGAGACTCTGCAGTCATGGCCATGCTGTTGCCCATAATTTTGGCATAATGGTGCGATTATGCAGCCTCAGAGGCATCCATGCATGCTGCCCCTGCTGTTTCCTGTCCATTTCCGTGGTGTTTCCATCCTTTTCTGAGGTTCCCAGGTGTTTGGCCAAGCTTCCCTGTGCAGAGCCTTGGTCCCCTTGAAAAATGCTCGAGTCTCCCATTGACTTCAATGGGGTTCGTTATTCGAGACGAGCACTCGAGCATCGGGAAAAGTTCGTCTCGAATAACGAGTACCCGAGCATTTTAGTGTTCGCTCATCTCTAGTTATAACTTTTGAACACTGTTACTTATCAAAGCGATTCTGAGATTGTTTTTTCCCCACATGTTGTACTTCATTTTAGTGGTAAATTTTGGCTGATCAGTATTGTGTTTATTTACAAAATAAAGAAAAAAATGATGAAGTTTTAGAAAAATTTGCCATTTTCGAAATTCTAAATCACCGCGTTTTCTGGCAGATAGATTTACCACCTAAATAACTTGCCGAATAACATTTCCCATATGTCTACTTTACATTTTCATAATTTTTGAAATGTTTGGATAATTTATTTTGATGGCGATTTTCCGTATTTTCAAAATTGACTATTTTGGGGATAAATACTGTTTGAAATAAAATTTTACATAGTTAGCATTAAAACCACCCTATATAACCAACCCATTTTCAAATCTGCACCCCTCAAGCTTGATGTATTGCAGGGTATTAGCAGTGTCACAGACGCCATCTTAAAGGCACTGCCTTCAGGCTTCTCTGGGGTCCTGATCGGATCCCAGAGGTGCCATAGCAGCGATCGACGACCCCTGAAAACGGCGCGGGGGTAAAGACCTCCGACCAGGGTGTTACCCGGGGATGTGAGCGGTAGATTACCGCTGACATCCCGTTACCCCCGATGCCGGTTCAGCTCCTATGCAGAGCTGAATCGACGTTGTCTCTGCGCAGTAGCTGTACTGTGCTGTGCGCTGAGCGCAGTACAGCTACAGTTACACACAGTCAGGTCCTGCCAGAAGGCGGAACCCGGCACAGAGAGGAGCTGACAGCCTCGGTTCACTAGTTGGAACCCAGGGCTGCGGCAGGAGGGAACAGATCCTGTGGTAAGCACACCGGGGGGGTTCCGATCCACGTGGGACACACTTACACGCCGCGGTCATGCTTGATGTTAGTGCCGGGTCTGGGCTGTGAGATCACAGCCCGACACCGGCACTTGCAGGACCCTATGTCCTGAAATCTTCTTCTGATGCGCCTGGTGGAAGACCAGGTGGAATAATGTAAATTCTTTTTGGAATGTCAACAGTTGAACCCAGGAAAAGGTACAGCGCCGCCTCACAACCACTAAGATAGATAAATCACCGGGCCAGATGGCATACACCCCCGGGTTCTGCATGAACTATGTACCATGATAGACAGACCATAATTTTTAATATTTGAAGATTCACTGAGGACTGGTTATGTTCCACAGGACTGGCGCATAGCAAATGTGGTACCAAAATACAAAAAAGGATCAAATAGCGATCCTGGAAACTACAGACCCGTGAGTCTAACTTCTGTGGTGGGGAAAATATTTGAGGGGTTTGTTAGAGATGCTATCCTGTGCACAACCTTATAAACCAGCGTCACCATGGGTTTATGAGTCCTGTCAGACTAATCTGTTTGGTTTCTACGAGGAGGTAAGTTCAAGACTCCATCTGGGGGACGCTGTGGATGTTGTATATCTGGACTTTTCAAAGGCATTTGACACCGTGCCACATAAAAGGTTGGTATATAAAATGAGACTGTTGGGAAAAGGGGAAAAGCTGTGTATTTGGGTAAGTAATTGGCTTAGTGATAGAAAACAGAGGGTCGTCATTAATGGCACATTCTCAGATTGGATTGACGTTACCAGTGGAGTGCCACAGGGGTCAGTATTGGGGCCACTTCTTTTAAATATTTTTATTAATGACCTTGTAGTGGGTTTACACATTCAAGTTTCAATATTTGCAGATGATACTAAGCTGTGTAAAGTAATAAATACTGAGGTCGATAGTTTAGCATTACAGAGGGATTTGTGGAAGCTTGAGGAGTGAGCAGAGAAATGGTTGATGAGGTTTTATGTAGATAAATGTAAAGTTATGCACTTGGGCCATGGAAACAAAAAGTATAATTATGTTCTAAACAGTCAATTACTTGGTAAAACTGGAGCTGAAAAGGACTTGTGGGTATTGGTGGATGGTAAACTTAATTTTAGTGACCAGAGCCAGGTGGCTGCTGCTAAAGCATATAAAATTATGGGATGTATCAAGTGAGGAATAGATTCTCATGATAAAGACATAGTTTTGCCCTTATACAAATCCCTGGTCAGACCACACATGGAATATTGTGTACAGTTTTGGGCACCAGTGTATAAAAAGGATATAGTAGAGCTGAAACGGGTGCAGAGGAGAGCAACCAAGATTATTAGGGGAATGCAGGGACTAGAATACACTGAAAGATTACAAAACGTGGGATTATTCAGTTTAGAAAAAAGACGACTGAGGTGAGACCTCATTATAATGTACAAGTACCTGAATGGACAGTACAAGGATCTCTCCAAAGATCTTTTTATAGCTAGGCCTGTGACCAGAACAAGGGGACATCCTCTACACCTAGAGGAGAGGCAATTTTACCATCAACATAGACAAAGGTTCTTTACTGTAAGAGCAGTGAGACTTTGGAACTCTCTGCCACAGGAGGTTGTTATGGCGGACTCTATGTACATGTTCAAGAGAGGCCTGGATGACTTTCTGGAGAGAAAAAATATCATGGGTTATGGGGATAAAACATTTATTTAATTCTTAAAGGTTGGACTTGATGGACTTGATTGTCTTTTTCCAGCCTCATATACTATGATACTATGATGCTATGTTCCCATCCCATTCCTTTCGTGGTGGAACTTAATGGAAACCGTATAAATCATGTAACTCCTTCTAACTGCTATAAGAACTTATTAAGTCCTGCTTATCATGGCCAAGAGTAGAGAAAGCCAGATAGATCTGAGGACAAAGACGTCTTCTTGAGAAAGTCTGCTTCAGAAACTCATTGACATCTCCTTGAGTCCATTTTCCTTGGTTGCAACTTTTCTTAAATGGTTGTTTAATGGTAGGGCATGAATTATTTGTATACGTTTTCTATAAGTACTATTAATATCAGTAAAGAGTACATGAAGTTAGTAGTTAAATTTATAAAACACCATTTTTTAGTAGTTAAAAATATGAAAATACACATTTAAATGCTCCATCAGACTAATAGTGAAACCAGAAGGAGTTTGTGTGCCGTAGAACTACAAACTTTAGTAAGAATTTAATTGTTTCCTATTATTCTCTAGGTACATTACGCCTTATGGAAAATTTCACTCAAACCTCTAAAAGAGAATTTATACTTGTTGGCTTCTCTGATGTCCCATATATTCAGTACATCTGCTTTGCTCTGTTCTTGATCATGTATTTGATAACGTTGGCAGGGAATGTTCTACTCTTCGTTGGTGTGTGGATCAACAAAAGGCTACAGACTCCAATGTATTTCTTCCTGAGTAATCTCTCCATGATTGACATATTGACATCTGCTTCTCTTCCACCATTGTGCCAAGAATTCTAATGAATACTCTTTCCAAGGACAGGAGTATTTCTCTTGTGGGATGTGCACTACAAATGTATTTCCATATGGCTTTGGGAGCTGCAGAGTGCATCCTTCTTGCTGCCATGGCCTATGATCGATTTGTAGCCATTTGTAGACCATTGCACTACCAAACCATCATTAGTAAGAAGATGTGTCTTGGTTTAGCTTCCATAGCATGGAGTGCAGGCTTTGGGGGTGCTAGTATTCATGTAACTCTCACTTTCCAACTTCCATTTTGCAAATCCCATCATGTCAACCACTACTATTGTGAGATGCCGCCTTTTTTCAAACTGTCCTGCAAAGATACCCGTCTCAATGAAATAGTTATGTACATAGCAGCACAGATCACTATCTTGTTTACTTTCTTATTGATATTAATTTCATATGTCCGTATCATCTCGACCATCTTAAAGACAATATCGTCACAAGGGAAGGATAAAGCTTTTTCCACTTGTGCCTCACACCTTTTAGTCGTTTCTATGTACTTTGGGCCAAGTATATTTATGTATCTGAAACCCCCCTCTGCACAATCTCCTGAAAGAGACAAGGTCATGTCCATTGTATATACAGTGGTGACTCCAATGTTTAATCCTATCATTTACAGCATGAGAAACAAGGATGTCAAAGACACAATTAAATCTAAATTATGTAGGCTATCAAAGCAATAAATTATAGAAAGGAAACATCAAACTGCAGGAGGAAAACTTCAAACATATAATAACCTTATGCACTTGCCTTTCTTTCAAGCACATGGGTTCTTTAGGTCAACCTTTTTGGCATGTGTTTAGAAAGTTTTAAAGCCTTTCTGATGGCGAGAAGAGATGAGAAGACTCAAACTTTCCATTTGGATTGGGTGCACCCCAAGCACCCAGACATTTTGCCGGATTGGCTGCCAGACAGTCAATTTGGCAAATTTATTTCCCTATCTACTAGCCATGTCATTGGCCAATGGGATACCCTGGTGATTTTGCTGTTCAGCAGCCAATCTGTCAATGTGTCTAGGGCACCCGAACAGAAAATATGGGCCCGTTCATTATATTTCCCTATTATACTTAAGGACTGTCTTTGAGCATATGTCATTTCATTGAAACCCTCTGCATATATTCTGTGAGGGATTTCCCTGGTGAACCTAGTGTTCACACAGAATCTTCTACTCCTCAATAATCCTTCTCTGTGCGAACAACATTTTTTCTATATTTAATTCCAGTTTTAGTCTGTAAAGGGATGTAATGTTGAATAACATAGTAATTTTTATTTTTCATTTAATTTTTTTGCCAAACCAGTGATAAAAAGCAACATTAAAGTTTTCTACTGGTTAAAGCATAATTGTAAAGTTACTCACCAAAAATAGTATTAGTACAGATGGAGAGAGCCTTACACAACAACTTCAATGTTACCTGGATCATGCTGCGGGCTTGTTTCTAGCCTTAGATACAGCCTGGTATATCCATTAGCCCTTCTTATAAAATCATACTCAATTATTCCTGAAGTGAGCGGCATTTCCTGGTTGTGACATCATCTAAGGACTCTGAGGCCAGAGGACGGAGGGCATTCATAGGAATCAGGACAGCATATTTGTAATTGTAATGTGATGAGTCACATGGTTGTGACATCACTCAAGGCCCATGATGTAGCGTGTCTGACTGCAAGTGAGCTCCCTGCCCCTCGTTACAACAATGGTCTAGGAGGGCTGCGCTCTGTGATATCTGACAGCCAGTCCTGTGGCTAAGGCTTCATTCAAACTAGTGGTCCCTAAGGTGTGGGGTGCCAGAGTATTGAGATGTATGTGAGAGGCAATCTCCTTGTAGCCGGGTACAAGGATAATGCTGTTAGGAAACCTCTGCTAGAGGGTGGGCATGGTGGTTATACTAGGCAGCTTAGACTACATGGGGTGAGGCACTTGTGAGATGTTTTCTCCCCCTCTGTGGAGATATTAATTTACCATCTGCAGCTGGTGTCTGTAATATTTGAGGTATTAACCAATTTGATGTTGTGATAAATCTGCTTATTTGTGAAATTAATTTGATTGTTATCACCCATTTTGCTATATAGATCCAGTAATTGGTTTAGATATGCGGGTAACTCAGTGTTTTTTAAGCATCTGAGGGGGGATTTAGTAGTGAGTTAAGGGAGTACCATGTAGTCCGACTCCTGTCCCTAGTTAAGTCTATAAATTTAAAAAATTTTTGTGTACAGAGCTATGTGAGGGCTTATTTTCTGTGTAACAAATTTAAATTTTCAGTGACATTATTTATTATTCCATGCCATGTACAGGGAAGCTGGAAGAAATTACAAATGTGGTGAAGTTGGTGAAAAAAATGCATTACCGTCACTATTTTTGTGGGCTCAGTATTTTACGAATTTGACTGTGTGCTCTTAGTTATACATCTACTTTATTCTTTGACTCAATACGATCACGGTGATAACAAATTTATGTAGGTTTTATTGGGCCACATTTATCACTTGTTTTTTCTGTTGTTTTTGTGCCTTTTCGTTTAGGCGCACCGTTTTTGCGCCATTTTTGCGATTAAATGTCAAATTAGCCGCGCAGCTAAAATAACCACCTTTCCTTCATCTATCGTTCAATTCCAGATGTTTTGCTGCGCCTAATGATATTCATCACGTGCGACTTTTGCATTTAGGCGCAAAAACAGGCGCAAAAACACTCCAGCCCGAAGGTGGCGTTATCTGAGAAGAAAGCACTGAGCCCCTTTGCAGAAGAGCTCATTTCTAGCAGCAAAGCTCAGCCAGACACTGGTACATATAATAGATACAATTAGATACATTACAGACAGGAGCTGCAGACTCTATTTACAGTTCATCACCTTCTATTTACTAAATATTCTGCAAAACGCTGAGCTCACAGCAATAGAGAAGAGAAGTTTGCACAAGTTTGCAAAAGCTTGCAGAAGTTTGCAGATACTACAAACAAGTGTCCCCCATGTAATTCTGCACAGTGTCTGAGGGGGATATTGTGCAGAATTACAGGGGTGCAGCAGGAGACCAGCACTGGGGGATCCCCTCCAGGAGAAGCCACTGCTGAGGAGGTCATTGGGTGCAGGGTGTCACACACCTGGGTGCTGCTGTGAGTGTTATCTCCATTCTGGGCTGTGGGAGAAGCAGAGAGGAGCTTGTAGCAGGATCACATGTAAGTGCCCGAATCTAACATTGCGCCTAAACTGCGCCTAAACTGCGCCTAAACTGTGTTAAAGTAAAGTGATTAATAAGAGGCAGAAAATATACTTATCACAGATGGTTGTAGCTTGTGATAATTCTGGCAAAACAGTGCGCCCGAATTTAGGCGCAACTACTACACTTAGGCGCACAAAAGTGATAAATGTGGCCCATTGTGTTTTAATATATTTACACAAATTAAAACAATGGGGCTCATGTACTAAGGGTCCAAATTGCGCACTTTCGTCGGGTTTCCCGAATATTTCCGATTTGCGCTGAATTGCCCCAGGATTTTGGCGCACGGGATCGGATTTTGGCGCATCTGTGCCGGCATTCACGCAGAGGGGGCTTTCAGAAAACGGGGAGGGGGGGCGTGGCCGTGGGACAATTTTTTTTTAACCCCTTCTCGCACCCTGACGTGATATTACGTCATAGGGTGCGGGTCGTTCAAATGAGTTTCTTCTTACTACAAGGACACAACAGGGGTGCCCCCTGTCTCCTCTTTTATATGCCGTTTTTTATTGAGCCCTTAGCAATTGCTATCCGAAAGGCAGGAGACATTTTGGGGTTTGGACGTGGTGGCCCACAAAACAAAATTCTGCTTTATGCAGAAAACATTCTGTTAAGCCTGAGCAACTCTTCTGATGCAACTCTCCTGAGCAACTCTCTCTGAGCAACTCTCCTGATGGTGGTACAAATTGTAAAAAAATTGATTGTGTGTAAAATTGATAAGTTCCCGTATATCGCTAATATGGAATTAAATTTGGTGGACTCTCACTGTGTTTTTTAATATCTGGGTAGACAGGTTAACACTAAGGCCCCTTCTACACTTGCAAGTGTGATGCAATGAACTTGCATCACACTTGCAACGCATGCTGCCCATATCGCACGGCCCAAATGCTGCAAACTGGAACTGAACTGACATGCTGAGTTCAGGTCCGGTTCGCAGCGTTTGGGCCGTACGATCCGGGCAGCATGCTTTGCGAGTGTGATGCGAGTTCACGAGTGTAGAAGGGGCCTAATATTAGAGATTATCACAGACTGAATTTGGCTCCTTTAGTTAAAAAACTAGGAGACAGAATACAAATTTGGAATAAGACACCCCTTTAGCAGAAGAGAGAAACTTTCAGTTGAGTTTAATTTAGATGGTTGTGTTACAGTCGGTCCTGTATGTTTTTACTAGCAGTCCTTGTTGGGTAAATAATAAGTGTTTTAGAACATTGGGAGCAATTTTGAATAAACTTTTGTGGGGAAGATCTAGGGTGCGGATTAAACAAGAATTTCTATGAGTGTGGGGGGCGCGGTGTCCTTGCCGTCATTTTTTCATTATTATACTGTGTCCCAAATTTTATTTATTGGAGAATGTAGGTACTCAAGTATTTTCAATAGTATTTAGGATAGAATTGGAGGGGGTTATGAGAACAATTTTTCTGCCTTATGACATCACTCAAGATCCTAGTTGCTTGCACAACTCTTCTACAGCCCCTCCAAGAAGCCTCCTCGCATCTCTAGCCTATACTGTTTCCCATTGTTACCAGAAACCATGGCAAAAAGAGATAAACCTGGCGGGACAAGGTAAGACCTCTGCTAGCAGCTAAACACCTCCAGATAGCTAATTAGAGTTGAAAGTTGTGAGTCTACAGTTGTTGATACCTTTTATTGTCTTACTAAAAAAATATATATAATTAAATCATCTCACTACCCAAGAGCTACAATATTTACTGCTAATAGTGTTTACTCTTCTCTCCTTACCTTGAATGCTCTGTTTCTTATCGCTAGTCTCATCAACCATAGTCGTACTGTATAAATATCTATTCTATTCAGATGTTGTCTTATACCCAATGCCTGATGAAGAGACCTAAGTAGTCGCGCTGCTCGGATCATTCTGTGTCTGGATGCCTCTAGGGAGAGAGCTGCTGCTGGTCAGGGAAAGCGTTAGGGTGTTCTATTAGAATAGTGTTAGGCAGGAGTGATTCTACAAGAACCCAACAGCCCTTCTTAGGGCTACAATAACGTTATACATTTTTTTTTTTTATTTGCTTGTGGCTGGGCTTGCTGGCACTAGTAGTGCAGCTAGTACCATATTGTGAGGAATTTGCAGGGGGACTTGCTACCGTTGTGTTTAGCTCACCTTAGCTCCACCTCAAACACCAAAGTGGGACCATTTATTAGGGGTTTGATTAGAATTAGGCAAAGTCTGCTGATTTTTTTTTGTTTTTTTTACCTTTATTTCATTTTATAGCTCAAACTCATCTTGCAAAGCAGTGTGCTTTCATTGTAGGCTACAAAATAGCCATAGGAGAACCCCAACGGCTTACTTAGGCCTACAAAAGCGTTATATTTTCCTTTTTTTTGTTTGCTTGTGGCTGGGCTTGCTGGCATTAGTAGTGCAGCTAGTACGGAAATGCCTTACGTGTGCCAGAGATTTCAGAGTTAAGTGTATCTTGGATCTCCGGGACTCAATGGAAATAGTACCCTATGTAAAACCTTAAAGTGAGTCAATCCTCAGGGTCCAAGCTTGTAACGAGTCATCAATTCCAACTAAAGGAAAAATTTACAATTGTCCTTCTGTATTGGGCATTTTTTAGTTATATGTAGTGTGCTTAGATGAAGGGTACAGGAAGTTTGGGCTGATAACCGGCCCATCCCCTGTCTCTCAGCAATATGTTTTCATTCTGGGTTTAAAGTGCAATAATGTGAACTGTTAAATTTAGCCTCTAAAATCAATCCGACTCCCTAGAAAATCTATAACCTCTTGGGCCAGTGTGATCACTGTTCATTTATTGCTCCAACTCTGGATACCGCCGAGCATAAACAGTAATTAAGTACACTCATCCAGCCATGCACGCCGGATTTGCTAGAACTATCCCCTTGAGTATCTTATGACTTTCCGACCGTGACTTATTGACCTTTGCTGGTAATTCAACATTAATGATTTATGTCATGGTAAGGTTCATTTACACTGCTTGCGAATAATGCCTTGACGTGCGTCTGTGTGATTTTCCTCAGCTCTTACTTTTCACATGTGACTCTCATTAGAAAGATCAGGTAAGGTCAAATTAAAACGCCAGATACAATGCTATGTACTCGCGGTATTTGGCACTGCTCGTTTTTTCACACCAGAACACCACCCAAAGAGGCGAATTTCTAAATATTTTGGTAAAAACTGTCCGGAAAGGTGGGGGATCATTTAAAGAAAGCTGGGCCAAAACTCAGGGCCAAATAACTGTTTGAAAAAAGAAAGCATGATTAAATCTATATCTTCTTGCAGATCATGCATAGGTGTAACATCTGTGAAATGTGGGTTCAGGACCATCCGACGTCTATAAAGATTTTATACTCAGATTGCATTCATCTTATTCCCGTTTGGCTGTCTTAATTGATTTCCACCAATCGTGACTCTGGCGCTTCACTGCACTGGCCCAACAGAGTTGACCAACTTTTTCGTGGTGCATCTTTAACATAGGACGTGCTACAGACTTTGAATGTTAAATCTAGCGTGCATTCCGACTGAGCACTGGAAAGCCCCGAATGTTGTGCTGATGCCTAGTGCAACTGCGCCACAAACGGGCAGGTTACACACTTGATGTGCAAACCCTTCCTAATTACCTGTCCAAGCAGTTACCACTAGAAAGAATATGCAAAGTCCAATAGAAAGCTGACGCAAAGCCCTTAGTAGATGTGTCCCACTGTATATGCAATGCACAAAACTGAGCCCATGCCCATGGTCACGGTGTGGTGAGACAACTTTGTTTCCCTTCCCCCCCGTGCTCGGGTGCCATAGGTGTCTGGTGTAGTATTTTGTTATGTAGCTCGGTTCACATTGCCGTGGTCCGATCATGGGCGCCTTAGGTTCGGCGTGCAGGAGGTGTTTTGTGTATTAAGACACACTCTGTGTTTCGTAGATAGGGGAGCTCTGGTTTGCATGGATAAGTCTTTGTATCATTATGTCGGTAACACAATGGAATTCCTCTCTTCACAACAGTACAGCACCAGAGGTTCTAACGCTTCAGGTTTTTGACAAAATATCTGAATTGAAGTTGGCGGGGAGATACAAAAAGGAATAACCATTAAAATCCGGAAAACATTCTGTTAGGCTGAGTTGCAATTATGAGGCCGATAGGGTGAAAGTGACAGTCCAGAAGGTTCGTACAGAAAGTCTTTTCGTTGGCACAGGCACAAAAGGACAAAAGGAGCATAATAACGGGGATTGGTATGGACCGAAAAAGATAGAAGTTGACAGAGGGGTCGGGGATTATCAGCAGCAGAAAAAAAAAAAAGTCCGTTGGGGACACAAAGGTATTTTAAATAAATCAAGACAAGCTATTAAACCTGAGAGATTTGGTGTTTATTCAAAAAGTAATGTGATAATGGTCGGTAGGGGCTCCGAGCAGGTGGGCAGCCGTTTCTTGATATCGCTCAATAACACGTTGTGTGAGGGAGAAGCGTCTTTCTTGTATGACTTGGCAATGGTGATTGCTCCGTGAGTCAATATGCAACTTGAATATAGAGTTCATCACTTATATTTGTACTATTAAAGAGAACACATAAGAATTTATGGAAAGGCCTTGTACTGCACTTCAAAAAGTACTTACTGTGTTTCATGTCTTCTACGATACAAGTGCTGAAGCCATTCCAAAAAGAGTCTGAGGCTTCAGTACTTCAATTACTTACAGATACCCTCTTGTAACTATCTCATAACCTCTGAAATCAATATCTACACCCAATGGACCATTTTAGTCGCAAATATTGTGTACACAGTGTATTGTTACTTGGAAAAACTGTGCCACCGGGTTCTTTGTACGATCACTAGAATACGGATCTCTGATACATAAGGAGGAGCTTGAAGTTCTGCAACAGTCAAGTATGAGCTTCAACCATTTCATTCAAATCTACGAGACTGGTAAAGAGTCAGAATGATGCCGTCCCAAATATATGAGAAGGAGAATAACAAGGGAGGGGGATCGCCTCTCTAGTGATCAGGGTGTGATCATAATTTATTGTCTATCCGATATCTGATTATTGTGATATCTCCATCATGACACACACTATACCTTTTACTGAGAAGAAGTCACTTGATATATAATACTGCAGCAATAGAAGTACTGAAGGTTTCTTTTTTAACAAAATGTCAATGGTTTTTCACTTAGATCAGGGTCCTGGAACCTATGGCTGTGGGCCCACATCTGCGGCTGCATGCCCTTAGACAAATGCTTTAATAAATAGAGTCAGCATTGTGTATTTCTTAGACACTTACTGCTACCTGCGTCTTTAGTGAACCCAAGCATCATCGCCATCGGTATCATTGCTTCAGTGACGGCATCTGTTGTCATAGATGAGGGACGCAGGATAATCTATGACCCAGGCACTGTCCCGAAGTCACCATGTGGTAAACACCTGGTCATAGAGACAGCACTGGAACAACAAGAGTACCAGTGAACGAGGGCAGATAGGGCAGCCTCAACCCAGTGAGAGGGCACAAAGAAAAACTTAAAGGTCTTGGAGGCACTTGTGATGTCAAGCGGAGCACGTAATACAATTGTTGCACTGTCTTACCCCATTTATTATCTATCACTAAAAGACAGCATCCTCCATGGGGAATGGGCATAGTAGAAATCCATGGAGGCTGGCTGTGATTTATTGATCATCAGTACATGCATGGGGTCAACATTGCAAACATTCATATATTAAAAATGGGTAAAGGACCTGATTGACCCTGGGTGAACATGCGATACAGTATGGTACAAAGGGATGAGTATGGAAGGGGCACTGAGCAGGACAAACGCCCCCCTCTGACGCAGGTAATAAACATATAGGTGATTTATAGGGATGTAGGAACAATTTTTATCTAAATGAAGAAGACAGTTAGTTATAGGGCACTATGGGAACCTGTCCTCCTTGGACTCTCTACTTTCTTTCGTCTTCCGCCATGGACTTCGTACTTCTCTCTTCCTCCATGGTAATTCTGACTCCTCCCATACTCCATGAGGCATACGTTGATTTCATGTGATCAGATAACACACATTAGGTAGACATTGCAAATGTAAAGGACCTTAGATGACATCACCCTGGTTCTCATACATAACGTGGCCATTGATGTAACGGAGATCTCTCTCAATGTTTCAACACAGCAGTAAAGGTGTCTAGCATCTCTAGGGAGCCAGGGCAGTGAACACTGGCATAGCTGGCCCTACATTTCCTTTAACTTGGTTTCCATGAATGATTTGCATATGGTTTTACACAACTGATTTTTTTACATTGGTATAGCCAGGAAAGGAGCCAGTTAGTGGATAAGGAATGCTTTTATTCATAATTTAATACATGTGTTCATTTGCACTGCCAGGTTCTTAACAGAAGATTATAACTCTTTAAATAAAAACTGATTTACATGTGTAGTAGTAACCTGATAAATACTTGGCTTGAATGAGTGTTTTCTAATGAACACATACTTAGTAACTAGTAGTATATACAGTACTTCCTTTTGCTTCCCTACACATTAAAAAAAGCCTACAGTATATACTATATAAACTCTGTGCATCTCTGCATAATGAGCATGTAACAATTTATGGATGTCTACGTTGCCTTTAATGTTTGAACAGAACAAAGAAAAAGAAAGTAACGCTAGAATCCTATCCTTTGATGCTGCGTATGTGTAAAATCCCATCCATCCTCCTTCTTTATTTTAGACATCAAGCACCATTTCCCACTAGGGTTGTGCTTTTGTTTTTTCATTCCATGCAACATGGAGTCCACAACACTTTGCAATTTTGTTTTATTATCCGGGTGACTATGGATGAGAAAAGAAAAAACGGCTACTTACAAAAGCCTCGATCAATGTGGTGCCTTTCCCCTACATTTGACAGCTTTTACGTGCAATATTTACTTTTTATTCTATAATTTTTCATGTAAACCATGACCTGTACGTCAACGCCATAAAGCAAATGATAAATAACACATAGGCAAAAACATAAAATGTATTTTATATCCACTTGTAGGTTTCCTCCAATAAAAACGTAAAACATAAAACACTCAGAATGTCAACACTTTTATACTGAATCAAGTAACATAGGAGCTTAGAAAGAGCAGTTTTACGTTCAAAAGGGATTCTTATTGGCATAAACTTTTTCCTTATAATTATTTACACAAAGAGGGCGCATTTATAAAAGTGTCCTGGCTGTTGTCAGTGCAGATTAGCTAAGAGCTTAATTCTGCATCAGATTGATCAGGTCCTATGCTGGATGATAAATCGTCATAGTAAAAGTTTGTCTAGTAGTCGTTACGTCTGAACCTCCTATTAAGACACATTCTTCGGGGATAGCAGTATTTCATAGGGCACAGGACCTTTTTGGTTGAGACCCACGCCCCTTTTCTTAGACCCACCCATTTTTTCAAGTCTATCCTAGAGAACCCAGTGTCTAAAAACCCTTTATAATGTGTGCAGCGTTTTTTTAGGTCAAACTACTCGACAGATGTTCAATCATAGGCAGATTAATAAATCTCCCCATTTGACCATATTTATGTTTCTGAAGAATATTTCATTTAGTTGTTAACCATTGGTCACACTGACATTATGATGTTGCTATTGTCTCTTCCTCTCAGTAGTGGATTATAATATAGGCATTTGGTCTTGTCTCCAGGGCCCGAGCCTTCTCATGGAGCCCAATGGACACACCCAACTCTACACAATTTTTAAGGAGAAGGCCCTTAACCCATGAACGCTTTTAGCAATCTGTATCATGCTCAACACATCAAAGACCAAGGTCCTGAAAACAGATTACGCAGCAGAAGGGACGATTCCTCCTCCTCATTTCTTAAGAAGCACCTTCTAGTACCCTGTGTTAGGATGTGAATATAACTATATAAGACTGTTAGGTTTAGAATATTCATAGAGCCCAGGCCCTGGGAGTGCTTAATTCCGACCTACTTCACTTTGTTAAGTAAGCCACTTCTTCATTACTTTTTTATTTTTTCAGTTACTGATCTAAATATCTTTCTTACTCATTCGACCCCAAGGAAATATCCTATTAAATCACTTGAGAACGCAACTCGCTGAAATGGTCTCCATTCTTTTCTATATTTAGAAATATTCACTCTTTTGTCGAATGCTTCAAAAAGACAATACAGAACTTCAATTCCCGCATTCCCAACACTGGCTGATCCCTATGTACACATCAATCCACAGATGATCCTTCAGTAAACATAATATTCAGTGTAAAATTCAGCACGTATCTCTCTCTTGGTGTACTGGTTATTAAGCCCATCTGTCCTCACAGCCTAAGTTGTTTTACCTGACTCTCTTGCACTTTAACTTTGTGGCATATTTTACTAAGATTCCCATTCTCACTATACCATTTTTTAAAATCAGATACTTGTTTAATTTTATAGTAATAGACTAAAACATAAATTATGCCATCACATTACAATACATACACTTTACTCATTATTGCGAATCTAGCGCAAACATTCGCCACTGTGGGCCTAGCCTTGTCTTGGAGGCAGCCAGGGCCAAATAGGCTGGCTGGCGGTTGCGCCCTAGTCACGTCTGAGGTTCCGTGCTTGGTATGGGGACCGGAGGGATTCTACAACAGCCTGTCAGGTCTTCCAGCAGGTGAGTGTGTGCAAGAAATATAGAGGGAAGCGCTTATGTACTTGAATCTCCCCTGTGCACCCCTAGTGGTTTCGTAGTATGAGTCCCTGATTAATGTATGGGAGCCCGGGGTGGTAATCAACCGTATTCAGGAAACAGACAGAGGCAACATTGTGCGCAAAACAACCACGGTTTCTTACACGACACAACTGCAGGCAAACGAGCCCAAACGATCTGTTACGATGGCATAATTGTTGGAGATTTAGATTACTGAATGGTCATGAGAATTGATCCTCAGGAGTAGATTCACCAGCCTGGTGGTAGTGGTGCAGGCTGGGAGGCTAGCAGTGTTCCAGGTATGGAAGCTGCAGCTTTGAACTGGGAGTTCTGTGTGTGGCACTAGGCGTGTTCATATACTCTCTCTCCCTCTCTCGGTCACTGGACAGGTCCTGTGCTCTAAGGTCTCTCTATAGACGAGCTATGCTGGCAAAGGTGTGCTCCTTTCAGGAGCGGGAACCTAAGAGACTTGCCCCTTCCAGTTCATGGATTTTATCTAAATCTCCTGGTCCCGGTTGTGCCACCTCAATTTACACTCCGTTTACATAAGGAAATTAATTGGATACGTAAATCAAACACACATACCCTGTGTGTAACCCTGCGTACAGACAGGGTAAATAAACTACTGAGCCAACACTGACTGCTTCTCCCTGAGGCGAGTTCGCAGGCTCACCTGCTAAGGAGAGTAAAGGGCCTAATTCGCAACACCTCACGTCCATACTTTGGGCAGGGTGTTGCAACATGGTCATATATAATAGTCCTTCACATTGTTCTGTCTGAACACTGGTCTATTTCTTTTTAGCAACATGGATTTATCATGCACCACTTCGGTTCACTAACAGTTAACCTGCTGTGATGCGCGATCCTCATCCTATCAATGTTTGAACCAACATTATTGGTGAAATCACTAAGAGTCCTGGATCCAATACTCCAGTGCTTGTAAGTAGTCCACTGACCAAGCTTGTACTTAATCTTCTGTCCTGCTGATATCTGGTAATCCTTTGACTCATTGACCAATTTTTCTTGGTTTTCCCCTTTTTTTCTGTCAATTGGGTACTTCATAGTTCTCTGGCGGTGGCTAATTCTTTTTTGTTTGTGTGTCCCTTTCATGGTAATCACTTAGAATTAAGCATTGTTGTCTGTTAACTGGCCATTGTTACTGTATGAGTGTTCTATAGTATAGTAAGAACCAGTAGGTGGCTCAGATCTCTATCTGGTCTCTTCCGCTCCAGTCTGCCTCTTACTCCATAATAGTTTTATGCCACAAGAACTTCAACAATCAACCAAAGATTGAGAATGAACTCCGTGCTATAAGCTGGTAGAATCTTGGATGAGACCCATTTAAAGCCTTCTAAGTGAAGAAAGTTTGGTGCTCTATAAACCAGTTTTTGTGAAATTGGACCCAACCCAAAGTCAACAATGTAGAGATATTTAAGTACCAGAGCTTTAATATTACTCTAAACCATACTGCGTTTTCAGTGCTTTTGTTCTCATCACAGGGTACATTTTTCAAAAACATTATAGTTAATTTGTGATGAGAACGAGAACCTTTTCCAGTTCGGTGCATGGACCCTGACCAAGCTTCATTAGTTTCTAATTTGGCTCAATCTCCACTGCTGGTAACGCCTGTGAGCGTTGTATTTAAACAGGGCATCACTGTTTAGCAACACCAATATAATTGTGGTTTTGATACAGTTTTTTGCAGAGAACCAGGTTGCATGGTGCGATTTAAAACGATTAATAGATTCCCAGTGCTTGGGGGGTTGTGCATGCTCCATTGTTGCAAACATAGTTTAAATATTCTGATCACAATATTTCCAGCAAACAAAGATTTATATTACACCGGGACCACAACGTTGCTGTCACCGATCAGACCTCATAACTCATCCATGAAACCAATTCTAGAATTGTAACCAAGTCATTTGCATTGCTTCAAGATATTGCTTCTACTTTCTTTAAAAAATACTGTCGCGACTACTTATCTCAGCTCTGTTAAAGGGGATACTCCCATCTCTGCCCAAACACGAGCCTATCTTGGAGTTACATGTACAGAGTGAGCAATGCCAGAGCTTAATTGGAAAAAATTTTTTTGAATCATGGTGGACTCAGTAATAGACGACCTCATCGGACCCCTAATCGCCTTGTTGACTATTGGAGCAAACGGCCCGGGTTATGATCCATTATCTCTACTGGCTCTCGTCATATTTCCAGTCTCTCCATAAGTTATTAGCAGAACATCATGGCCGGCCGTCTGTTCCTTACCTGATGGAGCGACAAGAGGTCCATAGAATAACTGTACCTGTTGGTCCCTCATTTTTGTGATCTGTCGGGGTCGTCATCCTGAGATCCCCAGTGATCACGCAAGGTAGCGACTTCCTATCCTGCGATAGGTCTAACTTGTGGTTCGTGGAAAACGACCCCTTTGAATTTTAATGTCTGAATTGGTTGAATAGAACAGAGCTACCTGCAGAGCCCTTTAGGTGGTCTCACGTCCCTTTTAAAGTATGACTAGTATGGTCAGCACATAATTTAACTCTACGTTACAAAATTTCTTTATTTTGTCATTTCTCAAACTATGATTCTATATATACTATAACTTAATTACATGTTGCTTGTGAAGGTAAATATTTGTTGGAATGAGCTTCAAATGTATTTATTATTTGGAAATATGCAATTTGACACTTTTTATTGAATTTAATGGTGTTTAATTTTTACATATTTTTAAAAGCTTTTTTTATTTTTTTTCAAATTCTTAAGGCCCCCTAGGTGTTGACACTAGTCCGATGACTCTTCTAACAACCTGCAATGCTTATATATATCTGAATATACTGTATCCTATTCATACAACTTGCCTAAAGCAGGGTATAATAGGTCAATCGGGTGTCAAGGTGTCCAAGCACCGATACTCAACATCGCTATTTCTCCACTCCCCATTAGGATCAGCATTTCAACCCTTGCATAATGTAGTCACCCTCGTAGCCACTGGTGTCTCGTGTTAGAAAAAAACCTTTTTTTGTACTTAATTGAAGGCGATTACATTATAGTAACTTGTTTTTTTAACGCGTTTTAAACAATTTCCTGTGTTCAAATTTAAGAAAACAAGGTTTTTACCACATATATTTACTTTGAGGAGACCAACTGATCCCTCCATTGCATCCTTTATTTCTAAATCTGTGTTTCCACAACTACTAGGTCAGAGCTCGTTTGTGTTTCCCCCGTAATAATTTTCCTTTCCCATTCACTCTTCTTGCTGCATTTACGAACTGGATATTCTCCCTGTCGACATAGATGTAATGAGTTGTGATATTTGTAAGATCTGTACACTAGACAACAGTTTTAAGGAATCCATGCTGTGTGTGAGACATACAATAGATGTGTCCTTCCGTCACTTGTCCAACTTGACTAGAGATGCTTAATATATGTCTGTAATGCTTTTTTAGAGCTCCTCAATTGTTGTTGGTGTGGCGCTACTGATATTGTTGAATCTGTTTAAAACGTAAACTTGAAATTTATAATGCCACATAGACCTAATAGTGGAAGTCATGATAAAATTATTTGGACTGCGGCCGCGGTTTATTACTGTATAACAATGGAGATGGCAGTGATGTAATAGTTTATTTAAAAACGGGTCCACATTTGTTTCTTTTCAAATGGTCACAGCATGGACTTTTGTGCCAACTAAGATGACGAACATACTCGTCCGAGCTTGATGCTCGTTCGTGCATTAGCGACTCGAAACTGCTCGTTGGCTCGGACGAAACCTCGCCCGCCGAAAAATGGCATCTCCCCCGTTTTGCTTTTTGGCGGCCAAAACAAGGCCAATCACAAGCCAGAGACTCTGCACTCCACGCCAGATGAACTGGTACCCTTACACAGTCGATACAGTGGTTGGCTGGCCAATCAGTGACCCTGGAATAAGACTAGCCCCTGCCCGCGCGACTCGATCATTCTGTTCTCTGATGCCGCTAGGAAGAGCTGCTGCTGGTCAGGGAAAGCGTTAGGAATGTGTTCTATTAAATAGTTTTAGAAGCGGCAGTGATTCAACCAGACCAACAGCCTTCTTAGGCTACAATACGTTATACTTTTTTTTTTTTTAGTTGCTGTGGCTGGGCTTGCTGGCACTGGTGTAGTGCATCTAGTACCATATTATGAGAATTTCAGGGGGGACTTGCTACCGTTGTGTTTAGCTCTTAGTGAAACACCATAACCACCTCAAACACCAAAGTGGGACAATTTATTAGTGGTTTGATTAGATTAGGCACGTCTTGCTGATTTATTTCTTTTTATACCTTTTGATTTCATTTTAGCTCAAACTCATCGTGGCACAGCAGTGTGCTTCAGTGTAGGCTACAAAATATTCCAAGACAACCCAACGGCTTACTTAGGACCTACAATAGCGCTATATTTTCTCTTTTTTTTGTTTGCTTGTGGCTGGGCTTGGCTGGGCATTAGTAGTGCAGCTAGTACCATATTGCGAGGAATTTGCTGGGAGAACCTGCGACCGTTGTTTTAGAGCTCTTAGTGGCAACTTGCGCATATCCCCATCAACACCCGAGTGGGACAATTTAGTAAGGGTTTGATAGAATTATGGCAAGTCCTGCTTGATTTATTTTTTTTTCTTTATATTATTTTCATTTTATATCTCAAAGTCAGTCAGGCACAGCACAAAATCCTAGTTGTGTGCTGTCAGGTAGGTTAGAACTAGCCAAAGCAATAGGTAACATCGTTTGTTAAAAAAAAAATAAAAAAAAATAAACACAAAAAAGAAAAAAAAAAAAATTAAAAGTTTACACTTTAATTTGGAAAATGTTTAACCCGAGGGCTAGGGGTAGAGCACGAGGGCGTGGACGTGGGCGTCCAACTACTACAGGGGTCAGAGGCCGTGTTCCTGGGCGGGGTTAGACACCACCTGCTGATGAGGGAGCAGGGGAACGCCGCAGAGCTACACTCCCTAGGTTCATCATGTCTCAAGTTACTGGGACTCGTGGTAGAGCACTGTTGAGGCCAGAACAGTGCGAAGAGGTGATGTCGTGGATTGCGGACAATGCTTCTAGCCATTTGTCCACCAGTCAGTCTTCCACGCAGTCCACCCATGTCACCGAAATCAGCACTCCTCCAGCTCCTCCACCTCAGCCTCCTTCCCCCCAGTCTGCCCCCTCCCAGCAAAATTTGGCATTTGAACCGGCATACTCTGAGGAACTGTTTTCTGGACCCTTCCCACAGTCACAAACCACTTGTCCGGTTGCTGCTGAGCAATTTTCCGATGCCCAGGTTTTCCACCAGTCGCAGTCTGTGGGTGATGATGACATTATTGACATAGTGGAAGAAGTGTGTAAAGAGGTGTCGGACGATGAGGAGACACGGTTGTCAGACAGTGGTGAAGTTGTTGTCAGGGCAGGAAGTACGAGGGGGGAGCAGACTGAGGGATCGGAGGATGATGAGGTGACAGACCCAAGCTGGGTTGATAGGCCGGGTGAACACAGTGCTATTGAGACGGAGGCGAGTCCTATAGCAGAACAGGTTGGAAGAGGCAGTGGTGGGGCCAGACGGAGAGGCAGGGCCAGAGCTGGTGCATCAGCGCCAAATGTTGCCTGTAGTCAAGCTCCCGTGGCGAGGGCTAGATTTTCAGAAGTCTGGAGGTTCTTTAAAGAAACACCGGATGACCGACGCACTGTGGTGTGCAACCTTTGCCAAACCAGGATCAGCAGGGGTTCCACCACTACTAGCTTAACTACCACCAGTATGCGCAGGCATATGAATGCTAAACACCCGACTCAACGGCACCAAGCCCGTTCACCTCCGGCCGGGCACACCACTGCTCCTTCCCCTGTGTCATCTGCTAGTCATTCCCCTGCCCAGGACCACGGCCCAAACACCTCCCGTGCGAAAACCCCATCTTCGCCTCCACGATCCTCCACAGCATCCACCAGCGTTCAGCTCTCCATACCCCAGACGCTGGAGCGCAAAAGGAAGTATAGCGCAACCCACCCACACGCCCAAGCCCTCAACGTCCACATCTCCAAGTTGCTCAGCCTGGAGATGCTGCCCTGTAGGCTGGTAGAGACCGAGGCCTTTCGAAACCTCATAGCGGCGGCTGCCCCTTGGTATTTGGTCCCCAGCAGCCACTACTTTTCCCGATGTGCCGTCCCAGCCCTGCACAAGCACGTGTCAGAGAACATCATCCGTGCCCTGACGAACGCCGTTTCTGACAAGGTCCACCTGACCACGGACACGTGGACGAGTGTTGCCGGGCAGGGCCACTATATATCGCTGACGGCACATCGGGTTAACTTGGGACGGAGAGGCAGGGCCAGAGCTGGTGCATCAGCGCCAAATGTTGCCTGTAGTCAAGCTCCCGTGGCGAGGGCTAGATTTTCAGAAGTCTGGAGGTTCTTTAAAGAAACACCGGATGACCGACGCACTGTGGTGTGCAACCTTTGCCAAACCAGGATCAGCAGGGGTTCCACCACTACTAGCTTAACTACCACCAGTATGCGCAGGCATATGAATGCTAAACACCCGACTCAACGGCACCAAGCCCGTTCACCTCCGGCCGGGCACACCACTGCTCCTTCCCCTGTGTCATCTGCTAGTCATTCCCCTGCCCAGGACCACGGCCCAAACACCTCCCGTGCGAAAACCCCATCTTCGCCTCCACGATCCTCCACAGCATCCACCAGCGTTCAGCTCTCCATACCCCAGACGCTGGAGCGCAAAAGGAAGTATAGCGCAACCCACCCACACGCCCAAGCCCTCAACGTCCACATCTCCAAGTTGCTCAGCCTGGAGATGCTGCCCTGTAGGCTGGTAGAGACCGAGGCCTTTCGAAACCTCATAGCGGCGGCTGCCCCTTGGTATTTGGTCCCCAGCAGCCACTACTTTTCCCGATGTGCCGTCCCAGCCCTGCACAAGCACGTGTCAGAGAACATCATCCGTGCCCTGACGAACGCCGTTTCTGACAAGGTCCACCTGACCACGGACACGTGGACGAGTGTTGCCGGGCAGGGCCACTATATATCGCTGACGGCACATCGGGTTAACTTGGTGGAGGCTGGGACCGAGTCTGACCCTGGGGCTGCTCATATACTGCCGACGCCGAGGATTGCGGGGCCTACCTCGGTCCAGGTCTCAAAGGCCTACTATGCCTCCTCCTCCTCCCACCCCTCCTCCACCTCCTCCTCCTCCGAATTACCATCTGTGGGCATGGCGCTATCAGTCGGTAGTTCTAGGCACAGCAGCAGTGCCATCGCTAAGCGACAGCAGGCGGTGCTGAAACTGCTGAGCCTAGGCGATAAAAGGCACACCGCCCAAGAGCTATTACAGGGCATCATGGCGCAGACTGATCTGTGGCTGGCACCGCTGAACCTGAAGCCAGGCATGGTTGTGTGTGACAACGGCCGTAACCTGGTGGCGGCTCTGCAACTCGGCAGACTGACACATGTGCCATGCCTGGCCCATGTGTTAAATCTGATAGTTCAGCGTTTCCTCAAGACATACCCCAATCTGTCTGATTTGCTCACGAAGGTGCGCCGCATCTGTGCGCATTTCAGGAAGTCCAGCACAGATGCTGCCACTCTCAGGGCAGCGCAGCGCCGCCTCCAACTGCCCGCTCACCGACTGTTGTGCGACGTGCCCACGAGGTGGAATTCAACACTGCTGATTTATTTTTTTTTTACCTTTATTTCATTTTATAGCTCAAAGTCATCAGGCACAGCACAAAATCCAGTTGTGTGCTGTCAGTGTAGGTTAGAAACTAGCCATAGCAATATGAAAGCATCGTTTTGTTAAAAAAAATAATAAAAAAAATAAAAAAATAAACACAAAAAAAAAAAAAAAAAAAGTTTACACTTTAATTTGGAAAATGTTTAACCCGAGGGCTAGGGGTAGAGGACGAGGGCGTGGACGTGGGTGTCCAACTACTGCAGGGGTCAGAGGCCGTGGTCCTGTGCGGGGTGAGACACCACCTGCTGATTAGGGAGCAGGGGAACGCCGCAGAGCTACACTCCCTAGGTTCATCATGTCTCAAGTTACTGGGACTCGTGGTAGAGCACTGTTGAGGCCAGAACAGTGCGAAGAGGTGATGTCGTGGATTGCGGACAATGCTTCTAGCCATTTGTCCACCAGTCAGTCTTCCACGCAGTCCACCCATGTCACCGAAATCAGCACTCCTCCAGCTCCTCCACCTCAGCCTCCTTCCCCCCAGTCTGCCCCCTCCCAGCAAAATTTGGCATTTGAACCGGCATACTCTGAGGAACTGTTTTCTGGACCCTTCCCACAGTCACAAACCACTTGTCCGGTTGCTGCTGAGCAATTTTCCGATGCCCAGGTTTTCTACCAGTCGCAGTCTGTGGGTGATGATGACATTATTGACGTAGTGGAAGAAGTGTGTAAAGAGGCGTCGGACGATGAGGAGACACGGTTGTCAGACAGTGGTGAAGTTGTTGTCAGGGCAGGAAGTCCGAGGGGGGAGCAGACTGAGGGATCGGAGGATGATGAGGTGACAGACCCAAGCTGGATTGATAGGCCGGGTGAACACAGTGCTTCTGAGACGGAGGCGAGTCCTATAGCAGAACAGGTTGGAAGAGGCAGTGGTGGGGCCAGACGGAGAGGCAGGGCCAGAGCTGGTGCATCAGCGCCAAATGTTGCCCGTAGTCAAGCTCACGTGGCGAGGGCTAGAATTTCAGAAGTCTGGAGGTTCTTTATAGAAACACCGGATAACCGACGGACTGTGGTGTGCAACCTTTGCCAAACCAGGATCAGCAGGGTTCCACCACTACTAGCTTAACTACCACCAGTATGCGCAGGCATATGAATGCTAAACACCCCACTCAATGGCACCAATCCCGTTCACCTCCGGCCGGGCACACCACTGCTCCTTCCCCTGTGTCATCTGCTAGTCAGCCCCCTGCCCAGGACCACAGCCCAAACACCTCCCGTGCGAAAAACCCAACTTCGCCGTGGGCATGGCGCCATCAGTCGGTAGCTCTAGGCACAGCAGCAGTGCCATCGCTAAGCGACAGCAGGCGGTGCTCAAACTGCTGAGCCTAGGCGATAAAAGGCAAACCGCCCAAGAGCTATTACAGGGCATCATGGCGCAGACTGATCTGTGGCTGGCACCGCTGAACCTGAAGCCAGGCATGGTTGTGTGTGACAACGGCCGTAACCTGGTGGCGGCTCTGCAACTCGGCAGACTGACACATGTGCCATGCCTGGCCCATGTGTTAAATCTCATAGTTCAGCGTTTCCTCAAGACATACCCCAATCTGTCTGATTTGCTCACGAAGGTGCGCTGCATCTGTGTTCATGTCAGGAAGTCCAGCACAGATGCTGCCACTCTCAGGGCAGCGCAGCGACGCCTGCAACTGCCCGCTCACCGACTGTTGTGCGACGTGCCCACGAGGTGGAATTCAACATTAACCATGTTATCCAGAGTTTACCAGCAGCGCAGAGCGATTGTAGACTGCCAGATGTCAACTTCCACCAGAACTGGTAGTCAGGTCAGTCAGCTTCCTCAAGTCTACAATGAGGAGTGGACGTGGATGTCTGATATCTGTCAGGTGCTGAGTAAATTTGAGGAGTCAACACAGATGGTCAGTGGCAATGCCGCCATCGTCAGCCTCACCATCCCGCTGCTTGGCCTGTTGAAAAACTCTCTGGTCAGCATGAAGTCGGAAGCTTTGCGCTCGTCACAAGAGACGGGGGAAGAAGTTTCCCTTGTTGATAGCCAAAGCACCCTTAGGTCTGTTTCTCAGCGCATATCGGAGGAGGTGGAGGAGGATGAGGAGAAAGAGGAGGAGAATGTTGGCGAGACAGAAGAGGGGACCATTGTTCAGTCCTTCACTGTTCAGCGTGTATGGGCAGAAGAAGAGGAGTTGGAGGAGTTGGAGGAGGAGGAAATGGGCAGTCAGGCCAGTGAGGGGAGTGAATTCTTGCGCGTTGGGACTCTGGCACTTATGGCATATTTCATGCTAGGCTACCTCTCCCGTGACCCTCGCGTTCAAAGAATTTATTCCAGCACCGATTACTGGGTATTCACTCTCCTGGACCCACGGTACAAGCAAAATCTTTCCACTCTCATCCCTGGAGAGGAAAGGAGTGTGAGAATGCATGAATATCAGCAGGCCCTGGTGCACAAGCTGAAACAGTATTTCCCTTCTGACAGCGCTAGCGGCAGAGGGCGTACTTCTGCGGGACAAGTAGCGAGGGAGAGTAGGCGAGCAGGCAGCTTGTCCAGCACTGGCAGGGGTACGCTTTACAAGGCCTTTGCCAGTTTTATGTCACCCCAGCAAGACACTGTCACCTGTCCCCAGTCTCGGCAGAGTAGGGCTGATCTTTACAGAAAGATGGTGAGGGAGTACGTAGCTGACCATACCATCGTCCTAAATGATCACACAGCTCCCTACAACTACTGGGTTTCAAAGCTGGACATGTGGCACGAACTGGCGCTGTACGCCTTGGAGGTTCTTGCCTGCCCTGCCGCTAGCGTGTTGTCCGAGCGGGTTTTCAGTGCAGCTGGTGGCATCATCACCGATAAGTGTACACGCCTGTCGACTGACAGCGCTGACAGGCTGACGCTTATCAAGATGAATAAAGCCTGGATTTCTCTGCATTTTCATTCTCCACCAGGTGAAAGAAGCTCAACCTGAATAATGTATGCACTCCTCCTCCTCATTGTCCTCCTTCTCCTCCTCTTTGTACACTTAAGCATAGGAAACTGGCTATTTTTTGCCAGGGCCAACTGGCTCTAGCTATAGTACTCTATGTATTTAATTTTTCTGGAGAGCCACCTACCCGGTCCTCTGTTTTAAGCAATTTTTGGGAGTGCCACATACAGGCACTCAATCTATTTAATTTTTCTGGAGGACCACCTACCTGCTCCTCTGGTTTGAAAACTTTTTTGGACTGCCACATACAGGCACTCAATTTATTTAATTTTTCTGGAGGACCACCTGCCTGCTCCTCTGGTTTGAAAACTTTTTTGGACTGCCACATACAGGCACTATCCAAATTAAATTGTCTCCATAGCAGCCTCCACATGTTGTCTTTTTAGCTGGCTCCACACGTTGTGTCCATTGCTACCTCCACACGTCATCACCATAGCTGCCTCCAAAAGTCGTCCATATAGCTGCCTCCATACATTGTCTCCTTATCAAACGAACTGTGTCAGGCAGAATTTTGGGTTGTTTTCATGGATTCCACATCAAACTTGTTAACTTTGTCGCCACCCTGCCGTGTAATCCACAAAATATACTGGCAAACTTTTATCATTTACCGATATTATTTCAGCGCTTCTTGCGCATCTGTTTACATTCCCCTCACCCGCCATATCCTAAACTTATAAGAACGCTACTACACTTGATCTTATACAAAAGGTTCTTAGAAGTGCTGTTTGGGGAGTAGCCTAGAGACAGGGGCTTGGATTGGCGAAAGCTCTCCTGGCAGCGGAGCGCCAGCTCCATCTCAAGATCCAACTAACATAGTTTTAACTGCAGCACCTTTAATCTACTACTAGTTCACTGCCTCCATACATCGTCCCCTTATCAAACGAGCTGTGTCGGGCAGAATTTTGGGTTGTTTTCATGGCTTCCACATCAAACTTGTTAACTTTGTCGCCACCCTGCTGTGTAATCCACAAAATATACTGGCAAACTTTTATCATTTGCCAATATTATTTCAGCGCTTCTTGCGCATCTGTTTACATTCCCCTCACCCGCCATATCTTAAACTTATAAGAACGCTACTACACTTGATCTTATACAAAAGGTTCTTAGAAGTGCTGTTTGGGGAGTAGCCTAGAGACAGGGGCTTGGATTGGCGAAAGCTCGCCTGGCAGCGGAGCGCCAGCTCCATCTCAAGATCCAACTAACATAGTTTTAACTGCAGCACCTTTGACCTATTACTGGTTCACTGCCTCCATACATGGTCCCCTTATCAAACGAGCTGTGTCAGGCAGAATTTTCAGGTGTTTCACCAGATACATAGTGGAACTCGGCCCATCTGTTGCCGCCATGCTGGAGACCTGAAGTTGCAATCATAGCAGCGCAATATGGATGCCCCATACTGTCGCTCTTAATCATGGAACCATTTCCGTAAAAACAATTAAAAATAGAGCCACTATGCTATTCCATTATTCCTAGGTGAAATATTCAAACGACCCGGCCTGCTTTGAAAATTATAATTTTTTCAAAGTAAACGCTTCTGGCTCCCAGGCCCATTTTGGGTGGGGAGGAGCCGAGAGACAGGGGCTTGGACAGGCGAAAGCTTGCCTGGCAGTGGACCGCCAGCTCCATCCCAAGATTAGGCAGCCTCAGAGGCATCCATGCATGCTGCCCCTGCTGTTTCCTGTCCATTTTGCCTCCACGATCCTCCACAGCGTCCACCAATGTCTCATTTCACTCTCGATAACCCCCAAACGCTGGAGCACGAGAGGATATGCAGCACATCATCCCCTTATCAAACGAGCTGTGTCAGGCAGAATTTTCAGGTGTTTCACCAGATACATATGGAACTCGGCCCATCTGTCGCCGCCATGCTGGAGACCTGAAGTTCAATCATAGCAGCGAATATGAATGCCCCATACTGTCTCTCTTAATCATGAAGTGTCTCATGGCTCCCCACATGTCGTCCCCTTATCAAAAAGCTGTGTCAGGCTCATTTTTCGGGTGTTTCACCAGATACGTATGGAACTTGGTCACTTGTTCGCCACCATGCTGTGTTATCGACTAATATAACCGTCAACCTTTTGTTCACATAATCATTTCACCTCCTTTGTTGAAACCTGAGTCCATTTAGGGTATGTCGCCATGAGACTCTCTAGCCTGCCACTGCTGCCGCTGCCTCTGCATGCCGTCCCCTATAGTGTCAGGGTCAATTATTGGATGTTTTAGATGCTATCTGGCCTCATTCGGTCACTCTGTCATGGCCATGCTGTTGCCCATAATTTTGGCATAATGGTGGATTAAGCAGCCTCAGAGGCATCCATGCATGCTGCCCTGCTGTTTCCGTCCATTTCCGTTTTTCCATCCTTTCTGAGGTTCCAAGGTGTTTGGCCAAGCTTCCCTGTGCAGAGCCTTGGTCCCCTGAAAAATGCTCGAGTCTCCCATTGACTTCAATGGGGCTGCGAGACGAGCACTCGAGCATCGGGAAAAGTTGTCGAATAACGAGTACCCGAGCATTTTAGTGCTCGCTCATCTCTTTGCTTGTATTGGAAAGGACTTACTTGTAATTATTTTTTGTTTATAACCTCTCTGTGGTTATTTTCTGACTTTTTCTCTATCTTTCTTATTAACAATTACAATCTAAGATAATCTACAATGAAAGTCAATTATTCATGGATCCTTGTTTTGTCAATAAAATTGTAAATTTGCTAATGAGCCAAAAGAGTTCTGGGGGGGGGTGTGTTACCTGAGCCCTTCGTATTTCTGGCTTCACAGCTTTACTCTTTGCAAAAACAAGTTCCCCCTACCACTGTGGGAGACTACAGCATATAGAGGGAATGGATGTCCTACGTAGAGGGGGGAGTGATGATGCTGCTCCTCCATGACACAGAAGGCTCTGATAAATGCCCCCAGAGCCCTTAGGGCTTATCAGCATAATTTCAAAAAAGTTGATTTACAAGGAATTAGGCCACGGTTACCAAATATAAGAAGATAAAGGGGCAAATATAAGGGAATAAACACATACTTCAGAATGTTCCACCTGGCCACCCTGTTCCGCCTCCTCCACCTACCCTCCGTCATTGGAGATATTAACTCACCATGTTATGTCTCAAAGACGGAGAGAAGTGGGGTAAGGAAGAATGGGGCACATGTTGTTCTTGCTTAGTAAATGGAGAAATGTTTAAAAAAATTTTACAAATTATGATAGTAAGAGAAATATTTTTAGCTTCAGACAAATAGCAGAAGCCACATGATTTGGAAGGTTAATAATAAGAATGTATCAGACTATAGATACATAAAACTAGAAGATAGATTAGCGATACTTCCATGTTAAGTCATTCTATGTAAAAAACATACAATTCCCACATTTCTTAAAGTGTCGGCACCAGTTTTCTGTCCTGACCTTTGTACTGAAAGAAGGTGCAAAAACTGGTTCCCCTTGTAATTTAAGAATATCCGCACCAGTTTTTGTGTCGCGCTGCACTGTGGTCAACGATAGACAGAAATTTCCACTAAAAGGGGTGTTCTGGTGCCAATTCGTCGCACACTGCACCCTCTACTCAGAACGTCACTTAGTGCAGTTTGCCCAGTTTTGATAAATTGTGCCAGAATGTTGTTTGATTTAATTCGTGGTGCCTTTAGCTGTTTTTTCTTTTGGTTGCTTCCAGTGACTTAAGTCAGTATGACAAGTTGTAGACATAAAAACTATAGACTTACCCTCCTCCCTACTTTTCCCAATAAATCTGTTCCATTCCTGTTTATTATATATACTCTATACTTCCTTATTTCCCTACACCCTCAATTCTGCCCACAAATATTCTTTCTCAAGGCCGTCCTACCACTCTAACCATCTACATGCACCATAGTATTTAATTGGAATTTCTTTATTAGAGGCATTATTTATCGTAGTTCTTATTGGGGGTCTCACTTAATTATGGGGTCCATATACACTATAACTTGATGCTCTTGGCTGGGATTTCCTCTTTACTGGATTGTTTGCGTATTGTTTTATTCCCGTACTTTTTTGAATTTTATGATTATGTTGCCCCCCTACTTTTTTTCTCATGGGACACTATTCCTAACCCTGAAACTTTTTAATCATACAGAGAGCTGCTTACACATGAGACCTTACACAGACCTAAAGGCCAAATACCAGCCCATTTATTGTCCAAGCAAGTTAAAAACAACGTGAATGTTCCAATTATGGCCTCTTTCAACTGTTTTTAAAAAGTGTCCTTTTCCCAACCCCTGCCCTTTTACTTCACGTTGAGACACATAAGCTGAACCAGGAAGATGTTTATCTGTCTGATGGAAAAGGCTACTATATGGACTACATATATTTATATGTGATAAGATGTTTAATTGTATTCCATGTCCCTTGATACTTGTCACATAGCTCAAAAAGAAAAACATTTGGAACATATAATAATTCACTATGTGGTGGGTTGCTTTAGATAATGTTATGTAATATAACCGACCACATATCGCAATAAATTACGGAGGTCTCAATTTTATTATGGTAACAATATATCTTTTGTAGTTCTTGGGGGTGTCAATTTTCTGCCCCTGTTCACACAACCTAGTTCTCTAATTCCTGATCAATTCAGAGTGAGCTCACAAAGAATCAAACCAGAGCCAGGATGGGTATATATCTTCAGTCTCTGTGAAGTGATGCCATGAAAGGCTAGTCAATGTCGATGCTTTCATTTGGGACAACAAATATTATACAGAAACTGTCAGTGGGGCAGGACCTGGCTTGGTTACTTAGAGGATAAAGAAGTAATGTCCATAGGTCCATTGGTGGTAAATTATTACATGGGTTTCACAGCCACAAAGGCCTCTGTTTTCCTGAAGTGGATATAGTAGCTCGCGTAAACCCTCTTGATAGATATAAACATTGGCTAATGGGGTCTTGCATTCCCTTTGGTGGAGAGGAGTTGACTTTGATCAGCTTCAGCCATAGTGCAAACGTCCTCTAGTTTCGCATTCAGCAAGCATGAGAAAAATAAAAACATTTTCAAGCAATCATATAACATACTTCACAGGGCACTATATACATATTACAATTAATTTTCCTACTAACTCAGTAGTTACTTTTCCTCACCCCCTTTATATTTAGGGGGACTCAAGCCATTTAGCTCGGTACTTTGTTGGTGTCTTGCCTTAATTTCAGCTTTTAATACATACTATAAAATGACTCATCATAACCATGTACCAGCATCGGCGTATATCAACATTATAAGAACATTTTTAGTTCAAGTTTTAGGACACAATTTTAGGATAGTTTATCTTAAGCTTGGGGACCCACCTTTCCCTAGTGGCCTTCCTCTCTTTGCTTATATCGCTATTTTTCAATTCTTCTTAGCTATTTTATCTGTTACTGTAGCATCACAACTGCCCACTCATGGACTCCCTTCAATCTATAATGGCCCTAGCAGAGATGGTGATCTTCATACCCACCATCCATCAAAAAAACCCCATTAGGACAAATTATACCCAATAAGATTCTACTATCCATATCATTTATAATCGACACTATTAAGAAAAAGACAAACATGTCACGTTATTGATCCATGCACTTTTCAAATGGTTTTGTCCTTTTGTTGGGTTTTAGGGCCATTATAAGTATTAAGCTGTGGTTCGCTGAATAATTCTCAGGTTCTCAGGCCACCCTGTGTGGGAATTGATTAAGCTTAAAATTCCCGTTCACCCGACATTCGTGAGCACCACTTCACTATAGATAGGCCTAGTAAATATGGTCGACAAACTCAGCCCGTTCTGCCCTTTCGACCAGATGGGAACTGGCAGAGTTTTTTGCTATAGAAGTCTGTGCTGGTTTTCCGGTGAATGTTATTAAAATGAATTAGAATGGCCATCCTGCCCTTCGCACCCACACTCCACTCAACACACCCTCTTGTGTGAGACGGAGAAATGGCAGGAACTGGCAGGGATGGGGCATATCCATGTGATTCAAACCATAATAATCTCTCCCATTGTTTTTAATACGTCCTCTATATTGCTCAACTTTATTTGTGTTGCAAAAGTTAAAATAGCAAAAAAACAGAATATAGCCCGTCATGTGGATGTAATGTTATTGCAGAAATCACTGACTATTTATTCAGTCCCTATCACAGTATTTACCCCCTGATAATTGCCACTTTCTAATTACATTTTCTATATTTAAATCTCCATTGGTAGCTAGTGAATTAGGCCGTAGTATTTATTTTGAAAAAAACAGCAGTCGAGCATGTCAGCCTCTTTAAATAATAATGCAGTATCTATCCTGTTGGTCAAAACCATGCAAAATGGAGCCATGAATTTTTACTGCTGTGAGTTGAAAATAGTTTTTAGGATGGAAAACTTCTTTGAATTGGAGAAAACGTGCACGGTCATGTATATAATTTTTGGAACTCGTCGTTTTCCGGTTAAGTAAATTGCATTAGCCATCTGCATGTAAGGATCTTCGCAGTGAAAAGATTTGGGCTGAAGTTAATGTTTTGATTCCGTAGTTAATGTGACTCTTATTTCTAGTGGAAGAAAAGAATCAACTCACACAAGGCCCTTTATGTCGATTGGTGGGTTCAATGATGTGTGCAATACTGTGGCTCCTGTAGGCATATGTCCCAGCATAGGGAAGCCTGAAGAAAACTTAAAATCCCATCTCAGCCCTAAATTCTTTTTAATTAGGAATGTTAGGTCTGATGACTGAAAAAATTAAACTAAACAACTCGAATGTCTGAGAAGACCTTACGATTTGTGCGGCCCATTTTCTTTTGGCTTTATAATGAAATGAGCAGAAAACTGGATCAATGTTTTAAAAAACTGGCATTACAGGATTGCTTTAGTTTTTTCTGCTCCATTCAGTATGGCCCCATCCATAAACCTTTTTTTCCTTTAACAGCAGGAAAATGTTTGAAGGTTTTCTTGTAAATGTTCTCATGACTTGCCACCTGTTTTTCCACTTCCATTAAATAGATATTTCCACTCCACTCGCTAAAGATGGTTTCTAGGAGGCACATCTAAAGCTGGCCAAATCACAAATGTTCCAGTTTACCACAATTCGCACAATGTCATCTAAAAGCAGAAGCCAAGCATGCAAAAACTCTTGCAAATATATCTCAATAGTAACTCAAAGCGTTTTGGAAATGATTAATGGTGGGGGATGTAAAACTTTAAATAATACAGCAACAGGGTCAGCACAGAGAAATCAGATTTTAATGCATCTCTAAAAATCATTTTTGTACTAGTCCTACTCCTTTTTTTATGCCCTCAGTATGCTGGTTCAGTATTAGGTAATTTTTACTTAGTATTAGAGATGAGCGAGTCACTAATGCTCGGGAATGCTCGTTTTCGAGACGAACTTTTACCGATGTCGAGTGCTCGTCCGAATACTTACGAGCCCATTGAAGTCAATGGGAGACCGCTAGCTATTTTTCAAAGGGAACCATGGTTTTCTGAAATAAAATGTGTTATTTAATTGAAAAGAATGTCCTTCTGATAATTTAGCAGATCTGCAAACTGCAATCTATTCTTCACTGTTCCGCACGTATATATCTCCCGCCAAGTAGCAGATGTAAAGAACATGAAGAATAGAATAAAAATCAGTGCAATAGGATCATTTAAGTGAAAAAACACAGTGAAGAATAGATTGCAGATGTCGGCACATCTGCTTACACTTTCGGGAGATACTCTGTCCCAGGATCCGCTCCTCTTACTTCCACTGAAGTCTCCCCGATGTCTCCCTCTGTGCCCGATGTCTCCCTGCTGCCGCGATCTCCCTCTGCTCTCGATGTCTTCCCTGCTGCGCGCGATGTCGCCCTGCCTGCGCGCGATGTCTTCCTGCTGCGCCGATGTCCTCCTGCTGGCGCCCGATGTCCTCCCTTGCTGCGCCAGATGTTGTCTCTGCTGCCCCATGTGTCTCGGCTGCGCCGATGGTGTCTCTGCTGCTGCCCGATGTCCTCCCCTGCTGCCGCCCATGTCTCCCTGGTGCGCGATTCTTCCCTGCTGCCGTTCCTCCGCGTGAAAATCTTCTTCTTCCACAAGTATCATATGTGCCGAACATCTGGTAACTCTATTCTTCACTGTGTTCTTCATCTTACATGATCCTGTGTTACTTTTTTATTCAAGGTCTCATTGTTTCTCACTGTGTTTGTTTTAATAAAATGCTCAATCTCGAGCAAGGGGAATCTCGCCGATGCACGAAGCCGTTTCGAGTACCTTAATACTCGCTAGCATCAAGCTCGGAGTATACTCGCTCAATTCTCTACACTTAGGATTAATGTTATATTTTGGCTCTATACTTTTGGTAATCTCGAATAACGAGTACCCGAGCATTTTAGTGCTCGCTCATCTCTAGTGGCTTGTATTGGAAAGGACTGAATTGTAATGATTTTTGTTTAGTAACCTCTGTGGTTATATTTCTGACTATTTTCTCTATCTGTTCTATTAACAATTACAATATAAGAGTAATCTACAATGAAAGTCAATTATTCATGGATCCTTGTTTGTAAAATAAAATTGTAAAAATTATGCTAATGAGCCAAAAGAGTTCTGGGGTGTGTTACCTGAGCCCTTCCGTATTCTGGCTTCACAGGCTGTTACTCTGTGCAAAAACAGTTCCCCCCTACCACTGTGGGAGACTACAGCAGATAGAGGGAAGGGAATGTCCTAACGTAGGAGGGGGATGATGAGGCATGCTCCTGCAGACACAGAAGGGCTCTGCTAATGCCCCCAGAGCCCTTATGGCTTATCAGCATAATTTCAAAAGTTGATTTTACAAGGAATTAGGCCACGGTTAACAAATATAAGAAGATAAAAGGGCAAATATAAGGAAGACACATACTTCAGAAGGTTCCACCTGGCCACCCTGTTCCTCCTCCTCCACCTACCTCCGTCATTGGAGATTACTCACCATGTTATGTCTCAAAGAAGGAGAGAGTGGGGTAAGGAAGAATGGGGCACAGGTTGTTCTTGGCTTAGTATAAGGAGAAATGTGTAAAAAATTTTACAAATTATGATAGTAAGAGAAATATTTTTAGCTTCAGAACAAATAGCAGGAGCCACATGATTTAGGAAGGTTAATAATAAGATGTATCAGACTATAGATACATAAAACTAGATATAGATTAGGATACTTCCATGTTAAGTCCACTGTGTAAAAATACAATGTCCCACATTTATTAAAGTGTCTGCACCAGTTTTCTGTCTGACTTTGTACTAGAAAGAAGGTGCAAACTGGTTACCTATGTATTTAAGAAGTATCCGCACCAGTTTTGTGTCGCGGCTGCACTGTGTCCGATAAGACAGAAAAATGTCCACTAAAAGGGGTGTTCTGGTGCACAATTCTGTCGCACACTGCACCCTCTACAGGCAAACGTCACTTAGTGCAGTTTGCCCAAGTTTTGATAAATGTGTGCCAGAATGTTGTTTGATTTAATTACAGTGGTGCCTTTAGCTGTTTTTTCTTTTGGTTGCTTCCAGTGAACTTTAAGTCAGTATGACAGTTGTATGACATAAAACTATAGACTTACCCTCCTCTCCTACTGTTCCCAATAAATCTGTTCCATTCCTGTTTATGATATATACTCTATACTTATTTCCCTACACCCCAATTCTGCCCACAAATATTCCTTTCTCAAGGCCTCCTAACCACTCTACCATATACATGCAACATAGTATTTAATTGGAATTTACATTTATTAGAGGCATTATTGTATCAGTATTTCTTATGGGGGTCTCACTTAATTATGGGGTCCATATACACAATAATAACTTGATGCTATTGGCTGGGATTCCGCTTTACTGGATTTTTGCGTATTGTTTATTCCCGTTACTTTTGTTGAAGTTTTATGATTATGTTGCCCCCCTATTGTTTTCTCATGGGACACTATTCCTACCCTGAACTTTTATAATACAGAGAGCTGCTTACATACATGAGACCTTACACAGGACCTAAAGGCCAAATACCAGCCCATTTATTGTCCAAGCAAAGTTAAACACAGACGTGAATGTCAGATTATGGCCTCTTTCAAACTGTTTTAAAGTGTCCTTTCCACCACTTCCCTTTTTACTTAAAAAGTTGAGACACAGAAGCTGACCATGGAAGAATGTTATATGTCTGATGGAAAAGGATTACTATATGGACGTACATATATTTATATGTGATAAAGATGTTTAATTGTATTCCATGTCCCTTTATACTTGTACATTATGCCTCAAAAAATAAAAACATTTGGAACATAATAATAATTCATTGTGGGGGTTGCTTTAGACATATTTTATTATATAACCGACCACAATATCGCAATAAATTACGGGTAGGTCTCAATTTATTATGGTAACAATATATCTTTTGTAGTTCTTGGGGGTGTCAAGTTCTGCCCCTGTTCACACAACCTTAGGTTCTCTAATGACTGATAAAATTCAGAGTGAGCTCAAAAGAATCAAACCAAGACAAAGTATGGTATAATATCTCAGTCTCTGTGAAGTGATGCCATGAAAGGCTAGGCAGATGTCAGATGCTTTATTTGGGACACAAAGTATTATACAGAAACTGTCAGTGGGGCAGGACCTGGGCTTGGTTACTTAGGGATAAAGAAGTAATGTCCATAGTCCATTGGTTGGTAAATTATTACATGGGTTTCACAGACACAAAGGCTCTGTTTTCCCTGAAGTGGATATAGTATCGGAAATCCCTCTTGATAGATATAAACATTGGCTAAGGGGGTCTTGCATTCCTTTGGTGGAGAGGAGTGGACTTTGATCAGCTTCAGCCATAGTCAAACGTCCTCTTAGTTTCAGCATTCAGCAAGCATGAGAAAAATAAAAACATTTTCAGCAATCATATAACAATACTTCACAGGGGCACTATATACATATTACAATTAATTGCCTACTACACTCAGTAGTTACTTTTCCTCACCACCCTTTATATTTAGGGGGAATCAAGCCAGTTTAGCTCGGTAACTTTGTTGGTGTCTTGGCCTTAATTTCAGCTTTAATACATACTATAAAATGACTCATCATAACCATGTACCAGCATCGGCAGTATATACAACAGTAGAAGAACATTTTAGTTCAAGTTTTAGGACACATTTTAGGATAGTTTATCTTAAGCTTGGACCACCTTTCCTAGTGCCTCCTCTCTTTGCTATATAGCTTATTTTTTCAATCATTCTTATCTATTTTATCTGTTACATGTAGCATCACAACTGCCCATCATGGACTCCCTTCAAATCTTATAATGGCCCTAGCAGAGGTGGTGATCTTCATACCCACCATCCATCAAAAAAATCCCATATAGGACAAATTACCAATAAGATCTACTAATCCATATAATTTATAAATCAAACTATAAGAAAAAGTGTCAAGTTATTGATCCATTCACTTTCAAATGGTTTTGTCCTTTGTTGGTTTTAGGGCCATTATAAAGTATTAGAGACTGGTTACGCTGAATAATTCTCAGGTTCTCAGGCCAACCCTGTGTGGAATTGATTAAGATTAAAATTCCCTTCACCGACATTCGTGAGCACCAATTCACTAAGAGGCTCTTAGTAAATATGGTCGACAAACTCAGCCAGTTCTGACCTTTCGACCAGATTGGAACTGGCAGAGTTTTTTGCTATAGTCTGTGCTGGTTTTCCGGTGGAGATTTTATTAAAAGTGAATGAGAATGGCCATCCTGCCCTTTGCACACCACACTCCGCCCCAACACACCCATATTGTGTGAGACGGAGAATGGCAGGAACTGGCAGGGATGGGGAGATCCATGTGATTCAAACCATAATGAATCTCTCCCATTGTTCAGTACGTCTCTATATTGCTCAACTTGATTTGGTTGCAAAAGTTAAAAGAAGCAAAAAAAACAGAAATATAGTCTCATGTGGATGTAATGTTATTGCAGAATCACTGACTTATTTATCTCAGTCCCTATCAGTATTTATCCCACTGATAATTGCCACTTCCATAATTACATTTTCTATATTTAATCTCCATTGGTAGCTAGTGATATAAGTCCGGAGTATTTATTTGAAAAAAACAGCAGTCTGAGCATGTCATCCTCTTTAATAATAAATGCAGTATCTATCTGTGGGCAAACATGCAGAAAATGGAGCCATGAAGTTTACTGCTGTGAGTTGAAATAGGTTTTAGGATGGAAACTGCTTGAATTGGAGAAAACGTGCACGGTGCATTTATATAATTTTGGAACTCGTCGTTTTCGGTTAAGTAAATATGCATATAGCATCTGCATGTAAGATCTCGCAGTGAAAAGATTTGGGCTGAAGTTAATGTTTTGATTCCGTAGTTTAATGTGACTCTTATTTCTAGTGGAAGAAAGAATAAAATCACAAAGGCCCTTTATGTCGATTGTGGGTTCAATGATGTGTGCAATACTGTGCTCCTGTAGGCAATATTGTCACAGCAGAGGGAAGCCCTGAAAGAACTTAAAAATCCCATCTCAGCCCTAAATTGCTTTTTAAATTAAGAATGTTAGGTCTGATGACAGAAAAAATTAAACTAAAACAAATCGAATGTCTGAGAAGAACCATTAGCGATTTGTGCCCATTTTCTTTTGGCTTTATAATGAAATGAGCAGAAAACTGGATGAATGTTAAACTGGCATGACAGGATAGCTGAGTTTTTTCTGCTCCATTCATTATGGCCCCATCATAAACCTTTTCCTTTAACAAGCAGGAAAATGTTGAAGGTTTTTCTTGTAAATGTTCTTCATGAATTGCCACCTGTTTCCACTTCCATTAATAGATATTCCACTCCACATCGCAGAGAAGATGGTTCTAGGAGGCACATCTAAAGCTGCCAAATCACAAATGTTCCATTTACCACATGCCACAATGTCATCTAAAAGCAGAAGCCAAAAGCATGCAAAAATCTGCAAATATACTAAATAGTAACTCAAAGCGGTTTGTGAAATGATTATGGTGGGATGTAAAACTTTAATATACAGCACAGGGTAAGCAGCAGAGAAAATAGATTTTAATGCATCTCTAAAAAATCATTTTTGTACATAGTCTACTCCCTGTTTTATCCCTCAGTATTGCTGGTTCAGTCATTAGGTAATTTTTACTTAGGATATTTATATTTGGCTCTTATACTTGGTAATTTAATGTGCATAAAGCCTGTACAGTACTGCAAGAGACCACAGTCTCTATGTCCTTTAACTGCTACTGTACATATGAGAAATGTGTAGGTTGGATTTACTATATATCATGTTTGCGGCCCAATTTTTTTGCCCAAATTTGGGAGGGTTTAAGACATATCCCACTGTTTGGCTCCTCCCCTCTCTCTCATATATTTGTATCAGTTTAACATTGCTCAAATAAAGAATAACAAGAAAATAGTCACTGGGATATAAAGGTTGAATAAACATGAAAAAAGTAACTTTTAAAAATTTCATATCAATGAGGGAATAAATCCGGACAGGAACATTCATGGCAGATGTCTTCCATAGGGTTTCTGTGTGTTGTCCTAACTTGTCTTAATTGTTCTGCAACATTGTTGCAGTTTCTCCCATTCCCACATGGAACACAAGAACATGTCAAGTCTCTGGGTGTTAGAAACAGCTGGGGACACCATGGAAAAGGCAGAAGTAGTTCATTACCACTTTGATCTTCATCTTTCTCTAATATATAAAATTTATGTTTGCCTAGAGGACCAGGTTGTCAATGCCGAATGTAAAGTTTAGCTGAAGGTTTCAATCTCCAGACTGGGTGTTTCCCCCTGACACTGGAACTCTCATTGAATTCAAAATATTAAAAAAAAAAGCCAAGGGTTCAAATTCTGCCTTTAATGATCTCATGGGAGACAAAGTATGTAAACAAATAAACACCTACATGACTAAAATATATATCAAATAAAAAACCTGAACCCACGTTAATGCAAAACATTGATATAGTCACCACTTTTGCCAAAATCTAAACATGTTATATATATGAAAATAACCATTACTCAAATAGGGAACCCATTTATTATGTTCTTTTTGTTTAACATGTAAAAAATATATTATACATTGAAAATAGCCTATGAGAAATATAAGTTTTTTACTACCCCTTTGTCATCCCTGAAAAAATTATGCATAAATATTTTTGCTAGTGCACCAACATAAGATAGACCATTGAACCACTATACCACAAGTCATTAAGGGGTTAAAAATCAGATACATTTAAAACACTTTAAACTGTAACAAATTTTAACTTAAAGAGGTTGCCACTTTACCTCATGTTTTTAATAATGTGTGTGTAAGTGTAACGAGAAGGATATTAGGTGATTAACCCCTATACACTGGGTACATCTCATATCATATGGGAAAGTAACACATTATTGGCCCCCTAAGCCTTTTGAGCACAGTTGCAACTGCACCCTCTGCACCCACTCAAGTTATTCCCCTGTTTATATGATATGCAAATTAGCCTGTGGTGCTCTCCAGCGCACCATTAGGATCCACTGTAACATAATTTATGCATGCCCTGGGGCATTCTGAATGCCAGTGAGATTTGAAAAGAGAGCCAATGACATCAGAACATTGCTGGCATTATATTACTGTGGAGCACCACAGGCTAATTTGCATATCTTATAAACTTATTTTTTTACAGAAAAGCGACCATGCAAAGATATTAGAAATGAAGCTTGAGAACAATGGGACCGGGATGGGTTCAGTACCTATAGGCTCTCCCATCCCATCAATCGAGTAGATTTGTTTCAACCGTTTCGCGCCCCCGCCGTGGTATCCGGCGGCGTCGCGTTCCGATGCATGGAGAGGGCTCTACTGGCTTGATCCCTCTCCATAGCCGTAAGTCTCTGCTGCATCTTGCAGCAAAGCTTACCGGTAACACACCCCGATCGTTCCGCACCGATCGCGGTGTTTTCTTGCTGATCGCCGCCGGCACTATGGCAGATGGCGGCTCAAGTCGCAAGATGACACACACCCCACTCCATACAACGCTATGGAAGTTATAAGCACAGAAACGGCAAAATAAAAAAAAATGTTTGTTCATGAGGTTTAAATTTTTGTAAATGTATGAAAACATTATAAAACCTAACAATTTGGTCTCCCTGTAATCGTCCCGACCCAAATAAATTAGAATCGTCATTTTGTGACGTGAAGTGGAAAGCCGTAATATCCAACCCACAATAATATACACGAATGCTTTTTTCACACCATTTCACTGCATTTGGAAATTTTTTCCGCTTCCTCCCATACGGGCCAAGAAATCTTCATGCCATCACACTATGAGTTGCAATTTGTACCAATTGAGCCTTCACCACTTTTTACGTGTAAAATAAAAAGGTATGATTTTTGAAGGTGGGGAGTGAAAAATGGAAATGAAAAAACGGGAAATGGCCCGGTCCTTAACAGGTTAAGTCTTTAACCCACAGAGGCCCACACAAGGTTGTGTATAGCAGATTTATACAATCAGAAACATGCAACACTAAAAACACTTTTCTGTACATTGCTGTATTGCTTATGAAAAAATGATATTGTTGATCGCACAGCACTGTTATTGAGGTTGAGGCGGTTGGTCCTGAATAATTCCCTTTAAATCTGCTCCATTTAAACCAAAGTTTAGCTGCAAACATCTCCAAACAGAATTATATGCAAATCAGGTTCATAGTACATCTCCAGATTATACAGGCAAAACTAATATCCACTAATGCAGAAAAATACAATATGAGAACTAAATGAGAAACATTACAGTATGTAAACTGCAATCCTTCCATTGCCTTCTATATCTCAGGTAAACATCCCTTAGCATCACATTTACGCTGATTTAAGAGGCTCTTAGAGATGACTTGGAGATGAATTTTTAATGACCCAGCAAGAATAGATAGTTAGAAAAGATGATGTAATATCGGTGCCCATCTACTGTTCAATCCATTCATAATGATCTGAAAGGGAAGAGGTTGGAGAGAGGTCAGGATCATTAAGCATCAAGTAGATGACTGAAGCGCCAATGATTTCTGAACTTCTAGATAAATGATTGTACCCATTCTAAAATTGTAACAGTTATTATATATGTGAATGCATGAAGGATTAGACAGTACACAAGTCATAAATATCTCTCAGATATAAAAATGGCCACTTATGTGGAACAATGCAGGTACTGATTGTCATATATGCAAAAAAAATAACGTAAATTCATCTCACCATAATTAGGGTTCTCTATGTAGTAGATCCAGAGATGGGGGGGGGGGGGTACAAGGAATGGATGACACTGGTCCAAAACCAGGGTATAATGCAACAACAGGAATATAGTTAAGTGGTTTCTGCACTCCAAAAGAAAAAAGTATTACATTGAAAAGAGTTAAGTTAAAAAAAAACACTTTACTATATTCCTGTTGCATATATTGCATCCATTCACATAATAAGTTATCACTGTATCTTTTTTATCAATATTGTTTTTTGGGTTTTTGATAATAAAATATTTAACTAATAACATATTTATATTATTTTTCACAGATTTGATATTTTCCTATAGAAGCATTAGATAAAACATGGCAGAATGAAATTGTGGTCATGGGTAGGTAAGTCTACCTGGTGCTCTTTACCACTGGAGCCTCAGTACAGTGCTCCTCCTGACTTGCACTAAGGCACTGGTTGTACTCACTTACATTTCAGGTGCTCCGATGAAGTTGTTACTTGTTCTCTGTTGCAGCCAGTTATGTGACATGGAGCTCCTGCTGCTGATCTGCCTGTTGGTTAAGGGGGGTGAGAGGATGAGAGTAGCAAGTTGGGTGGGAGGGTTAAAAGCTGATGCCGATGCACAGGAAGCCACCTACAACGGCGCCATCTTGACAGTGCATCTTCCTAAGTGCAACTGCTAGTCTACAAGATTTTCTAGTAGGTAGATGATGTAGGACAGAGGGAATGGTGGGACTTTGCTTTTCAGATAACATTTTGAAAGAGTAATATTGGTGATTAGTAATTTTAGTACTTACAGAAAGAGTCCCTTTGTTCACTTTTGGTATAATTGAGTTTGTGCAGTGGATATGACCAAGGTCTGGGAAGACCCATAGTCAGCAATTAATACACCCAGGACAAATTATATCTGCCAGGCGTTAATCAAGAGGGCAGAGAGACAGAGAAAGGTATCAGGAAGTTTTCAGGGAACAGAAGGGAAATATAAATGCATTCATGCATACCAATGAAGTTGCAGAGACAAACAATGCTGCTAGAGATGCTGGGACTTTTTGTGCCCAATTAAGCAGACATACCTGAGGATCAGGGAAATGAGTGATGAGATCAGGGGAAAGTGATGACAATGAAGATGATCATGATGATGAAGTGTAAGGTCAAATTCTATTATGCTACATTATGGTATTATTCAGTTTGTGCACTAAAGAATTGCACTTATGAAGATGCACTGGGTACAACCAAGATGAGCCAAGTTTAGTGGTTTCAGGGGGAGTGTGAATTCAGAAGCCCCTATCTTTTCTTCCTTAATTCTTTGAAAACATGCTTGTGTTGTATGAAAGATAAGAATCTCACTTTTTAGACCCCATCAAGCTTTGGTTCTGTGAGCTACAGAATTGGACATACAGGTAGTTAAAAAATAGGCGGGAACTGGATTTTTATCTCCAGATTTATCTTTAATGCCCGTATCTCTGGTTCTGTAGATTACAAAGCCATAAGCCTTATGTGATCTGAAAGATTGGATCCTTATCTAAAATATGACACAAAAATTGCTTCTAGGTATGTAGCCGGGATAATCTTTTGTCTTATCAATGTGATAAACTGTTTATGAAATAGTTTAATTCTATTATTTAACTGCTCTGATTACACTTGTAAAGCCTATTTTAGTGTTAAAAACCCTGGGGCATTAGTATCATAAGTTTGGCTTTGTCCGTCTGTTTTTGGTATTTTTCTTAGTTTTTTTGCTGGTCAGATGTATCACAGTGTTTTTTCCTTATTGATACATGTGGTGTTGGTCCACATGTATCAAAAACAAAAGTTTTAAAACAGATGCAACTTTCACATCTGGATTCAGGTGATAACTCAGGAAATACTGCAGAAATCTTGACAATGGTGCAAAACAAAGTTGCAAATCAGCACATCCGCAATGAAAAGTCTCAAAAATTAAAGAAAAGCCAAGCCAAAATTATGATACATGTGCTACCTAGTATTGTAAGATGGATGATAAGCCTTTTCTAATACCTTTACCTATACTTCTAGCCAGTCTGCTAAGTACTTCCATGTATAGTCATTCATAGATCTCAGTGCAGATAGCCCCATCAGCATGAATAGGCAGCTGTATATAGATTTATGGATATTGGACCTGTTAAAATCTGCATATTTTGTGTGGGGATGTTTTTAGCATATTGAGGCTGCAGCATGAATTAAAAATCATCTTTTATTCTTTTGTAGGAAGCAGTCAGACAGTCAGGCAACCCAGCCTCCTGCAGTCAGGCAACCAGGCAACCCTACCGTCTGCAGTCAGTCTGCTCTTCCCACTTCATGCATCTGGCCTAGCCCAGGTCTGGGTCAGATGCATGGAGTGGGTGGAGCAAACTGACAGCAGGAGGCGGGGTTACCTAACTGCCTGACTGCTTCCTACAAAAGAATTAAAGATGGTTTTTAGCCACACCAATAATACTGTAAATACACAAGTCTATTTTAAGACCATTACATTAAAATAAGTAACTAACTTTACAAAAATAATAATAATAATAAAAAAATATATATATATATTATGTCTTAAAAGGTTTAGTTCCTGCTAAACACAATCAGGTCCAGCTTTCTTCCTTTCCAGCAACATACAAGATCTCTTTTCACACACTTCTCTGTAACATGACACATTTTATGTTAGTCTATTAATGCCTGTCAGCACTAAGTTTTCTAAGTGTCTACTTTTTTCTCTCTACAGGATTAGTAAAGCTGCTTATACTGCACCATTGCATCCAGCAGCATAAACAGATGGGAATGGGGTCATGCATCACGCATACCTCCACACAGCGCTATGCTTTCCACAAGATGAGAGGCAGCGGAGCAGCAAATCTACAAAGGGCAGGCACTCCACTGAACAAGCAGGGCTTTTATCCAGCTCAATTTAATCCTACGCCATCATGGGAATACTTCATGCTTGCGACCTGAGTGAGCACTTGCTTCTACCATTGACTCTAAGAAAAATTTAAATGTGAAACTATACATAATACAAAAAGTACTAACATACAGTATATAATGTAGAATATACATGATGGATATTTGGATCTGTTAATGATCTAACTCACAACACACTTCACTGTTTTCATAATATTATTGTAGTGTCATATTTTTTGCATTAAACCAACTTTGGGATAGAAAAGAACTGGACCGCACATTCACCCACTACACAATGTTGCGGTGTTGCATGGCATCTGCTGCTTCTGTGGTGAGGTGCTGGTGGGGACTCAGGGCTCAGAGCCTTGGGGCTATTCCTGCCAGTATGGGTGCTGGGGGGCAACTCGGTCTTGGTCCCTGCTGGTGCTGTGTGCAGCACAAGTGCTGCGCCTGTGATCCGCACCACATAGCGTAGGGACCCACTACATCGAGGTCACTGTGAAGTGGTTAATGGGCTTATGCAATTTGATCCAAATGTAACTAAGAACCTTGAATCCATTTTGGAAAGCAATATATCATTGTATAGTGTGTGGGTGTGCAGTCCAGTTCTTTTCTCTCCCAATGTTGGTTTAGTTTTTGCATTTAGCATGTATATGACCGACAAATATATTTGGCTATACTTTTAAACCGAGAAATGTGCTTTCAAAATGTCCAAAAACCCAGTGTCAATCAATAGTATCACCTGGGGAATTGCTGAATGAAAAAAATAACACTAGTACGCGACCATTCTTGTGAAGCATTACTGTATGATGAAGGAAAATTCTTTTATTTGCATGTGTGCTAACTCCTGAACTAGTTGGCAGCCTGCCTGTGATTTGCTGCTATCTGACAAGCCTAACCACAAACTTCCGGCCATCTTCTTGTGCCCCCTGCGGATCTTCGTGCCTTGTATCCTTAGAAAAACTCTTCTCTATGTCCTTTGAGTTTTATCGGTCATTTTTCTCGTTGTGACCTTCGGCTCCCCGTTCCTGACTTCACTTCCCTTGTCTGCCAGTCCTTGACTGCTCTGTTACTCTTCCCCGACTCTGAATATACCATTCTCCTGTCCTGACCTTTCGGCCTGACATGACTCCGTGCCTGCCTTCGCATTCTTCACCTTGCCTTGCACCACCGCTGACAAAGTCCGCCTGTTGAGCGACCTGGTGGTACCATATGCCCCCCAAAAAACGCAGCAAGTCCACCCGCTTCTTGCGGCAGCTCTGCTGAAACCCGGTGCCACTTAGACCCACTTTAATTCTTTTGCTGTACTTTTCAAATTTTTGCAAATAGACCTCCACTGCCATCTCTTTCTATGTTCTCAAAAAAAAAAATCTCTATCTATTCTCTATGTCGCTGTCTCTTTCTCGTCCCCTGCCTCTTTCTGTCTCTTTCTGTCTCTCTATCTCTCTCTTCTCACCTCTCTGTCTTGCTTCCGTCCTCTCATCTGCCTGCTTCTCTACCTCCTTTTGTCTCTCTCCTTCTATCCATCTCCTCCTGGTGCCTCTCTCCCTGTCTCTCTCTGTCTCTGTCTTTCTCAGTATGTCTCACACTCTGACTGTGTTTCTCTCTGTCCTCTCTCTGTGTCTTCTGGTGTCTCCCTTTCGCTGTCCCTCTGTCCATCTCTATTGGTCGCCCTCTCTCCTGTCTCTGTTGTCCCTCAATCTCTGTCCCCTCTCCCTTCCTCTCTCTCTATGTCTTCGTCTCTCCCCCATATTATCTCTCACATAAGGCTTTGTAAAAAACCATTGCCTATAAGTAACCATAAAAGCTCAGATTTCTTTTTTTTAATGACCTGTGGCAATAGAAGCCTCAGGCCCATTTCACACTCTGCCGTTTTTCACGCGCGTTTTTCGCCGCGTGCTTTTGACGCTCAGAATTGCACTGCACGCTGCACCCATTGTAATCATGGGCCTTTTCATACTTGCCATTTTTTCACGCGCATTTTACTTCTCAGACATGCTCTACTTTTGCAAGTCACCGAAAAAATGCACCATCACAGGTCTATGGAGACGCATCAAAAACGCATTGCACTCTGCGACACTTGAAAGTGCAATGCCGTGCATGCGTTTTTCCGCAGCAATTGCCATGAAAAGATAGACCTCAGTCCTGAGTCCTTTCACCTCGCAGACACCTCGCGTGAAAAATGCCTATGAAAGTGCATTGAAACGCGCGTGAAACACTGAGACAACTGAACACACTCCTGACTGAAAAACTGATAATCCTTATCTTCAGATTGCTGTGGTTATTAGCTTGGCACTAGCCTGCCATCTTCAGAATCTCAGAACTACTCCACCCAAAGTTAATTTATACAAAAAAGAAACGAGTTGCACGTTCATTTAAAATCAATAATTAATCTTTTTATTTTTTAATACAAGACAACACAAAATTGTACTGTCATTCAAAATGATGTAATTAATAAATTTTGTGCAAAGGAAATCCAATACAAAAAGGTCCAGTGAGACAAAAACCTCATGACCACATGCCAGGGTATATTGCTGAATTCTATAATAAGTGTATGAATAAAACGTAATGGACAAGTGTCCTACCCATTGTCTGTCGTCTGTGGCTGCCTCCTGGACTCCCCAACGCGCGTTTCGCCCACGCTTCCTCAGGGGGTACGAAGTCAAGATGTGTGTCGCTGTATTCTGGAAAAAGAGGAAGAGGTAAGAGAACATGGGGAGGAGGGCGGAGGGACCAAAGATGGGAAGTGCCGAGGGAGTTTGGAGAGGAAAAGCTGGGCCTAAAAGGAAGGTAAGAAAGGAAATGGAAGATAGAATGCGCCACAAGGGGGCAAAGAGAAAAAGGAAAAAAAAGAGAAAGAAAGGTGTCATATTGCTTACGTTGACATATGAGCAAGGATGTGCTTCAGTGAGACGTGTATACCTTGTGATCAGATTATAAGAAAGAACGTTCTTAAGAAAAGGAAGGAAAGAAAAGAAAAGAAAAGAAAAGAGAAAGAGGTAAGTAAGTGTATTAAAATAGGTTGCAGTACATTGTATGCCTACAATGATATGTATATAAAGTGCAGAGTGCGCAATAAAGTGCAATAAGCCAAGTTATCAAAAACAAATAAGAGCATCTGTGCCCCACTCCATATTAACAAACCAATATTTGATCCAAAACAGGATCAAAAAAGCTTCGACCCCCCCCCCTCCCCCCCCCCATTTTTTTTAAAAAAAGGACAAGAAAAATGTATATCGTGAATTTTAAAAAAGGCACAACAAGGACCAAAGTGTTGTGAAAGACAAAAATTGTATAAAGTGATAATTAAAGGCCCCTTAAGACTCAATTTCTAAACACCTATAATATTCAAGCCCCTATTTAAAGTGCAGGTCGTGCAAATGTGCTACATATGTCGCGGCACCTCTACAAAAACCGCTTCTTTTGATGTCAATGTTGGATGTCCTCAATCAATGTATCCAATGAATGCCATCCTCCTATCTTCGTGGCATATAATGTCCTTGGTATAGGTAATTTTTCTTTCTGGTCCAAAGGACTACATAGATATTAATTATTCTTCTACCCGTGTTCTCCCAGATTACAGGATACCTCTTCGTGTGGTACTTCTTCATTTTTTATGTATAAAATCCGGCTGTTCCCAACGTGTTGTATAGTACTTCTAACAAGACAATACAAAATATACAATTAAAATCAAATGGATGGTAGAGATATAACTAGCTGTTATCTACCCGGGATATTCCTAATTTATAAGAATGGAACAAAGCGGAGTGCCTCGTTAAGGCCAGTTGGGGACATGGTCCCCAATTGGACTATCCACCTACATTCCCTTTGTGCCAAGATCTTTTTCAGGTCTCCCCCTCTAATTCCACAATGCCTCTTACAGAAAGGCCTTGGGGATCACATCCATGGTGGTGGAAGAAGTGTCGCGGGATTGGTTTGAGTTCTCTAGGATTGATCGGATCGCACACCTACCCAGCCTGTAGGCTAGTTTCGTACCCTGGAGGAAGCGTGGGCGAACGAAACGCGGTGGGGAGGCAGAGGCAGCCACAGACGACAGCACACACAATGGGTAGGACACTTTGCCATACGTTTTATATACAACTTATTATAGAATTTCAGGCCATATACCCTGGCAGTGGTCATGAGGTTTTTGGTCTCACTGGGACCCTTTTTTTGTATTGTATTTCCTTTGCACAAAATTTATTAAACTACAATTCATTTTGAATGACAGTACAATTTGTGTTGTATGTATTAAAAAAATAAAGATTAATGTGATTGATTTTAATGAACTTTGCAACTCCGTTCTGATTGAAAAACTGATTGCACTCTGATGCAAAAATGTGCATTTTTCACAGGACCCAACCCCCTGATCGCCACCCTGATCAAACTCTGACGTGATCTGCACGCAAGTGTGGAAGGGGCCATAATGTGATTGGTTTGTTAACTGCCACTGAAGATAATGGCTCCTGCATATGGTGAGTTCATAAGTGTATCTTTGGGACTTGTATGGGGCGAGAAATTTTTGATTCAAACCCTAGTCTATGGCGTTGCAAAAGTATGATTGTAAACGCGATTGGTACAGATTTCCTTAGTGGACCTAACATACACAACAACATGCATACACTCTGCTTATTATTAAGTATAATTCCCAGGGCTTGACTTTGATTTCAAAATTTAATTTATTAATGTTAACATTATAACAATAAAATTTACATTAATATTCAAATTAGCGACTCAATATTAGCAATAATAAACCCAATAAGGGTTTATTAATATTTAAAATTCTGGTCCTAAAGTTCTTTTTCCAATCATCACGGGGTGACCGGCCCGAGTCGTGCAGATTTGAAGGTATGACTCATAAGGATGGACTTTTTAAAACACTGTGTCAGTGCAAATTTACAACCCTTATTCCCTATTTAGGCAAATTCAGGACAAACAAGGCCTTTGGTAGTAAAGTGGTTGTGCTTTGCGTGTTTTCCTTGCTCTGTCGTGCATGCAATTGGGGTCCAGCCACACTTAGAGCATCCAACCGAAATTCACCTTATTATTCAGGATGTTTGCCTTAAAGGGACACATGCCATCAGGTCGTGTCACTTGTTCCTGTCCACTACTACTGTTGGAGCGCTCACAAGGATCATCCCAGCCTTGATTAGTTATTCATACATATTCATTTGTAAAATCATCTATTCCGATCATGTAAATGAGGCTGTGGTCACATGTGTCAGAGGTAGTGAGTCACCCCTGTCCCCGTTTCCCCTCTCCTCCCCCTGCCTCATTGTCTGTGTATAATGTATAGTTAAAGCATTGCTAGTGTGTGCTGCATCTGCTGACATGATGGCATCCTCCTAATATAGGGTGAGAGACGCACAGGACATCAGCTCACATATGGTGTGATGGGAAGTTCTGCTTAACATGGGCTTCATGAGAGTGAGAAGATGCTTGTATCTTCCTCAAACTCACACATGCACACACAGGTGCAGGGGCCACCAGCACCAGGAAGAATCATTATACAGCCTCACATAGTATACAGGCTGTCAGTCATGCATGGGGTGTGACTGTTGCCTCCCATCATGATGAATTAAGGTGGACAGCAGGGAATATGCTAATGCTCATTGGAACATTTTCACAGGTCCCATTTGCATACACTTTAGTGACCCATTGCTTAGGTTTACAGGCATGTAGAGGGAAAATGAGGGATAGAGGCAATGCCTCTCTAATGGCAGTGTATGAAAATATATTTAGTTTAGGGGGTTTTTATTTTGCATGACGGGTTCTCTTTAAAAAAAAGGGATCAGGAGATAAAGCGTCACTACAGCTTTAATTCTGACCTGAATCAGATTTTTTGAAACTGTTGGATTTTTATCCATGAATTAATATTTTTGCAGATGATACAATTTGCACTTAGCTTTTGGTTAAGCCAACTCCCTTCCAAGCCAAGGCTTAATCATGGTTGCTCAATATGTCTATGTGTTGTGACAACACTGGTTGATTACTTTTTATAGGCATTGACTACTATTTTTGTGCATTTTCTGTAAGAAGAATGAAACAAGCTAAATAGTATTGGAAAAAACTTCCATTTACTAAGAGATCCGAAAGCACGTTCAACTTGGCTATAAGTAGCCAACCAACGGTTTACACTTTTGTTGATGTTTTTTGTGTGCTGAAATATAACTGTAGGTCTGTACAAAAGAGAGTAATGAGAGCAAGTGGCTGCATGTTCAAGCTATGTAAGTCTATGTGGCCAAAAACTGTGCTATCCGCAAGGTAGATTTAGGTGTAGAAAAAATTTCTGGACATCTGTTTATAAGAGACACACACTGTGCGCCATACAAAACGTTCCCTTACCATAGTGATTTGCAATCTATTGACCCGGTGATCTTTTATGTCCTATGTGGAGAGAAAAGGTCAAGAAGTTGCAATCATAACAAAATGTCATGGCTCCATAAAGCTTTTCATTTATTCAGAGAACAATATTTTAAATGGATGAAGGACTGAAGGATATGTGGTACCTTACATTTGGGGAACACGGGGTTAATACATGTATTACTGGACATTGAAACTTCACTGATTATTAATGTCAATACTCTACGTTGGAATTTTACGGTACTCAAGGTCTGATGAAACCTCGGATCACCCCCCCGACATGGTTAAATGACATGGTTTGAAAGTCTCTGTCAAAGCATATAAAAATGGGAGGGAAAAAAGGAAGCCAACCACAACTAGGGAACCGCAGATGCTCCCAAAAAGTCAGGTAGTAAGTATGGTAAGCATGGTTGATCCATCAAGGAATAGAAAGAAAGTCCAGATTTTTAACCTAGGCCACGAACTATATCAGAATCGCAGTGGACAATGAAGCTTTTTTAATCTGAATATTTTCAAAAACAGTATAAATAACGCTTGTTTGTTAAACCTGATTTGTAACCTTGTTGGCAGACTCCAATGTACCCTTAAAAGCGGAGGTTTAGGATGTATTGTACCTGAATACAGTGGGAAATGTGTGTCCTGTCCTCTCCTTCCAGCCTGAAAGCCGTGAGTAGTGATCTGTAGCACGCTCAGTGGGTTCGGAGTACGCGATGCAGATACTTTGCATCTGTCCCCCAGATAGGGTTGATCCCAGAAGTGGTCCTTGGATGTTAATTCAGAACATTGACTGCAGGGCAAGTAGGGAGCTGCTTCTTTCCACCAAGTTTTTGCTACACGGTGTATTGTAACGTATTACTACGAGAATGGAGGAAAATTAGCCTCATCCTGTTGACAGTTATTAATCTAGGGATATGTGCGTAAAGTTTTGTTGTATGTTGTTACAAAAATAGCCACGATTTAAAAAATGTAATTAATGTTGGTATTGTATAACACTTAAACTGTTATGTGACTGACAGCTATTATTTAATGTTGAACTCTAAAGTTATTTAATAAAACTTCTTAGTGACCAATTATCAACTCAAAACTTGGCATATCACTTTGACGCTACATTTATCTACGCTACCTAATGCCATAGAAGCAATGTACGATGACAGTCACCTGTCAACAATGACATGCGTCTCTAGGGTCTTTTAAATAGCATTGTCCTCTAACCAGAACCAGAGTATCTTAGTTTCGACAATGTAAAATTAAATTTGTTCCAAGAGACCTATGTAAAAGGCTATTTGGTCGGATTATAGACCCAATTTGGAATGGTCAAAAAGATGTGTGTATTAACTGCTAGACATTTGGAAGAACAATGGAGTCAATTGACATCTTTGCTTCAGCATACAAATGTCCATTTATGATAAGACGCACACGTTTGTGTCTTTGGGTCAGATGCTTCGAATAGCATAGCACAATAAACAAAATAGACTGGAAACAATCCAGAGTACACGACCTCCAAAAATAGAGACAAATGGATCAGAGGATCATCATAACTGTATCTTGGGTCACTTATATTAGTTGGTCAACTTATAATCCTATTCCTTAACCCGTCTTGTCTATTAATCTAGTAATTTTTTGAAATCTGAGTAGATCTTTCTTACTTTAGTCAAGGACAATTATCACCAGTATTCTGCCTTAATGATATCCTTGATCCTTGCCATGATACACAGAAGAAGTATAGTCACGTAATGTCTATACCTAAATATAGTGTTGAAAGGGTACCAAATACATAGTGCTTAACGTAGGGTTACAGTCATGATAGTGAAGGAGAGTCCACTCAGCACATATTGCGGGAACATTTACGAAGGAGGAACCTCACCAGTTTTCTACTTGCACAGGTGTTTAAGAAATTTAGTGTCTGTGCCAGACATTTGTGGCAAAGTGCAAACCGGGTTTTGTGGTCGGCTGACGCACTATGCTCACGGCAACAACATTAATGCACTAAGGGGGGGGCTATGGTGCTCATTATGGACTGTATATGAGTCATTTATCATGGCAAAGCAAACAGAAAGTGGTGCACGCCCGATGTTAAGGGCACCAAAACAAATAGTGGTTGCACTCATGTCGGGCGGGCAGTGCACGGGGGCGAAGAGAGATTTAATGCAGAATGAGGCACCAGGATAATCCTGAATCTGCCAGTATACACATTGGCAAACGGCCCAAGTTACTGCATCATTCTTTGTGTGTGTAATGTTCTGTCATTGGGATCCCATTACAAATCTGTCTATCGTAGTTTGGGGTAACAACCTCGGTTTATTTTCCTTGTTTTATGTTAAAACTGGTTCAAAATCTAGTTTCACAAAATTTTTTTTCATGCATAAATGTCAAATGGCGGAGGAAACTGAGGTGTTGCCAAAAATGCATAGCATCAGTAAATGCAGACACTAAGAGGGATGGGTACTGTGCCAATGTGTGTTAAAATATTGTGCAGGGAAATTAGTTCCTGCCGTGCACATCGCCTGAAAAGACTTTTATACAAGGATGGTACAACTTTACGCCATACCTTGTTACGTTATTACAATCCACACAAGTTATTATTTATAGGATCTGAGAAAGCGAATGAGTGTTAAGCATACGTGGTCTCTAAACCAATAGTTTTGACGGCCATGCCAATTATAGTTAGGTCAGATTTAGCTTTTTACCACTGCGCTTCCTATCATAGGAGGCTGGATTATACTGAATATTGGTTGCAATAAATAGGAATTTTTGATGGTAGAAGCGCTTTATTGAGTCTTTAACATAGGACTAGAAAGTTGGTTATGAAACTCGACATGGTTAACTTTTGTGATAACACTACGATGAATGGATATGACTAGAATGATAGGATCCAATGTGGACAAAGGAAGCGTGTGATCCAGCACTCCAATCTGCTAAAGTTATCTTTGACTCTACAGTCTTTTATTCACCATATCCAGTAACAAGAGATTAACTGACTATTGTGTAGTAATGCGGAGGGGTCTACGCAGTTCGAACTAAACATTCAGTTCTTATCATGCGTCCATGCTTTGAAACGACCCCGGCCAGCGCGCCGCTAGCGCCACCATTCACCTGTTCCGGCTCCTGGCTCGGTTCCCATTCAGCGATGAGTGGCCCGCGTCCGCCGTATGTAGGGCTGCGCAGGCAGCAGCTTCTCCAGATTTAAAGCCAGCGGGCCATTTAATTGGCGCTAGCCATATTGCCTAATTCTACATAGGCTGCCTTATTTCCGGAAGCCCTGCCAGATCTTTGTGCACCTATACAAGCTGAAAGAAAAAGCTTCCTGGGTGATCTTCACTTCCTGAGTAATGGGTATTCCTGGCGTTGCCAGCATGTAGTCTGCGTTCATGTGTATTCAGCAGCGTTTCACTGTTGTGTGTTGTACCCAGATGTTACTCCGTGTGCATCGCTCGATCCGTTGTGAAAATGTTGCCGATGTGCTTCCGTGTGCCTGCTGCCTTGGGGACCTACCATTAATTGACCCGGATTTGGACTTATTGACACTTGGCCTTCTCACTGCCGTCTGCCCCAATATCTGACACTAAAGGGGGATCGTTACTCGATTGGGAACCAGAGCCATAGGAGACTTGACAACGAGACTGTTTGCTAAGGTACGCCGACAACACCTAGCGCCACCGCAGGCTAGTCGCACTGTGGAACGACCTGGTGGTATTCCTGCCGCTTTTGTGGCGGGCTCTGGTTTGAAAAACAGGTGCGCCACGTAGACTACGAAGGTCCCAAGTGTCGGCTTGTTTTCAATACTCCCGTGGGCGACAGAGGATGCCATGGATCCTGACAGTCACATTATATTCAAAAAGGTTAAAATTACACGCTATAACTCCGGGAAGTAGTAATAAGGATCAAACCTGGTTAGAAGACGGACGTTTGCCCCTCACTACATTTTTGTTTCCTGTTTAAATATAGAGTTTAAGAATATTCCCGTATAGAGACTACCCCTGTTCCAAAGATACAAAACTACAGGTTAAAAATTAAAAAATAAAAAACAGATTTGATTTTACATGGTCCTTTTTTTTAATTAAATTCTTTATATGAAATGCAAAGGTATATAGCAAGGAAGGGAAATAACACTTGGATGCCATAAATCATCACGCATAACAACAACAAACATTACCATGTTACAACACAGACCCCCAGTGAGTAGTATAAGATCGATACAGCACAGCCATCCGTGAGTAGTAACAGCACTGCCGCACCAGTACGTATACAGCACAGCCCCCAGTGTATACAGCACAGCCCCCATAGTATACAGCCAGCCAGCCCAGCATAAAAAAAAAAATAATAACTTGATACTCACCTCTGGTGGCCCGACCCGATGTGCTCGCTGTCCCCGATCGTCCGCGAGGCTCGTCTTCAGTGTTCCGCGCCGTCTATTTCTTGCTGGGCGGCCGCCCATTGATTCTTCCCGGCCAGGCGGCCATAGTTGGCGCGCCGCATGCTGAACAACCAGGCAGAAGAAAAGAAGACGGCGCGGGGAAGACTGAAGGACAGAGCCACGCAGACATCGGAGCCACCAGGGAGGCGTGAGGATGCGATCCCATGCGCGTACACTTTTTGATGGTTTGCCGAGCGAGCCATCGCTGTGATAAACACCCGGCCGATCGGTTTGGTCTGTTACCGTATAAGCCTTTGCTGCATATTGCAGAGCACAAAAGACTTATCGGATCTATGGCAGAAGGGCTCAGGCCCCGTGAGCCTCTCGGCAGGAAGCGTTGATCAGACACGCCGACTGTGTAAATACAAAGGCGGAGTAATGTAGTAGCGAGTCGGGAACATTTTTGCATCATTACGGAGTTATAAGAGACCCCAAGACAAGACAGAAGATTTTTCTGTCTTCAAAAGTCGTTTATTCGCCGAATAATAGTACGTGTAAGCGTTAGATGCTAAGAACCGAAAATATACTGACCCTTTGCAGCGAAAAATACCTATTTGCTTCCAAGCCTGGTGGAAGCCCTAGTGTTGAATTTCCATTAGTGAGTTTGGGTTATTCTCCATTGCACTGGGGCAGTATTCCATGCTCGCTAAAACGCACTCTAAACCCTCTGCCGTCGCGTGATCTTGATAAACTAGAGTTCATGCACTGTGTATAACCCCATACAGATAGCTACACAATTAACGAGGTCAACAATGTACTGGGCAATTTTAGGTCTCCCAAAAAAGTGGCCGCTGTTAGTCCTGAAACTGAATGCGTGAAGTTGCGAAGAATGTGAGCGAGTCGATAGGGATCACGTGTGGGCCACAAATATCCGGATACTGGGACGATTTTCCTGGGGTCAGTAAAATTTATGAAGTGATACAAAGTAATAGCAGTTCGTTTGTGATTTGGCATAGAAAATCCGTTTTTACATAAACGTATATATGATAGTGCTTAGGTTCACTGCACATATTTTCCTCTGGCTTTCGGCAGGAATTTTCTGCTTATTTTTCTAGAATTTAGAAATGTCATTAAGTAGTCTGTGTAGGCTCTGCATGGCCGCTTATCTTCATTTATTAATCATTCCACTTAAGAGCAGCATTGTGCCGGTTTTGGGCTCAAAGGACTTGGGGTAAATGTTGTATACAGCCATAGGTGGAATATGTGTTTGCTGTTTATAATCCAGGGTGTATTGTCATGTTGAATCACTATTAGAGATCAAAGTGGATGAAAGCTAATATGCGATTCGGTATTTCCACACTATGACATTAAAACAATCATAATGCAGCCAAAACCAGCGGTCCACTGTCATGCAGACGCTGTTGAAAAGAAACGGTAGTATCTGAAAGGGAAGTTTGTAATGAAGAAATAACAAAGGTTCTCAAACTGAGTCATATGGCATTCCCTTGCTCTTAGGTATGATATTATCACCATCACCAGCTGGAAGGTGCGACAGCGGCAAGATTAAAGATAATCCAGACAAAGCCCAACTGCATTCTATCTTCACTTGCGATGCTTTAAAATGTAGCATAATTATGTTTAATGAATTTCAGGGATCCGGTGAGATTTTATGGAGCAGCCATTCTTTGTGCATTAGGCTATAAAAAGAGCATTAAGAAATGCCAGTCAGGTGTACAAGCTGTGCAAGCAATCTTGTAATGACAATAAAAATAGAAAACGATTTGTCATGTAGACTGTGTTTATGAGGAAAAAACAACACAAAAATAGTAATCCAAAACCAGTGTGGCCGCAGAGAGGGAGACGAGAGCAGGGTTGGGTGAGACATGTATTGCCCATTGTAACAGTCTGTGCATCTGCAGCTTGAAGCTACTAGCCATTCAAAAATCAGTAGTATTGGTAATCACCACAGATTCTCCCCTTTCAGTCCAATTTATTGTAGACCTCACAAAAAATGGGGTGCCAAGTGACAATTTTCACAGGGAGGGCGACCTGACGGGCGCTTCTTGCGCATCTGTTTACATTCCCCTCACCCGCCATATCCCAAACTTATAAGAACGCTACTACACTTGATCTTATACAAAAGGTTCTTAGAAGTGCTGTTTGGGGAGTAGCCTAGAGACAGGGGCTTGGATTGGCGAAAGCTCGCCTGGCAGCGGAGCGCCAGCTCCATCTCAAGATCCAACTTACATAGTTTTAACTGCAGCACCTTTAATCTACTACTAGTTCACTGCCTCCATACATCGTCCCCTTATCAAACGAGCTGTGTCAGGCAGAATTTTGGGTTGTTTTAGCACTAAAATGCTCGAGTCTCCCATTGACTTCAATGGGGCTCGTTATTCGAGACGAGCACTCGAGCATCGGGAAAAGTTTGTCTCGAATAACGAGTACCCGAGCATTTTAGTGCTCGCTCATCTCTAGTGGACTGCGTGGAAGACTGACAGGTGGACAAATTACTTGAAGCATTGTCCGCAATCCACGACATCACCTGTTCGCACTGTTGTGGCCTCAACAGTGCTCTACCACAAGTCCCAGTAAATTGAGACATGCAGCTAGGGAGTGTAGCTCTGCGACGTTCCCCTGCTCCCTCATCAGCAGGTAGTGTCTCACCCCGCCCAGGACCACGACCTCTGACCCCTACAGTAAATGGATGCCCACGCCCTCGTCCTCTACCCTTAGCCCTCGGGTTCAACATTTCCCAAATTAAAGTCTATTTTATAGACAAAAGATTTAAGGGTCACCAAGGTTACAATTGGTCGAACGAGGCCGCCATGGAGACGACTCCATGATTCAGAGCGACAGTATGGGGGCAATTCATATTACGCTGCTATGTTGCAAACTTCCAGGTCGCCAGCATGGCGGCGCCGATGGGCCGAGTGCCACTATGTATCTGTGAAACCCCTGAAATTCTGCCTGACACCGCTCGTTTGATAAGGGGACGAGTATGGAGGCGTGAACTAGTAGAGATTACAGGGGCTGCAGTTAAAACTATGTTAGTTGGATATTGAGATGGGACTGGCGCTCGCTGCAGGCGAGCTTTTCGCCAATCGCAAACCCCTATCGCTAGCTACTCCCCCAACAGCTTCTAGAACCTTTTGTATAAGATCAGTGTAGTAGTGTTCTTATAATTTTAGGATATGCGGAGTGAGGGGAATTTAAACAGATGGCGCAGAAGCGCTGAATAATATTGGTAATGATAAAAGTTTTGCCAGTAAATTTGTTTGATACAACAGCAGGTGGCGACAAAGTTACAAGTTTGATGTTGAAGCCATGAAACCCCAAAATTCTGCCCGCCCGCTTCGTGTTTATAAGGGGACCCGATGTATGGAGGCGAGAACTATGTAAGTAGATTAAAGGTGCTGCAGTAAAACTATGTTTAGTTGGACTCTTGAGATGGAGCTGGCGCTCCGCTGCCAGGCGAGCTTTCGCCAATCCAACCCCTGTCTCCTAGGCTACTCCCCAAACAGCACTTTCTAAGACCTTTTGTAGAGATCAATTGTAGTAGCGTTCTTATAAGTTGGGATATGGCGGGTAGGGGGAAATTAAACAGATGCGCAAGAAGCGCTGAATAATATCTGTACATGATAAAAGTTTTGCGCATGTATATTTGTGGATTCACCAAACAGGGTGAAGGACGACAACTTTAACAAGTTTGATGGGAATGCCATGAAACAACCCAAATTCGGCCTTGCCACCTTCATCCTTGTTAAGGAACATGTATGGAGGCAGCTATAATGGACGACTTTTGGAGGCAGCCTATGCGATGACGTGTGAGGTAGCAATGGAGACACGTGTGGAGCCAGCTAAAAAGACACATGTGGAGGCTTCTCTGGAGACAATTTAATTTGGGAATAGTGCCTGTATGTGGCAGTCCAAAAAGTTTTCAAACCAGAGAGTCAGGAGGTGTCCTCCAGAAAAATAAATAGATGGAGTTCCTGTATGTGGCACTCCCAAAAATGCTTAAAACAGGGTACCGGGTAGGTGGCCCTCCAGAAATTAATACTATGAGTACTAGAGCTAAGGCGCAGTTGGGCCCTGGCCCCACTAGCCCAGTTTTCCCTATGCCTGTTTTTTTTTTTAGTGTACAACGAGGAGGAGAAGGAGGATCATTGAGGAGGAGGGGTGCATACATTATTCAGGTTGAGCTTCTTTCACCTGTGCAGAATGAAATCCGGAGAAATCCAGGCTTTAAATTCATCCTTGATAAGCGTCAGCCTGTCCAGCGCTGTCCTCGACAGGCGTGTACGCTTATCGTGAATGAAATGCCACCAGCTGCACTGAAAACCCTCGGACAACACGCTAGCGGCAGGGGCAAGGCAAGAACCTCCACGTCGTAAAGCGCCAGTTCGTGCCATCAATGTCCACTTTGAAACCCGTAGTTGTAGGTATCTGTGTTAATCATTTAGGACATGGTATGGTCAGCTACGTACTCCCATCACCCCTCTTTCTGTAAAGAATCAGCCCTCTCTGCTGAGACTGGGACTGGTGACAGTGTCTTCTGCTGGGGTGACCATCAAACCGGCAAGGCCTTGTAAAGCGTACCCCTGCCAGTGCTGGAAAAGCTCTGCCTGCTCGCCGACTCTCCCTCGCTACTTGTCCCGCAGAATTACGCCTCTGCCGCTAGCGCTGTCAGAAGGGAAATACTGGTTTCAGCTTGTGCACCCGGGCCTGCTGGTATTCATGCATTCTCACACTCCTTTCCTCTCCAGGGATGGAGTGGAAAGATTTTTGCTCGTACCAAGGTCCAGGAGAGTGAATACCCAGTAATCGGTTGCTGGAATAATTCTTTGACCGCGAGGGTCCCAAGGATAAGGCAGCCTATCAAGAAATCTGCCATATGTGCCAGAGTCCCAACAGCGCGAGAATTCACTCCCATCCTGGCCTTAACGCCCATTTCCTCCTCCTCCAACTCCTATCCTCCAACTCTCTTCTTCTGCTCCCATACACGCGACAGTGAGGATGAACACTGGTCCCCTCTTCTGTCTCGCCAACATTCCCTCCTCTTCCTCCTCATCCACCACCTCCTCCTAGATGCGCTAGCAACATACTAAGGGTGCTTTGGCTATCAATAAGAGAATCTTCTTCCCCCGTCTCTTTGACGCGCAAAGCTTCCGACTTCATGCTGACCCAGAGAGTTTTTCAACAGGCCAACAGCGGCTGGTGAGGCTGATGATGGCGGCATCGCCACTGAACCATCTGGTTGACTCCTCAAATTACCTCCAGCACCTGGACATGATACAGACATCCACGTCACTCCTCATTGTATACTTTAGGAAGCTGACGCCCTGACTATCAGTCGGTGCTTCGGGCAGTTGGAGGCGGCGCTGCGCTGCCCTAGAGTGTCAGCATCTGTTCTGGAAAAAAAACTTCCTGAAACGCGCACATATGCGGCGCACCTCGGGAGCAATCGACAGATTGGGTTATGTCTTAGGAAAACCTGAACATCAGATTTAACACATGGGCCAGGCATGGCACTGTGTCAGGCTGCCGAGTTGCAGAGCCGCCACCAGGTTACGGCCTTGTTCACATTCACGTAGCAAAGGGCTATGGATGGGTGAAGGGGCACCCCTCCTAGGGTAAAGCGGAAGGACTCCCTTGTGCTGCGTTTCAAGTCCTACATCTTTATTCCCTCCTTCCCTCTCCATTCATTACTCGCTTATGTCCCTTTCTCTCTCTATGATTTAAGGAGTTTGGGTCGATGTGCCTTTTATCGCCTAGCTCAAGCAGTTTGATCACCGCCTGCTGTCGCTTAGCGAATGGCACTGCTGCTTGTGCCTAGAGCTAAACCGACTGATGGCGCCATGCCCACGGATGTTAATTCGGATATTCTGTAGGATGGTTTGCTGAGTTGTGGTCAGGCGTACATTTCGGAGGAGGCTTTGAGACCCTGGACCATGGTAGGCCCCGCAATCCTCCTCGTCGTCGGCAGTATTGAGTCAACCCCAGTGTCAAGACTTCTGAATCCCAAGTCCTCCACCGAACATTTCGAAACCCACTTTTTTCCGTTCAGTCTATCTTCTCTTGTTAACCACTATTCCGCTGCATCCCTCTAGTTACCCCAATAGCCTGATAGTAGGTGTTTGTTCCTTGGGTTTCGTCTCTGAACGAGAAAGTCGTGTTGTCCCCTTTTCCCTCCACCTGGAGGGGTGGGAGTGGAAGGGTAATAGAAGGAGAGGGAGATTGGCTTTTGGGTTTAGCCCGAAATGGCTGCGCTATTCCACGGCGGGAGCTTGGGTTTCTAATCTGAAAAATTGTTTTCGGGAAGGGTCGGGGGTTCCCACTGCTTTGTGCAGGGCTGGGACACACATCAGGGAAAGTAGTGGCTGCTGGTGGGGACGCGAATTCCCGATGGTCGGCCGCTGCCATGCACCAAGAACAGAATCATTTTCGAAAGGCGCCTCGGTCTCTACGCCTATGAGGGCAGCATCTCCAGGCTAAGCAACTTGGAGGATGTGGACATGATGGCTTGGGCGTGTGGGTCGGGTTTGCGCTATACTTTCCTTTTTCTCATCCAGCGTCTGTGGTAAGGAGAGCTAACCTGGTGGATTCTGTGGAGGATCGTGGATGGGCGAAGATGGGTTTTCGCATGGGAGGGTTTTTGGGGCGTGGTCCCCTGGGCATGGGGCTGGACTAGCAGATGGCACAGGGGAAGGAGCAGTGGTGTGCCCGGGCCGGAGGTTAACTTGCCTTGGTGCCTATTGAGTGGTTTGTGTTTCTTCATTCTATGCCTGCGCATACTGGGGTAGTTTAAGCTAGTAGTGGGTGGAAACCCCTGCTGATCCGGGTTTGGCAAGGTTGCAACAACCATGTCCGTCGGTCATCCTGTGTTTTTTCTTTAAAGACCCTCAGACTTCTGAAAATCTAAGCCCCTCTTCTCGGCCACGGGATCTTGACTACGGCAACATTTGGCGCTGAGGCACGCACCACTGCCCTAGCCTCTCCGTCCGTCTGGTCCACCACTGGCCTCTTCCAACCTGTCTGCTATAGGACTCACGCCTCTGTCTTCAGAAGCCAGCTGTGATTTTTCACGAGACCCTTCACTATCAACCCATCTTTGGGTCTTGTCACCGGGGAGGAGGACGGAAGAATCCTCCTCCTCGGTCTCTCGTCCCCTCCATTCTTCGTTCGCCACGCCCCTGGATCAGCGGATTCCTGCCCTGACAACAACTTCACCACTGTCTGACAAAAACCGTGTCTCCTCATCGTCCGACCTCTCTTTCACACTTCTTTATTCCCACTACGTCATAAGTCATCATCACCCACAGGACTCACTGGTGGACCCCTGGGCATCGGGAAATTGCTCAGTCAGCACCTGGACAAGTGCTTTGTGACTGTGGTAAGGGTCCAGAAAACATTTCCTACAGAGTATGCCGGTTTCAATGACCAAAATTTTGCTGGGAGGCAGACTGGGGTACTGCAGGCTGAGGTGAGGAGCTGGAGGAGTGCTGATTTCGGTGACATGGGTGGACTGCGTGGAATACTAGACTGGTGATCAAATGGTCTAGAAGCATTGTCCCGCAATCCCACACATCACCTCTTCGCACTGTTCTGGCCCTCAACAGTGCTTCTAGACGCACCACGAGGTCCCATTTAACTTGAGACCTGATGAACCTAGGGATGTAGCTTCTGGCGGCGTTCCCCTGCTCCCTCATCATGCAGTGTTGTCTCACCGGCCTCCCATGTACCACGCCGTCTGGACGGCCCGGTGGGCATTGAGTTTGAAATAACCGCCCGGTGCCTAGGGGGGGGGGAAAAAAAGGGAAAGAAGGGGAGGGAAGAAGGAAGAGAGAAACCCTAAATGTTCGCTCATCGCCGGGAGAGGGGCAGGTAGGTCCTAAGAAAAACTCAATAATCACAAACTCGGTTTGATAAGAGGACAGTATTTGTTAAATTAATAAGAAAGAAAAGAAGAGGGGAATAAAAATAAAGAAAGAATGAAAAAAAAATAAAAAAAATGCTCAAAAAAAATAAAAGTTTAGAAAGTAACACTTTATTTGGAAATAGTTTGACATCCCGAGGGCTGGGGCTAGGGGTAGAGGACAAATGGTCATGACTGGATTCCAACACTGCAGGGGTCCAGAGGCCGTGTCCTGGTGCGGGTGAGTACACCACCTGCTGATGAGGGAGCAGGGGAACGCCGCAGAAGCTACACTTCCCATGTTTCCATCATTCTCAAGTTTACTGGGACTGCATGTGTAGAGCACTGTTGATGCAAGACAGTGCGAAAGGTGATGTCGTGATTGCGGACAATGCTCTCTAGCCATGTTGTCCCCATCAGCCTTCCACCATCCACCCGATGTCCCGAAATCCAGCACGCCTCCCATCTCCTCCACCTCCACGCTCGCCTCTCCCCCCCATGGAAGCTTCTGCCCCCTGCCCATGCAAATTTGGCATTTGAAACCGGCATACTCTGAGGAACTGTTTTTCTTGCTGGATCCCGTGTCCCCGTCACAACACTTGTCCATTGCTGCTGAGCAATTTCCGTGCCCAGGTTTTTCCAGCCAGTCGCAGTCTGTGGGTGATGATGACATTATTGACGTAGTGGAATAAGTTTAAAGATGTGTCGGACCGATAGGAGACACGGTTGTCAGACCGTGGTGAAGTTTTTTGTCAGGGCAGGAAATCCGAGGGGGAGAAGTACTGAGGATCGGGGATGATGAGTGACAGTACCCAAGCGTTTCCGGTGAAACAAGGCTTCTGAGACAGAGGCGATTCCTATCAGGAACCAGTTTGGAAAGCAGTGTGGGGACCGACGGAGGCCCAGGGCCAGCTGAGTTCACCGCCCTAATTTGCCCTAGTCAAGCCTCCTGCGAGGGCTAATTTTCTAAGAAGTCCTGGAGTTCTTTAAAGAAACACCCGATGACCGACAGACTATGGTGTGCAACCTTTGCCAAACCAGATCAGCAGGGGTTCCACCATTACTAAGCTACTACCACATATATGCCAGGCAATGAATGGCCACAAACCCCACTCAATGGCAACCAATCCCGTTCACCTCCTCCGCGGCACACCACTTGCTCCTTCCCCTGTGTCGCACTCTGCTAGTTCAGGCCCACCTGCCGAGCAGCCCGTCCCAAACACCTCCCACGTGCAAAACCACCCATCTTTCTTCGCCTCCCACGATCCTCCACAAGGCATCGCACCACGTTTCAGCTCTCTTACCCCCAGACGCTCGGAGCGCAAAAAAGTAATGCGCAACCAGCCCCACGCCCAAGCCCTCAATGTCCACATCTCCAATTGCTTAGCCTGAGATGCTGCCCTATAATAGGCTGTGTAGAGACCGATCCCATTTCGAAACCTCAATTCGGCGCGCCGCCCCGTCGGTATTCGTCTCCACCGCCACTACTTTTCCCGATGTCTCTGTCCCCGCCCTGCACAAGCACGTGTCAGAGAACATCATCCGGCCCTGACAACGCCGTTTCTGAAAGTCCCGCTGAACCACTGACACGTGGACGAGTGCTGCCTGGGCCAGGGCCACTATTATCGCTGACGCACTTGGGTTAACTTGGTGGAGTGCTGGGACCAAGATCTCCCCTGGGTGCGGTCTATAACTGCCGACCGAGGATTTGCGGGGCCTACCATGGTCCCATGTCTCAAAGGCCACTATGCCTCTCCTCCTCCCCCACTCCTCCACCCCTCCTCCTCCTCGAAATTAACCATCCCGTGGCATGCGCCATCAGTCCGGTAGCCTCTAGGCACAGCGACAAGTGCCATCGCTACACGCGACAGCAGGCTGTGCTCAAACTGCTCTGATCCTATCGATAAAGTGCCCACGCCCAAGAGCTAATACAGGCCGCACACGGGCGCATGACTGTCTGTGGCTGCGCGAACCGTTAAGCCGTCGCAGATGGTTGTGTGGGTGACAACGGCCGTAACCTGGTGGGTGCTCTGCAACTCGGCAGCCTGATCACAATGTGCCATGCCTGGCCCATGTGTTTAACTCTGCATATTCAGTCGTTTCCCTCAAGAACATACCCCAATCTTCTGATTTTGCTTCACGAAGGTGCGCGCCGCATCTTCGTGCGCATTTTCAGGAAGTCCAGCACAGATTCTCTGCACTCTCAGGGTCGCAGCGCCACCTGCCCGCTCAACCTTTTCCCACAGGAATCCATTCCATGTTATCCATCGACGCAGCGGATGTGAGCTGCAAGTCAAACTACAATGGTGCAGGTCAGCTTCTCAAGTCTCTACAATGAGAGTGACGTGGCTGATAGCTGTCAGGTGCTGAGTAACTTTGGAGGAGTCAATCCAATGGTCAGTGCGATGCGCGCCATCATCAGTCCTCACCATCCCGCTGCTTGGTCCTGTTGAAACCTCTCTGGTCAGCATGATCGGAAAGCTCTTTGCGCTCGTCCCCAAGAGACGGGGGAAGAAGTATTCTCTTTTGATTAGCCAAAGCACCCTTAGTCTGTTTCTGTCGTCGCAACTCGGTAGGAGGTGGATGGGAGGAAGGAGGAGGAATGTTGGGCGAGACAGAAGATGGGACCATGTGTTCATGGCCTTCACTGGTTCAGCAGCGTGTATTGGGCAAAGAAGAAGGAGTTGTGAGGAGATTAGGAGGAGGAGGAAATGGGCATTCAGGCCAGTGTAGGGGGGAGTGAATTCTTGCGCGTTGGGATACTGGCACATTGGCAGACTTTCCCATGACTAGCTGCCTTCCCGTGACCCTCGCGTTCAAAGAATTTATTCCAGCACCGATTACTGAGGTAATTTCACTCTCTGGACCTTGGTACAGCAAATACTTTCCACTGCTCATCCCTGGAGATGGAAAGGAGTGTGAGAATTGCATGAATACCAGCAGGCCCTCGGTGCAACTGCTGAAACGTATTTCCCTTCTGACAAGCGCTAGCGGCAGAGGGGCGTACTTCTGCGGGACACAGTAGCGAGGGAAGTAGGCGAGCAGTCAGCTTTTCCAGTCACTGGCATGGTACGCTTTACAAGGCCTTTGCCGGTTTTATGTCATCCCGGGACCACAACCCTGGTCACCTGTCCCCATTCTCAGTCAAGTAGGCTGACTTTAACAGAAAGAGTGGTGATGGAGTACGTAGCTGACCAGTACCATCTCCTAATGATCACACAGCTCCCCTACACTACTGGGTTTCAAAGCTGACATTGGCACACTGCTGCTGTACCGCCTGAGGTTCTCTGGCCTGCCCTGGCCAGCATGCGTGTTGTCGACGCGTGGTTTCAGTGCAGCTGATGGCCATCATCCACACCGATAAGCGTACACGCCTGTCCGACTGACAGCCGCTGACATGTCTGACAGCTTATCAATATGAATAAAGCCTGGTTTTCCTCGGATTTTCATCTCTCCACCAGGTGAAAGAAGCCAACTGAAGAATGTATGCACTCCTCTCTCCTCAATTCTCCTTCCCCCTCTTTGTACACTAAAGCTAGGAACTGGCTAATTTTTGTTGCCATGGGCCAACTGGCTTAGTAAGTCTCTATGTATTTAATTTTTTCTGGGAGGGCCACCTACCCGGGTCCTCGTTTTACAAGTTTTGGGATGCACATACAGCACTCATCTATTTAATTTTTCTGGAGGCACCCTACCTGCTCCTCTGGTTTGAAACTTTTTTGGACTTGCCACATACAGGCACCATTTTATTTCTGAACATCCTTCTCGGTAAATTTTGGACTGCCCATATGACTACAATAATGTCTCCCATAAAGCAGCCTCCACATGTCGTCTTTTTTAAGCTGGCTCCACCGTTGTCTCCATTGCTACCTCCACGAACGTCTCGCCATAGCTTGCCTCCAAAGTCGTTCCAAATAGCTGCCTCCATACATTGTCCTCCTTATCAATAGACTGTGTCAGGCAGAATTTTGGGTTGTTTTTTCATGGATTCCACATCAAACTTGTTAACTTGTCGTCCACCCTGCGTGTAATCCACAAAATATACATGGCAACGTTTCTTTCATTTACCATATTATTCAAGCGCTTTCGCTCGCATGCTGTTTACATTCCCCTCACCCGCCTCCCAACTTATAAGAACGCTACTATACTACTACTGGTCTTATACAAAAGGTTTTATAAGTGCTGTTTGGGGATAGCCTAGGACAGGGGCTTGATTTGGCGTAAAGCTCGCCTGGCAGTCGGAGCGCCAGCTTCCATCTCAGATCAACTAACATAGTTTTAACTGCACACCGTTTAATGCTACTACTAGTTCTCTGCCCGCCTACATCGTCACCACTATCAAACGAGCTGGTCGGGCAGAATGTTTGGGTTGTTTTCATGGCTTCCCTCAAACTGTTAACTTTTGTCGCCACCCGTGCTGTTGTAATCCACAAAATATATCTGCAAACTTTATCATTTACCATGATTATTTCCAGCGCTTCTTGCGCATCTGTTTAATTTTCCCCTCAGCCCCTCCATTCCTAAACTTATAAACGACCTAACGACATTGATCTTATAGCGAAAAGGGTTCTTAGAACGTGCTCGTTTGGGGAGTAGCCTAGATACAAGGGTCTTGGATGGCGAAAGCTCGGCCTGGCCAGGGATCGCCAGCGCCATCTCAAGCCACTACTAGTGTTTTAACTGCAGCACCTTTTAATCTACTACTTATAGTTCCTTGCCTCCATACATCGTCCCCTTATCAAACGAGCTGTGTCGGCAGAATTTTCAGGTGTTTTCATCCAGATACTAGTGGAACTCGGCCCATCGTGTCCGCGCCATGCTGGAGACCTGAAGGTTGCAATCACTACAGCGTATATGCATATTCCCCGTACTGTCCGCTACTGTAATATTGGAAAGTCGTCTCCATGTCTGCTCCATGACTGTCGTCCGCCCCTTACCAAAAGAGCTGGTGTCAGGCCGATCATTTTCGGGTGTTTTCACGAGATACGTTATGGAAATTGTGGTCAATCGGGATCCCGAACCATGCTGTGTTGAGTCGACTAAATTATCCCGTCAAACCTTTTTGTTCACATAGGAAAGCTATGTACCAACAATCACCACCTTTTGGTAACTGAGTCCAATTAGGGATGATCCGCCATGAGGACTTCTAGCCTGCGCACTGGCTTGCCGCTGCCTCGCATGACATTCCCCCCTATAGTGTCAGGGTCAATTATTGGATGTTTTAAGGATGCTACTGCCTCATTCCGGTCACCTGTCATGGCCTGCTGTTCCCTAATTTTGGCTATATGTGTGATAAGCAGCTCGCAGAGGGCCATCCATCGCACTGCGTGCTCCTCTGTCCCTGTTTCCTGTTCCAGTTTCCGTGGACGTGATTTCCATATCCTTTTCTCGCAGGATTTCCAAGGTGCTTTTGGCCAGAGGCCCTTCACATCCTGTTGAGCTAGATGCCTTGGCGTCCCCACTTCTGAAAAATGCTCGAGTCTCCCATTGACTTCAATGGCTCGTATTCGAGACGAGCACTCGAGCATCGGCAAAAGTTTGTCTCACACCAGTTTTCTACTTGCACAGGTATTTAAGAAGTGTCTGTGCCACATTTGTGCAAAGTGCAACCGTTTGGTGGTGCAGCTGCACTATGCTTCACACGGCACAAATTACTGCACTTAGAGGGCGTTTCCGGTGCTCAGTCGGACTGTACGGCAGATTTATCATTCAAAGTCTGACAGAAATATGTTGCACATCCTATGTTAAAGGTGCACCAAAAAAAAGTGGTGCACTCTGTCGGGGCAGATTCATGCAGAATGGGCACCAGAAATCCTGAATCTGCACTATACACAGGCAAAGCGCAGATAGTACTGCACTGTTCTTAGTAAATGTTACTCAAATGAGCTGTGTCAGGCAGAATTTTCAGGTGTTTCACCAGATACATAGTGGAACTCGGCCCATCTGTCGCCTCCATGCTGGAGACCTGAAGTTGCAATCATAGCAGCGCAATATGAATGCCCCATACTGTCGCTCTTAATCATGGAAGTCGTCTCCATGGCTGCCTCCACATGTCGTCCCCTTATCAAAAGAGCTGTGTCAGGCTCATTTTTCGGGTGTTTCACCAGATACGTTATGGAACTTGGTCACTATGTCGCCACCATGCTGTGTTATCGACTAAATATACCGTCAACCTTTTGTTCACATAGGAAATCATTTCACCTCCTTTGGTGAAACCTGAGTCCATTTAGGGTATGTCGCCATGAGACTCTCTAGCCTGCCACTGCTGCCACTGCCTCTGCATGCCGTTCCCTATAGTGTCAGGGTCAATTATTGCATGTTTTAGATGCTATCTAGCCTCATTCGGTCACTCTGTCATGGCCATGCTGTTGCCCATAATTTTGGCATAATGGTGCGATTAAGCAGCCTCAGAGGCATGCTGCCCCTGCTGTTTCCTGTCCATTTTCATGGTGTTTCCATCCTTTTCTGAGGTTCCCAGGTGTTTGGCCAAGCTTCCCTGTGCAGAGCCTTGGTCCCCTTGAAAAATGCTCGAGTCTCCCATTTACTTCAATGGGGCTCGTTATTCGAGACGAGCACTCGAGCATCGGGAAAAGTTCGTCTCGAATAACGAGTACCCGAGCATTTTAGTGCTCGCTCATCTCTAGTGAGGAGTGATCATGTTCGCTCATGTACGCTCAGTGCGGTTCGGAGGTGGATGCAGTACTTTGCATCTGTCTCCCAGAGGTTCCAGTGGTTTTGATTCATCAGAATCATTGCTCAGCAGTAGGGAGCTGCTTCTTTCCATCCAGTTTTTCTCACGGTATGTAACGTATACTACGCAGACATGGAGGAGAATTATGCCTCCTCCATTCAGTATAATCTATGGATATGTGCAGTGTTATGTTTAAACATATGAATAAAAATATAATTTGAATGTAGCCTAAACTGTTTATGTGACTCTGACAGCTCTTCTTTAATGTTTAACTATAAAGTTATTTTAATAACTTAGTGACCAATTTATCAAACTCAAAATTTGCATATATCACTTGCCTACATTATCTACTTCATGCCATAGAAGCAATGTACGATACATTCACCTTCAACAATGACATTGGTCTCTAGTGTCTTTAAATAGCGTTGTCGCTCCTAACAGAACCAGAGTATCTTATTTATCTGTACAATGTAAAATTAAATTATGTTCCAAGACCTATGTAAAAGGCTATTTGTTCAGATTATAACCCCAATGAATAGTCAAAAAGATGTATTAACTGTAAAATTTGGAAGTAACAATGGAGTCAATTACACTTTGTCTTCAGCAAAATGTCCTTATATAAGACGCACTACATTTGTGTCTTTTTCCATATTCTGTCAGCACTAGCATTATGCAATAAAAAATTAGACTGAAAATCAATCCAGAGAACACGACCTCCAAAATATAGATATAGATATACATATGGAGAAAATTGAATCAGAGATCATCAAATACTGTATATTGGGTCACTTATATTAGTGTCATCTTTAACCATTTCCTTACCAGTATTTCTATTAAATCTAGTAACTTTTTGATCTAGTGATCTACTTTAGATCAAGGACCAATTATCAGAGCTCTTGCCTATAATGATTTCCTTGCCTGCAAACAAGAGTAACAGTAATATACCTATATAGTGGTGAAAGTCCAAATAGATAACTAGGTTAACAGTCATAGATTGTAAGGACAGGTCATTTCAGCACATATTGGGGAACATTTACTAAGGGACCTGCACCAGTTTTCTACTTGCACAGGTATTTAAGAAGTGTCTGTGCCACAATCCTTGGTAGGGATAACCATTTTAGTGGGAGCCTGCCCTTTTTGATAGGGAAAGGGTCAAGGTTAAAGAACTTGGGGGGGGACATACGCAAAACAAATAGGGACGAGGTGTGGTGCTCGGGGACAAGTGAGTTGAAAAAGGGGGGTTGTCTAAAGACAGAAAAAAGGCTAGGGGCAGACACCGGGTATAATCTACAGCGGAGTATGATTGACCAGGATAAAGTGCAAGTATAATAAGCATTTAGTTATTAGCGAACCACCGATTACAAAGCACGACACAGACTTGCCAAATCACTCCCTGGCCCCAAGGGGCTCACAACTAATCACGTACCAGATGTTTGCAGTGTGGGAGACGTGCCGGAAGGGACAGATGAAAAAACCCCGACGCAAAATAGGGAGAGAAAATACAACTCCTTTGAGATGGTGATCACTGCACCTTACCTAGGTCCGCAGCGCTGCAAGCTCTTAATGCACCACTAAGCCTAGTCCAACACGAGGTGTGTGTAAGCCCAAGCATACTCCAATCCAGAGGCCTTGGTTCTAACGAGGTGTAATCTGTAAGTTGGATATTCTTAAGTAGGGGCACCACCTCGTAACGCAGTATGGTAGTATAGTTGGATCAATCAACAAGCTATTGAGGGACCCATACGTTGGGTCCGAAAAGAGTGTAAAAAAACGAAAAGTCAAACACTGAAAAATCTCTAAAAGTTACAATCACCCACCTTTCCCATAGCGCGAAAATAAAAGAAACAGTAACAAAGTAGCAACTGTTAGGTACTCGCCACCATCTCTAAGTCCTCATCATACACCCAATATATAAAAACATTTTGTTCGGTGGTGAACCCATAGCCATAAGATGGTGCCCAAAGTTCCGAAAATGTCACATATTTTTGTAAATTTTGCAAACATAAATAAAAGTGCAACAGTCCCACAAATAGTATCAACATGGCTGACTGGCCACCGGAGTACCGGAGTGCCATAACAGGAAAAAGGTGGCCCCGCCCGCTGGGCTCCCCATCCGCCTAAACCTCCGATGCCTGCGAGGCCTCTCGGTACGCTCGATTCCTGTGCGGCGGCCTGGCTGGGCTCTCGTTCAAGTCCGCTGTGACATGAGTACTTCAAACTGCAGGACTGTGCTTCTGCCTTTCCGATGTCAACTTCGTTCGCATCGTTCTGCGCGGAGTTCACTACATCATCCGTGCAATTTTTCTCTTTAATGGATATGGATAAAGACACTTTATAATGATTTTAGCATATTGGTGCCTGGCTCACAGCTTACTGTTTTCGCATTGGATCTATCATTCTATCTATCCCTCATATAGGTGTCAAAAATTATGTTTTCTAATCAACTTTTCTATTAAGAACCCAAAACCTGCTTACATATTCCACAAAGTCTATTTTTGCACTAGTCATTAAATCATCCCTCCGATGTAAGGATACGCTCAAAGATGTAAAAGCTAATCTTTACTAACTATAATGGCATGGCTCTAAACTATAGGTTTAGAGACCACTTGCTTACAACTCCATCTTTTTAGATCCTATAAATAAATGTGGATGTATGAAACACGAATATGCTAAAGTGTGTTACAGCTTTATAAGTCTTTTCAGGAGATTGCACTGCCGATATTTTCCCTGTCAACGTGATTTATACTTTGCACCTTACCCCCCTCTTATTTGTCTGCATTTACTGATGCTATGCAATTTTTGTCAAAACACTCAGTTTTCCCTCATTGCAGTTATGCTATGGTAAAAATTTTGTGACCACTAGTTTTGACCTACAGTTTTTACACCGTATGAACTATATAGACAATTTGTATTATACCAATAGAACCATACACACACAGAATTTGCAAGTACTATGTCAGTTTGCCTGGATACTGCGATTCATGAATTTTCTTGGTGCCATTCTGGAACATGATCTGGTCGCCCCCCTGCATGCCCCTAACAGAGCGTGCACCACTTTTTTTTTGGTGCCCCTTTAACAATAGGCGCTGCACTCCATTCTGTTGCCTTTGCAATGATAAATGCCTACAGTCCAAATGACACCAGAAGCCCCCCTTAGTTCAGTAATTTGTTCCTGTGAAGCATATTCAGCCGCACCAGCAGACGGTTTCACTTTGCACAATGGGCACAGACACTTCTTAAATACCTGTGCGAAGTAGAAACGTGGTGAAGGTTCCTTATAATTTCCCCACTATGTGCTGAAATTACGTCTTACTATCTCTGACTGTTAACCTATCTAGCTTTGATGGACTTTCACACACTATATAAGGGTATATTCTGTTACCTCTTAGTTTGCATGCAAGGAATCATTATAGGCAAGAGATCTGATAATTGCCCTTGATCTAACAGTAGATCCCTAGATAATAAAGTTTACTAGATTTAATAGAATACTTGTATGAAATGGTGTTAGATAGACACTCATATAATGACCCAATATACAGTCAACTGATGATCTCTGATCAATTTCTCTTTATTTTTTGAGTCCGTGTACTCTGGATTGTCATTTGGCATTCTATTTTTATTGCTAATTCTAGTGCTGACAGAAATTGGAAAAACACAATGTAGTGCTTCTTAATATAGGACATTTTTTGCTGAGACAAAGTTCATTGCTCCATGTTACTCCAAATGTTACAGTTAATACATTTTTGACTAGTCTTCATGTTCTCGTCCCTCGTCTCTCTGTCTTATGCATATTACTCCTAACAAAGTTGTCAGCCGTTGTTACATAGTCTTCTTGCGAACAGTAATTTAATTTTACATTGTAGTTCGGATAACTAAGATACTCTGTTCTGTTAGGAGCGACAATGCCTATTTAAAGACACTAGAGACCAATGTCATTGTTGAGGTATTTATCTTACATGGCTTCGATGGCATGAGTTAGATAATGTAGGCGCCAAGTGATATGCAGATTTTGAGTTTGATAAATTGTCACTAATTATTAAATAACTTTATAGTTAAACATTAAATAAGAGCTGTCATCACATACATTTAGGTTACATTCAATTACATTTTTATGCATATGTTTAACATGACCCTGCACATATGCCATAGTTATACTGAAGGAGGCGGCCTTTTTCCTCCATGTCTCGTTAGGTATACGTTACATACCTGAGAAAAACTGGATGGAACGCAGCCTCCCTAACTGCGCTGAGCAAAGTTATCTGATGACATCAGACCCTGGAACCTCTGGGGGACATGATGCAATTAGCTGCATCCACTCCGAACGCACTGAGCGTACATGATTCACTACTCACGCTTTCAGTGTGGAGGAGAGGAACAACTAACATTTCCCACTGTATTCATGTAGCAGATACATACCAAACCTCGCTTGTTAATGAATTGGTATGTCTGCCAACAAAAGGTTAAAAGATCAGGTTTAAACAGCGTTATACTGTTTGAAAATATTCAATAAAAAGCTCACTGTCCACTGCTATTCTAGATATTTCGTCCTATGGTTAAAAATCGGGACTTTATTTCTATTCCTTGATGGATACCATTAGTACCTTATTACTGATACTTTTTGGGAGCATCTTGGGTTCTGTTGTGTGGCTTTTTTCTTAAGTTTTAATGCTTTGACAGAGACTATTTCAAACCTCATTTAACCATCTATTAAAGGTTTCAGACCTTTGTACCTAATCCAATCTAGAATAGTGAGCATAATCATCAGTGAAGTTCAATAGTCATACTATTTATTTAACGTTTCCCCAAAGCGTAATGTACTATCCTTCATCCATTTAATATTGTGCTCTGAATGAATGAAAGAGCCTTTAATGGAGCAGTGACATTTTGTTTGATTGCACGGACCTTTTCTCCACATATGAACTTAAAAGATCACCGGGTGTCAAGAGATTGCAAAGCACGATGGAGAAAGGGAACTTTTTGTATGGCCACAGTTTGGTTCTCTTTATAAACAGAGTCCAGAAATTGTCTACTTGCGGAGAGCATACGTTTATGTGACCAACAAGATATAGTTGAACATGCAGCACTGCTCTCATTATCTCTTTTGTACAGACCACGTATAGGCACACAAAACCCAAGAAGTGTAAACCTTGGTTGCTAGATGCCAGTTGAACGTTCTTTCGTACATACTTAGTAACTGTAACGTTTTCTACAATACGGGGTTCTGCTTTGTTGTCTTAACAGTAAATGCACAGAAAATAGTAGTATCCTATAAAAGTAATCACACAGTGTTGTCACAATCATAGATTGAGCACAAGATTAACCTTCGTCTGCGAAGGTAGTTGGCTTAACCAAAATGCTACGGGGCAATTGTTCTTATCTTGCAATGATTTTAATTTCATGGTCTAAAACTCCAACAGTTATCAAAAAATCTTTCACAGATTAACGTTAGGTCTCCTTATACCCTTACTGTTTTTAAACTAGAACCCGGTCATGCAAAATAACCCCCTACACTAAATCATATTTTTCATAAACTGCCATTAGAGAAGCATTGCCTCTATCCCTTCATATGTCCATGCACATGCCTGTAACGTCCTAAGCAGGGAGTCCTAAAGCTGTATGCAAATGACTGTTAGAATGTCCAATGAAGCATTACATATCAACTGATCCACTTATTCATGAGTGGGAGTCCCTCCCCCCCCAGTGCATGACTTCATCCTGTATATGATGTTAGGCTGTATAATGATGTGCTTCCTGGTGCTTGGTGGCCCCTGCGCCTTTTGTGTCATGTGTTGTGTTTTAGGAGAGATACAGCAGCGCCAGTGAAGCCATGTTACAGCAGAACATGTCAGAGTTCATATGTACTGATGTCTGTGTCTCTCACTTTGTTATATTGGAGGATGCAGCATGTCAGCAATAGCTCCACACTAGCAATTCTTTACTATACATTAGACACGACTGACAGGGGAGGAGAGGGGAAGGGACGGGTGACATCAATAACTCTGACCATGTGACAGCCCTCATTTATTACATAGAAGACTAGATGATTTTACAATGAATAATGAACTGAAATACGAGATCAAGCTGGGATGGATCCTTGTTGAGCTGCTCCAACAGGTAGTAGTGACCATGACTATTGACACAGACCTGATGAATGTGTCCTTTAAGCAAACATCCTGAATAAAAGGTGAATTTCGGGTTGGATTCGTCTAAGTGGGCTGGACCCATTTGCAACAGAGCATGGGGAACACTCAAAGCAGCACCACTTTAGCTATCCAAATCCTTGTTGTCCTGAAGTTTGCATAAATAGGGAATAGTTTGTAAAATTGCATGTAACCCAGTTTTTTAAGTCTTTATTAGTCTACATTCAAATCTTCACCCGGACCCGGATGTATGGAAAAAGAACTTTAGACCAGGAATTTTAAATATTAATAAACCCTTATTGTTTATTGCAATAATAATTGAGTCGCTTAATTTGACTATTCCTGTACGTTTATTTGTTCATCCTTTACATCTACATTAAATTTTGAATTCACATCAAGACTGACTTAATCTAATATCTAAAGCTGAGTGTCTGCATGTTGTTGTGTATGTATTCCACTAAAGGAACTCTGTACCATCGCGGTTTACAATCACGAACTTTTGCAACTCATAGATGAGGGTTGAATCAAAAATTTCTCCCCCATACAAGTTCCCGAACTACACTTTGAATCACATATGCAGGCGCCATTATCTTCATGGCCGTTAACAACCAATCAGCAGTTAGCCCCTTCCACACGTGCGTTGCAGATCACGTCAGAGTTGATAGGTGCGATCAGGTTTGGGTCAGTGAAAATGCACATTTTGCATCAAGTGCAATCATTTTTCAATCAGAACGGAGTTGCAACGTTCATTAACATCAATCATAATGAATCTTTATTTTTTAAATACAAGACAACCACCAAATTACTGTCCATTCAAAATGATGTAATTAATAAATTTTGTGCAAGGAATCCCCAAATACAAAAGGTCCAGTGAGACAAAAACCTCATGACCACATCCAGGGTATATGCTGAATCTATAATAAGTGTATGAAATAAACGTAATGACAAGTGTCCTACCCATTGTCGTCTGTCCGTCTGTGGCTGCCTCCTGGACTCTCCCTCCCTCCGGCTGTCTCACATCGTTCCTCTACGCCCCGCGCATGCCCCGCGCTTAGTGTCCTCCCGCCTCGGTTTTCCTCCTTTTTTTATCGCCACGTGACTCTGGGAGGGTGGGGGATCACATCCATGGTGGTGGAAGAAGTGTCGCGGGATTGGTTTGAGTTCTCTAGGATTGATCGCACCCTCCCAGCGTCAGTTTCGTACCCCCTGAGGAAGCGTGGGCGAAACGCGCGTTGGGGAGTCCAGGAGGCAGCCACAGACGACAGACAATGGGTAGGACACTTGTCCATTACGTTTTATTCATACACTTATTATAGAATTCAGCAATATACCCTGGCATGTGGTCATGAGGTTTTTGTCTCACTGGACCTTTTTGTATTGGATTTCCTTTGCACAAAATTTATTAATTACATCATTTTGAATGACAGTACAATTTTGTGTTGTCTTGTATTAAAAAATAAAGATTCATATGTATTGATTTTAATGAACGTTGCAACTCCGTTTCTGATTGAAAACTGATTGCACTCTGATGCAAAATGTGCATTTTTCACTGACCAAACCCTGATCGCACCCTGATCAAACTCTGACGTGATCTGCAACGCAAGTGTGGAAGGGGCCTAACTGTGATTGGTTGTTAACTGCCACTGAAGATAATGGCTCCTGCATATGGTGATTCATAAGTGTATTTTGGGACTTGTATTGGGGGAGAAATTTTTGATTCAAACCCTAGTCTATGACGTTGCAAAAGTTAGTGATTGTAAACGCGATGGTACAGATTCCTTTAGTGGACATACATACACAACAACATGCATACACTCAGCTTTATATATTAGATTAATTCAGTCTTGATTGAATTCAAAATTTAATTTATAATGTAAATTATAACAAATAAAATTACATTAATATTCAAATTAAGCGACTCAATTATTATTGCAATAAACAATAAGGGTTTATTAATATTTAAAATCTCCTGGTCCTAAAGTTCTTTTTCCATCATCCGGGGTCCGAGTGTGCAGATTTGAATGTATGACTCATAAATGACTTAAAACTGTGTTACATGCAAATTTTACAACCCTATTCCCTATTTATGCAAACTTCAGGACAAACATGTCAATCAATAGTATCACCTGGGGAATTGCTGAAATGAAAAAAAATAACATATACTGACCAGTCTGTGAAGAATTACTGTATGATTAAGGAAAATGCTTTTATTTTGCATGCTTGCTAAATCCTGGAACTAAGATGGTGTCTGCCTGTGAATCGTCCCCCAGTATGTTCCTTATACAGGCAGCACTTCTTTGAATAGATAGATGTTTTGTACACAGCAAATTCCTGTAAATTCACAGAGATGTTCTGCTACCAATGTTACAGACTCACTGAGCATGATAGGAACTATCACAGCCATATATGGACTATGGGGAAATGCTAGAATGCTACGTTTCTTTATGATGAGCATGTGATAATCAGGCAACAAATCATCTATACAGTCACTCCTCACTAATTGTGAAGTCACCCTCCCTAAAGTTTTTTGTATAAAAAGTTATTGTCACGAGTGCCCCTGTGACCCATGTTCCGGGTCGCAGGTGCACCCATGTGCCTCCCAGTGCCCACGGAGCCCTGCAGATTCACTTACCTCGTTGCTCTCCAGTGATGGTCTCCTCACTGCGGCACACGCATCTTCACCTCCTAGGGTCAGGAGGGCTAGCGCACCAATGATTGCTGCTAGCTGACAGCCTAAACAAAAAATTCCGGGCATCTTCTTGTGCCCCCTGCCGGATCTTCGTGCCTTGTGCCTTAGAGAAAACCTGCTCCTGATGTCCTTTGAGTTTATGTTGATTTTTGGTTGTGACCTCGGCTCCGTTCCTGACTTCACTCCTTTTCTGCCAGTCCTGACCCACTGTTACGTCCCCGACTCTGATACCATGCTGCCTGTCCTGACCTTCTGCCTGACAATGACTCCGTGCCTGCCTTCTGATTCTGTACCTTGCCTTGGCCACCACCGCTGACAAAGTCGCGTCTGTGGAGCGACCTGGTGGTACCATGCCGCAGCAAGTTCAACCCGCTTTGCAGCAGGCTCTGCTGAAACCCGGGTGCCACTTAGACGCCACTTTGACGTCATCGGGTCCAGTGGGTCCACTACACCTAGTTCCTGATAGTTAGGTGTCGGCAATAAAGGGAGAACTTCTTCCTCTTTTGTTCAGTACCACTTCCTGCTGAGGAAGATCTTTATACCATACTCCAGTTTTGGGGTGATTTCTTTGAGCTCACTCAGCAGCCTATGTAAAGTATTAGAATACCTGAACTTGTGTAACAAAGCGAAACCTGACAAGTTTCTGCTTTTTTCGTGCTGACTGCTGTGGTCAATCTCTAGTCTATTGACAACAGAACTCATTGGGGAGATTTATCAGGGCTTGAACACTGGTTTTCTGACTTACAATCTCTGAAATAATTACAATTCCCTAAAAACTGCCAGGAATTGTAATCGTTTTCCTCCTTACACAACCTCCACACCTAGTGAAATGTTCCGTGCTGGTCTGTGGAGTGGTCTTGTGTGGGGCAATACTGCCATGTCTGCACACTAGCTATAACTTACACCCATTCAGGGACATGTTATAGCTTAATTGTACAACAGTCAGGGCCTGGCATAGAATTGTCCGGCAGCTGGCTGAGCTGGCCCTGACTGTATATGAGGAGGTCAGAGCCTCCTCATATGTCCAACACAATGCACCAACATATGATCATTTCCCCCCAAAATGTGTACATATATCATGATATCACTGCAGGAGGCATGAAGAAACCAGCAGGCAGTGTGCTGGAGTGGTGATACTAAAGCATTAGGAGATTGAAGAGGTGACTATAGTTTATTTAATTTAATAAACATTTTGCTGTACTTTGGCAAATTTTTGCAAATTAGACCATCCACTGCCATCTCTTTCTATGTCTCTCTATCTATGTTTCTCTATCTCTGTCTCTTTCTCTCTCTGTCTCTCTTTCTGTCTCTCTGTTTCTCTTTATCTCCCTCTCTGTCTTTCTTTCTTTCCATCCATCTCTCTGTCTGCTTCTCTACCTTTGTCTCTCTCCTTCTATCCATCTCCTCCTGGCCCTCTCTCCCTGTCTCTCTTTCTCTGTCTTTCTCAGTATGTCTCACACTCTGACTGTATTTCTCTCTGTCCCTCTCTCTGTGTCTCTGTGTGTCTCCCTTTCTCTGTCCCTCTGTCCGTCTCTATCTGTCGCCCTCTCTCTGTCCCTCTCTCTGTCTCTGTCTGTCCCTCAATCTCTGTCCCTCTCCCTGTCTCTCTCTCTCTATGTCTCTCTTTCCCCATATTATCTCTCACATAAGCTGTGTTAAACACATTGCCTATAGTAACCAATAAAAGCTCAGATTTCATTTTAATGACCTGTGGCAAAATAGAAGCCTAACTGTGATTGGTTGCTAACTGCCACTGAAGACAATGGCTACTGCATATGGTGGTTCATAAGTGTATTTTGGAACTTGTATTGGGGGAGAAAATTTTTATTCAAACCCTATGTCGTCTATGACAACGTCTATGACGTTGCAAAAGTTAGTGATTGTAAACGCGATGGTACAGATTCCTTTAGTGGACATACATACACAACAACATGCATACACTCAGCTTTATATATTAGATTAATTCAGTCTTGATTGAATTCAAAATTTAATTTATAATGTAAATTATAACAAATAAAATAACATTAATATGCAAATTAAGCGACTCAATTATTATTGCAATAAACAATAATGGTTTATTAATATTTAAAATCTCCTGGTCCTAATGTTCTTTTTCCATCATCCGGGGTCCGAGTGTGCAGATTTATTTGATTTGTATGACTAATAAATGACTTAAAACTGTGTTACATGCAAATTTTACAACCCTGTTCCCTATTTATACAAACTTCAGGACAAACAAGGCTTTGGTAGTAAAGTGGTTGCTGCTTGAGTGTTCCTGCTCTGTCTGCAATGGGGTCCAGCCACACTTAGAGCATCCAACCCGAAATTCACCTTTTATTCAGCATGTTTGCCTTAAAACAAAGGGATCAGGAGACTAAAGCTTTAATTCTGTGAAAGATTTTTTGATAACTGTTGAATTTTTATCCATGAATTAATATTTAGCAGATAACAATTGCACTTAGCATTTTGGTTAAGCCAACTCCCTTTCAGCCAAGGCTTAATCATGGTTGCTCAATCTATGATTGTGACAACACTGTGTGATTACTTTTTATAGGCATACTACTATTTTTGTGCATTTTCTGTAAGAAACAAAGCATAACTAGTATTGGAAAACTTCCATTTACTAAGAGTACGAAAGCACGTTCAACTTGGCATCTAGCCAACCAAGGTTTACACTTTTCTTGTGTTTTTTGTGTGCTATACTGTGGTCTTGTCAAAAGAGAGTAATGAGAGCAAGTGCTGCATGTTCAAGCTATAATCTTGTGTCACAAACTGTGCTCTCCGCAAGGTAGAACAAATTTCTGGACATCTGTTTATAAAGAGAACACACTGTGCGCCATACAAAAAGTTCCCTTTACCATAGTGCTTTGCAATCTCTTGACCACCTGGTGATCTTTTATGTCCTATTGTGGAGAAAAGGTCAAGTGCAATCATAACAAAATGTCATTGCTCCATTAAAGCTCTTTCATTCATTCAGAGAACAATATTTAAATGGATGAAGGATAGTACATTACCTTTGGGGAAAACGTTAAAATGTATTACTGACTATTGAACTTCACTGATTATTAATGTCAACTACTCTACGTTGGATTTACGGTACAAAGGTCTGAAACCTCTTGATAGATGGTTAAATGAAGTTTTGAAAGTCTCTGTCAAAGCATAAAATGGGAAAAAAGCCAACACAATAGAACCCAGATGCTCCCAAAAGTTCAGTAATAATGGTAATAATGGTATCCATCAAAGGAATAGAAAAAAGTTCCAGATTTTTAACCCTAGGCATGAATATATCAAAATAGCAGTGGACAAGTGAGCTTTTTAATCTGAATATTTTTCAAACAGTATAACGCTGTTAAAACCTGATTTTTAACCTTTTGTTAGCAGACCTCCCAATGTACCCTTGCAGCGGAGGTTTAGGATGTATCTGTACCTGAATACAGTGGGAAATGTTGTCCTGTTCCTCTCCTCCACCTGAAAGCGTGAGTAGTGATCATGTACGCTCAGTGCGGTTCGGAGGTGGATGCAGTACTTTGCATCCACCAGTTTTCTACTTGCACAGGTATTTAAGAAGTGTCTGTGCCACATTTGTGCAAAGTGCAACCGTTTGGTGGTGCAGCTGCACTATGCTTCACACGGCACAAATTACTGCACTTAGAGGGCGTTTCCGGTGCTCAGTCGGACTGTACGGCAGATTTATCATTCAAAGTCTGACAGAAATATGTTGCACATCCTATGTTAAAGGTGCACCAAAAAAAAGTGGTGCACTCTGTCGGGGCAGATTCATGCAGAATGGGCACCAGAAATCCTGAATCTGCACTATACACAGGCAAAGCGCAGATAGTACTGCACTGTTCTTAGTAAATGTTACTCAAATGAGCTGTGTCAGGCAGAATTTTCAGGTGTTTCACCAGATACATAGTGGAACTCGGCCCATCTGTCGCCTCCATGCTGGAGACCTGAAGTTGCAATCATAGCAGCGCAATATGAATGCCCCATACTGTCGCTCTTAATCATGGAAGTCGTCTCCATGGCTGCCTCCACATGTCGTCCCCTTATCAAAAGAGCTGTGTCAGGCTCATTTTTCGGGTGTTTCACCAGATACGTTATGGAACTTGGTCACTATGTCGCCACCATGCTGTGTTATCGACTAAATATACCGTCAACCTTTTGTTCACATAGGAAATCATTTCACCTCCTTTGGTGAAACCTGAGTCCATTTAGGGTATGTCGCCATGAGACTCTCTAGCCTGCCACTGCTGCCACTGCCTCTGCATGCCGTTCCCTATAGTGTCAGGGTCAATTATTGCATGTTTTAGATGCTATCTAGCCTCATTCGGTCACTCTGTCATGGCCATGCTGTTGCCCATAATTTTGGCATAATGGTGCGATTAAGCAGCCTCAGAGGCATGCTGCCCCTGCTGTTTCCTGTCCATTTTCATGGTGTTTCCATCCTTTTCTGAGGTTCCCAGGTGTTTGGCCAAGCTTCCCTGTGCAGAGCCTTGGTCCCCTTGAAAAATGCTCGAGTCTCCCATTTACTTCAATGGGGCTCGTTATTCGAGACGAGCACTCGAGCATCGGGAAAAGTTCGTCTCGAATAACGAGTACCCGAGCATTTTAGTGCTCGCTCATCTCTAGTGAGGAGTGATCATGTTCGCTCATGTACGCTCAGTGCGGTTCGGAGGTGGATGCAGTACTTTGCATCTGTCTCCCAGAGGTTCCAGTGGTTTTGATTCATCAGAATCATTGCTCAGCAGTAGGGAGCTGCTTCTTTCCATCCAGTTTTTCTCACGGTATGTAACGTATACTACGCAGACATGGAGGACCAGTTTTTCTCACGGTATGTAACGTATACTACGCAGACATGGAGGAAAATTATGCCTCCTCCTTTCAGTATAATCTATGGATATGTGCAGTGTTATGTTTAAACATATGAATAAAAATATAATTTGAATGTAGCCTAAACTGTTTATGTGACTCTGACAGCTCTTCTTTAATGTTTAACTATAAAGTTATTTTAATAACTTAGTGACCAATTTATCAAACTCAAAATTTGCATATATCACTTGCCTACATTATCTACTTCATGCCATAGAAGCAATGTACGATACATTCACCTTCAACAATGACATTGGTCTCTAGTGTCTTTAAATGATACATTCACCTTCAACAATGACATTGGTCTCTAGTGTCTTTAAATAGCGTTGTCGCTCCTAACAGAACCAGAGTATCTTATTTATCTGTACAATGTAAAATTAAATTATGTTCCAAGACCTATGTAAAAGGCTATTTGTTCAGATTATAACCCCAATGAATAGTCAAAAAGATGTATTAACTGTAAAATTTGGAAGTAACAATGGAGTCAATTACACTTTGTCTTCAGCAAAATGTCCTTATATAAGACGCACTACATTTGTGTCTTTTTCCATATTCTGTCAGCACTAGCATTATGCAATAAAAAATTAGACTGAAAATCAATCCAGAGAACACGACCTCCAAAATATAGATATAGATATACATATGGAGAAAATTGAATCAGAGATCATCAAATACTGTATATTGGGTCACTTATATTAGTGTCATCTTTAACCATTTCCTTACCAGTATTTCTATTAAATCTAGTAACTTTTTGATCTAGTGATCTACTTTAGATCAAGGACCAATTATCAGAGCTCTTGCCTATAATGATTTCCTTGCCTGCAAACAAGAGTAACAGTAATATACCTATATAGTGGTGAAAGTCCAAATAGATAACTAGGTTAACAGTCATAGATTATAGTGGTGAAAGTCCAAATAGATAACTAGGTTAACAGTCATAGATAGTAAGGACAGGTCATTTCAGCACATATTGGGGAACATTTACTAAGGAACCTTCACCAGTTTTCTACTTGCACAGGTATTTAAGAAGTGTCTGTGCTGCACCCTATGTACAAGAATATAACTACTATAATACTGCCCCCTATGTACAGGAATATAACTACTATAATACTGCCCCCTATGTACAGGAATATAACTACTATAATACTGCCCCCTATGTACAAGAATATAACTACTATAATACTGCCCCCTATGTACAAGAAAATAACTACTATAATACTGCCCATATGCACAGGAATATAACTACTATAATACTGCCCCCTATGTACAGGAATATATATGTACAAGAATATAACTACTATAATACTGTCCCCTATGTACAAGAATATAACTAGTATAATACTGCCCCCTATGTACAATAATATAACTACTATAATACTGCTCCCTATGTACAAGAATATAACTACTATAATACTTCCCCTATGTACAAGAATATAACTACTATAATACTGCCCCCTATGTACAGGAAAAGCGCAGATAGTACTGCACTGTTCTTAGTAAATGTTACTGTTTCTCATTGGTATCTATCAATACAAATCTGTCTATATAGTTCATGCGGTGTAAAAATTGCGGTGTAAAAATCACAAAAAATTTTACATGCATAAACGTCACATGCGGAAACTGTAGTGTGCTGCCAAAAATTGCATAGCATCAGTAAATGCAGACACTAAGAGGGAGGGTACTGTGCAATGGGTAAAATCATTTGCAGGGAAATTATCTGCCGTGGAATCTCCTGAAAACACTTATAAAGCTAGTAAAACTTTAAGCATACATGTTGTTTCATACATCCACATTTATTTATAGGATCTAAAAAGCTGAGTGTAAGCAAGTGGTCTCTAAACCTATAGTTTAGAGCCATGCCATTATAGTTTAGGTCAGATTTAGCTTTTACACTTTCGCTTCCTACATAGGAGGCTGATTATAATTAATAGGTGCAAAAATAGAATTTGTGAATGTAAGAAGGTTTCTTGTGTCTTACCATAGAAAGTTGATTAGAAAACATAATTTTTGATCACATATATGGATGGATAGATAGAATGATAGATCCAAGGAAAAAGTAAGCTGTGACCAGCACTCCAATCTGCTAAAATCTTTCTAAAGTCTTTATTCCATATCCATTAAAAGAGAAAATGACATTGTGTAATCCGGAGGATCTACGCGTTTCGAACATAAACATTCAGTTCTTACTCATGGTCCATGTTTGAAACGCCCCCGCCAGTGCGCCGCTAGCGCACCTCACCTGTTCCGGTTCCTGGCTCGCTCCCCTCCGCTGTGTGCCCGCGTCCCCGACTGCTAGGGCGCGCAGCAGCAGCTTCTCCAGATTTAAAAGCCCAGCGGGCCATTAATTGGCGCTAGCCATATTGCCTTATTCTACATAGGCCTGCCTCTTCCTGCAAGCCCTGCCGGATCTTCGTGCCTTACAGCCTGAAAGAAAGTTCCCTGGTGATTTTTCCTGCATTCCTGTGTATTCCTGCGTTCCTGTGTATTCCTGCGTTCCAATGTATTCTTGCGTTCCTGTGTATTCCTGCGTTCCTGTGTGTTACCCAAGGTCCTCCGTGTTGCTGTGTCCGTGTGCCTGTGTTCCGTGGGCCTGTGACTGGACCTCCCATTGCTGACCCTGGATTTGGACTTTACCTTGCATCTCTGCCGTCTGCCCTGACCCTGAGCCTGGACTTGACCACGAGACTGACTTCTGCTAAGGTACCTCGACCTCGGCTGCCACGCAGGCTAGTCGCACCTGTGGAACGACCTGGTGGTATCCTGCCGCTTTGCGGCGGGCTCTGGTGAAAAACAGGTGCCACTTAGACTCCGGTCCCAAGTGTCGGCTAGTCTCATCTCCCGTGGTGGTCCAGAGGATCCACTGATCCTGACAGTAATTTATAAAAGGTAAATAAGTTAAGAGATAAGAACAGAAATATTCCTGACCCTTTGCATGCAGAAAATACCTATTTGACTCCAATGCCTGGTTAAGCCCATTGTTGAATCAATTGATGTCTGGGTTCATTTCTCCATTAAACATGGGGAGTAAACATCTAAAAACACTCTGCCGTTGCATCTGATAACTAGATGTTCATTCACTGGAATCCCAAGCACACAATAACGAGGCTCAACAAGTCGTCAATTTTGGTCCCTAAAATAGTGGACACTGTTAGTCCTGAAGAGTGAATGGAGATGTGGCAGATCAATAGGATCACGTGTGGGCCACAATTCTCCGGATCACTGGACTTTCCTGGGGCCAGAACCTTTTATGAAGATAACAGGTAATTGCATTTAGTTTTGTGATTTGTAATATAAATCAGATTTTACATAAACTATAATTATTAGTGTCTTATGTTCACTGAACATATTTCTCCTCATGGCTTCAGCAGATTTCTGCTATTTTTCTAGAAATTGTTCATTAATATTCTGTAGGCTCTTTTCATGGCCTTCTCTTCATTTATTAATCATTCCAACAAGAGCAGCATGTGTCCGGTTGTGCTCAAAGACTGTGAAAGCCAAGGAAATGGTTTGCTGTTTATCATCCAGGTGATGTCATTTGAATCACATAGAGATCAAAGTGTAGAAAAGCTAAATGCGATATCTGTATGTCCACACTATGACATAAAACACAATGCAGCCAAACCAGCGGCCTACAGCATGCAGACACTGTTGATAAAGAAACGTAATCTGAAAGGGAAGCTTTGAATGAGAAATAACAAAGTTCTCAATACAGCAAATGGCATCCCTCCTAGGATGAATTATCCATCACAGCTGGAAGGCTGGACAGCGGCAAGATTAAAAATACAGACAAAGCCCAACTGCATCTTTCTTCACTTGCTATGCTTTAATGTACATAATTATTTTAATGAATTTCAGGCATCCGTGATATTTTAAGCAGCCATTATTTGTGCCTTAGGCTAAAAAAGAGCATTAAGAAATGCAGTCAGGTGTACAGCTGTGCAAGCAATATTGTAATGACAATAAAAATGAGAACGATTTGTCATGTAGACTGTGTATGAGAAAAACAACACAAAAATAGTAATCCAAAACCAGTGTGGCCGCAGAGAGGAGAGAGAGCAGGGGGTTGGGTGAGACATGTATTGCCCATTGTAACAGTCTGTGCATCTGCAGCTCTGAAGCACTAAGACATTCAAAATCAGTAGTATGGTACTCACCACAGCTTCTCCTTTCAGTCCAATTTATTGTAGTATACTCACAAAAACATGGTGTGCAAGTGACACTTCACAGGGAGGGGAAGACGCAAAGACTCCTACAACAACATGCAATTGAATTGCTATTCAAACCCAGTAAAACCCCGCCCCCTTGTTTGGAATCGGATTGTTATTGGTGCTTGACCAGATACTTTATAGGTTGTTAGAGTGGCCGTATTTGGGCTACCTATATCCAGCCCCCTGTAATAAAAATATACGCCCACCCTTTCATAACTATATCCAGCCCCCAATAATAACAATATACAGCTCCCTATAATAAGTATATACAGTCCCCTATAATAACTATATACAGCCACCTATAATATATACAGATCCCCCTATAACTATATGCAGCCCACTGTAATAACTATGTACATCCCCCTATAATAACTAACTACATCCTCCTTTAATAACTATTTACAGCCCCCTAAAATAACTATATACAGCCCCCTATAATAGCTAACTACAGCCCCCTATAATAACTATATACAGACCCTAAAATAACTATATACAGCCCCCTCTAATAACTAATTACAGCCCCCTAAAATAACTATATACAGCCCCCTTTAATAAGTAACTACAGCCCCCTATAATAACTATATACAGCCCCCTTTAATAACTAACTACAGCCCCCTATAATAACTATATACAGCCCCCTAAAATAACTATATACAGCTCCCTATGATAACTATATACACCACCCATAATAACTATATACACACCCCATAATCACTACATGCACCCCCATAATAACTATATACAGCCCCCTATAATAACTAACTACACCCCCACCAAATAACTATATTCAGCCCCCTACAGTAACTATATACACCACCCATAATAACTATATACACATCCCATAATAACTATATACACACCACATAATAACTATATACACCCTCCTTATAATAACTAACAACAGTCCCCTATAACAACCATATTCAGCCCCCTATGATAACTAACTACACCCCCCACAAAATAACTATATTCAGCCCCCTATAGTAACTATATACAGCCTCCCATAATAACTATATACACCACCCATAATAACTATATACACATCCCATAATAACTTTATACACACCACATAATAACTATATACACCCTTCTTATAATAACTAACTACAGTCCCCTATAACAACTATATTCATCCCCCTGTAATAACTATATACAGCCAACTAAAGTAATTATCTACATCCCCCTATAATAATATTTACACCACCCATAATAACTATATGCACACCCCATAATAACTATATGCAAACCCCATAATGACTATATACACACTCCATAATAACTACATACTCACCACATAATAACTATATAATCCCCCCATAATAACTATATACACCCTCCTTATAATAACTAACTACAGACCCCTATAACAACTATATTCAGCCCGTCTATTAACTATATACAGACCCCTGTAATAAATATATACACCCCCTATAATAACTATATACACCCCCTGTAATAACTAACTACAGTCCCCTATAATAACTATATACATATGACAAATCTTAGGGGGGAAAGGACCTTAGATTCCATGGCATAGGGTGAAGTAGATGGAAGGGGCTGATCAAGCAGGACACACCTCCTCTGATGTCAGGTAATATAACTAAATAAAATTGATTTTATGGATGTGAAGCAAACCATTTATAGCTAAAAGATGGTTGGCATTTAGTTAATAGGGCTCTATTGGAACCTGTCACTAGCTGAGAGGTTCTCCTTAAGAGAGCCTGTCAACTCCCAAGTCACATACAAAGTAAACACATGACCTTGTAAGTGAAGTACCCTGCATTATAAATATGAGTTAGGAAAATATGTGGCCTGAATGCAAGAAAATTCGTAATTTTATTTTAATGCAAATTGACATTGCTGAAAACCACTGGTGCAGATCCAGTGCACCCTTCCAGTGCACCCTTTTTTACTCAGTCTGACCACTCATGACTCCACCCACTCAGCCTGTATAGGCCTTGCTACATCCCCCCATTGTTTAAGTTACTTAAACCCTACATCAAGGAGCTTGAAGCAAGAGACTTATACCAATAATACAATTTCACTCGACAATCCCATTCTGTACATCTTCCTTTTTTATTTCAAACAAATTGAATGCTTTGAGAAAATTATAAATATTAACAATCCTAGACTCTTCAATGACTTAAATCTACTCACCAATCTTTGCTATGCTGAATGGTTCTGTTGCTGCATTCATTGTTTCCTCTTTTATAGTTATTATTACAGCTTTTCTGATTTTAATTTGCAGATAGTGCCTCCACATGCTAGAATAGTGAGTGCTACCTATATATCATCTTGTCCCTTCGATTTCCAGTACAGAGAATGACAAGACGGACCAAGCGGAGTGACTTCTGCTTTTCCGACAAGCCATAGAAGTATAAAATTACTTTTATTTCCAGCCTTGCCCAAAAGCCTTATTTATATTCTTCTGTGTTTTCCAACTCAACAATGATAGACAATTCAGAAAGATTCGTCTTTAAGCAGAATTATTATCGTTAGAATAAAAGCAGGTTTACCAACCTTGCCTCCATGTTGTGACAAATACATAGAAGCGAGGAAAGCATTGAAAATTTGTTAAAAGAGATTACATGACAAATAAAAAAAAAATTGCTTGGGTTATTATGGCACAGCAAGCTCCTAATGCAAACCCATTAAAAAAGAAAATGAGGAAAGGATTAAACCGTGAAAACTGCTGTGCCTTCTATATAGCTGAAATCATGTAAAAAATCATCATCAAATAATCTCACAATTTAGTTTTTCTTGACCATTAAATCTATCTATAAAGTTAAGAACAGGATAATTAGTTACTGTCAGATGAGGAACTAATCTCTACTTAATCTAATGAAACAAATTTAGGCAGCAATCACACAACCGTATGGGGGACGTATGTACGTACGTCGCCCATTGACGGCAATGGTTGCATGGAGCGGCGGCGCCGTACCGCTCCATACACTGGGAAAAGATAGGACATGTGCTATCTTTCCCCGTGTGCATGGCCCTTAGTCGTGGATTTCTATGGAGAGGGTAGGGGTCACCCCTCCTCCTCTCCATCACAGTGGATGTATGCCTGCCCGGCTATGGCCCGGCGGGCATACATTCGTGTAAATTCAGCCTAAGTCTGTTTTTATTGGGGATCAGCATATAGTTGAGGCTGATTTTTATCTAATGGGTTATAATGGACTTCAGTCTGATTTTCACTTTAATTGTGTCTATAATTTGGAATAACTTTGACTATGATATCTGAGTGTCCATCTCTACCAATTCCATTTTCCATCTTTCTGGATAAGCAATTCAGTAAAATTACCAGTCTTTAAATGCTTAGATATTTTGTTCACTGTGTTCTGCTATCAATCCCATGATGCCTCAGAGAAACAATACATGGACAGCTAAGGACGGTACCACCTCTGACTGCTTAGGGGACAGTGGGCCAGATTTACAAATAGTGTTTCAAAAATAGACTTCCCGACTAGACCGGCTTACACTGCAAAATTTATCTAAATGTCCAATGCTGAGTAATACACCTGTTTTTTTTTTATTTCATTTTAAACTCAAACTCATCTTGCAAAGCAGTGTGCTTTCATTGTAGGCTACAAAATAGCCATAGGAGAACCCCAACGGCTTACTTAGGCCTACAATAGCGTTATATTTTCCTTTTTTTTGTTTGCTTGTGGCTGGGCTTGCTGGCATTAGTTGTGCAGCTAGTACCATACTGTGAGGAATTTGCTGGGAGACCTGCGACCGTTGTGTTTAGCTCTTAGTGACACGCATATCCACCTCAAACACCGAAGTGGGACAATTTATTAGGGGTTTGAGTAGAATTAGGCAGAGTCTGCTGATTAATTTTTTTTTTTTACCTTTATTTCATTTTATAGCTCAAACTCATCGTGAAATGGCCACAGCTTTATTTGAATCACAGGAATAAAACAATCAGTGGAGGAGTCAGGTGGAAGGTGCAGGCAAGTTATTGGTGGACTAATTTAACTTTGGAAGTGGCCAGCCTCAAGGCTCTGGTAATGGTAAAAGCAGCCAGGGGCGGGCACGGTGGTGAAGCACACAATGGATAATCTTCACTAGGGTCATTGGTGCCCTTAAAGTGTACTGGCTTTGCTAGAATGGCAAGCCAGAGCATGCCGCCCCCCTTTGTTGATGTCTGGCAGGGTGCTGTATGTTAGGCAGCTTTAGATTGGGATATTGGGGAATTCCACCCCTAGCATGTCACCTGACTCCTCCTCTGATTGTTTTATTCCTGTGATTCAAATAAAGCTGTGGCCATTTCACCCATTACGTTATGTGGTTGTATATTTTTTCCATACACCGTGTTTTTCTCTTGTCTAAACTTTAATATAAAGTGGGGGTCCATCCCATATCCACACGTCATGGCAGAGTAAGGGTACCTTTCTATCTAGCATAATGGCTGAAGAATTTTCCCTAGTCATAATACCACAGTCATTATGCAGGCATCAGAAACCAGGTAGAATTTTGCTAAGGAAGGGGGACGAGCTCAGCATTGGCATTGCCTTCCTCACCATGATCCACAGCAATAAACACAGGTCACTTATTTGCTTTGAATAATATGATGCAGGGTTTAAGGGTTACTATACACTCACCGGCCACTTTATTAGGTACACCTGTCCAACTGCTCGTTAACACTTAATTTCTAATCAGCCAATCACATGGCGGCAACTCATTGCATTTAGGCATGTAGACATGGTCAAGACAATCTCCTGCAGTTCAAACCGAGCATCAGTATGGGGACCTTGGTCCCCTTGAAAAATGCTCGAGTCTCCCATTGACTTCAATGGGGCTCGTTATTCGAGACGAGCACTGGAGCATCGGGAAAAGTTTGTCTCGAAGAACGAGTACCCGAGCATTTTAGTGCTCGCTCATCTCTAATGACTGCATTGAAACCACATCTGGTAATTTATGCCATTCACCTTTTCTTATAATGGGTCTAAAAACTGTCGACGCAGACACAGACAGTTATTTGATGTGAGGCTGTTGTCAAAAAATATTGTATTTGACAGTATTACTGTAGCATCTGTGCTAGTGCCATCCTCTGTCCGTGAAATGCGGCTGAGGATGCGTTCATTTGTCTTGTGTATTGTTCTCATTCAGTCCATTGGCCAGTTTTGCTTGACCTACTTTTTCCAATATTATTCTATCCTTCTTCGCATCACTATATTATGCCTATTTTTGTTCAATTGTTAAGGTGCAGGTCTTGTCTCGTTGATTTTTCTGTTGCTGAATCAATCACTACAGGATGCTCATATTTGATTTCTCCAGCTGAAAGAAAGGATTTTTATTGTTATGCCTGTATATTCACCCTCCTAAAAGCATACGATATGTATCTATCAAGGTGATGCCCTGTCATATCTATAAACCCCAATCATGTTATATAGATCAAAGAAATATGTGGCATAATTCATATTTAGACCACATACTTTTCCCTAATAACTCCTTCCAGGTCTCTGCTGTTACTGTATGAAAGGTACCCCAGCAACAGTGAGCAATTAAATAATTCCCTAATTATTAATACTGTTACCATCATGTTTAGTATGTATGTGTTCATGACATTATGAGAGAAAAGATAGGTGTAAGACCAAGTTTTTAGGATGCCTAAATCAAGATATAAGCATATAAAGATTTAGCGACAATAAAGGTGTCATAAAACACTGGGTCTTAACTTAAATGTCTATTAACATTTACCTAGCCTTCCTCATGTCATCACAGGAAGATGAACTATGGGGTGATATTGGAATCTTATGTAGAGTCACTATAAGAAATGGTGATTCTTTGAGCATCTCTAGCAGATAGATTGATCACTTATTTCTGCTTCAGGAACCAGACTTATGAGATTATAATGTTAGAAATTCTGTTGTTATCCCTTTTATTTTATAAACTGTTTATTTTTGCATTGTATCTATATGTCTGTTTATCTGATGCTACATTTATGCTACCTTTTTATATGATAACCATTTAGTTTGTAAGCACTGCCCTTTTTGATATTTAAATTTCAATTTAATAAGAGCCTTCTTGTATTTGCTATACAGGCAAACCTAAGATAGGTTCCTTAGATTTGTTCTCTGTGACAATTGGATTTTAAAAATGTTGGGTTGTAATAAAAAACAGAATTAACAATAAAGCTTATTTGCAGACACCTTTTATAACTCCTACAGCTGATTATTATGACCTAGGGCTAAAGTGCAATTATAATAATTCATTTATTTATATAGCGCACACAGATTACACAGCACTACACAGAGCTTGCCAAATCAGTCCCTGTCCCCAATGGGGCTCACAATCTAATCAACTTACCAGTATGTTTTGAAGTGTGGGAGGAAACCGGAGGACCCAGAGGAAAGCCACGCAAAAAGGGAGAGAACATACAAACTCTTTGCAGATGTTGACACTGCCACTTCAACCTAGGTCTCCAGCGCTGCAAGGCTGTTAAAGTACCCTATTGGGTTAAAGTACCCTATTGGGTCTAAAAAATAGTGAAAAAAAATAGAAAAGTTCAAAACAATTAAAAATCCTAAAAGTTAAAATCACCCACCTTTCCATAGAAGTAAAATAAAAATAAACAGTAAAAATATAAACATGTTAGGTATTGCCACCTCTCTAAAGTCCTAATCTACCAATATATAAAAACAGTTTTTTCCGGTGGTGAACCCATAACAGAAGATGGTGCCAAAATGTCCGAAATGTAAATTTTTTGTATTTTTGCAAATCATAAATAAAAAGTGCTAAAGTCCCACAAATAGTATCAATGTAAATGTCATCATATCCTGATCCATTTTTTAAAACCTAATAAAACCTATATATTTTTGCTATTTAGAATTGCAGCGACCAAAAGAATAAAGTGTGATAAATCTCAAAGGATCTCAAAGGGAAAGAAGTTTCAGCATATTTTTTAAAAACCCTCTATAAGTTGCATAAAAATCCTGCAGCATAAACTTATTTATCTTGCGGGTTTAGAGTACAAATCATGACAACTATTGTTTCAGATTGTAATTGCAAAATTAAACTTTTGCAAAGCACAGAATGAAATTTGTCCTCTTGACCCAGGAAAATTTTTCTAAAAGCCGCTGCAGTAACAGGCCTAAGATGAGGACAGACATTGAATGATATTACAGTAACTATGTCTAACAAAATTTTACCTTTTTTAAGAAAAAAAGATGGTTTAAAAAATGTCAGACCACAAGATTTCCGTGAAAAAAGTGCAAGAAAGCCACGTATACGGTTTTCTTAGGATGAATTCTGTAACGGTTACTCAGGTTCAACAGGGTGACAGCTAATTGCATAATGGGCTATAATATTCGTACAATGAGTCTTTTGCTAATGGATTCCAGAGCTACTAATAAAAAATAGGTCAGCTATAATGTAGACATTCAAACCAATTTAGATAAATTTATTTTTAAGAAGTTTTCTATAAGTTGGTAATTGGAAAAGGTCAACAGATACTGTTGAGGAAATTTGCAGATACTTGTAAATGGTAATTTTAGAATTACCATAGAAAATAAATACAGGTTATTTGCACTGATGTTCATGCAGTTCTTTTAGGAAATTGTTGTTGCAGCAGAATTTTAGGTTAAAAAAAATAATAAATGAGACCAATTTGGTTTAATCAAGATGACAAAAAGCTGCTGGCCAATTTAGAACAGGAACATTCCTGAAAAAAAAGAATCACCAAAAATATTATATGTGATATGTCCTTTTTTGCAAGATGTGATGATGTTTTCGTTGCTACCATTTTTAATCACTTTTAATTACATTTTTTTATATTGCAAAATGGTGCTTTGGACAATTGGGTGCTATTTTCCGATTTTTCAGAATTAAACGCGGGGAATAACAGTTTTTTTATGGATCAGACATTTGGGGACACGGTGATGTATATAATTTTTACTGTTTATTTATTTTTATATCAGGTTTAGGGAAAGGGGGGTGATTTGAGTTTTTGGGGTTTTTTATTTACTTAATTTTTCTAGTTTTCAAATTAATGTGTTTTTTTTACTATTTTCAGATCCTTTAGGGTACTTTAACCTTAGGATGTTTGATTGAGGTTACCAGAAACTGCCATACTACAGTATGACAGTTTATGGGGATTTTATTGTTCATTTATTGCATTCATTTATGTGCCACTGCTGGAACATGTTCATGTGGAAATGGACCCATATGTTAGTCCAATCACAAGTACTTGCCTGCCAGCCGAACTGTCGCAGCTGTTCAGCTGGCAGACAGGGAGTCCTTGTTTCATATTTATGTATGATGCAACGACTCCCGTCTTGTTCAATATATTTATCCCCTAACAAGGACAATCCGGAGCAGCACAATATAAACCCAATTAAGGGAGGATGCTAAGCCTTATGGTCCCTAGTCCTAACCATTAGTACCAAAGTCCAGAGAAGAGGCAGCACTCCAAACATAAAGTGAAATATTGAGCACTTTAAAAAGGAGGTAGCATACCAGAAAGGTTAAGGAAGGTTAAGGAGTTTTTTTTTTAACAATGCAGAATGGATTGTATTGTAAACCAGAGAATAATTTGAATAGAAGTGTTCCAATAGAAAAAAAATTCTCCACTATTTTTTTTTTATCTTGCTATGTTCATTTGAGCATGGTCAGGTAGCTGTGCAGTCACATGCCCCAATCTCTTGCATCACAAACTATACACAGCATTTACATACTTCTGTCCTTTTATTTTTATGCTTATTGCCTGTAATGGGTCTATGCTCTTCTGTTTCATGTACTTTGCTTTTGACAGTTATCACTCCATTTTGAATGTGCATATCTACCTTCCTAGTTTCAATGCCACACCTGTCTGTGTCTAATGTGTATATCATTTGGTTGGCTACATATTGAATTTAATGTATGTTTTGACACAATGGGACACATTACTTACCCAGCCGACAGAGTTCACCTGAAGTGCATTCTCCGACGACAATGCACTGTGCCGCGATTCACAAAAATCATGCGCCTGGTTTCCTGAATCTGTCGCTTCCCCGCTCAGGTCCAGGGAAGCCATCTTGTGTGACACCTATCCACACCGCAAAAAGATAGAGCATGCTCTATCTTTCTGCGAGTGTGCAGCCGTGCGCTGCTGTTTTCTATGGACCGCACGGCGGGCATACCGCCTGTGAATGAACCCTAATTCCTACCATATACTTCCCTTATGTGGTCTGCAGCTACTGACACAGATGTGTGCAAAACATGTATATTTTCTGAGTCAGTAGAGGGGGCTCAATCAGAAGATCTTTGACAATTTGTTTGTACTATAAATCCATGAAAAAATACACAATTGCAATGGTTGATTGTTGATCTGTAGTGTACAAGAATATATTGGAATATACAAAGTCCAAGCCTACATGTCTGTGCTTATACTTGGATTTATTACAGCCTCAAATATCACGCAAAATGTGAAAAAGTACAACACACTATTCCAAAGAAGTTAATATGAATGATAAAAGTGTAATTTGAGTGTTGTAAACCTTATAGGGCAGTGATGAGTTAATAAAAAGATACCACTAGTACTAATTGAGCTAAGCTATTTCTGAGCAGCATTGCTGGAGGCTCCTATGTGTATATGACCTGCGAATAAGGAATGCTTATAGCTCAAGCACCTAGGGCAGCCTCAGTACAATCAGTTTTCTTAACTCATGACTGCCACAACATATAACAATATGTGGAACATTATAGCATTTGTCCAGCTCTTAGCTTTTATGCATTTAAATGTCACTTTTCAAATAAAAAACTAAGATGACAACACACTAAATATAGTAGTCTATCAGCTCTCAGGTCACTCTGCATATGCAAACAGCAATGTGTAGGACATTATATAAGTTTTACTAACATACCTTCTGTCATTTTAGAGAAAAATTAAGTTGTTAACTTTACATGACAGTGTTTCTTGATGCACCAAGGCCAGGACTATCCCTCTTGTTGCGCTCATATTTTTCTTTTTATGTAGTCTATCCCCTTACACAATGATTGGCCAGCCACCAGCCAAAGGAGTATGGAGATGTATTTTATGTATTAAACTCAAGATTTTTCTGAAAAATGTAAGGCCCCTTCCACACTTTCATTTTTCACGTGTGTGTTCTGCACATGCTTTTGACGCGTAGAACTTGCATTGCACTCTGACCTGTTGTAATCAATGGGTCTTTTCAGAATTGCATTTTTTTTCATGCACACACGCGCATGTTTTTTAACATGCGTTTAAATCTCGACATGCTCTTCTTTTGCAAGTCATGCGCGGGAAAAACGCACCATACAAGTCTATGGAGATGCATAAAAAACACATTTCACTCTGAGACACATGCAAGTGCAATGCGTTTTTCACGCATCAATTGCCATAGAAAAGCTCAGTCGGAGTCCATTTCAAACTGAGACACTGAACAAACTCTGATGCAAAATGTCAGTTTTTCACTGACCATACCCTGATTGCTCCCTGATCCGTGATCTGCAACGCGAGTGTGGAAGGGGCCTAAAACCTCGAAGTCTACCTTACCTAGATGTAGCTCACTCTGAACACAAGATTGTTCATAGCATTTGTAGAGCCCTGAGCAGAGGCGCAATTAACTTTGGACATTTGTGGTCATCTGAAAATAACCCCTATATAAAGTCAGCACTTCTTACTTTATATCACATTAATCTAACTAAATGCACATCTCTAACTAATGCACATCTCTAACTAAAGAAAAGTTAGTAATTTTCCACAGCTATAGTAAAATTTGTTTTGGAGGGAAAATCAAGACTTGTTTACTACAAAGGCAGATAACCTAAGGGTACGGTCACACATCTCGTTTAACGCATGCGTTTAAAAAAGCATTGCAATAGCTAAAGAGTGATCAATCGCATGCATTTTCCCTGGAAATGGATGTGCGTTCTGGCCGAGGACCTCCCCCTGTGTGCTAGCGTCGCGTTATGATGGACGCCTAGCTGTACGTGTGACCGCTGCCTAAGAAAGTAATTTGGCATTAAGAAAGCCCCAAAACTTAACTGACACTGAAATTTGCCTGTGAATAAAGATGGGGTGAGAGAAGTCAGTTGGAGAAAGAGACCAGAAGAATTTGGGAGTGCTGAGTAGCAGTATTTGAGTATGGCTGCCATAAAATAAGCCAAAGATCTTGAGAAGAGACTTTGAAAGAACTTTGCTAGAGTGATATGGGCTGTATAACCCTAGGTAACATAGAAGTTAATTTGGGTAGGTAGTGGTGATAGATTCCCTTTAAAGAAAACCTACCATGAGGAATCTACGCAGGCTATATCCTGCCTAATTTTATAAAAACTTTATTTTAGTAATATGTAAATTAACTGCAGAGGCTACAGGAGCATGTACTAGCCTTAGCTCCTAGTGCATGGCCATCCTGGTATACGCCCCAGTAGCCTCTGCAATTTACAAATTACTAAAATAAAGTTTTTAACAAATTAGGTTGGGTTCCAGGATTATAAAATTACATATTAGGTCAGAAGCAGACAAGAGGAATCTACCATCTACTACTTCATGGTAGGTCTCCTTTAATGCAGCAGGACCAGTAAAGGCAAATATTTCCCCATAACAATCCACTTTTTAAAACAGCAAAACAGAAGCCAAAATGCAGATGGGAACTGGCCCTAATGGTAACTAAAAAAAAATATTAGTCTGCAAATGTGCATTTTTATTATTCTCCACATGTACATCTTTAGACAGATTCAAAGATATTCAAAGTGGCCGCAGACTTATTGTGAGGCAAAACATACAACCTCCTCCAATCTGCTCTGCTAAAAATGCTGAAGAGCAATTCCACATTTCTGCATTGTGTAATTAAGACTTAAAGCCTCCGGCAAATAATTGCCTTGTATTTCATTTTATATATTAACGATATAATGAAAGGGAAATGAAATTCTCCATTAGTCAAATCCTGCAGTCTGCATTTCCTTCGCTAACTATTTGGAAGCTTTTCTTTTTGCAACAGATTGAAACACTATGTGAATGGCAATCAGAGGTGTAGTGAGGCAATTCAGTGTTGCCTCCTGTTATTTCTGATTCAACACGACTACGTGTATTTTTTGTGTGAGGCTTGCAGCAATGCTTGTCCGTATAAAGCAGATCTCATTTCCACTTGATTGATTTCAGAGTTAGTATCCTATTGTTAAAAGAAAAGAAATCTAAGATACTTGAAAACCTGGACATTTTCAATGAAATATTCACATCCGCACAAAAATATTATCATAATTGGTTTCGCTTGGCTTTTAGACGCCAAGTAAATTGTTATTCTGGTGCATGCAGCCAAAATAGATGCAATTTTGTGTTTTGTCATAAATAAGCAGAACTCTCCTAAAAAAAATAAGACACTGTGGCCCACATTTATTAAAGTTTTTGCACCTGTTTTTTGTCTGAGTTTGCAATGAAAAGAACGTGCAAACAGCCTGCACATGTATTTATAAAGTGTCTGTGCCAATTTTCTGTCACGGCTGCACTGTGCACGACAAAACACAAAATGCTGCATTTTGGTGCACACTTCCAAGCAGTGCAGATTGCACCATATGAGTACAAACTGTGTCACTTTTGATGAATCTGGCGCACTCTGCACACTTGACTAGGTGCAGTTTGCACTGCTTTTGATAAATGTGGCCCAATGGATTGGCAGAGTAAGGGTACCTTTCTATGTAGCATAATGGCTGAAGAATTTTCCCTAGTCATAATACCACAGTCATTATGCAGGCATCAGAAACCAGGTAGAATTTTGCTAAGGAAGGGGGAAGAGCTCAGCATTGGCATTGCCTTCCTCACCATGATCCACAGCAATAAACACAGGTCACTTATTTGCTGTGAATAATATGATGCAGGCTTTGAAGGGTTACTATAGTTTTCCTTATGTCAGCACAACACATTTTGTGTTGTCCTAAAAAGATGATCCAATAATACGTAACTAACTCTCTATCCTAGGCCATATTATACACAACAATCGGCCATGATGTTGTTTATGTTTTCCCTGGTGCCATCCAGAGCCCTTATCTGTCAAAAGTGGATTCCACAGGGCATTAAGAAGGTTAAAGATTTGTGTCAACTTTCATTGTTATCCCCTAACGACAGGATGGGGCATAACAGCTGATTGATGCGGGCCCCAACTGCTGGGAACCCCGGAATCACAAGAATAGGGTCCCCTTCTTACTAATGGATGGAGTGGCAGGCAAAGATTTAGCTATCAGCACTCTCGTAGTAATTGAGAGTTACCTGAGAATTGTGCTCAGCAATTTCCGACATTTCAATTGTACTTAAAGAAGACCTGTCACCCTTAAAATAGTGCACTAGGAGCTGCTTCAAAGTGGTCCAGTATATTCAAGATGGGGTGGTCTTCCCTTGACCTCCCCGCCCACTCCATATGCCGGTGGCAACTGCCGAGTGTCATGCGGCTGTCATCACCCCACCACCCCTAATCCCGCCCCCCCCATGAATACACGGAAATAGGGGGCGTGGCCATCGGAAAACCCGACGGATTCGGAAAAACCGAGGTATTTTTTTTAAAAAAAGTACCTGCACCAAGAAATAGAAGGTGAACTCCGGCAGACCTCGGCGCAGAAGCGACACCTAGTGGATATCGGCGCACGGACCTTAGTGAATTCCAGCCGGGCCCGAATCAGTGTCGGAAAACCCGCCGCTGGATCAGGACTGGACCAGGTAAGTAAATGTGCCCCAATGAGTAGTTTGGTACAGATTTATTGCCACTTTTATGTTTTCTTTAAATAGCCAAATTCTTGCTAACCAATTGTACACTCAAACTGGTCCACCATCCAGTTATTGTCTCAGAATAGATTAAAACATGCAGTTTCTTTTATCATTTTCCACCAATTTCAATAGTATAATAGCAACAAAATTTGGTTGTTGATATCACTTCAGCATAACCACTTTAATGCTCTGAATGGATCCCCTCTTTTTTTTATTACAAATGATCACAATCCACACAAACTGTTGATTTGTTAAGCGATTTTAGCTCTGCTAAATTTTCTGCAGACTTTTTGTATTTTAGAGAAAAATGCTTTTCAATAAAATTACCTATTTTATATCTTTTTGTAAGATCATATTCATAACTAACCTTGAATAATAAGGGCTCTTGGCTCAGAGTGGGTGGATCTGTTGTTAGCAATTCCATCATGTAGCAGCATGAATATGTATATATACTTGTGTTATTGTTGCACAGAGGTGACCTTGATATCTTCCTATTTACAAGTGACTTATTTAAATTTCACTTTAAAAGTCCCACAATGTACTGCTGATCATTGCATAAACTGTGCATAAGTATAGGAAAAGTTAAACTAGCTAATTTTCCTGGCACATGATGCAGTGTCAATCTGCCATAGGCAATGATTAATTAGATATCAGTGCTAGAAAGCGGCCATTTGGATGAATAGTAATTGTGTATTGAGCGTTAAAATAGAACAATATTAGTTCATCTATTGTATAAGGCATTATTAGGTAACTGTTATAACTAGGGAAGTTTTATAAATTTAATATATGAATATGTTATACAGTACTACCCATCACTTCTGACTTAAAGGGAACCTGTCATCAGTAAGTGACCTAATAAACCACTTCCACTATGTTGTCAATTAGCTTCAAAGCTTCCAGATCATGTTATTTCACGGCCCAGTATGGTGGCATCATCCAGAAAATCAACTTTGAAGTGAGTAAATTGGTTGCCAAATTCACTGTAATCAAGGGCCCTGTATCTAGATGATGCATTCACACTGGGCTATGCTGGTGATCGTTTATTGGGCCAGTTTCTTAAGACAGATTCACGTTAAATTTCTATGAAATAATGCTGGGACACCTTTTGTACATTTGCAACATCCCCCACCGGGGCCCAGCCTTTTTTTTGCCTAGAGGCAGCCGGGGCCCAGAATACCATGACTGGCCTTGGGCACGCTGTTGTCACAGTGTTTGGTATGGGGACTGGAGAGCTGAACAACAGCTTAGCCGGTCTCCAGCCGGTGGTGTGTGCAAGAAATATAGAGGAAGAGGCTGATGTACTGGTTCTCCCTGGGGCAACCCCTGAGTGTTTGTAGGATGAATCCCTGGGTGTTGGATGGGGAAGCCCGTGGTGGTAAGCATCCTTATCCAGGGATTAGATGGAGGCAACATTGTGCAAATCAACTTACAGTTTTTTATTGAACAGCAGGCAATGGCCTATTTGCATCTACCAGCCTGCCTATGCATTGGCAGGGGTGTTGCACATTGTGTTCTTCTTCTTGAAAAACTGTTAATGCAGTGTGAATTGGGTGCTAGCATTACTCTTGTCAAAAGGTTTGGTCTCACACTCTCACTCTGTCATCACTGATTGGACAGTTTGGGAATTTGTAGAAACACATCCCTAACTCATAATACCCAGCAGAACATTTGTTATCATAAAGTTTTAAGAGGACTAAAGTCTCATTCAAATGACAATGAAAACAATTGTGTGCAGTCCTTTTACATTTACATGCCATACTTTTCAATGGATCAAATCACAGGCTTTTTTTGTTATATTGCATCCTCTAAGAAAGTAAAGCCTATCCTAGTCTAAACCGTTTTTGATCATAAGGATTTGTGATAAATTGATAAAAACATTGTTTTTTCAAGAACAGGTTTCATCTTGTAAATAGGAACACCAGTTTTATTTTAAAAAAAATGTTATTTCATAGAGAATACAAGTATTTACTACAACAGACATGTCAGAAGAATTTATACATCTTGTGAGCTTGTACATGCTCCCTTGGTTTCCACGGCCTCATGTGGGAGCCTGTTCCAAGCTTCAAAAGTCAAAACAGATCCCATTGCTGCGTTTCTGGCTCAGATAGTCTTTTCTGGTGTTTTTGGCATGTAAATGAATCTCACACGGTGTTAAAAAGCGCATGTTATTGTGCAGGATTAATCAAATCAATTGGGAAATTTGCCTATGGAATTTGCATATTTCTGTGCACACTATAGACTTACATTGAAATGGAAAATCTGCAGCCTTCTCAACATTATGGGCCACATTTACTAGGCAGTTTGTGACAGAATTTTGGCGTAGACTTCACATAAATACATGTGCAAACTGGAAGTGTTTGTACTAGTTTTGTGTCTCGGCTACACAATGCATGCCGCAACACAATCCCATGCACAGTAAGAGGCTTTCTGATGCATACTCACCCCAGCCGCTACATGTGGCAGCATGCTCCACATTCATGAAGACTGAGATCCAGTAATGATCACATAGTGCAGTTTGCCTTACTATTAGTAAATGTGGGCCTGTGTCTAGAGAAATAATATAGAAATTTGGACACATTAGAATTCAACCCAAATTTCAGGAAAACTGAAATTATTATTAAATGCGCATTTAATAATAATTATTATTTATATAGCGCCTACAGATACTGCAGCGCTGCACAAAGCATGACAAATTGGTCCCTGTCTTCATGGGGCTCACAATCTAAACAACCTACCAGTATGTTTTTGGAGTGTGGGAGGAAACCGGAGTACCCGGAGTAAACCCCTGCAAAGACGGAGAGAACATACAAACTCTTTGCAGATGTTGACTTGGGTGGGACTTGAACCAAGGACTCCAGCACTGCAAGGCAGAAGTGCTTCCCTCTCAGTAGCGATTTGTGAAGACAAAGTGTTCACAGGCGAATAACACAGAGATGAACACAGAAATAAAAAGCTCAGGAACATTATATCACAAGTGAGGATGTGCCGATCAGCAGCTACGCATTCCCTGTGAAGTCATGGGCGGTCACAGCTACTATAAAAGGCTGATATCAAGTGATCTCTGCCTTTTGCTTACTGATTGAGGGACACTGTGTGCAGGGACAGAGAAGGCTGTGGAGACAGCGGAGGAATAGGAAGAGATAGTCTTGTGGCTGACATGAGGTGTGGATATGGGACAGTTTGTAGTGGAAGACATGTAGATATTATTGGGCTGCAGTGGTCATCTTGCAGAGCTCTGGCACTGCTACTCCTGTTCCTCTTTGAACAAAGAAGTTGGAAGCAGTCCTGCTGCTAGTTTTTTGCCATTTTACGACCCCCTCTACATCTCCTGGTGTACTGGCCTGTCTTCTGCTATCTGCTCTGAACACTATGCTGACAAACACATCTAACTTTCTAGTCATAACTCACAATAATGTACCCTCCTGGATAAGCTGCATTACCTGAGCACTTTTAGTGTATTGAAGACACTGCCTCATGCTACCCCCGGGGGGTACGAGCAATTACAAAGTGCAAAACAACAGCCAAGATTAAATGGTCTGTGGTCACTATTTACATTTATTCTCTTATAAGGGTTATCTAACTAGTTGAAATAATTTTATACCTGTCCTCTGTCCATTTATCAAGAGCAGGATAAATTTACAATCAGTGTTGATTCAAAACTGGACACATTGGGGCAGATTTACTTACCCGGTCCATTCGCAATCCAGCAGCGCGTTCTCTGGGGTGGATTCGGGTCCGGCCGGGATTTACTAAGGCAGTTCCTCCGACGTCCACCAGGTGTCACTGCTGCGCTGAAGAGCATCGGAACGCACTGGAGTTCACCGAGCCATCCTGGATGAAGGTAAGCGCGTGTCGAGCGACACTTTTTTTTATAAATGCAGCGTTTTTTCCGAATCCGTCGGGTTTTTTCACGGCCACGCCCCCGGTTTCCGTCGTGTGCATGCTGGCACCGATGCGCCACAATCCGATCACGTGCACCGAAATCCCAGGGCAATACAGGGAAAATCGGCGCAAAACGGAAAAATTCTGTTAACCTGTCGCATAAACGCGAATCGGGCCCTTAGTAAATGACCCCCAAAGCGTAATGGACTTGGAATTACATTGTCTACTGATGGCCTATGCTCAGTTTTATGGCCTGTGTCTGGTACATTTCTATTATCTGGCACCTGCCTTAATTTTTTGGACATTGCACAATATTTTTTTAGGTCACCTCACCTTTTAGTTGAATTAGCTGCCTATGAGCACTTGCTCTTTGATTAATATTGTATTGGGGTCACCTTCACTTTTAGTTATTGTGACATATACTGCAGTATCTTCATGGATACAATAACTCTTGAAATAATTATATTTGGGCAAATTTCCCCTTTAGTTAATGTGAAAAACACTTCAATGGGTACAATTGCTCATGGAATAACATTATATTGTTAGCTAGTGTAAAATATCTATTATGTGCACTGATTTGACACTGCTTTCTGGAGACCTACAACCTGAACCTAGCTCTCATATTTATTTTATAATATTTAGATAATATGATAAACCAGCGTCACCTGGGAACCCTTCAATATCTCATATATTTTGGGGGATTTATAGCAAAGGATGGCCTGCCATTTACTGGTTATTCTTGGCTGGCTGGAGAGACAAACTCATTACTACAGATAAGTTATATACATAAATATATCACATATTACTACATAAATAGTAACTGTCCCACCTTTGGCTACTGGGGGCTTCATAACTATTTGCTACTGGGGACCAAAAATGTATGTACACCCTCCTTAAAATAGTGTTTTTAATGCTCAACTTATGACAAATATATTCTGAATGAATCAAAAAAAAAAGTTCACTCATCTCTAATAATGACCAAGTCTTTGGTTTCAAAATCTAAGAAATGTTTTTTTCCACATTCACATTTTCAAGATACTGTAATTTGTGGATGACTTGCAGTGTTGAGAGCCTAATTCCCACAACTGTATATCACAGATGTCCTCTGTTTTTAAGGTCAGTCTGTAAAAGTCAATGAATGTCATCTTGCTGGCAGCGGGGCTTGGGTCAACAAATGGGTGGGAGAAGGGTAAGAGGGGGCTACCGGAATACAGAATCAACTCTGCATCAATCCAACAACTCACAGCAGGGGCAAGGGTGGTGGATGTGCCTAGCCGAGGCCCTTTTTATTCCCTCCAACTGGTTCTGCAATTGTTCTTCACCTCACCTGAAAGAGACAGTGATAGAGACTGATCTATTCCCATTACAGCCACAAATGGCTGAGGAGAAATATCCCTTTAATTCTTAATTTAAATGTAAAAGATGGAAGACTCTTTTTAAGCCTTGCATATCCATGTTTGCTACAGCGAAAGTCTGTAAACACTTTGTAAATGATACCCTGGCACGGGAATGTGTTTACCAAGCTTACAGCACTCTGGGGCACCATTTAACTGAATGGGCTAACTAGTGCTGACAGCAGATAAACTCCGCAGTTGGCACTGGATTTGTCACAATGTGGCAATACAATTGCTTATGACTATTAACCGCTCTGCTAGGATGTTAGACAAGAGTGTAAGAGCCATAAATAATTCACATTTCAGTGTTTCAGAAAAAACAGTGAAAACTCTCACTGGCAAAACACAGCATAATTCCTATAAATTATTACACTGGAGATATGATTAAACCCGTTCTTTATCTCCTATGGATACTTGTCATGTTGCTCTAAATATGGAACAGGCCGGCTTAGCTGCATGTGGACAGAAAAAAATGTTACTTCTTGAAAATTCAGGATTTCAGATAATCTGCACAAATCTTTCTGAGCCATAAGTACTCGCAGGACATTTATCTTCACCCTAAGTGTCCGACATTTCTTAGTGGTGAAACACTTTTAGCGAAGGTCAATACTTTTATATGTGTCGGATTAATCTTCTTTATGCACATTACTGCTCTGAAACACAGCGGTCTAGACAGCGCCTCGCATTTATGGAATATTTATACTTCAAAAGATGATGTTAGAACACACAGAACTATTTTAAGCACATGGAACAGGGAAAGGAGCAGACACATATTAGCTGGAGGCAAATACGTATTCATGCACTTGATTGGAATCGCAATGTAATATGTACTGAGAACAGGCTCTTAGGTGAGATATCCAAACAGCAGCTTTCTCCATTCCTGGAAGTAATTGTGTTAGCCGAGTGTGGGAAGTCAGATGTCGCAGCGCAGGGTCCAGTGGATGCTGTTTAATGGAACACAAGAGCCTTTTACTGTATTATACTTAACTGAAGGTAAAGTGTTTCCCAGCACATGTCAATCACATTATATTCTGCAGAGGACATACACGAAAACATTTCCTCAGTGTTGGTCCCATGTAACCGGCTTTGCTGCCTAAGGCCACAGTGAGAGACTCGATTTAATTGTCTTCAAGCATCTTATAGATTTCTATATCTCCGAATAAGGAATAGGACAGTCAGTGTACGTGTGTTAAATCTCTAAAAACAACGCCAGGTTCTTTATATTAACTTAGAAGCACAAATTTCAAACAATTTCTATTAATTCCATTAAAATCAATGCATGTTTTGTTTTGTGTAGTGAGGACAATCCCCATTTATGATTGTCCTAAAATGGTCATTATTGGTGGCTAAACAGTACGTAGAGATCACAGTTGCCCATAAGCCAGGGGATCCATGAGCTGCTGTATAACAATTTGATCTCCTTGGACATGTCCAAACTAAGTTTAATAACACTTTTAGGCTGTGTTCACACAATACATTTGCATTGTATTTAACAAGCAGCATGTGTTTTGCATTGTTTGCATGTGTTTCATGTTCCAAATCATAAGATTAAATTGGAACTGTGAAAGGAAATCAAATTGCTGTACAGTAGCTTGTGGACCCCCGGTCTTAAAACTTAGGTTTCAAAACTTAGCTGAAATGCAGCCTCAACCTAACCCTGCTTATTAAAGGGTTTGACCACTCCTTTACAGAAGTTACCCACGTGGCTTTAATGACTTGTAGATAATCTCTGAATGTTCTTCAAATGATTAAGCAGTACTGCTACTTACTTTTTAACTGTGTGCAGACCCTCCATGCTTCTTTCTATACATCTCTGAGCTCTGCTGAGTAGGAAAGTTATGACACATCCTCCCCACCCTTTCCCTGTCATTATGGACGGACTGTGTGAAGAGAGAGAGAGGGGGGAGGATGTCACATCAATGTCCAGGAGCAGTGAGAGAGATGGCAGCTGTGTGTGTATGTAGAGGGCTGCAGCTTATAAGGGAGGCAAAAACACAGGTACAAATACAAGTAGAGATATGTATCATCAAAGAGATTTATGTTCCCTTTCCTCTTTAGGAGACTGAATAACTGAAGCTAAATTCATCTTTTTACTTCATTCTCACTTCATTCAGAGAAGACATCCCTGGATAAATGGAGTGTAATCCCTTCTCACTGTGCACAGCAGGAATACTTACAATATTATAGAGCTGCACACTATATCTAAGCTACCATCTTACTTAGAGCTGTGTGGTATACCTAATGTGCAATGGGCCCATTTTTTTTTAATTGTAGGTTTTTTGGGGGCAGGCCAACTACCTGCACTGCAAATTATAGGGGAGGTCCAGGGCAGTCAATTTCTGTTGCCAGCGGTTGCCAGCGGTGGATCACGTTCCCTTGTTTGTGGTCTGGGAAGTTTACACTTTTAATGATTTTTTCACAATTCACACCACTTTTACAAGAAGTGGGAGTGGGTGAGACAAATTTTTTTTTTGCTAAATTACACCTAAAATTTACTCTCCTCAGGAAAGCCGCACTATTTAGGATTTATATTAAATGTTGCTTTTTTAACTGAAGGGAATCAGACACTGAAAAAAACCTCTCAACGACCCCGGCCTTCTTCTTTCCATCTCAGAACAATCAGTCGCTTGCAATATTGCTCTACAGAGATAATAAATGCACATTGTGAAGCCCGTAATGTAAAATCAGAAACACTTTCAATAATCTACTCAAATCCATGAATGCATTTAATACATATTATAAAATGCATGCAATATGTGAGCCAGCTTGCCTGACCCAGGGTTTTACCTTTACTCGGCTTCTTCCGAGACGTGTGGCAGTAATAGTGGGGGGGGGGGGGTGATTGAATGACATAAGATCAGGAGGCAGCAATTTTATAATGCAAAGCAGTAGTATTGCATTACGGTATATTGTATTGAGTAAATAGACACCCTAGAATTTAAAAAACATGGGTAAAAAAGTTTTTAAATAATGTAAAAGGCTAAAAGCACAAAACATAAATACTAAAAGAAAGATAAATAGAAAGAAAAATATAAAAATATGACTCTCTGCGTTACCAAATATCTTACAACATAATAACAAACATAATTATTATGTCATACAGTGAACGTAATAGGAGAAAAAACATACAAATGTTAAAATTTTCACTTTTCTTGAAATTGAAATTTGGCAACACATTTTCTTCCATATATTTATATAACCAATCTGTATACATTTGGAATCTCTGTGATCGCACCAACCCAAAGAATAAAGGGGATATGTCACTTGGATTCTACAGCAAAAGCTGCGAAAACAAAATAAAAATCTGTACCGTATATACTTGAGCACAATTGTGCTTAAAATTCACTTGGCTTATACTTGGGTATATTAAACAAAATAAACGGAGTACTGTGGGCCAGGTGGCTATAATCTCCAGAGGGCTGGATATATACTACTGGGGGCTGGCTGGCTGTATACTAAAGGGGGCAGACTAAATACTACTGGGGGTTGACTGGCTATATACTAAAGGGGTCAGGCTATATACTACTAGGGGCTGGCAGGCTGATTATAAGCTACATAGTAAAAAAAAAAAATCACTTGCTGCTACTTACTGGCACAAGCATTTAGGTTTAAACACATCTGTGTTCGAGTAGGAAAAAATGTTAAATGTGCTTCACATGCTTTTCTAAATGCAATTCAAGCGTATCATGTGAACATGGCCTTAAAGTCCAACATTAGGCAGGACCTCTTATTAGAATCAATCTGTTCCTCCTCTTATCTCCCCCTTATGTTGTGCCCCCCCACCCTCATAATATGAGCCTATCCCATCTCCCCCTCATATTGTGGGACCCTTTCACCCCTCCCCCTCAAATTATGACCCCTCATATAGTGTGCCCCCTTATCTGCCTCTCATGCCCCCCTCATATTGTGGCCTCTCATTTCCTCCTCAAAATGTGGTTCCCCTCTTATATCCCCTCTCCTATTGTGGCCCTTATTATCTCCCCCATCCGATTGCGACTCTCTGTTATCTCTCCCCTATATTGAAAGCCCTCTCCCATCTCCCCCCTCTTATTGAGGGTCCCCTCTCATCTCAGCCCTCATTTTGTGGGCCCCTTTCCTCCTCATTTCCTTGTTGCTGTGTAGTTAAAATAATAAACACCAGGCGGGTATTGGTAGCAGATTCATCTCTATCAGGGCAGAGACAGCAGGTGTCAGGGCCGACCCGTAGGCTACCTCAATCCTGTTTGGAAAAACAATTTGTCCTGCAGAAAACAAGTCCTCATTTGAGTTGTAAATGAAGAATAAAAAGTTATGGTTTTTAGAAGGTGGAGAGTAAAAATAGAAACACAAACATGCAAAAAGGCTAAGAAAGATTTTTTTTTAATTTATTCACTGCCCATTATATAGTGCCAATATATTCTATCACACAATAAAAAGCTTATACTGCACATATTGACATCAATCTCTGTCACCACTAATTTGGGAGTGTGGGAGGAAAAGTAGAGGGCAAACATACAAACTCAATGCAGGTAATTTCCTGTAAGGAATAAGTTGCTGTCAGTAAATAAAAAGATAGTGCATTTTAATATATAATGTACATTAAGGTTTAACTGCATCTATAGCAACCTATGGAGCTGGAAGGGAATGTGACAGCTCCTTAAGGTTTATGATTGGCAGCGTACATTATACTCACTGTCATACATTATTACACAGGCACGTCATTAATGAATTATTCTATTCTAGCATACCTAACAGCTATACGGTATATGTAGAGTGGGATTGATTTAGAATTATTTATCACAGGGTTTCTGAAATACTGAAAAATGAGTTTTCTTTGTGGTAGAACATTGTTTCCCATGGCATCTCCCTGTTCACGGCTATAGAATATACAGTATTTGTGTGTAGAGATAGTTGAAAGTGAATTTTCCAAGGAAAAATGATCAGCTATATTGATTTAATGTACATGTAGTAGAATTATAATCTGCCGGCAGCATGTTGTAGAGAAATCCACTGTGATTTCAAAAATCCTTTTTTTCCCCATTATGCCGTTCCTGGGAAATTCACATTATGCTAATAAGGCATACGGGTGGCCCTGGGTGGCCCTTAGCACCCAGGGCATTGTTATCCCTGCTTAGACCACTACTCTCTCCTTCAGATAAGAAGGAGATTAGTCTTGATTAGTCTTGTGAGAAGCATGGAGCAACATGGAAAGAAGAGACAAGTGATTTAGCATTGCTCATGTGCCCAAAGCCCCTTTTAGACAGTGACATAACAGGACTCCAGGGGGTCCCAGTGCGAACTTTGGGTCGGAGCCCCCATATACCTAAAATTGGCTGCACTTGAAAATACACATATATACTACACTGACATATGCCTATACTCAGTAAAATGACCAGCAGCGGGCTCCACTCAGTATACGACCAACAGCGGCCTCCCCTGATTCCCTCTATACTTACATACATGCCCCCTTTGTGTCAGCATTTTAGTAAACCTCTTTGTTTAAAAACAAAAACAATGTTTTTACCTTTTTCCTGATCCCTCCCAGCAATAAGGGGCTGTCTAAGTGCCCAGCGCCGGCAATGCGAAGACGTCATTGCACTGCTGCCTTACAGTCTTATGCACTCATATATACATATACATACTACAACACAACACACTATATAGTCCTCAAATAGACAAACATACAGTATATACACAGCATTTATTCACCATATATACACAGACTTATAACATACAGACACACACAGCAAATACTCACCATATAAACACACACATATTGTACATACACAACATAAGCACACATATAGTATATAAACAAATATAGACACAGCATATCCACCCATACAGCTTATACATATTCACACAATCATATATTCTCTTGTACTTTGCACTAACACACAGACATTTACTTTCACACTTACAGGGGATCCCGATCCAAGACCACATCCTCCACGACTTGCTGTATAGTCCTTGCACTGCCGCTGCTTTCAGCTGTATCATAGGGAATCGATACAGTTAAAAGCACACGTAGGACCAAGAACTAGATATGTTGGAAATCACAGAGTATTTCTCTACAACATGCTGTCAGTGGATTATAACACTTGGTGAAGGGGTAGACTACCTTTAAACCTACCTAGGAAATTTACCATCAAAATCAAGCAGCTTATTATATTTGTTTATTTGTTAAAAATCAATTTTTAAATGAATCAGAAGGGCTCAGGGGGCATTACCATAACCCATTCATGCTGTAGCTTCATATATTGTTACACTGTCTCACCCTCCCCCTGCTCCCTCTACCTGCTGTAATATCACTGCCCTTCTGACTCATTACCATAATTTTAAAAGTTGATTTTAGAAGGAAGGAGGGCATGGATAAGAAATATAAGAATATTACCACATTCGCGGTGCCCGGATCTATGAGTAAGTGTCCCTGGTTTATCATATTTTATTGTTGCATGGTATATAGAGATGCTTCTTAATAAATTAGAATATCAGCGACAAGTTGCTTTTTTCTAATAATTTGATTCAAGAAAGTGAAACTTATATATTATACAAAGTAATTAAAAACATAGTGGGCTTTTTCAAGTGTTTATTTATGTTAATGTTGATGATGGCTTAAACCCAAAAGTCATCACAAATTAGAATCATTAACCCAAAACACCTGCAAAGGTCTTCTACGTGTTTTAGAAGGTCCCTTAGTCTAGTTTAGAAGGCACATTAATGTGGAAGACAGCTGTCTTGATAGATGTCCAGAAGGCAGCCATTGCCACACTCCACAAAGAGGGTAAAAGGTCATTGCTAAAGAAGCATATCAATGGAAAGCTGAGTGGAAGGAAAAAGTCAGGTAGAAAAAGGTATACAAGAAACTTGATAGGATTGTTAAGAAAAGGGCATTCAAAAATTTGGGGGAGATTCACAAGGAGTGGTCTGCTGTTGAACCACAGACAGACCACCACACACAGATGTATCCAAGATATGGACTACAAGTGTCGTATGCCAGGTGTCAATCCACTCCTGACCCGTAGACTATGGCAAAAGTGTATTACCTGAGCCAAGGAGAAAACTAACTGGACTGTTGCTCAGCAGTGGTGTTTTCAGATGAAAGGAAATTTTACCGCATTTCATGCTTCTTTCTCTCAACAAGCTTTTTGGAGATGGAATTTTCATTTTTCAGCAGGACTTGGCACCTGTACACACTGCCAAATGTACCTGGTTTAATAACCACAGTATCTCTGTGCTATATTGGCAAGCACCAATTGGCTACCAACTCGTTGGTAGTGTCAAGAGGAAGATGAGAGACACCAGACCCAACAATGCAGGGAAGCTGAAGACTGCTACCACACAACCTGGGCTTCCATAACACCTCTGCAGTGCTTTTGCTTTCATGCAAAAGGAGCCCAAACCAAGTATTGAGTGCATTTATTCTACATACTTTTCCTCTGCCAAACATTTCTGTGTTCAAAAATGTTTTTACAGTGGATCTTACATAATATTTTAATTTTCGGAGATAATGGGGCCAACGCTCATGTAAAGTGGTATGGACCATAGCAGGTAATAAAATGCAGAGAATTGCTAAACGCAAATACTGCCCTTAAAAGAACTTGTTAAAACAAGCCTCAATTCTTTGGTTCCACATGATGTCACTTCCCTCTCCCAGCATGTTAAAGGTGCACCACAAAAAAGTTGGTGAACTCTGTCGGGCCAGTACAGGGAAAGCGACAGATTCATGGTTTCTGGCGCAAGTTCTTAATGAATCGGTCGCACCCAGGATTAAACCCGGAAATAGCACTTTTAGTGAAGTTTCTGACTTTCTAAGCAAATGTGCCCCACTGAATCTCTGCTTCTTTCACAAGCTGCCAGGGAAGGGGCAGCCAGTGACCTCCTGCTCTTCTCAGCACAACGGAGTAGATAATGTTTTGGGCACTGAATTGAGGACTAGGAGGCTTCGCTGTGCAGAAAATTCATGAATACGTCAGACCTCAGCTTTGAGGAAGATGCTGATTAGACTCATCTCTGGTCGTTTGCATACTTTAGAAACTGAGGCCCACATTAATTAAAGCATTTGGGCCAGTTATCTGTCTGACTTTGCACTGAAAAGAACATGCAAACTGCTTGCACATGTATTTATAAAGTGTCTGGGCTAGTTTTGTGATGTGCTGCACTGTATCTGCCGCACTACCAAATTGTGTACTTAAAGGGGCATTCCGATTCAGTGTTGTACTATGCACCACACTTGTTACTGCAAATCAAGAGAATTGTGTGTGTATACTCTAAGTTAAAGGAACACCAAAAAAAGATTTGTGCACACCTAGCAGTGCCGGGTGCACCAGATTAATGAAGATTGTGCACCAGTTTTCATGAATATGGCGCACCCTGCACACTCCACAGGCAAACTGCATGTCTGCACAACTTTTGAGAAAAGTGACCCTGAATGTTTATGTTTACAGACATGTAGAGAGACAATATAAGGATATGAAAAGGCAGTTTATAAAAATATATTTAATTTGGGGGGGGGGTCATTTGACTGACAAGTTCCCTTTAAAATGCTGATAAGACTGACAACCAAAAGGGTCTTCTGTGAGATTGAATAACTCTAACCACACTACGATATCAGTATTTGGTCAGCAGAGGAAGCTTTTCAACCTACATTGAATTATGCAATTTTAAACACCTTACTTTGCTCCTATCTGGAGATAAAGATATGTATAATTAGGTCTTCTAATTGTATTTCTGCCTAGCTATATATTCTTAAATCAGTGAGGGGCTAATAAGAGAGTAGAATTAGAAATCATAGCATATTTCTTATGCACGTTTTGCCCATAATTTTCAGTGCTCATCAGGGGTATTAGTGGTAGTGGTGAAATAACATTTGTAGCCAGCATCATGAGGGCAGACAGTGCCATAACAGAGCCCCCTACTGCATGGCCCCACCTAGAAAAGATAAAGAATGCCCACTCAGGTAATCAGTGGCCACGCTGTCACAACTGAAATAGAGTACAGTCAAGCTGGAACTTCTGATTGGTGAGATGAACACTACTTATTTTTTAACAACCCATTTTCAGCATTGTTAAAAAAGGGCCTTTGTCCGACAAACTAATGACAAAGGCTCTTCAGTAAAGTTCTCGTTGTTGTTGTGCTCCAATCCTTAATTTCAGCATGGTGATTTACTTCTTACTATGTTTGAAGTGGACCATTGAGCTGTATAAATGCATGGGCTCTATTCTGCAGAGAGGAAAACAGAAGCAACCTGTGTTTTATTCTTAAATTGTATGTGTATTTCAGTGTCACTGGAAACTACAGAGACTGCACTGAATACTGATTAGGTGGAGAAGTTCAATAACGCCATATTCTTGCAGTACATTTACAGACTTGAAATATACAGTAAAACATATATTTTTGCAGTTCTCTATAAGTGTATAGAACAACCTCATATTCATTATCCATAGTTGATATGCATAACTATTTTATTTTAGGTTTAAGCATTTCAGTTCTCATAAGTGCCAAAAAGGATCTGTGGCCCACATTTACTAAAAGCAGTGCAGTTTGTACTATGTGCAGTTTTACTGTGTATAGAGCAGAGTGCACCAGACTTAGGATTTCTGGCGCTCCTTCTTCATGAATCTGGCGCTCCCTGCACCTCCCTGCATGATAAATGTAACACTGTCCGGAACCCCTATTTCAGAAATTTGTGTTACATGAAGAATAGTGCAGCCGCGATACAAAACGATTGCCTGCGATACAAATGTGGCACAAGCACTTCTTAAATACCTCTGCAAGTAGTTTGCACTAAAAAGAACGTGCAAAGTCCGCTATAAAACTGGCACAAGCACCATAGTAAATGTGAGCTATGTGTATGTGTATGTCTACTATGGATTTTCCAGAAGAATTGGTGTACTGAAAATCTGCAGGATATTACAGCAATTTCAAAATAGATAAGAATAAATCGAATCAATTTTTTCCACAATACTACAGTATGTAATGTGTTCTTGTGCACTCAGCCACACCGAACTGATGCCTTGTCCATATTTAGTCACAATTGCAATTATATCATCATTATGACAATCTACATTAAGGTAGCAACAAGAGGGATCAATTGAGCACACATCTCTCCAGCGGGAGTACCCGCTTTTCCTCTTTTCCATCTGCGCTCCAGCGGTCCTAGCACCGCATCTCATCTCCATTTCCACTTACGTTGTAATACGTGCCTGATGAAGGTCTGAACTTATAAGACTGAAACGTTGCAATATACCGTATATTCCGGCGTATAAGACGACTTTTGAAGACAGAAAAATCTTCTGTCTTCTCTGGGGTCGTCTTATATGCCGGTAATTCCGACCGCCCGCCGTTTATTCACGGCGGCAGTCGGGTCCCGTTGCAAGGAAAGGGCTCACGGGCTGAGTCCTCTCCATAGCCGGTAAGTCTTTGCTGCATATTGCAGCAAAGGCTTACCGGTAACACCCGCGATCGGTGCTAGCACCGGGTGTTCTCACAGCGCGGGCTGCCGGCTGCTGGCAAAGTGACGTCATCGGGGGCGGCGATCCGTCTCCATGGTAGCCTCGGGTCTTCGTTCGTTTTAACCCCTTCATTACAATGTGCTGATAGCATATTGTAATGAATGAGGAAAATCCCCATATACTGCCATACTGTAGTATGGCAGTATATGGTAGGATCGATCAGACAACCTAGGGTTAAAGTACCCTAGGGAGTCTGAAAAATAGTATAAATAAAAATAAAAAAAAGTTTAAAAAAATAATAATAATTAAAAAACCTAAAATTTCAAATCACCCCCCTTTTCCTAGAACTGACATAAATATAAATAAACAGTAAAAATCATAAACACATTAGGTATCGACGCGTCCGAAAATGCCCGATCTATCAAAATATGATAACGGTTTTTCAATGCGTTTAACCCCATAACGGAAAATAGCGCCCAAAGTGGAAAATGGCACTTTTTTGCCATTTTGAAAAATATAAAAAAATCTATAAAAAGTGATCAAAAGGTCGTACAGTCCTAAAAATGATATCATTGAAAATATTATCAAATTTCGCAAAAAATGACACCACCCACAGCTCCGTACACCAAAATATAAAAAAGTTATTAGCACCAGAAGTTGGCAAAATCAAAAAAATAATTTTTGTACAGGGGGTTTTCATTTTTGTAAATGTATGAAAACATTATAAAACCTATACAAATTTGGTATCCACGTAATCGTACCTACTCAAAGAATAAAGTAGACATGTCATTTGGGGCGCTCAGTGAAAGACGTAATATCCAAGCCCACAAGAAAATGGCGCAAATGCGTTTTTTCACCATTTTCATTGCATTTGGAATTTTTTTCCCGCTTCTGAGTACATGGCATGGAATATTCAATAAAATAAAAATTTAAGGAACAGTATGGTAACATTTACAGTAAAATGGACGATGGTAATGTTGTTGTTGTATGCCTTATGTTTATGAGCGACAGTTTTCCTGCTATATACCTGCATGTCATAAGAATTTAAATTAAAAAAAAGGACCATGTTAAATTCAAATCAGTTTTTTTTAAAATTTTTACCGGTGTTTTGTATGCGTTGGAAAAGGGGTAGTCTTATACGGCCTATATATCTTAAACTCTATATTTTAAACAGGAAAGTAGGGGGGTCGTCTTATACACCAGGTCGTCTTATACGCCGGAATATACGGTAATAATTTTTGTTGCATTGCTATACTGTTTGTTCTGGATTAGATAAATTCTCCTCAATTTTTGACCTAAAAGGAGTGCCAAGTTATCTCTTTTCTATAAATACGGCGTAGTAGCCTACTTGTGCACTGAATACTCCGAAACATCGAGTGACATGTATTTTCTCCAATAATAGGAGACCTAGACCTAAGGATTATTGATACTTCATCTCAGATGAAGAACCAGGCACTATATAGACTAAATCACCACAATGACTCTTTGACAAAAACTTCACTCATACTAGCTCATCATCTGTAGGGAGTACATTTCAAACTCATAGCTCCATTGAACACTAAAAAGATCTACATTTTTATATTCACATAAATAAAAAAAAATTAAAACCTCTCATAAAATGCGGGCAGGGGAGCCAGGGTTTTGCCTTTTGTTGGCTTTTTCTGGAACATGCCTGGCATTTACCATAATAAGCACAAAATATAATTTTTCATTAGAGATATCTTTCAAATAGGGCGTGCTAATTAATTAAAATTCTCTTTATGAAGAACTTACATAACATAAGAATTTTTTTCCACAGTAATAATTTTTTTCCCATAATAATAAAACTCATCATGCAGACTCTGTTCCTCACATCATTTATTTCTATTTTATGTCCATCCAGTTATATAAAAACGTTCACATTGTGTCACTTTTTTAAAATGGGTGCGATGGAATGTGGAGCAAGCAGAGCTAGGGTGCGAATGCCTTATTGGCCCTGGTTCCAAGTGGACTCAGCTCAGCTTGTGACTGACAAATTAGTAATTTCGGTTTGTTGCCATTCTCATGGGCAACAATTGTGACATCCCCCCCCCTCCTTTGCCACCTCCATGGCAGAGGTGGCTGAGTATGCCCCCAACTGGCCCATTAACTATACCCTGTATGAGGTCCCTAGTGCAGGTTATAGCTCCTCTACAATAGACTGGACCCAGCATAGAATTAATTATGCATCAGATATACTAAGAAGCCAGAGCCAGTTCTTTGTTCAGCACAAAGAGAACTAAAGTTAATTAATTAGGATAATACCTCTAATGAAAAACTGGTCAGTTTCTTGGGGGAGATTTACTAAGCCTACTTCGCCAGATTTCTAAAGGAGAAGGCACTTAAATCTCCTCATCTCCCACATCTCTGCCAGGTGAGACCTGGGGGGATATTTATCAGGACCTCTGCGCACCGCCAGTGGCGCAGAGGCCCTGAAATAATCGCAAATGCTAGCTTATTGCTAGCTTTTGCGATTATTTTCTCCAATCCGCCACCTTCACGACAGTGGGACGTGTAGGGGCGTGAAGGGGGGGCGCGGCCGGACGGGAGTGGGCCGGCGGGGGCGTTACTGTCCCTGCGCCTGCGCACTCGCTGCTGCCGGCGACAGACATTTCATACGTGAAAAGTCGCCGGTTGCGTTTTTTTCTACGCCAGGCCCTGATACATCAAGAGGCAGAAGCCTCTTCATGTATCGGGCTGCGAATTTGCAGCAGCGGGGCTATCAATATCCCCCCTGGTCTATATATGTCTGACCTAGTAGAGATAACATCCACATCTACTAATAGGCTAGTGTCTCTTAGTATATCCTGGATGCCAGGGGGGATTTTGAGACGGCCATTAAACGCCAGTCTTAGTAAATTCCCCCCATTATGTATAAACTTATAATGATGACATTCATCAGCCCTGGGGCAAGAGTGTAACCTTGAGGTAATAATGTAGTTTTACAGTAAAGTCTGTGGGAAATCTGCAGCAAAGATAATATAAAACATGTGGACATGAACTGAGGAACTTATCACTTAAATGGGAATCTCTGGCAAAAAAAATCTGTTTTTGTGGTAGTTGTCAGTAGTGTTTTGAACTAAAGCCAGAAGTAATGGGGAACAAAATGGGAAACTAGTAATTCTCCTTTTAGCTCTGGCACTGCAGTGGTGGGTTTTAAAGGGGAAATACTGTGAAATCAAGCACATAAATAGAGTAGTATAATGTGGCAGCAATAGATAATGGGGCTTATTTACAAGGGTCCGCGGCCGCACTTTTGTCAGTTTTCCGAAGTATTGGGGATTTGCACCGCTGGGACAGGTATTTAAGTGAGGATTGTGTCGCACGAGATCGGCTCCGCTGGTTTTCATGCAACAGAAATCGGGGGACGGACCATCAGACAATCCGATTGATTGGGCTGAGCGCGGGATTTAACTTTCAAATTGTGTCGCAAGATCAAGCACTTACATGCACCAGGAAGGTGAAATCCATGTGATATTGCTGCTCAAACTAGTGGTCACTAAATATTGTGCTAAAGGAATTTCGAAAATTAATTTCATATTTGGCTGTAGTGGCTGTAGGCTAGAGATTTTCCAACAGGTCGTTGAACGGCCATACACACGGGAAAGATAGAGCATGCTATATTTTTTCCCTGTTTCTGGTGCGGTACTGTAGCACGGTACCGCCACCGGACCGCCATAACCATCTATGGGGACGAATATCCATCCCCAAATTTGCTTCCGTATATACATCCCCATGACGGCCGTGTGAATGCGGCCTAAGGCTACATTCACACGTGCGGCACCGTACCGCTCCGTACCCGGGAAAAAGATAGGACCTGTCCTATCTTTTCCCGTAATACGGCACCGTGCGCCATGTATCTCTATGGAGAGGGGTGGGGGTGATCTGCGCTCCCCTCTCCTCCTCCTCTCCACGTGCACTGCCGTTGCCCGCTATGGTGCGGTACGGGTGGGCAACGGCAGTGTGAATATAGCCTTAGTCTATATATTGACTACAACAGATGCATGTTCCTTTTATGGTCTGTGTATTATCAGTGTTCGGAGAAAAAGAGATGGCTGGAAATTATGTCACTAGTTTGCTCCAACCACTTGGAAGGTCACAATCTTGTGTAAAACAGTAACTATTCTGCAAATACAGATCGCATCATTATAGGCTTCTAGAGGAAGGCCTAAGACGCAAACATAGGCAGGAATAGAACTTGCACTGAGTTTCCAACAGCCTCTACACCAGTGATGGCGAATCTTTTAGAGCCTGAGTGCCCACACTTCAACCAAAAGCCACTTATTTATTGCAAAGTGCCAGCACAGTAATTTAAGCAGTAATTTATTTCTCCTTGTTCTTTGACAACTTTCAATCATTCTGCCTTTCAACGCAGTTGAAAGGAGGAGGGCAAATTCGCCTATCATTGTAGGAAGATCCTGTAGGAAGATTCCTTGAGTTCTGTCTGGTGAACTTCATGCTGGGGTGATGGCCTGGGTGCCCACACAGAGAGGGCTCAGAGTGCCGCCTCTGGCACCAGTGCCATAGGTTCGCCACCACTGCTCTACACTGTTCAGTTAAATACATGTTTGTGGGTCCACTGAAATGAATATGCCCATGTGTCATCCAAAGCGTTTATGTGCATGTTGCCTTAGAGGTTTTCGGGAGGTTTGCACAGCAGGGGTTCCAGTTATTATGGTTATTAGATGTCTGTTTCCATTACATGACCAGGAAAGATGTTAATCCAGTATAACTAAGCAACGAAGAACCCTACCAGATAACAGCAAGCAGAGTTACTGAAAACTGTGAAGTTAATGCAGGAAGTAAGTTCTCATTATGAGTTATTCACTGAAACAGAAATAGACTGTTCAGTATGCTAATAATGGCTGTATTTAATGACACAGTCCCTGGCTTTACACTTTGAATAAGGATTTAAGATTGTTCTATCTGCTTTCCTGCGATTTCATTAAAGAAAAGTGAAACGCTGCTTTCAGATATGCAATCTTGTGCGTTGTCTGTCTCTTGATGCTTGGCTGCATTTTTCATTAGATTACTCTGAACGCAGAACTGACATCAGAAGTTAATTTAGTGTCACCAGACTTTAGCAACAGACTCCAGCTCCCACTTAGTTCCATTGTAAGTAAGTTTACCTCCAACTTGCTTTGGGACTCGAATCCGACTAATCTAGATCTAAAGGAGCACAAACCATGACAGTATTGTACTGCCCCCTTGTGAATGCTTGTGGAAAGTGAATTTTGAAAACCCAAAAAAACCTGAAGGATGTGAAAAAAAGAAAATAGTAGTGAACTTATTGAACTTAAAGGATATATTCACCTTTGACCATTATTAAACATTACAAATACATAAAAATTATGTGTGTTGTATTGGTCCCGTGTTTAATAGCCCATCAGTGATCAGTGATGTCCGCTGGCTACTTTTGTAACTCAGCAAAAACTTGTTGACAGTGGAGCTTCTAACACTTGACCTGAGCTTCTAATATGTAGTATGTTATTACAATAGATACTGCACAGAACATTTTAGTGAATGAACTGAAAGCTAAATTTAAGTGCTCATCTGCAGAATGAATCAAACAGAAATATCCAGGCATTGAAACAACGTATCAAAACTTTTTACATTTCGATCTATAATGCATTTTGAGGCAGTCCACGACATCAAAAATGACCCGTGGATCCATGAGATAAAGTAGGCGCTTGACATTCAGCAGTTGTTTCACATGTGGTTTTGCAAGCAAATTAGTCTTAACAAGGGAGATCTTCCTTGTGCAGTCATCCAATGTTTCAGCAGTGATTATACCGCTAAAATGGTATAAAGCAGATTTTAAAGGGGCTGTACCAAATTTGCATGTTATGAGTGAAGAGTCAGCACATCATTCTCCAGATTGCAGGGAGTCCTATTCTCTTGATTGGATGGCATCCCAACAGTTGAACCCTCATCAATCAGCTTTTTACCTGTTATTTGGTGGATAAGGGATGGCTTTGAAAGTTGTAGAACTTCTTTAAGGATTGAAAGCCCTGTACATGATCCCTTAAAAATGAATCACCTGAAGGCTAAGTACATGATCCATTAGAAATGAATGTATCTGTGTGCTTTCAGTGTTATTCTGTGCAAATGCTAGCTTATCTAGTACAACTATAAATACCATACAATTGTCAGAACAATTGAGACTGAGGCTGTACATGAAAAGTAATTGTTTTGAAATTATATTGAGGCATCCAAAATTTAAGGTACTAATGACACACATTCATCCTATCCCTGTAGATATTGCATTGCATGAAGATGAACCTTATCTTCAGCTGCACTGGTGCACATAGCAAGAGATATCATTTACCAAGTTTAGCAATGCATATTTTCATTCTCCAGCTTTCATCTTTGTCAAATTTTAGACATGATCTACCCTGTTAGGCCAATTATTTTGACAGACTTTTCAGATTTTGAGAACTGAGGAGACCTTGTAGATAGCTACAGATATCTGTACTTGAGGAAAATGTAAGCAGCACACAAACAATATAGGTGAGGGTGGGTGCAGGCACAATGGGACCAGGCCACAGTGCAACACTTTATTATACCTGCCAACATGGAATAAAGAACCCACTTTTAACACCACCAATCAGATGTTTTGGAGTGCTGCCTATTTTCTCCCATCTCTACATATAGCTGTATATAGATAATAGATAGTCCTTGTAGATGAGATAGCACTTAAGGTACAAAATGGCATACACAAAGAATAGTCTAGAACGAGAGCCAAATATCGGAAACCAGAAGTACAGAAGTATACTAATGAAGTGCTGACAATAGAGCGAGAAAGAGAATATAACTGGCAAATAGTATAGCATACACAGGGTATTTATTATGGTATAGCTCTATGGTATAGATGAATTTGAGGGGCAATAAAGAGCTAGCTGGGAAAACACAGAGAGGAATGTTGGTCTAGGCCAGTGATTTTCAACCAGTGTGCCGTGGCACACAAGTGTGCCGCGACACATGGTCGGGTGTGCCGCGGGGAAAGTTCCCCAAACTATGGTGCCCCCTGTGTTTTGTTTCCCGGCAATGCGCAGCGATGCGCAGTCACAGCTTCTTACAATGCAGGAGACTTGTACAATAACACATGCGCAAGCTTTGAACCTCGCATGACAAAATGACGTCACCGAGGCCAGCGCATCATCCTGAGAGCGGAGAGACTCTCGCATTTGCCCACTGCCAAGGTAATGCCCACTAATAATGCTGACTATATGAGCTTTTGCCTGAGTATATGAACTGTTGGCAGAATACTAAGCATATGAGCTGGTACTTTTAGTACTCCAGCAGTATACTGCATATAACAATGAGAAATGTAAAATGAGAAATACTATAGTCATGAGGCTGGAGTACTACAAGTACCAGCTCATATGCTGAGTATATGAGCTGGCACTTGTACTCTGGCCTCATGGCAATAGTACTTCTCATTGTACCCCTTTATTTAGCAGTATATGAGCCACATAATAATCAGCACCATATACTAAAAACAGGGAGAAACTGAGAACTGTTGAGGAAGAGCTTCGTGTGTGTCTTTCCACCATTCCTGCCAGGATATCCCTTTTGTGATTATCGAAACAGGCCCAGGTTTCACACTGAGTGAGTAAAATAAATTTAGAATCATATTATTAACTATATGACTGTTTTAGTGTCATTTTGTGATGTTTTGGTTGGTGGTGTGCCCCAGGATTTTCTAAGTATAAAAAGTGTGCCGCGGCTCAAAAAAGGTTGAAAATCACTGGTCTAGGCAGATGCAAGAGATGTTCTTGAAGTGGAGGTGGCAAAATGTAGTGGGAGCCTAGATGTGAGGGGAGCAGACTTTTTGGACCAGGGAAAATGTGAAGTAATTAATTGTGATGGATAGTTCTGGTGGGATGGATGTGTTAGGTGGAGGAAAGATCATGAGTTCTGTTTTGTCCTAGAAAATAGCAAGAGAAGAAGAATGTGGCTCACAAGCACACAAAATCTTTATGTAGAAGAAATAGTGGAAAAATATCCTAAGCCATATGAGCCTTACTGAGGACAAAATGTAGATGTCAAAAACAGTGCTGTCTACAGTTGGGAATCTGTTCCTACGGGAATATATATACTGGTTTGATTTTAATCCTCATTAGGCTTCATAAGGTCATGCTTGATGTCAAGGGTGCTGCCTTCTTGTCCCATTCTGGAAAACTTATTTTCATATTTTCCAAGAATCCACTAGTGGAGCATTAATGCCTATAAGTCTCCACACACCTACAAGGCGGCCTTAATTGGCAGTCTCCATAAGGATCAAACAATCAAAGATTCCTAATGTGGGACACATGGGTAAGGATCCCTTTTTAGCTATTTTATATTAAAAATAATCATACAATACTTGTACAAGCTAACATATAGATCAGACGCTGCATCTAGACAAACCATGGCAGAAGGTGAAAGTTTGGGATGGTGGGCGGTGGAAATATTTGAAGCAAGTTAAGAGAGTTGTAATATTTCTTACTGTCTGCAATTCATGTCTTATAATCTTTTCTAGTAATGAATTAACATAATGTAGTTCTTTCTTTGTTATACTAGCTACAGGCATTTGATCTAATAATACAATAATCAGTAGGGAGCTGTAACACTGTGTGATCCCAAAGGAATAACAAAGCTATTATGTCATTGCTGTAAGAATAGCGCAGACTTTTTATCAGTCACAGCATTGTTCATTTAATGTCATCATCATTTTGCAGAAATCCCATTGATTTCGGGTTTTGAGGGATATCTGAATGTAAAAGCAATTACAATAACCTATTAGTTATTGTATTTTATTCATTTTTTTGTTACTGTAGGTTGTTTTTGTCACCTAATGTAACCTAATGTTCCTTCCCTGGCATAACCCTGAAGGACACACACAAGCTATGTATTATATTTCCCTCTGTACTGTAAATTTTGAATTCCGTATCATCTATTCTTCTCTGTATTTTATGCACAGCCAGACATACTACATAAAAGAGAGAACTCAACAAAAGCAGCATCCACAATGCATATCGGCGCACAATTCACTGCTTATTAAGAACAACATATTAATTTGCAGTAAATGGTTACAGGGATGACCTCAGTATATTTCAAAGCATTCATAATAAAGACAATTTTGTGAACGAAAGTAGAGGCAATGTCAAAGTCTAAATTACTGCCAAAAAGAAATTAATATGAAACAATATACCTTCTTTTTCTTCTAAATGCTTGGGACAAATGTAAGATTAAGGCTTCTATCATTTCTTCTCAATACAGATTTTTACCTTTTTTATTTGTTCTAAAATATCCATATTAAAGGGGATTGTTGTCAGGGGTAGTGGACCCACTGAACCACCGCGACCGATGACATAAGCCAACACCTGGGAGCGGAGTCTAGGTGGCACTCGGTATTCACCAGAGCCCGCCACAAAGCAGGTTGGACTTGCTGAGGTAGGATACCACCAGTTCGCTCCACAGGCGTGACTTTGCTCACGGTGGTGGCCAAGGCAAGGTGCAGAATCGTAAGGCAGAGACGGAGTCGTGGTCATGTAGGAGGTAAGGACAGGCGGCACACGATTGGAGTTGGGGAAAAGGCAGAAGGTCAGGACAGACGGCGGAGAATCAGAGTCAGGAACAGGAATCGGGGTCACAACGTCAAATCACAATAAACGAAGGAATAACACAGGGAAGCTTTCTCTGAGGCACGAGGCACAAAGATTCGGCAAGGGACACAGGAAGGGGCCTGCAATTTTTCAAGTCAGGTGGTCGGACAACGATCTGCATTCTGGCCCTTTAATCGCCAATGATTGGCATTCTGACATGCGTGTGTCCTCGGAGACGGGCACCACTGCTGGAGCTAGAGAATTTGAGTGAGGTTGCAGACTAGCTCCAGGGACAAGAGAGGCCAGAGCCTCTTAGTGAATCCAATGTGCAGTGTGTCGGCAGGATGAAATACAGACTAGAGAAGCTGGATCTATGATGCTCTTCTTATCTGAGGCTTTATCGCTAATGCAATTTTCCCAAATAATACACCTGATGAATGTTGTTCTGCAAATTTTAAATTGAAGTAAAAGAAGTATTTATAGATGCCCATTAATATTAGGCTGGTGCTAAGAATCTACACAACCACAGGCAGTGTTGTCCAAAGCTTTTATTCATAATGCTGTATGACAACACATTTTAAAGAGGAAACCACTATATGCTCAAGTGAAATATATAACTCAGCTAAAATGTATCAATTTTGAAGTCCCTAAAGGGAAAGATCCTGATGGGTAATTAAAATGGGATGGGAGAAAAGTAGTTTTTAGTCAGAAGTCTTAGTGTTGATTAATAACTGCAATACCTTGATAAAAGAAGTGACTTTCAGGGATGACCTGAAAAAAACTGGGAAAAAATGAAAGAGAACAGTAAAGGATAGATGCTGTAGAGGAAAAGCTAGCTAAGCTCTCTAAGGCTGCTATCATTATACCGTTTTTTTTTTTTACTGTTGTATGGATCATTTTATAATAATCCAGACATGTTTGTAACCTATAACCCTATAGATCTCATACTCCATTTATGGATTAAGAAAAAAACTCTACTTCCTTAACAATTCTGAGGCAACTTTTCTTACAACACTACATATTTTTCTGGATATTAATGAACAAACTGAAAACTTGGCATTGCTCAGTATTGTGACTCTTATCCTGTATATACAGATAATACACAATACTATCCTACCCTATCCTATATATTTAGGCAGTGCAATGTAATACTATTGTTATCCCACATATATGGGCAGCACAGGCTTATCCTGTGTGAGAGATATCATATTTCACTCCAGACGCTATTTTGTCCAACCAGACTTAGATGGGAGCCATGTTGTCCACTGTCCAGTCATACACCAAAAGCTTGATCACGAGTGATATACCACCCAGAAAAATAATTTAGCAACAAAAAAATACTTTATTTGTAATATACCAAATGAATTAACAATAAATACAATTACTGGACAAACAACATATGTTTAAAACTCTGCATAGTGAAGTAAATGGCTGGACAAAAGCCTCAAGGTAGGTGAGACAGTCATACAGGCTGTCATAGAGCATCAATGCACTGTGATGCAAGGCGAAAGACAGTCAATGATAAAACATACAAAATAATATGACCATGACAGTAACAGATACCATACCCAATAATAACCAGAAGAGGAATTCCTATTGTAATATATTCATATTTACATGTGCTGAGTGCTTAATACCTTCGTTTTTTTCTATATACACTCACCGGCCACTTTATTAGGTACACCATGCTAGTAACGGGTTGGACCCCCTTTTGCCTTCAGAACGGCCTCAATTCTTCGTGGCATAGATTCAACAAGGTGCTGGAAGCATTCCTCAGAGATTTTAGTTTGAGATCTGGTGACTGTGGAGGCCATTTGAGTACAGTGACCTCATTGTCATGTTCAAGAGACCAGTCTGAGATGATTAGAGCTTTATGACATGGCGCTTTATCCTGCTGAAAGTAGCCATCAGATGTTGGGTACATTGTGGTCATAAAGGGATGGACATGGTCAGCAACAATACTCAGGTAGGCTGTGGCGTTGCAACAATGCTCAATTGGTACCAAGGGGCCCAAAGAGTGCCAAGAAAATATTCCCCACACCATGACACCACCACCACCAGCCTGAACCGTTGATACAAGGCAGGATGGATCCATGCTTTCATGTTGTTGACGCCAAATTCTGACCCTACCATCCGAATGTCGCAGCAGAAATCGAGACTCATCAGACCAGGCAACGTTTTTCCAATCTTCTACTGTCCAATTTTGATGAGCTTGTGCAAATTGTAGCCTCAGTTTCCTGTTCTTAGCTGAAAGGAGTGGCACCCGGTGTGGTCTTCTGCTGCTGTAGCCCATCTGCCTCAAAGTTCGACGTACTGTGCATTCAGAGATGCTCTTCTGCCTACCTTGGTTGTAACGGGTGGCGATTTGAGTCACTGTTGCCTTTCTATCCGCTCGAACCAGTCTGCCCATTCTCCTCTGACATCTGGCATCAACAAGGACTGCTGCTCACTGGATGTTTTTTCTCTTTTGGACCATTCTCTGTAAACCCTAGAGATGGTTGTGCGTGAAAATCCCAGTAGATCAGCAGTTTCTGAAATACTCAGACCAGACCTTCTGGCACCAACAACCATGCCACATTCAAAGGCACTCAAATCACCTTTCTTCCCCATACTGATGCTCGGTTTGAACTGCAGGAGATTGTCTTGACCATGAATACATGCCTAAATGCACTGAGTTGCCGCCATGTGATTGGCTGATTAGAAATTAAGTGTTAACGAGCAGTTGGACAGGTCTACCTAATAAAGAGGCCGGTGAGTGTACATGGTTCGCAGACTTCAGACGCCTACATGTGCACCACCCGCCATGTGAATTGATGGAGTTTAGCAACACAGAGTTAAGGTGGGCTGGACTGTGCTCTATTTCTACTAATCTTAAATCTTCTTCTCATCAGACCAGAGAATCTTATTTCTCATAGTCTGGGAGTCCTTCACGTGTTTTTTTTGCAAATTGTATGTAGATTTTTATACGTTTTACACTGAAGAGAGGCTTCCGTCCGCACACTCTGCCATAAAGCCCAGAGTGTTAGAGTGCTGCAGTGATAGTTGAGAATCTTCCTACTGAATCTCTTGAGTTCAGCCACAGTGATCTTGGGGTTCTTCTTTATATCTTTCACCAAGGCTCTTCTATCACGATTTCTTATTTTGGCCTGACGGCCAGGTCGAGGAAGAGTTTTGGTCGTCCCAAACTTCTTCCATTTAAAAAAAAATACCAGAGGATTGACGAGGTCTCTACCTATTTCACAGAGGACCAAAATACAAGAATCCTCCAAGCATTCATTAATAAAAGCAAATGAGAACATGCATGCACAAAGTTGATCTCAGGACGCTCAGCGCTACTCTCCATCTTGTTTGGAATTTATTGCATTGCCGTACCATTGCAGCGATAGAATCATACCTACAATTATTACCAGTGTCACTGTCGAGTAACTTTTTATCAACATATTTGAGTCGTGGGACTTCTACAAACAGATCTTTAACTCAAAATGGACATATAGATCTCGTAATCATTGTTATTGTAGCATGTCTTCCGTTTGACTTTTTCTTTCACAATACATGCTACTGGAGAGAAACATACATTTGTGTGGAACCAAACCACAAAGCTATAAGAGTTCGTACATTTATATGTTCGCATCATCATTCATCACCATTGTATATATTGACCATTAGGTACTGCTGTCACTAGGGCACTTTGTGACCATGTACCTGTAGCCCAGCCTCTATTACATATTACATAATTTAATATGATCTACAATCAACATCAGTCAGCATGTTCAATTCTGTGTGATCAGTAGTATTTGGTGTATATATATATGTATTTTATGCATTTTATATGAATTTATGATTTTAAATTTTTAATAGAAAATCATCTATGTATAGTTCTCTTGAATAAATTTGCCAGATTTGTATCATAGCGGAAGTGTGTGCTTACCCATTATTACCCATTTTCGATCCATAAGACACACGGTCAAAATGCTAATAGCACCACCTCCACTATTTACATCCACATTTTATCCAGATGGATGGGTTTTTAGTGCTGCTATTTTTTGGAGTTATTTATTCTTCCATTTAAGGATTATGGAGTCTTATACTCTAAGGAGAATTGAGTGCTGCAGAAATTCTTTTTCAACCTTGGCCAGATCTGTGCCTTGCGACAATTCTGTCTCCGAGCTCCTTGGACAGCTCCTTAGACCCTAGGATTCTCATGTGCTCTGACAGGTCCCTTAAACATATGATTTATGAAAATATGCAAAATTTTCAAGTTCTTAACCTCATAGCATCTTAAAAAAAACGTGAGGTTGCTTAAAAAAAGGCAAATGGTAAATGTTCAGTGTACGGCTAAAAATAAATCTTCCCCGAATAGCGCTCCTTCCCTTCACGTCTTGTGCCCACAACAGGGCAGTATTTAACACAAACCGCAGTACTGTTCCTTCATATAAGGCCAATCACATTCACTAGTGGGCAAGTGCCCCGAGGAGGGGAATACCTCTCATAGTATGAGCGTGAAAAGTACTATAGGGCCATTCGGCCAGTAGCTGCAGTGAAAATAGGAAAAATTGACAGTGTGGGAATGTGTGTACATAACGATTAGAGGTATGCAGTGAAGGTAAATCCTTCATTAAGGACTCAAAGATTTTAGTCGATGTATCCAACTGGCTTCCAGTTGAAGCAATCTACGGTCAGCGTTCCCCTGACGGGGTCCAACTTGTATTTTATCGGTGGCCCAAAACCGGAGGGTGCTTGGCTCTCCGCCATGATATAGTCTCACATGTCTAGAGATAGGGGTGTCTTTGCCAGTTGTGATGGAACTAATGTGGTTAGATATCCTTCTACGAAGTTGCTGAATAGTCTTGCCTACGTATAGTGGTTTATGTGCCACATAAACCACAGCTGTGCTTTTACAATTCATGAAGCGTCTAATTGTAAATGTTTTGTTATCCACAGGGTTAACAAATGTTTTGGTTTTGGGCATAAATGAACAGAACGAACAAGTTCCACAGGGAAAGGCGCCTGGGATACGGTCTCTCAGTCTGGCAGTGGGGTCTGATTCTCCTTTAAAATGGCTATGCACTAAGAAGTTTTGCAGGTTAGGACCCCTGTGAAAAGTAATGGTAGGTCTATCCGTCAGTCTTTCTTTCAGATCGGGGTCCGCAAGCAGGATCGGCCAATACCGTGACATGATCTTCTTCATGATGTCAGCGTACGCATCAAACATCCCAATACACCTGATAATCTGTTTTGATGGTTGATGGTCTTTGCTGCGGAAGAGTGTTTCCCTGTCGGTATTTTTGGCCCTCGCATATGCTTTGTATAAGCATTTTTTAGGGTACCCCGACTCCTGAACCTCTGATACAAATTGTCACATTCTTTTTTAAAAGAGATATCGTCAGAGCAGTTTCTGCGCGCCCTTAAATATTGTCCTACCGGGATTCCTGATTTGAGGGTCTGTGGGTGCCAGCTTTGCCATTGTAGGAAGTTATTGGTGGATGTGGGCTTACGATAGATGTCAGTTTTAAGGCCTTTTAGTAAATCTAGGGAGATCGTAAGATCCAGAAAATTGATCTGGCTAATGTTGATCTCAGATGTAAAACGCATCCCAATGTGATTGCGATTCAGAAAAGAGGTTCTGGCCACCCTCCCACAAAATCAAGACATCGTCTATCTATCTTCCCCAGTAAGATATATATTGGGTGTACTTGACCATGTCTTCAGAAAAAAACTATGGTGTCCTCCCACCATCCAAGAAAGAGGTTGGCATATGAGGGCACACAAGTCGCCCCCATTGCCGTCCCTCTAGCCTGGTGGTAGAAGGACCCATTAAATAGAAAGTAATTGTGGGTAAGGACAAAGAGTAACAACTTGAGTATGAATCTATTATGTGCGTGGAACTGTATCCCCTTAGTGATCAAAAAATGTTCAACCGCTTTAAGACCTAGTCGATGTTCGATATTACTATATAATGATTCAACATCAAGACTGGCGATCATGGTATTAGATGTAAAGGGTAGTTCCTGAATCTTCTTAATGGTATTCCTAGTATACTGTAAAAAGGAAGGCAGGGCACTCACAAAGGGCTGTAACATTTTGTAAATTTAAACACTGCAGGATTGAGTGAGACAGTCACACCCAGAGACAATGGGTCTCCCGGGGATTGGTAAACGTCCCTTATGCACTTTGGATAGTGCATAGAAAGTTGCTATTGTAGGGTGTTTATTAAAAAGGGCTTTAAATTCATCATCATTGATTAGATTCTCATTCTTTGCCTCAGAAAGGAGTATTTCCAACTCATGAGTGTAGACTGGTGTTGGGTCCACACGAAGGGTCTCATATGTGGATCTATCAGATAGCAATCTCATGACCATGAGATTGCTATCTGATAGATCCACATATGAGACCCTTCGTGTAGACCCAACACCAGTCTACACTCATGAGTAGGCGCACTAAGTCCCCTGACATGCGCAGATGAGACGATCGGGCTCCGCTCCTCCCGCTGACAGGAGGGAACAGCTGATTAGACCTGCACAATCACCATTGGCCTCCTTGGACCAATGAGTGAGCTGGAATCCGGAGGCTGGTCATTAGTTCACACTGCGGGTTGGCTACTGACCTGAATGTGGGAGGGTTTTTTTCCTTTATATACTTGGCGTTACCTAGCCGACATGCATTATTAGAAAATAGAAAAATAACATTTCTATCTTCAATTTGCTAAAGTTAGCTGTCATACTGAAGACCAAACCTTGTTTAGCGAACCACAAAGATTTTGAGCACTCTTGTTGTTTAACTTGACATAAGTATTTTGAGTGTTATTGAACGTTAGAAAGAGCTTGTCAATCTACTGCCCTTAAGGACTAAGTATGTCAAAAATTGTAAGTGATGGATAGTTTTATGTCTTAGGCTGCTGTCCAAAGCTTTCTAGGAATTAGAACAAGCCATACTTCTCATTTTGTAGCGTGCTCAAATTAATTTATGTCCTTTTACATCCAATGAAGCTAAATCTTAGGGAGGTTCTGTTGTCAAAAAATGTATTTCTTTTCCAGCTATTTCACAAGAATGAACTCAGCATGTCAGTTTATTCCAGTGTTCAAAGGTTTGAGTTGGGCAAGAGTACTTACTGGTAGGAACACACACTCAAGAACCTATGAGTGGGTTGTAAACTTCACAACAGGGGACAGTAAGATCTCTCCATTAGTTCAAGTTAAACTGAGATTAGAAGTTTCTGCTGTAAAGGCTAAGCAAATCTGGGATTTGTTTTAACCTTTCGCTGTAAGTATGTGTTGAGTGGATTCCTGACCTATATGTCAGCTGTGACATACTTTGCAGGTGTCTGCTGCAAGTCTTGTTCAAGGAATGGATGCCATACAGTAACATCAGTCTCCCATAGACTGCTACAGCCTCAGCTAAATGAATACTTTTGCTTAAAGGGGTATTCCCACAGAGACAAGTTTTTTTAAATGTATGCAGCATAACAAAATAAAACATTCTCTAATTCACTGTTATTAACAAAAATACAGCGTTTTACAGATATAATTCCAACCTGATTCATCAGTACTTGTGTACACAATTTCAGTTGCTCCTAGACTTGACCCTGTAATTTCTGATTTTAGGGTTGGCAGCCATCTTGCCTGAGACTTCACAGAGCTTGTCTCTCTCTCTCTGCTCTGCAGACAGATAAGTTCTGTATCTGGGGAGTAAGGCACAGGAGATCTAATGTGTTGTGGAATAGCAGAGATGTAGGAGAGCTGACTGTGTCATTGTGTGTAATAGGCATCTCATGGATCCCATCATCTCTGATCTGTCTCATCTCTCTTTCTATGTGTCAGATACCAGTACAATGTTCAGAAGGTAAATTAAAGTGTATATAAACGTGTACCCTGATGATCTAAGCACTTTGTCAACTCAGATAACTAGATGGATCATAATGTGTCTGCTTTGAGATTCCCTTTCCACACTCTGGAATATTACACTGCCCAGCCTGGGGAGTGAAAGGAGCTAAAACAGCAAAAAACTGAGTGAAATTTTAAGGTAAATGGTTACAAATGATCTTATTGTGTTATCATCACTAGGGGTTGAGATTTGAGAATTTTCTTTCATGGATAAACCCCTTTAAAGCAATGAGCAATGATGAAATAGCCTAGTCTATTACGTTATTCAATCCTGTGTTTGCTGCCATATGCCAAAATACACCGACCAGACAGCCGCTGTCTTACAACATAAGCCTATGGACATGTTTAGCATGTACGTTGGGAGCTTTCCTGGCATACACACTGAACTTACACACACAAAAACGAAATCTGATAAGAGCCTTAATTCTCACACAAAATCAGCATAAGCTTTGCTTCATGATTACATGCTTTGCATTAGAATGCTGTGTAACAAGCTTTTAAAAAATTCGGGGAATGCTGTGAATTTTTAGAAGACTTTTATGCTACATTTATACAATTGCACTTTGGCAATGATATCAACGTGTGCAAATGTAAAAATAAAATACAAGATCCCTCATATACAATACAATACTTTCTATTCAATCTGACCCTGAACTAAGTGCTACTTTGCTACTCAGAGGTGTCAAGAAGCATGCCCATACAGCATATAGCATCACTATTTTGCCACTGAATAAAAGTCACTCCTGCCATCTTCCTAATGTACTAATTACTGCATAGGTATAGGGTAAGAAACTGCATCTAACACCTTGACAGATAAGAGCAGCCACATGGTTACTGAAATTATTCTTGTTTGTTTTCAAGCACACCATAATAAAAAAAAAATTATATATAGAATTGTGTAGCATTTTGCTGCATAGTACACAACAACTACAGGCGTGGATCTAGCCCTATCGGAACACTTTTCTAAACGTCAACAGGTTTTCGATGTGAGCAAGCCTGGAATCATTGAAGATCTGTGGTTAGTTCTACAAGGTCGAACATCTCTGACAAGTTCCTCTAAAACAGTGGTTCTCAACCTTTCTAATGCTGTGACCCCGCAATACAGTTCCTTATGTTGCGGTGACCCCAAACCATGTACAAGACTATAACGACTATAATACTGCCCCATATGTACAAGACTATAACGACTATAATACTGCCCCATATGTACAAGAATATAACTACTATAATACTGCCCCCTATGTACAAGTATATAACTACTATAATACTGCCCCCTATGTACAAGAATATAACTACTATAATACTGCCCCCCTATGTACAAGAATATAACTACTATAATACTGCCCCCTATGTACAAGAATATAACTACTATAATACTGCCCCATATGTACAAGAATATAACTACTATAATTCTGCCCCCTATGTACAAGAATATAACTACTATAATACTGCCCCCTATGTACAAGAATATAACTACTATAATACTGATCCCTATGTACAAGAATGTAATGACTATAATACTGCCCCATATGTACAAGACTATAACGACTATAATACTGCCCCCTATGTACAAGAATATAACTACTATAATACTGCCCCTATGTACAAGAATATAACTACTATAATACTGCCCCCTATGTACAAGACTATAACGACTATAATACTCTCCCCTATGTACAAGACTATAACGACTATAATACTGCCCCATATGTACAAGACTATAACGACTATAATACTGCCCCATATGTACAAGAATATAACTACTATAATACTGTCCCCCCTCCCCCAGTTTTGGTTCCTCCATTTGCTGACCCAGTTGTAGTGTCCCCCCTCCTGCCCCCAGTTCTAGGCCCCCCCTCCTGTCTCCAGTTTTGCCCCTTCTCCTGCCCCCAGTTCTAGTGCTTCCCCTCCTGCCCCCAGTTTTGGTGTCCCCCTCCTGCTGCCTCCAGTTTTGCCCCTTCTCCTGCCCCCAGTTCTAGTGCTTCCCCTCCTGCCCCCAGTTTTGGTGTGTCCCCCCCCCTGCTGGTTCTATTCACTATGAGCAGAGCAGTCTGTTCCGCGGGAGTCTGTAAAGAGGAGGAGCCAGAGGGTCATGTGATGATGACATCACCACAGGTCCTTAAGCTTCCCGTGTATACAGCAGGAAGCTCCTCAAGCAGTGAGTTATCACACGTTATACTCCGTTTTTGCCGTGAATCGCGTCAAAAACGTAATAGGATCGCAACCCCTGTGTTTTGGTCGTTCGATCCTCTCTGGGGTCGCGACCCACAGGTTGAGAAACGCTGCTCTAGAACCTACGTATCCGTAGAGCGATTGATGGAGTTTTGAAAGTTAAATGTGGTCACACCTGTGTCAAATTTTGACAGAACCAAGAAGGACAAACTGTAACCCCTTGTTACAAGCCAAGAACTATGTGAGACCTTGATCAATCATTTCTGCACTGTTAAAAGTTTTGTGTCCAGAGATTGGGAGAATGGACTGGAAGGACAACAAAAGGTGCCCAGATTGGGCACCACATAACAAGTCTAGAGCATCAAACGGTGGGACACATTTACTAAGGGTCCGCGGATCGCATTTCTGTCGGGTTTCCGGACTATTTCCAATTTGTGCCGCATTTAACAAGTGTTTTTCGGCGCACGCGATCAGATTTTTGGCACAATCGCGCCGACTTTATGCGGCACAAATCAGGGGGCATGGCCGTGGACAACCCAACTGATTAGCACTAAGCACGGGATTTAAAGAATGCATCAGAGGACGCTTAAATGCCACTGCGCTATGAGCCAGCTGTAAAGCTACAGGTTTTGCATTGACCTTACACCACTAAAAGGCTATTATAGTGCAGAACGAGATGGTAATGGAGGCAGGAACAGAGCTACCTTCTTTAGTGATGAGCTCTACCTATGTCTCTGACACACTTATAGCGGATAATGGTTTGGAGAATTCTTGAGTAACAGCATGAAAAGGACTTCACAAGAGAACATCATAACAGTTCTACTATCAGGGTTATTGGGGGTGGGTGGCATAGTGTATGGTACCTAGGCTCCTCTAGTCTTCTTTCCAGGTACTTTCATTGATTTTGCCATGGAACCAGTGGGGCAGTCATTTCAGCAAATTTTCCTAGAAACCATCTTTCATAGCAAGGCCAGACTAAATATTGCTTGTGCTACCATCAACAACCTGCATTATCTAAATGTCCTACCATGACCTGCAGCATCTGCGGACTTGGCATTGGTTGGTTGCCATTGAAAATAGAGCTGCAGGAGGTAAGTCTTGATGAATTGGGTGCCCAAGTGCATTCAGCATGCCAGATCCCTCATTGAACCTCATTGATAGCATGCCAAGGATAATAACTGCTTACATTTCTGTGCATGATGCTCATATTGGATAAATCAGAATTTTTTTTTGCAAATGACATGTACATTAATTGTCACATTTTCATAATATCAGGAATTTTTCCTCTTGGTGTTGGCAACTACTTTCCTTATTGAGGCAGCAGTATTCAGAAAAAGAATAAGACAACCCTTTAAATTATTTACATCTTGAGGTGGAGATTGATCACTGTATTCGGGCCTTGAGACTTCTGCCAACCTGAGTTCTACATTTTTATTATGCCTTAAATGTTCACAAAGTATATCTTATTTTGTATGAGTAATATTACATAGTCTAGAAATGATGACTCTTTATTGTACAAATGTCTGTATCTGCTATTTTTTCTATAATTTCTATTATTTATCATGTCCGCATTGATGTCTTTTCTTCAAGGACATGAAAAAGGTTATAAAAAATTAGTATGACATCTTCTAGTCAGGTCAATTTACTGAGCAGCTATAACTCTTCACATCTGTCCTGTTTTCAAGAAATATTACTGACAGGCTCTTCTAAGGTCAAGATTATTCATGCAACCTATTATTCATATTATTCATAATTCTATCTTTATCACTTATAGTATATTTACATTTTGTCAAAACCTTTCCTTAAAGGGAGTTTGTGAGGTTCAAAATTCCTCCCACACCAAAACTTGGTCTATGGGCAGCCGTAAATGTTAATCATTGAAAATAATAATCAAAGCTATACTGAAAGCGAATCAAAAGGGAATCAAGGTCTCTTGTAGCTATCTATAAGCAAGTGAGACAAAGTGGCCCACTCCTATTGCATTTGCATAATGATCTGCACATCCCAAAAAAAATATTATTTCTGCATCGCTTCATTGATTTGTGCCAACAAACGTACGTTTTTTTCCTTTAAGGGCTTTTCCCATGAAAGAAAATTATTAAATTTTAAACCTCTTGTGATGAGATGATGAGATCCATGAGATGCCTATTTCACACAATGGCAGGAAGTCAGTGTATGTGTATCAGTGTGAGAGCTCCATCCTGGACTGCAGGGGGCAGGGCTAGAGGCAGGGCTAAAGACAGAAATCTCAGCTCAGGGCCAACACACAGATACAAGATGGCTTCCCCGACCCTAAATCAGAAGTTACAGGGTCGTGTCTAGGGACAACTGAAATTGTATACACCAGGACTGATAGAGAAAGGTTGGAATTATATTTGTGAAATGATGTATTTTTGTTAATAACAGGGAAATAGAGAAGAAAAACTGATGATAGACTGCCCTCACATACCTGCTCGTTAAGCCTTTAGGGGTTGGAAACAGTTTTTGCTAATCCAGGTATGGCTATTAATATAAAATAAAAATATTAATAATACACTATATACAAATATGTAAATGAGCCTAGAGGCGCTCCAGTGATATCAGGCCAGAGCGTGTGTTGGCTTCACCGGCTCATTAAGTATGCGCAACCCCACTCATTATTCCCTTCCCTTGTCCCCTTTAAAGATATACCATTTCTTTAAAAACTTTTGGCATCCATTCCTCATAGTTCCAAGAAATCTACTTGTTGTCTTAGTGTAATGCTGCTGTTAGGGAATGGGCAATACGATGGAAAGGCAGGACAGACATGGACAGTGAGCCCTAAATCTAGTCCCATTCAACCTCTCCCTACCTAATTGCCCATACAACCCTAAATGCCAGGTGCTAACTATTCAATGTTCCTGCGCCAAATGTTCACCCTTCCTCCGCCAAAGTGAAAACATGGAGACAAAAGCAGAACAAAACACACACAGAAGAATGGTCGTGCCAATATGAGTCAAAACCAAGAAGACAAAGCAGTAAAGAATAAATAGAAAAATGGATGGTCAAAAAACAGGCAAGGGTAAATAAATCCAAGATACGGAAGTCTACAAAATGCTAGCATGCTCCAAGGATTGGACCAGTCCCCTGAAAAACAGACAGTGTAGAATAGCAGGTGATGAATGTGAGTGGAGGGGGCATCTGTTCATTACATGTAGTTTAACCAGCTGCAGCCCAGAACAAAGTAAATAGGAGGCAGAAGGGTGTGGTGGAAATCAATTTAGACAGCCAAGAGTGTTTAGCAGTGCCACCACTTGAAGAAAGCAAAGATTATTACTATTCAACAGTAGTAAGTAGAGATTGTAAAAGCAGTGAACAATTGCTACAAAATGTGTTGTAACTTACTAAAAAGTTGCTAATGTGCCTGGTAAATTTGTACATAGTGGTTTGTGCTTGGCAAAAATTTGCATACTGCTGAGAAAAACAAAATGACTTTATTATACCCAAATGCAACTGTTCACAATTTTGCACTTAATGGCAGAAAATTGAGCTGTCATAAAAGATTTATCTGCCATGTCAAGGTAAAATAGCTATACATTAGAAATGGGAACAAAGAAAATAGACAAAATGTGCCAACCTTTAAAGTTTACTTATGCATGTGCTTTATATCACCCATCAAAGCTTTTTATTTAACAGCAGGCACAAAAACTGAAAACTGCAACTATACTTATCTGAAATTCCTACAAATCTTCATATTGCATAAATGGTTCAGGATACACATCAAAAGATTCCCTGGAAAAGTGGAATACAATATTACCTGGTGTCAGCTTCTAATAGTCCCTTTTGGCTATGGTACTCCAAAGGTATATAAAATATGTATCCTGTACCTGCTTTACCTTTGGGACACTGTGGATACTTGCCTCTGTCAAATCTTACAATCCTAAAATATTCTCCATGTGTTAAACATATCTGTGTCAACCCATACACTTTGCCTTGATGTAACTACCACCCCGTGGTGTAGCTACCAGGGGCTCCTGGCCCATTGGGCTTCCAGGGGCCCAGGGCTGAGACGAGTAGTAGCCGATCGACCACGCGCTCTGTGGGTGCTGTCCCAACCCTCAGTAATGATCAGCGATCATCACAGATCACTGGACGCATGCAGTGATACTACCGATGCCTGCGTCCATTGCCCGACCCAGGGGCATCTGTGGGGGCCACTATATTCTGCTGTGCATATATGGGGGCCACTAGATACCGTTGGGGCATGTGTGGCTGCCTCAATATAGTGCTGGGACATGTGTGGGGGCCCCTATATATTGCTGGGGCATGTGTGGCGGCCACAATATAGTGCTGGGGACATGTGTGGTGGCTACTATATACTCCTGGGGCATGTGTGGGGGCTGCTATACACTGCTGGGGCATGCGTGAGGGCTACTTTATACTTCTGGGGCACATGTGGGGGCTATCTGTATACTGCTGGGGTACGTGTGGGGGCTACCTGTATACTGTTGGGGCACGTTGAGGGTTACCTACATACTGATGAGCATGTGCTGAAAGCCTAGTGCTACATATATATATTGGAGAGGCATGTGCTTTGGCTACATATATACTCAGCGTGCTCTACTATCTTAAGGATTTGCTGAATTAATGAGGGGGAAGTATATAGCAGTATATATTATAATATTTTGAGGGGTCTCAGTGTATTATCTGTATATGCAGGAGGTACATTGTGGAACACTTAGTTGTTAGCTAGGGGACATTATATTGATATATACAAGCGGTCCCCTAGTTACAAACGGACCTCTGGATGTTGGTAATTTACTGTACTTTAGCCCTTGGCTACAATATACAGCCATAACAGAGGTGTCTGTAATTAACCTTTATTGTTAATTCTGGTTCTGAGGACAACCCAACATTTTTAAATCCAATAGTCACAGAGACCAAAAAATGTTTGCCTGGGGCTACAATTATAAAGTATACAGTTCTGACTTACATACAAATTCAACTTAAGAACAAACCTACAGAACCTATCTTGTATGTAACCCAGGGACTGCCTGTATTAAAAATTTTTAGGGATGCACTGTTCTCCAGAGGCCACAATCACCAGGGTGACAAATTCTGCAGTGATAAGTCACGAATCTACCTGATGGAGAAGGATGAGGAGACTACAGGAAGAAGAGCTGAATGGACCAGGACAACACAGACATAGAAGGAAACAGCCACAGCCTAACAGTGAGTGAGTCAGGAGTCATGAATAAGAGCTGTTATACGGCTTGAAAAGCGTTGACATTACTTTTATTCTTTGTATACCTGGATGATTTTACAAGCCCAATAAAGAAGATTTTTTGAAGTAATTTCCTCGAACTGGATCTGGTTTTGTTTTTCCCCAGTGCACCCCAGATGTGCAGTACATGTAATGCTGCTATATATTTATCTGTGGTTATTTACTGTTGTTATATACTTATGATTGCAGCAGAGGTCGCATTAACGCCTCACCACGCGTCATAGACGCGTGATGAGGCACCATTACCCACCAAAATAATTGTCATGCGTAAAGATACGCTTGGCAATTATTCCGTGTAGCGCGCAGGCTGAGTGGCCCAGCGCACGCTGCAAAGGAGGGGAATGTCAGTAGCGCGATAGCAGCGCGCCGGGCCGCTCAGCAGGATGCGGAGATGTGTGGGATTTGTGAGCGCCGACCCCGGGGGAGACGGGAGACATGTGGGCCGCGATGCTGCTGCTCCAGCTCTCAATGCCCGCAGCAGCGGCCAGCGGTTATGTGATCCCAGCGGGACCTGAGAGAAGTGCCGGGTGAGTGTGAGCCGCGGCCGAGGGTACACTGCACTCTGTGTTTGCGCTGGGTGAGTGTGTGCTGCGTGTGTCTGCCATGTGCTGTGAGTGAGTGAGTGCTGTGCCCTGTGAGTGTGTGAATGCTGTGCTTCTCCCCGCTGAGCATCTTCTGAAGGTCAGATCTATTATTGGTGCCTGAAGACTTGTCCCTCAGATCTCCTGACCTAGAGCTGATGCTATGTAGCCCTCGGCTTGGTCTCAGATCTCCTGACCTAGAGCTGATACTTTGTAGCCCTCGGCTTGGTCTCAGTTCTCCTGACCTAGAGCTGATACTTTGTAGCCCTCGGCTTGGTCTCAGATCTCCTGACCTAGAGCTGATACTTTGTAGCCCTCGGCTTGGTCTCAGATCTCCTGACCTAGAGCTGATGCTTTGTAGCCCTCGGCTTGGTCTCAGTTCTCCTGACCTAGAGCTGATACTTTGTAGCCCTCGGCTTGGTCTCAGTTCTCCTGACCTAGAGCTGATGCTTTGTAGCCCTCGGCTTGGTCTCAGATCTCCTGACCTAGAGCTGATACTTTGTAGCCCTCGGCTTGGTCTCAGATCTCCTGACCCAGAGCGATGCTTTGTAGCCCTCGGCTTGGTCTCAGTTCTCCTGTCCTAGAGCTGATGCTTTGTAGCCCTCGGCTTGGTCTCAGTTCTCCTGACCTAGAGCTGATGCTTTGTAGCCCTCGGCTTGGTCTCAGTTCTCCTGACCTAGAGCTGATACTTTGTAGCCCTCGGCTTGGTCTCAGATCTCCTGACCTAGAGCTGATGCTTTGTAGCCCTCGGCTTGATCTCAGTTCTCCTGACCCAGAGCGATGCTTTGTAGCTCTCGGCTTGGTCTCAGTTCTTGCCATCAACACCAGCGCAATCCTCACCTCTAGGTTCATCAACAATGGAGATTATTGGGATATAAAACCTTCAGTCACTGGATGAGATGAAGCTGAGGTCCACCATGTCCCACGTGTCTCTGTGTGATATATGGATTTATCATCGGGGTCTTTATCATTATAGGGGGACGTTCAGCTCATCCCTCCAGCATCATACAGGGATGGAGCACACGCCAGGATTTATAGCCTACAGATGTTCTCCACTGATTCCTCCTGTATTTCACCCTGACAGACGTCTCAGCTGAGGAGATTTACTCCTTGTATCCACACAACTCAGCCATGGAAGAAAACAATGATGTCATCAGAGGCTCATTATAAGCAAAGCTCAGCAATATTACCCCAGCTACAAACTCAGACTATACAATACATCATATACCCCAAACCAGGACAAGAGAAGACACAAATAATGTACTATAATAAAACTCCAATAATACTGCCCCCTATGTACAAGAATATAACTACTATAATACTGCCCCCTATGTACAAGAAAATAACTACTATAATACTGCCTGCTGTGCCCTGTGAGTGTGTGAATGCTGTGCCCTGTGAGTGTGTGAATGCTGTGCACTGTGAGTGTGTGAATGCTGTGCACTGTGAGTGTGTGAATGCTGTGCCGGGGAGTGAGTGAGTGTGCTGTGTGAGTGAGTGTGCTGTGTGAGTGTGTGTGCTGTGTGAGTGTGTGAGTGTGTGCCGTGCGCTGTGTGAGTGTGTGCCGTGCGCTGTGTGAGGGAGAGAGGGAGTGGGCGCTGTGCGAGGGAGGGAGTGAGTGAGTGTGCGCTGTGCGAGGGAGGGAGTGAGTGAGTGTGCGCTGTGCGAGGGAGGGAGTGAGTGGGCGCTGTGCGAGGGAGGGAGTGAGTGGGCGCTGTGAGAGGGAGGGAGTGAGTGTGCGCTGTGCGAAGGAGGGAGTGAGTGAGTGTGCGCTGTGCGAGGGAGGGAGTGAGTGAGTGTGCGCTGTGTGAGGGAGGGAGTGAGTGTGCGCGGTGAGCAGACAGATGATTTTTTTTTTTTTTTATAAATAGCGTCTATATACGGCTATTGTATATTATTTAGTTATATGTATTACCGAAATTTTCATACTCCTCCTCGACTAAAAATACTCCTCAAAAATAGTAAGAGGAGTATTTTTACCCTTTGGGAAAAATGTTAGTGCGACCTCTGGATTGCAGTATATTCATTTTTGGCATATTTGTCTATTATTCGCTGGTAAATATGAATAGTTGTTTTATATAGATTTCAGGTGTATGTGTAGTCTTTTCGCTGGAGGGACAGGGAGGGGTGTTTGGCCATAATTTTGCTTATCTGTCTTGGACACCAAAATGGGCTCATCCAGGCTCTGCGCAGAAGAATGCTGTGTGGGCTGGGAGCTCAGCAGAGTTCACAACACACACAGGGGCACATTTACTTACCCGGTCACCGGATTTCACATAAAGTGCATTGTCCGACTATAATGCACCGAACCTGCGAAGGTTGTGCGCCCAATATCTTGCATGTGTCGCTTCCCCGTTCAGGTCCGACAGAGTTCATCATCTTTTTAGTGGTGCATGTAAGTGCTAGGGCAATTTGAAAGTTAAATACCGCCCTCAGTCTGAATCAGTCGGACTGTCCGATGGCATGCCCCCTAATTTGTGATGTATGGAAGCCAGCGCAGCTGCGCCACAAAAAGGGTTGCATGAACAACAATGCCAGCCTACAGACTTCTTAAATGCCTGTGCAAAGCCGTTTTAGCCCTGAAAACGGTGCACAGTCTGAAAAAAGTGTGCATAATGAGACTGAAGGGCTATAGTGCTTTTTTCAAAGCCCCTCTGTGCTGTAGCTTCACAGGCTGTTATAATGGGCAGAGCAGGTCTCTCCTCCCCCTACACTGCTGCTAGATTAAACAGGTAGAGGGAAGAGGGGGACAGCAGGGGGTTGGGTGAAACCTGCTATGCAATTACAACTGCCTGTGAATCTGTAGGACTGAGATGATCAGATAATTATCCCAGTCAACTTCAGACTCATTAGCATAATTTGTACAAGTTGACTTTAAAAGGAAGGAGGCCATGGATAACAAATAAGTAGATTATCACAGTCACTAGCCCACATGTATTAAAAGCCCCTGCACCATTTTTGTCTGACTTTATTAATACACGTGCAAGCAGCTTGCACTGAAAAGAATATGCAAAGTGTCCACAACACATTTGTTTCATTTTTGCACTATACCCGATGCACCACCAAATTCTGCACTGAAAGGGGCGTTCTGGTGGACAGTCAGACCGTTCACCATACTTATCATGCAGTGTCCAACACAATTGTGTTGTAAGTCCTATGTTAAAAGTGCACAAAAAACGGTTGGAGTAATCTGTCAGAACATTGCAGAGGGCGACAGATTCATAAAGTTTAAGAGAGGCAATTTTCAATTCTAGAAGGACCTAATTCCAAAAATAATTACATCGAATCACAGTCCCCTGATCTCCATAAAATTTTTTGTCCAGCCCCATACAATAAAGCAGGAATACTTGTTTTAACATTTCCATTCAGTATATTATAATAGGAGATATATAGATGTTCTTTTACAGGTAATTATTTGGGGGGGCAACAACAAAGAAGCCCATCAGGGAAATTTGGAAAGGACATTTCATACCCTACCTGAGGAGACTAGCAGTTTAGTGGGGTAAATCCTTTAAACCCTGATTATCAAGTGCTCTCCAGTCTGACAAGTGTAATATCACTACATGATTTCAAATATTGACTTTCATTCCTTGCTATTTAAGCCCCTGGATATTTGGATCACCTATCAACTATGGTGGAAAATGGAAGACAGGTAGCACCTTTGTCTGGCCTTCATCCAATGGTCTAAGTCATTTGTTTCTGCCCTGGCCACTACATTAGCATATTGTCCAAGTTGTAAATACTGAGCCAAATTTTACATCATACTCAAACATGTCCATTCAATAACACCAAAGATCTTTGATGCACCCATACATGCTATCATCTTCCTTTCCAGCATTTTTCCAATGTGATGTTTCATGATGTGGAACCCAAAATCTCAAACCCATTTGGTATTTTTCTGGAATGCTGTGTTTCCAGGAATCCTTAGGCTATATTCACACGAACATATGGGGGACGTATATACGGCTGATGCATATATGTCCCCCATAGACGGCAATGGGCGCATGGCACCGTACCATTCCGTAGCCGGAAAACAACGCTGTGCGCCATATATCACTATGGAGAGGGGCTGGGGTGAACAGTGCTCATTCCATCCTCCTCTCAGTGGCGCCTTGTGCCTGCCTTACTACGGTACTGCGGGCACACATCCTGTGAATGTAGCCTTAATAATGATTGTTACTTTAAAGCTTCCATCAATTAAATATTTTCAGATTTTCTCTCGTCTTCTACCATTTAACATATCAAAATGTGTTGAAACTGGAGAATTTTCACGGAGAGAGGGGGGGGGGGGGTTCACATATGAGGATTCTACTTTGGGATATTTACTAAGGGCACCAAGTCGAAAGGCAGACCACACTGTCAAACCCATCTATGTGTGACAGTGTGGTAGCTCATTTTGTATTCAATCTATGATAACATATACTAAGAGACCTTACTATATAGCCCCTCTGTGATGGTATATGGTAACAGAATGCCCGCCCCTAAACAACCTGGCATAAGCTCTCAAGTGCTGACAGGAGCGCGCACACATATTATAAATATATATATATACATGCACACTGTATATGTATCACTCTACGGTTATTGTTTTTTATATCTGTTGTATTAGGAACAATAAACATATTAGTATTCTTCAATGTCACAGATTCGCAGAGCTGTCAATTAGCCATTGCTGAGGATACACATAACATGAAGTGTAAGAGATAATTAGGATAAAAGTCTATGGTGTGTAAATCCACATCTCCAGCCCTGATAGATTTCATGAGCTTGTATGCCTGGGAATATGACATTTAGCTGTCACAAGAAAATGTATTTACAGATGTCCAGACCATCCTAATTAATAAGAAGATATAGAAGCCACTCTGGGCTGTTTCCTTAGAAAATGTTGAGACGGCATCACATATTGTGTATAAATATGTCAGAGCATATGTCAAACTTTTTCCATACATAAAGACATTCTTATGTGTATAACAAGTGAAGGGAACTTATATGGTATCATCACATAGAATAAAGAAAAATACTAACTCTGCTCTGTCCTTGTTCTAGCACCAGTTCTCTTGGCTTTGCTCATGGCCACAGTGAACCTGGAATGACTGGATTTTACTGTCCCGGGAACACAACTCTGAGCATCAGTTATTATATATAATGTAAGGAGCCCCTGCAAAACCTCAGGAGAGTTCAGCAATGTTGTTCTGTGGGAAAGCAGAGACTCCTTCCATCATATAGAACTATGATTGCTTGGGGTCCAATACCCTGCAGAGTTTGGTCCATGAAATCTGGTCACAACACAATGCAGGATTTACAGATTTGCTCTAAGTTGCTCTAGTTTTGCTCTAAGGTTGAGAGAACAGGAGACACAACACTGGAGTGGGAAAGTAGGTTCTCTCCATGTCTCAGCCTCCAGGGGTTTTATGGTTTCCCCATTACCACCTTATAACTCCAGGGCCTTACATACAACACATGGAGAAGAAACCTAAACTATATTGAAATCTGTAATCATCTCAGTAAGTCATTGATAAAAAAAAAATGCAATGACGTATCTCTATGTATGTATAACATGATACAACATGTTACTACTAGTGTAAGAGACTACACACATCCACAATTATGAGAGGAAATGTACCCGTTTGTCAACGTTAAAATTTTTAGCTCCTATAACTCAGTGATACAAGTCATTGTAAAACTCCAGAGTGTGGGCTGGGACTCTCTAAACAGACAGTGGTGGCGAAGCTACGGCACAGGTGCCAGAGGTGGCACTCAGAGCCATTTCTGTGGGCACTCAGATCAGGACAGAGTTCACCAAATGGGACCAAATCCACCAAATCTTCCTGCAGTCCCAGGCAAGAGATTCTGCTCTCAGCGCTATTAAAGCGGTTTGGAACTATGAAAATTGAGAAGGTGTTGAAAGAACTGCAATGTCTCTGGAGGTCCTCCTGCTGGACTCGCCATTCTTCCTCTACTGAGAGACCCCGGAGAGAAGCTACAATGTCAGAGTCTGAATTTGCCCTTCTTTTTGCAATTATATTGGTTTCCTCAGGTGGCCAATACGATTGAAAGATTGGAAGAACAGGTAGCAATAAGTTACGGCTTAAAATACCATGTTGGCACTTCACAGTAAATAAGTGGTTTGTGGTTGTAGTTTGGGCACTCTGTCTCCAAAAGGTTCGCCAACACTGCTCTAGAGATGATGTGTGCTGACAATGTCCTTAGATTATTGGGGTACAGGGTTTATCTACTTTTATTTAGCTTCTGAACATTCACTAGTATGTGACGCATAGAAAAAGAGATTACAAATTATGAGATAAATGAGATTGATATAAGACACAATGACACACTGTCATCACTGCTACATCTTGGCTTCACACAGTCAGCCCTGCTGCAACTTCTTCCCCTGCTATAAAGATCTTATCGGTAAGTAGCTTGTAGGTTTAGTCTCCTCACAATGCTGCTTGACGGCAGGAAGCGCCTGTGAGTGTCTGTGTGTGAGCTCGTCTTGGAATGTAAGGGGAAGGGCGATGCAGAGACACTGCAGGGAGTAGACAGGAGAAGATATTCATGAGAAGAATCTGCCATGCCCAACCCCAAGACTGAAAATTTACCGTCATTTTTGTTAATAACAGTGAATTAGAGAATGTGTTATTTTGTTATACTGAGTACATTTAAGAATTTTGCCTATATCGGAATACCCCTTTAATGGCAATATAAAAGCTTCCCAAGAAAATGTACTAGAACTGCTGAAGTCTGCCAGCTAAGAATACAACAGCAATATGTTTAATCCCAGACAAAAATATACAAATGATCTGTAGCGAAGAGAACAATCCTGTCTCAAGATGAAATATAGCAGACAGAACAATAACTGTCCTATAGGCAAGGAGGCCAGAATCAATAGTGAGGGGTGAATGAGCATTATCCTGCTTTGTGAGCCGTTTCATCCACAGGTCTGTCAGTGCTTGGCTGAGTATTTCACCATCTAAAGTATTCTTCTGGAACGGAATATAGAGATCACGCTACCTTGGCAGTGATTTGAATCTTTGCCAAGGGCAGAGGATAGGTGATCATATTACATGATAGGGGTGTTTAAGTCAAAGCAGCTCTTCAATCCACCGATGATCTTAGATTATTCTAAGCAATAAAACTTGTAAAGTAAGGGGGTTAAAAATTATCTTTATGGTGTAAACATTGAAATTTGAGAATTTTCTTTCATGGGCAAACCCCTTTAACATCTTTCATTTTTTGGTTTGTCTTTGATAGAGAAGCATGAAACATAACCACTCAACATAAAACCATCACACCAATTTTGGCCACCTTAGAGTGTGTGCCACATGCAAGCAAAACTTAATGCAGCCAGTCAGGAGCTGAAATATGATGGGATCCAGTGCAATCTGCAGTCACTTGTGAAATTATTTTTACTAATTATCTCTCACGTAACGGATGCTACTAGAATCACCGCCATTAGAACAATGAGGCCTCAGTGGAAAGCTAAGTGTGGGAGATAAAGGGTAAAAGTCCATTGCCACATATTGCACCTTCCAAGCTCCAATTACATAACACACAAAATAGAAGACGACCAGCTCCACACATACTGGAGAAACAGTCAGTTTATTCATTCTGTGTTCAATGCATCACATGAGATCTTTTGGAGAGGACTATATATTGGGGCCGACTTTTAGAGACAGCATACTATTAGTTTGTGTCTTGTATACTATGGTCCATTAGCCGGGAGGCCAGCCTAGCTGACGTCCTCCAAGAACATGCAGGTGAATGTGGTACACCGACTGGCCGCCATCTGGTCCTTCATTTACAACCATGCGATAGCCATTTGTCAAGCCCAGATCAGCAGCGCATTTTTTGCCAACAATCATCAGATGTCCGAGTAGCTGAAAGAGGAAAAATAATGTGTTAAATTGAATTACACTCTTGTCTACAATGTAATTAAAATATTCCACAATATGGAATAAAAAGGCAGTGACCCCATCATACAGGGGGTACAGACATTATTCAGACCCCTTTACATTTCTTCACCATTTCATTGTATCTAATTGTTATTGTGAATTTTTTTTATATCTTTTTATCTGCTCATCAATGAATACTCTGCCCCTCATTTTGACAGAAAAAAAAAAACGGAAATGTTTAATAAATTAGCAAAAGTATCTACAAGAAAAAGTGTAGTATCAATATGGAAGAAAGGTGAACCTTCAGCCCAGTCTGAGGTACAAAACACTCTGAAAAAGGTTTTCATCAAGGATATCTCTGTACTTGGCCGCATTCACCTTTCCTTCAATTGCAAATAGTCGTTCTGTCCCTGCCCCCATAGCATGATGTTACCAACACCGTGTGTCACTGTATTTGGCAGGTGAAGAGCAGTGCCGGTTTTCTCCACACATACCACTTAGAATTAACACCAAGTTAATTGTTCATTCTTCATCAGACCAGAAAATCTTATTTCTCAGTCTCGGAGTCATTTGTGTGTTTATTTGAAAACTGTATGCACAAAACAGCAATGGTTAAGTGATGAAAAAAGTGTTTCTTTTATTCCATGCTTCAAAGTACAGTGAAGTACAGCGACGTTTCGGCTCCAAGGAGCCTTTTTCAAGCCAAGTGATAACAGTGAACAACACATATATATACTCATACAAACAGTCACATGACCAAGTGGTGTCCACCCCCTAATTAGCATATCCCGTCATGGTAATGATATATATAAAACAATTTTCATTGTACAAAAGTGCAAAATACATAGAATCAGGAGGAATATGACATATCATCATAAAGTGCCAGTGCAGAAAACATTGTTTTTTATTAATTCTTAAACATCAAGTGCAATGCATATGGATAAACCTACAGAATTTCTTTAGATCTATTAAATTGAAACACTATTTCTGTAACCAAATTCCCTACTCTAAAAATGATGTTTCTGTTTGTACCGAATTGTCACTTAAACAATTTAATTTGCGCAATATCAGTTCCTTTACCCCCGAGGTTGACGCACCACACATTGTGGCGTTCACATCGGCGGTTAAACAGGACATACAAAAATTACGTGATACCACCTCTACTGGGAATTTTTCCCGTCCAAATCTCACTAGTGCTGAGATCTCTGCATTGGAGGAGCTGGCCCATGACGGCGACATTACCATCAAGCCCGCTGACAAAGGCGGTGCTGTCGTCGTCATGGATGCCAGCTCCTACCGGGCAGAGATCCACAGACAACTGTCGGATATTATGGTGTACCAAAAAATTTCCTCAGACCCTAAGTTTAATATAGCTAGAAAAATTAAGAACTTATTGGATACAGCAAGAATTGAGAACATCATTGATGAAGACATGTATAAATTCTTGGTCATCAAACACCCGACTACACCTGTGTTGTATACGTTACCGAAGATACACAAGAGCTTGGTCTCTCCTCCTGGGAGACCGATTGTCTCAGGGAGTGGATCAATCTTCTCTAACATCATCACTTTTTTAGATAAAGCATTACGACAATTTGCAGTATCAGGTCAATCTTATATACAGGACACAACAGAATTTATCAATAAATTGAAAGGGGCTGAGCCATATATTACACAGGACACCATTTTGGCGTCCTTCGACGTTGTATCGCTGTATACATCGATAGACCACCAACGTGGTATTAAAGCTATAGAACGGGTATTGGCTACAACAACATATGCACCCAGGACACAGAAATTTATTATAGATCTACTTGAACTTGTTCTTAGAAATAATTATTTTCTATTTGGAGATACTTTTTACTTACAATTAATGGGAGTGGCGATGGGTGCCAATATGGCACCCACGTATGCCAATATCGTCATGAGGGTGCTGGAGGAGGACGCCGTCTATGCCTCCACTCACTTCAGGCATTGCCTGCGGTGGTGGAGGTACATAGACGACGTCTTCCTCCTATGGACCGGTACTGAGCAGGAGCTTGCTGGATTTCATGCTTATCTTAACGCAGTAGACGACTCAATAAAATTTACATTGGTGCATTCCAGGAAAGAGATCCAATTCCTGGATGTTCTTGTCACAATTGATGAGGGATCCTTGGAAACAAATCTCTATGTGAAACCAACAGATAGAAACACTCTGTTGAGGTATGAAAGCCATCATCCTCGGTCGATGGTATCTAAGTTGCCCTACAGCCAGCTGTTGAGGGTTAAACGTATTACGAGTGATCCCCAAAAGGTTGATACTAACCTACAAACTATGGCGGACAAGTTCTCCAAGCGAGGATATCCTCATAGGGTGATTAGGAATAACTTATTAACAAACACAACAGATAGATAGAGATGCACTTTTAACACCCACCAATAGGAGTCCTACACTAGATCGTATTCCCTTTGTATCGATATACAATGAACACAGTAACGCCATATCTAGCATTATCAGAAAACATTGGTCAAAGTTATCGGGCAGCCCGGTTCATGTTCCTGAATTCTGTAACCCACCTATTTTTTCTTACCGTAAATCACAAGCTATTAGGGACCGTATTGTTAAGTTGGATGTGGGCTCCATGCGGCCCAACAGACAAACTGGCATTTTTGGGCAGTTGAATAAGGGTTCATTCCCTTGTCGAAACTGTATTAATTGCAGACAAATGAACAAGGGTACATCCTTCATTCATAATGATATTGAATATAAATTGAAGCACTACTTGAACTGTGATAGTTGCTATGTTATTTACAAATTAAATTGCCCTTGTGGACTTTTATACATCGGGGAGACCACTCTTGAATTCAAAGTGAGATTTAATCAACACCGGTACACGATCCGTAGTGGTAGAAGAGACCTGCCTGTGTCCAAACACTTCTTACAAGCAGGACACACGGAAAGGGACCTTAAGTTCCAATTAATTGATCATGTCCCTCCCCTACGTAGGGGTGGTGACAGGGAACGTATTCTTAAAAGGTTGGAATTAAAGTGGATATATACCCTCGGGACACTCAAACCAAATGGCCTTAACGTTGATTTTAAACTGAGCAATCTCTGATGCATTGTGGTAATGTTGCCTTGATGTCCCCATTCTTGGGATCCCTCACGGGTCTATCTGTTGTATAGGCATGTAGTGATATTCCCCTATGAACATATTATAATTTTGTCTTTTTCTACTTTGTAGATCTCAAGATTACATTGAAGCCAGTCCGGGATGCCTCTCACCATCTCTACACCACCTGTGACATTGTTTCCATCCATGCGTACCACCACCAATTTTTTCCACAATGTTCTTGTCCTCTAGGTGATCACATCGCGAGTGTACTACCCTTTATTTCATTGGTGGCCATATTTTGTGCCAAGGGAGTGGCGACTTTATAGGTTCCGGTGGTTTCCACTAAGTGGTTGAACAGCACCAGCTTTAGAATCCCGTTGGGACCCAATGCGGTCATAGGGATATTAATGGTGCCACACGGGCTATTCAGCCTTAATGATTCTGTTTATCTATTGTTCCACCCACACCTACATTATTGGAGAGCGTACTGCTACATGATACATTAAGCCCTCCTCTGTGCCATTGACCACCACCATTTTTACTATTTATGCTTGATCTAACCAGTAAGATTCACCGCTATATAACGGCATACAGATACCCACAGCCGGTTAGGGAACGCTCTGGATGTCCGTGTTTTGTTTACACGTGACGTAGGCGATTCCCTTGACAACCGGACATGCGCATCGCTCTCTGGCCTGTTTGCGTTCCAGCTTTGCGGTTCATTGCAGCGGATGGTTGGCGCGCGCTCGGATGTGAGATCTCTGCCACAGGGACTCGTGTGATGGATGGTGAGACACCCGGTTCATTGTTTTAACTTAGTTTACAAAAAGCACAGTATGCACTTGTCACTTTATCCATATGCATTGCACTTGATGTTTAAGGATTAATAAAAAACAATGTTTTCTGCACTGGCACTTTATGATGATATGTCATATTTCTCCTGATTCTATGTATTTTGCACTTTTGTACAATGGAAATTGTTTTATATATATATATATATGTATATGTGTGTGTAACAGAAAAGGGTCTGAATACTTATGATAATAGGGGTGCAGAGTGTACATTAATGAGCAAAAAAACTTTTTTGACCCAACTAATTGAGTGCAATGAAACAGAGTGAAAAATGTAAAGCCGTCTGAATACTTTACATACCTACTGTATGGACAGAAAAAAAGACATTTTTACCATAAAAATTAATAGACAGAATGAACCCCCAAGAATTTACAGTATATACATAAATAATCTCATACCTAATTCAAAATTAAAACAACAAGTATTATATAGGTAAAATCTCCTAATGGCAAAAATTGTTCTTTTGTTCTATTATTTGGTTGTTTATTGTTATTAACTCAAATGTTTGAAAAACATAATAAATACTCATTTGTATATAGATAAGATACACCCCTTCTCCCCTCCCTTCCTAGAACCAACTCACCCCACCACTCCCGATAACCAGTCCTAACCCATACCCCCCTTTTCCCTCCATCTAAGGAAACTTCTGGAGCAAAATGCTCTCTTTGGTTAACTGAATGATCATTGATATTTGAATGCTTATTGGTGTACTTATATTTGCAATGTAAAATATAAAATCAATAAACAAAGTTTTTTTTTAACTTGCTGTTAGCAAAGGCTCTACTACCATAAATTGGACTACCCTAGATTGTTTGTTTGGCTTTCTTGCAGCCAAACAGAAGTTAGCATATGGCCACCATGCAAGTGCATTGGACATAATACGGTGGGCGCGAAGAGTGTCACGTGTTCTGTGCCGCAGCCAGAAAAAAAGATGTTTTGCCATACGTATGGCACGGCTGCATGGCTCCCTATGAAGAGGGAAGAGGACTGTTCACCCCTTCTCTTCTCTAACTGGCCATAGCGTACACGTGTGAAAGGGGCTTAAGGGATCAGAACCATATTAACAAACTTTCTAATTTTTTTTTATTTGAACACCAATAATATAACCACAGTATTCACGTCTCAATCGCAACAATAAAAAAAAAAACATTTATATTACAGGACTATAGCTGGGCTTGGAGCAATGGTGTGTGAGAGATCTTCACTGAACACAGTACAGCCCCTCCCTTCTCAGTAACTGCTGTAGTATATAAACAGAAGCAACGGCTTCAAGCAAATGGGAGTGGAAGTGCAGCAGTACAGTGAAGAGATATTACACACAAGTGCCCCAGGGTGTTCTAACTCCAATTCTCGAATATAAATGCATTTTTCACAGTTGTGCTACTATAGATAACACACACAAAGGTATGGTTACACAGCTCTCCAGGGCTAATACCCAACACTGTCTGTGGTTTCAGCTCTGCTATAACTACAATGACAGCTATGTGGCTATGCTCACGTGTTCCATACAGCGAATACATCCGATTGCGTTTGGCTTTGTAACCAACACTTATCTTGGTGTAATAAATCCCCTTTCCTATTTCTTTCTCTCCAGCAAACAGTATGAATTATACTCGAGGCTTCACGTTAAAAGCAAGTTGTCTTCTAGCTGTGGGTTTGTGTTCTGCTCCTGGTTTAAACAGAATACATGAAAGTAAATCTGTCCCTCTGTGATCCGTATGACTCGGGGCTGTGTATCCTCAATGGGCTGAACGAGGCGGCTTCATAATCAATATCACAACAAGCATTCACTTACAGCTTCATCAGCAGGATCCGCTTTTGAAACCCCGCTAATGGCTTTCTTAGGCACCACTAGGAAATGTGTTGGCGCTTGTGGAGAGATATCGTGGAAAGCGATACACTGCAAAACAAGAAAATCAAGAGTCATTAAATAATGATGGCGCTCATACAATACAGGGACAAACCAACTCTATGGATTATGAAGGATTGTAAGGAAGAACACTCCAGACCGGGGAAAAGGACTGCATATCCCAAATAGAGGCAGATCTCAGAGGATCAACAAAGGAAAGATCCTACACATATAGGGGGGAGATGTACTAAGCAAATTGCACCAGAATCCTGGCCTAATTTGCACAAATCGCTGACCAACATGCCTTGCCCCTGAAATGATCAACAGAGATGAGCAGACTTTATGCCCAGTTCTGGTTCAGTCGCCTGACCATAACATATTGTGGGACAGGCAGCCAAACAGCCAATCCGGAAAATGAACGCAACTAGCCGTGGCTATACAGTTTTCCAGGATATTGCACCCACACCTACTAAGAGGACGGACCCTCTTCATAGATCTGTGCCGGGTGAGAGGGGGGGTTTTAATATCCCCCTATGTACTTCACTCCATGTAGTTTACCACAGTGTCGGTGGTATCAACCCATGGGGAGGGATTCTGGATTTAATGATTTTACTGAGCATGAATATTATATACCAGTGGTGGTGAACCTATGGCACAGGTGCCAGAGGTGGCACTCTGAGTGCTCTCTGTGGGCACTCAAGCTCAGCACAGAGTTTACCAGACAGAACTCAAAGAATCTAACTGCAGTTCCACATAAGTCAAGATTTACTAATCTCAGTGCTATTTTAACCTTTTAATGGCCAACGAAGTATCTCATATGCCCTCATAGGGTAGCACCTCAGTGGCCCAGCATGTATAAGATATGTTCTCGATTTTAGGAACCATAACTTTGGATCCCTTTTCCGTATTTTCAGAATTGACTATTTTGCGGATAAATACGGTTTTGAATGAAATCTTACATATTTAGCATTAAAACCCCATATATAATCAACCCATTTGCAAATGTGGACCTCTTAAACTATCAGAAACAGCTTTTAGGAAGATTGTTAACCCTTTAAGATCTTCATAGTAACTGAATCAAAATGGAGGTGAAATTTAGAATGGACCAATTTTGTCGGTTATACGTTCATTTAGCCCTAAAATTTTCACATTTGCAAAAGAGAAAAAGAGAAAACCCACCATACAATTTGTTCTGCAATTTCTCCCGAGTGCAGAGACCCCCCACATGTGGACATTACTTGTTTTATGGGCGCACAGCAAGGCACAGAAGGGAAGGAGCGCCCTGCAGCTGCCAGGATTTTAGTTTCCTCATTGGTCCCTTTTGTAGGCAATAAAATTTTCGTTTTTTTAAATATTGGGGCCATGTGAAGGCATTTTTATGTGGGATGAGATGCTTTTTCCAGTGTTACCATTATGGGTTGGTATCTCCTACTGTTGAAAATTTCTTAACTTTTTTTTTTAGGTCAGGAGTAGAAAAGCATCAATTCTGTACTGGATATTTCCCTTTTTTGTGTTCACCATTTAGCCTAATGATCATGTTATCTTTGTTCTATGGGTCAATAAGATAACAGAGATAACAGACATGAATATTTTCTCATATGTTTTACTAAATTTACCAAATAAAACCCTGATGTGGGGAAAAATTTAATTTTTGCATTGCCGTCTTCCAAGTGGCATAACATTTTTACTTTTTTGGCTACAGAGCTGGTTGATGGCTTGTTTTTTGCGTGACTTGTTGTACTTTGCAACAGTCACATTCCGAAGTACATATGTATTTTTGATCACATTTTATAGCATTTTTTGTGGGATTACATAGGTAATCATAATTATTGGCGGGTTTTAAAAGGTTTTTTTACGGCGCTCATTGTGCGGGTTCAATAATTATTTACTTTTAGTCTACGGATTTTTACGGACGCGGTAATAATATATATGTGAGGTTTGTGTTATGATTTCGACTTTTTTGAGCATTATATGAGACATTATATGTTTTGGGGCTTTTGGGCATTTTTATTGATTTATTAATTTTTTTTATTGAACAACATTTTTTTTTATCATTTCCACCATGAGACATGAACAAGCAATCATGTACTGATGTAGGGTATTAGCAGTGTCAACCTATGGACATGCATAGGCTGACACTGTGCCTTTAAGATGACATCACAGACGCCATCTTTCAGACACTGCCTGCCGGCAGCCATGGGGTCCTAATCGGGCCTCGGGGCTGCCATAGCAACGATCAGTGTCCCGCCAGAAAACGTCTCAGGGGTGCCCGATTGTGGGGGAAAGAGCCGCCAAAGTCATGTTAAATGCTGCGGTCGCGCTGACCGCAGCATTTAACGGGTTAAACACCCGCTATCAGCCACCGGGCGCCAGGGGGCTGGCTGCCTGGCATTTTATTTCTTACATTGCTTCTGGTTGACTTTGTGGTTGTGGATTGCACCGGAAAAGCAACAATGATTTACGTCTACCATTGCCAAGTAATGACACTTGTGATTAACTGTGATAAATTTAGCTCATCTTCTCCGCAGCTCTAGTTTTATGCAGTCAGCGTCCCAGGCACATGTATTTTAGTGAATAAACCAGCTCATCCTCTGGATATGTCATTTACAGACTAAAGCTGCATTCACATGACTGTACGGGAGACATATGTATGTCCTCCATAGACAGCAACATGCTACTGCTCTGTCCTATCTATTCCCCTCCTCTTCTCCAGCACGCCGCAGGGAGCATATCTCCGTGTGAATCCAGCCAAAGGCTACCTGCACACGAGAATATGAGGACGTGCATTTTCTACCACAAACACTCGGCCTCATTTACTTCTTTAGGCTCATGCACACTACTGTAATTTTCACAGCCTTGTGCACAAGCCGACTGCCAGAGTAGCAGAAGATAGAGCAGGTCCTATTCTTGCTAGATTTTGCGTACATGGCATTCATCTTCAATGGTCATCCGCACGTGAGCAGAGCTCATCCATGATTGACACACGGGATACAAACACAGCTGCAAGGGAACCACGTTTGCGTCCTGTATATATGAACACGTTGAGCCTCAGCATGGAAATCAGTCATCCGTCTCTCTGTCTTGGTTCAAATATGCAGATTTTTTAAAAATCCTGGAGAAAATATTTTGGCCATAATAACAGCCTATTGTAGTGATCAAGATATTTTGAGTTCTGTAGTAAAACAGATTTTTTAAAGGGAACCTGTCAGCAGAAATTGACCTAATTGACTTGACTACCAGTATGTTGCCAAGTAGCTAAACATCAGATTATCTTTCTTTCATGACACAGTGTGGTGGCCTCATCCAGAAAGTCAAGTATAAACTGGTTGTATAAAGTCAAGGAGGCGGAGAGTTTAGCACTGAAGTCAAGCTCTCTCTTTCTCACAAAGCCCCCCATCACTATAATTGATGGTCCTGCCTTCAAAGACATCACTATCCAGATCTCCTGATGTCAATCACAGAAGAATAGGCGTTCAGAGCCCCCCCCCCTTAACTTCAGTGTAAGGCTACATTCACACTACAGTATGGGGGACGTATATGCGGCCGATATACGTCCCCCATACACTTCTATGGGCTCACGGCGCCCTACGGGAGCGGTATGGTGCAGCACACGTGCGGCACCGTACCGCTCCGTAGCCCGGGAAAAGATAGGACATGTCCTATCTTTTCCCGTATTATGGCGCCATGGCCATATATCGCTATGGAGAGGGGCGGGGGTGACCTGCGCTCACCTCCTCCTCTCCCCGCGCTGCCGTGTGCCCGCCGTGCTACGGTGCGGCGGGCTCACGGAAGTGTGCATGTAGCCTAAATCTCTCTGCCTTCTGGACTTTATACTATGAATTTACATAATACCGCTTCAAAATTGATTTTCTAGATGATGCCATCATACTGGATCATGAAAGAAAACAATACTAGAAGGTATTACGCTGTTTGTCAATATACTGGTAGTGATCCATTAGGACAATTGCTGATAACAGGTTCCTTTTAATCCTCCAAAGGTTTTACGAATGAATAGACATCTGGGCATTTTTAGTTTAGGGGCTTTGTACTTATCCTATCATTATCCTATCTTTAACCTTGTCTGTGCTAGGAGTGGCAACAACCACATGTTAATTTATTCAGAACTGTGTGAGAGAAGTGACAGAAAGGACCCACGCAGCTAATTCTGAGCAGCGATTACATGCGTCTCAGGTGACTTTCCCTGTAACACACTAAAAATAAACCTTGGACGATCTCAAGATTTGAGATGAAATATAGGAAGAGGGAAAATGTGATGGCGGGAAAAAATCCACTCAATCAATTCTGTGCATTATCCAATGTGGGAGAGGAACTTGTGGCTGCAGTAACCTGCACATGGTGCATGTACAGCCGGACCTGCATCGCACTACAGCCAGGACACACAGGCACAACACGCAGCCGCACACGTGTCACGGCTCCTGCTCCGCCACCTACTTGATCATCCTCATAGAAGACGTTGGCCGGGATTTCCTTACGGATTATTTTCCCGAATATGGTGTCGCCACCAGGACGGGCTTCCTGAGCCTTACTGATCTCATCCGCCATGGCTGCAGCCCGGAGGAGTGACAGGGCATGGGGCGTGGATTGTGGAGTGACATACGGCTCATGTGGGCGCTTACTAATGTCGTCACGAGTAGAGCATTCGGCGGCCATTTTTGATTCGGGAACGACTTCGACAATAAGTTGCATTTCCCTTTTCAAATATGTCGTCTGGAAGGTCACGGGCGCGACGCGACAGGGGAATAGAGGCGGGGCTATTAAGTCTTTCTGCGATTGGTCAAAGGGAAGAGAGCAGGGGATTTGTGACCTGCTGTAGTATGTGAGGGGCATGGATGGCAAAATGAAGGTGAGACTCGTGTGCTGGTTGTGGGGGCAGCAGTTATGGAAGTTATCATATAGAATGTCAGCTCTTGTGAGCAGGGCCCTCACTTCTATTGTTCCTTATGACTCTGTGTACTCTATAATGCAGTATGTTATTTGTAAAGCGCTACGGAATATGACGGCGCTATAAATAAAGATTATGATTATATCTGTATAGTCTGACCGGTATATACCCAGCATGCAAATATTGTAAAAATGGGACTTTAGTTTTTGTTACACTCACCCTAAGGCTGCTCTCACACAGCTGTAGTGGTGACCTATATCTGTCCGCAAGTCGCAGGATATACCTCCTCATAGACGGCTATGGTGCTTGGCTGCGGTACGGTGACGACACGTGTGACACTTTTCCGTACTGTGCACAGGGAATATATAAAGCACGCTGTATCTTGTGCCATACATCACTATTGCGAGGGAAGGGATGAGCAGATCTTTCCCCTCCAGCGCTCACACGATGTGTGAAGGAATAAGAGATGTAAACAAGGGCACTGTGGACCTCATCCCATGTGTCATCTCCGGTCGAGCTCCACTCACGCACTGATGATCCTTGAAAATCCCAGATTTTGATGAAAACACAGACAGGAAAGGAGCTGTTCTATCTTTTATGTCTTGGAAGTCCTGACATGCACGGGACATGATGAGCCCATAGGAGCAAATAAGAACGTGTTCTAGTTGTAGAATATACGGCTAGCATGCGTCATCATGTTTTAGTTGTGTGCAGGTAGCCTAAAGGAAGTCGACCAACAAAGTCAAGCATGATAAACCAGGGACACTTACCCCTTTAGATCCAGGCACTGTGACTGTTTTAATCTTCCTATATTTTTTATTCATGGCCTCCTTTCTTATAAAATCAACTTTTAAAATTATGATTATTAGCCTGAGGATCTCCCCTAGTTACACTGTGATCTGCCTTTACAGGCTGTTAAACCATGTCACCCTTCCCCCTGCTCCCTCAGCAGTTGTGCAGTAAGAACTTCCTGCTTCCCATAGGGTTATCATGATTAATTTTGTTAGATTTCCTTAAAATGGAGAGTGTAATGTGAAGCCCATATGTTAGTGTGTAATGGGCCTAAATATATCTATATATAGTGTTGGAGCCTCATATGGTTGGCAACCTAAAGGCGTTGTTCGAGTATGTTAAAAAATGTATAGGTGGCTGTATGGGGGGGGGGGGGGCTGAGCAAAAAAAACATGTGTACTTACCTTATCCAGCGATCCAAGTGTATGCGCCGCCGTCCATTGATGCCATGCACTTCCAACTGTCCCAGCGCATGATGCACATTGAAACTATTGCAGTATCAGGCACTGGGACAGGGGATGGGTGAGTGTGCCTGCCCCTGAAAATAAATAGGGACTCAAGGAGCACTGGAGAAGGTAAGTGTAAGTTTATTTTTTTATTTTGTACAATCCCCTCTAGGCCACATATATATTTTTAAACCTACTCTGACAACCTCTTTAATCTCTCTAGATTTCTGATGACTATGATCATGCATGTTGTTTTCTGTATAGGTACTAAGGCTCTTCAAAATGCTGCACCGAACGAGACAACACGTTTTTCAAAATGACTTTCGGGCGTTGGAAGGTAAAAAATACTGAATATTCTATATCTTTTCTTCAGGTTCAGATTATAAGGGAAGGTCTTGGTGTCATAGATTAGCTTCTCCACTCGGTGTGATCCAAGTAATTGAAGCTACCAATAGTCACCAAATGGAAAAGTCCCTGCACACACAACTTCTTCTAATTAATACCATTTTATTGTAACAAATTCTTCAATGTTTCAGGACGCGCTTCAGTCCACTTGCCAGTCCTTCTCAACTGCATAGGTTGGGAACACCTTGCAACACCTATTCATCTTCTCTCTCGATTCCATAGTAGTCTTGCACTCAGCCTGACACACTTAGAATTCATTTCTCTGTTTCTTAATCCGTAAAACCACTTTTTGAGACCTATCGGAAGTGACTGCACAATTGATTGTGAATTTTAACTTTTTCACGACTGCCATACGGTTGTATACACCATATTTGCACATACCCAGTGCGGATAACACATGTATAGATGTGATGCCAGTGGTCCACTTTAAACGGCTATATATTATTGATGGTGGCATCTAGAAACCCAATTTAGTAATATAAAAGTGGAGAATCTTGTCTTTAATATGACATCTTGGATGTGTTTCAGAATTGGAAATATCTACATCCTGGTGTAATATTAAAGGGGAGATTCTGTTTTTTAATATGGCACCAGAACTGTGTTTATATTGACATCTGAAGAGTCCCCCCCACGCCTTCATTCTGTCCGCTGAAGGCAGAATAGAGAAGGAGCTGCAGGGAGACAAAAGTTATAGTTTTCACAAGTACTTGCATCCGCTGCTTTTGTAGCTAAACCTTTTTGTTGTTGTTTTTAATTTCCTTCTCTCCATGTAAGGGGCTTGACCACAACTTTTTTAACTTCCTGAGGTGAAATTCTTTTTTAGACCGCTCACACAACTGTTTCCCCTGCCCTACATACAGTATATCTGAATTTCATCAGATGTACAATGAAAAAGTAGCTAATGTTCAAATATTAAACGCCTTTGTAAACTTCTTCAGCTTATAGATGTGCTGTCTAATATTTTAGCTGCCAGACAGAAAATTAATGAAGAATTCCAGAAGAATAAAAATGAAAGTGCACCTGAAAAAATTTCTGAGGTAAGTACCCATTCTCTTAAAGGGATTTTCTTGTTTAAGACTTTTATCCCCTATCCATTGGATATCTGATTACAATGTGCCTGAGACCTGCCACAACTGGAAGAACAGGGTATGAAACTTCCCCATATGCTGAATTATATAACCATGGACTTCTGGGATTGCATAGTTCTATCAGCCATCTTGGAGGTCTCCTACAAATCCATGGTTGTCCCATTCTCTGTTGATTTATAAAATAAGCTGATCTTGAAAGTCCAAGGCTTTAAAGGGAACCTGTCACCAGAAGGCAGAATTTCACTGGTGACCGGTCTGAATAGGCACTGCAGAGTACATTACGTGACACCTGCATTCACAGCTCTGCTCCCCTCCGTTCCCGTAATATCCCCTGATAAAGAGTACCTGACTCCCTGCCAACAACTCCTTGCCAAGTCCTGGGGTGATGCCTCTTTTCAAATTGCAATGCTTGCATGCCCATTTACATAACCTTCTGCTCAGCCCCCGCTGCTAATTATTCATTTCCCCTCGAGCCTGCACGGTGAGCCGTGCAGCCTGGCGCCTGCGCAGTTTGCTGCTCTGCTCGATGCAGCCAACAGTGAACTGTGCATGCACGCCGTCTCTGCGCATTTTAACTAGGCAGTGCTCAGGTACGCAAACTCCCTATGCAGATTGCCTACCTGAGCGCTACCTAGTTGAAATGCGCAGAGACGGCACACAGGTGCCAGGCTGCAAGCGTGCAGGTGTGAGGTTTCCTGTGCAGTGAGCCGACATTACTATGAGAACCAAGTATGAGGGGAAATTTAATGATTAGCAGGTTATGTAAATGGGGAAGCAAGCATTGCAATTTGAAAAGAGGCATCACCCCAGGACTTAGCAAGGACTTGTTAGCAGGGAGCCAGGTAATCTTTATCAGGGGATATTACGGGAACGGAGGGGAGCAGAGCTTTGAATCCAGGTCCCTAATCGTGTTGCATAAAGACTAGTGCAGCTGCGCTACAAAAGGCTTGCATCCAACACCTTTGTGGTGCGGGCACTTTTGAAATAGACGTGCAAGCAGTTTGCACCTAAAAGAACGTGCAAAGTCCAACGGAAAACTGGCACAAGGGCTTTAGTAAATGTGACTCAATATGTCTGCCGACTCTAAACTCTGAAAGGGGCTTCCAAAATTGTGTACACCAGGACTGATAGACAGGTTGGAATTATATCTGTGAAATCCCGCATTTTTGTTAGTAACAGTAAATTAGAGAATGTGTTATTTTGTACATATAAAAAAAATTATCTTTGTGGGAATACTCCTTTAAAAGGCAGGGGACTTGCTGTTCCCTGTTCTACCAATCACTGGGGGTCTCTCTGGTTTGGCCAATGCCCGATAGCCCTCCTTCCGCATCAGTTAGACATTTTATCCCCTTTTATAGTGATTAGGGTATAAATGTTATCAGTGGGGAAATAATTATAAGAGTTTTCAGAATTGGTTTTTCCCCTGTGCTGTACAGAAATGGAAGAAATAGAAATACACTTCTCACATAGAAATATTTATCTCTACCTCATGTACACATTGTCCAGAGTCCTGTTACAATGTATATTCATGTCTGGTATACGGTACCTAGATGTAGATCAGGAAGAGAGAGTCTAACCCCACAGATAACTAGATGCCACAATGCCGCTCCATTCAGATAAACAACCTGCCTATTGGGGTAAAAACCATGTTTATATATTGCAGCATTTAAAATTTGTATGTTGGCTTTGATACCGTTAAAGTAATGTTTTAGGTCACAGATAAAGACCACACTATAATAATGTGACTTCTGAATATCTTCAACTTGAGTGACAAGTTTGTAGTAGGTTTTTGAGTCTTTCGGTTCCTTGTCATAGCTGATAAAGGTTTCAAATTGACATTTAAAGTGTCATTTCCATCAAGGCCTCTTATTGGTTAACAAATCCTTATATAATGTAGCTTTTCAATACTCCTAGCCACAGTGTAACTGCCTCACCTCATGACCCCATACAGACAAGTATTGTCATCACTTCTATAATGCGCTGAGAACGGAATACCCTAATGGCTAGCACAAACAGTAGTAAATCTTTTTTTTTTTTTTTTTTTTTTTTTACCTTTAGCTGCTAAAAATTGGACAAGATGTTGAACTATTGCTGAGGACAACAGTTATCCAAGGTGTTCACACGGATTCCCATAGAATAGGTAAGAGTAAAAAGGGGTACTGTTCCCAATTGATAAAGTGCAAAGTTATTTTACCGAAAACATACACAAAAATCAAATGTCTATGGTTTCTGCATGTCTTGCAAATGTCTACCTTTTGCATATCTAACAGGAATTACCAGTAGTTTTGACAATACAAAGCTGAATGCAGTTTAGGCAGCAGTCGTGGAAATCTGTGTAAATATAACTTTTGTGTTTTAGTAGCAGCAGAAATGTGAAAAATCGATTCATATTCCAGGATTGAAGCTGGACTTGGGGCCTCTGTCATATATAAATAGAAGCCTGATATAAGAGTGACTCAGATCTGTACAGCAGTTTAATTAAAGGCCATCTACCACCAGGATGAAGGACTGTATGAAAATGGGACTAAGGGGCTCCACACTCCATAAGTGTTAATGGAGCTTGGAGCTCCTCAGACTCATTTGCATACAGGCTCCTTAGGAGTGTGCTCCAGTGCTCAAAGTCGAGCTACAGTCCTGAAATATAAATGCATTTTTCAGTCCCGCTCCTACTAACACGCACAAAGATCTGATCTCCATGGCTAGTACTGAACACTTACTGCAGGTCAAAACTGCTAAAAGATGCCCTTTAAATGTGCTTTGCATCTAAAGATCTGAAAATGAACATTTTAAGCCAAAAAAATATTAACTGATGTTGTTTCGTTTACGTTTTGTTGCAGTTCTGCAGCCAAGAGAAGAGGTCCTTCTAGACAATATGCCATATTGTGACAACCCCAAAAAATAACACTACCTGTGTTTGAGTTTTAGCCTTTTTATTTGTTTTCATTAATATAGGGAGATATATATTTATTTTTTAATCATTAATGCACAATGGGAAAACTTTTATCTGCTTTTATGTCCATGTGATATTCACATGTAAGAACAAAGCTTCTATTGTTTTATCACCTGGAACATTCTGTATATGATTGTACTGTGAATAAAGTATTTTACCTCACACTGGTTTTGTATGATTAATTTTGTAGTATTATTCTTTCTGTTCTGTTGTATGTGGTAATAAACCCAAATGTGATTTGTAGAAAAAGAGGCTTGGTTTTCCTTGTCCCATCCTGGAAAACGTATTTGTGGGTTTTCCCAGAATCCCCTAGTGGAGAATCAATGAGTATAAGTCTCCACACGCCTACAAGGCGGCCTTAATTGTCAATCTCTGTAAGGAGAAATTTTACTTCCCAACCCTAGATTTATGTTGACATCCAAGTTTATTTCCCTGAAAAGTCTCACATTTAACCACAAGGTGGCGCTCAAACACAGACGGTGAAGCGAATTCCACATTTGTAATGACAGGCAGTGTTCACACTGAACTTGGGTTCCAGGTTTTCGTAGATCCCAAGAGTAAAAGTTTCATGGCGTCAAGTTGTGCTGTTTTTTATTGCTAGTATCAACAACTTTTATGTTGGCCTAAAATCGTATTCCTTTCCACTGAAGTGATGTGAAGTAGTAGGATCAGTACATCAGCGCATCGTTGTGTTGCTGTTCGGTCATGCAGCCTCTGTTTTGGTGTTCTTTGGTCTGGGTAGGTAAGACTTTGCTTTCTAAGTCATCTGTCCATTGTAGGTAAAACTGAGTAGCAAGTTGTCTTGTCATGACTTTCAAAACGAAGAACGAGACAAATAGCTCTGTCTTCAGAAATATGATGTAAATTGTGTGAACTACAAACTCCAGGGGCAAAATTATAATTTTTTCATCTGTTAAAAGGAATAATATCAGTGGCATCTGTATCAGCAATGTCAAGAGCAGAAACCCAGCCAGCTCTGGAACCTGAAAGTAAAGTTTTTTGGAGACAAATTAGAGGAACCACCCCATCTAAAGCAATTAGAACACCTCTAAATGGTACCGACAGTTCATCTCTTAAAGAGTAACCGTCATTTACAAAACCTTTTGATATGTTGTAGGGTAAGTAATTTTAAGCCCTTTTGAAATTGGTTTAGTTACACAAATCTTGCTCCTTTCTTTTCTATTCTGCAGACTTCCCCCTGTTATCGGTGACTTCTCATATGGCCCTTGCTAGACACTTCCGTCCTCACTGGGCTTAATACAGATGGAGAAATTACATGAGACCCACCCCCCTCTCCCTGCTCTCAGCTGATTCCCCTTATGGGTGCCAGGAGCCCTAACTAATGTAATAACCAAACTCCTACACTCTCTTTTCTCTCCCTCACCTTTCCCTACACTTGTATATAAACAATACACACAGAATCTGTAGTTCATGTATCACAGTACATTTACCTCATACTTGCAGCATGAAATGGCGGAGAGGAGAGAGAGACTCTCCAAGTCATGTGCTGAAGTTTTAAATGGATGCATACATATATTAGATCATATCCATCATATTACATTGAGCAGATAGAAGGTGTGATGGATGGAAGGGAAGTGGGATGTTTCAGTATTACACTCTTTACTAGTTACACCACCAAAAAAGGAAACAAACACCAAAATGTAGAAAGCATAAATAATAATAGTCTACCAATGGTCAAATAACTAAATATACATAATTAATAAATTGCCGTAACCTGTATAAAAGGTCTAGTCCTCAGAACAAGTCAAGGTATTTACTTACAAACAACCATCTTGCTGATTGAAGTTCATTTTAGAGTTGGAAACCCTGGTTGTTATGGGCCTAAAAAGGTACTAAATGGGGTCTGAGGGGCAAAATACTTTGAGGAATGATTCCCTGGATACACCTGATGAAGCCTACGAGTTAGGCGATACGCGTGGGGCGTTTTTCTGTGCTGCACGATCACTGGTAACATCTTTTATGTACTAACCTTTATAGCAAAGTTTTATTGCCTATGTGTTGTTTCCATCCATACGTGTGTTACTGAAATTGTGTTGGGTCACCTGTAATGTACTGTTTGGCATTTATCCCTACATAATACTTGCCATTTATACACTTACAAGGTCTTTCCCCTCACACAATTTCAATTTTTTACCTGTTACCTTGCTTTTGTACATGGAGCACACATTTTATATTGGCTTTTTCTATCATGTACACTCGTCCATGCACAGTGGGTATTTTTACCACGATTTGTGTTTTTAATTGTTTTTAATATTCTATTTTTTTGTTGCTCAATAAAATTACTTGATTACTTGTACGCATCCTCTTTTTCTTTGTTCTTTATGTACTCTTATGACAATCCAACATTTTTAAAATCCAATTGTCACAGAGACCAAAAATATACAGTTTCGAGTTACATACACATTCAACTTGAGAACAAACCTAGAGAATCTATCTTGTACGTAACCCAGGGACTGCATGTATATGCATGTATTTAAAGAGGGACATTATTAAAATAGATAGCGTGGAAGCGTCTGTGTATAATACATAAAGTATTGTGAAATGTTATTAAATTATCTTGTTGTCTATATTAACCAATCTCTGCATCTTTTATATTTTCTTGTTGTATTTTAAAAAGAATTATTAACTGTTGAACATTGCATTTATGTTTTGGAGATAATATAACTTTGGTCTTAAAAACCAACTAGATAATAACATTAAAATGCTAACCTTAAAGCAAAACCTAATTTGTTAACTTTGTCTCTACATACTGTATACATAAATGTACAGCTACCTTTTCATGTAGATTCCCAATATATCCCAGGTAGAGTCTCAGGCTTTCTATCACTGTGAGAATGGTGACAGCTGTTACTAGTAGGAACTGATAGTATCCAGGCAGCAAGTGATACTGGGGATACAGGAAGAGGAGGCAATTCATAGAACAATGATTGGAAGGGATTGGCCAGATCGCCATAAACAGAAATGTAGCACTTGGGGGCATTTTTCAAAATTATTTAGTTATTGTTTGCACGTTTATTGCAACTTTTGCTACCGTTTCCACATGTTTGATGTATGAAAATGTTGCAAATTTTGGTACAAATCCGCTCAAAAGTTGCACAAAAAGTAGCCAAAAGACTCCAGCTCACTACTGGCGTTTCATGGCAAACAATGTGAACCATCACTTCCAGGGCTGTTTTAGTTACAACATAAGAAGGTTATTAAAACTGTTACTACTAAGGTTACTAATTGTCACAGATGCACCCGCGATCCTTGTTGTGGATCGCGGGCATATCCGTGCCCCATGGCGTTGCCGTCCCCGGCCCGGACTTGCCTCTTCACTAGCCTGCTTCCCGATCGTCTAGGCCGCCGTGCTACCGCTGCTAGGGTGCGCGCGCCGTCTCTCAGCCTTAAAGGGCCAGCATCCTCCTGATTGGCATTGGCCAATCTGGCTCTGCCCTTATAATCCGGCCCTCCCTTCCTTCCTGGCCGGATCTTCAGCATTCTAATGGAACTTCCAAGGTTTCCACACCTCCCTTCCCACAGCGGTTCCTGTTGAAGTGATTGCCCATCAACGTGACAGCGTCACCAGTGTTCCTGCTGTCATCCCAGGCTTGGAATGTTTCCTGCATATCCTGTACCTTGGCTTCCACTGTCGGTCCAGAGGCTCCACTGGTCCACAGACTCCTCCCTCCGGACTCTTCCCATAGACACTTTCTTCCCAGGTACTCCCAAGTACCTTCTGTTGTCTGTGTGACCGTTACACTAATAGGCTACTTTTTGCCTTTCCTAAAGTTTTTTTATTTACGAGTTTGTACTTGGGCGCTCGCATCTGATGGTTCTATGCTTGACTCTGCTTATTCAGGAACACTTGTCAGTACTGCTGGCTGAATTTATTGTATGAGATATAAGTATAAGAAATGTATTTATGTGATTTTCCTTGATTTTTGTTCAGGTTTGTGTTTGAAGCTTGGACTGTTTGTAGCATTGTCATTTTGTGTAGGTGTATAGCATTATTCAGAGGTCGCATTAACGCCTCACCACGCGTCATAGACGCGTTATGAGGCGCCATTACCCCCCAAAATAATTGCCATGCGTAAAGTTGCACTTGGCAATTATTCCCTGTAGTGCTCAGGCTGAGCGGTTCAGCGCACGCTGCAAATGAGGTAAATGTCAGTAGCGCGATCATCCAGAGAGTCCCGGAGTGAGAGCACTGGCCCCGGGGATACATGTGGGCCGCGAAGATGCTGCTTTCCGTCATATTCCAACTCTCCCGGCTCGCAGCTGCCTGCATTTATGTGATCGACGGGACCTAACAGCAGTGCCGGGTGAGTGTGTGTAGTGTTCTGTGAGTGTAGTGTGTGCTGCGCAGTGTTCTGTGAGTGAGTGCTGTGTGAGCGGTGAATGAGTGTGCAGTGTTCTGTGTGAGTGTGTGCTGTGTGAGTGAATGTGCAACGTTCTGTGTGCTGAGTGTGTGCAGTGTGTGCTATGTTGTAAGCGGTGAGTGTGTGCTATGTTGTAAGCGGTGAGTGTGTGCTGTGTTGTGAGTATGTGCAGTGTGTGCTGTGCTGTGTTGTGAGCGGTGTGTGTGAGTGTGCTATGTGTGTCGTGTATTACCGAAATTTTCATGCTCTTCCTCGGGAAAAATACTCCTCAAAAATGGTGAGAGGATTGATTTTTACCGTTCTGGAAAAATGTTACTGCAGCATTATTAATTTGTTTCTCATATCTGCCTCTTGTTTTAATTTCCAATGCCCCTGCATTCTGGAGACAGCTTTGTGACATTTTGAAGTGGCTTGAGACATTTCTGTGACATTGGACAAAAAGTGGAAAAATTAAATGGGATCTGATACCAGAAAAAAAAATGTAATACATATGGCTGGTAAAAAAACACATAAACAGACGCAAATAAGCAGCAGACAGACAAAAACTATGATAAATGTCCCACGTAGAGCCCAAATAGTATGAGTATGAGTTAGTATGGAGCAGAAAAGGCAGTACCACAACCTCTATTGGTTCCAGTGCGATTGCTGGGCCCTGGCAGGTCTAGATCAGTTCTACCTCTGACTGGTGTCATGACACGGGGCTTACACAAAATTAATGCTACAAAGAGTGAATGTGATGGCAACAATATAACAAACAAAATAAAGGCTAGTCCCCCCTTTGACTCAATACTGTACATATAAAATATCAAAGAGAGACACAAAATAGGAAACTTTGTTATTCAACTTAAAAATTAAAAGACAAAACGGAATTAAAAGAGGAAGTTGAATCTCAAAAGGAAGTAAAGGTCCCTTTGTATGATAATAAAACATAACTTTTGTAACCAACATGGCTACAAAAATGCCAAAATGTCTGTTCTTCTTTAAAAACAACTTCTGTAAAATCGTCTATGTATTCTTACCTTTAGTTCCAACATGATGACTTCAGAAATAAACCATATAGGGAAGAAAAACACATTGAAATATAAGGTCATCTGTAGAGGAAGGCTTGACACCACTTCATGTCCTAAAGAAACACAAGATCCAGGCATCCTGAGCTGTACTGGTGTATATAAGGTGGGTCACTTACTAGACGGAAAGATATTGCTTCCATTAGTCAGGCCGATCACATGGTAAATAGTTACCTGTATGATAAGAATGACTTTCCCCACAATCTCTAGTCTTGTTCTGGATGAAAAAAGAACCACTGATACTTGCAAGGCCATGGCGGACATTACTGGGCAGAGGAGTATGAAGAGACATTGTCAGTGCTCTGGCCGCTCTACATTGTCATTCTCTTCTTAGCAGACAGGATTAATCCCATCTATTCTGCTAATGGTGATGTCTTAATGGGATTTTAACCTGCTGCACCACAGGGATTAGCCAGCTGTTGCTGAGAGATGGGATGTCTGAAATTATAAAGTCGGTCTATTTTTTGCAAAAGTATATGTACAACAAACATTGCATGCTTAAAGTTCCAGTCATTTAGAATGTTCAATTAGTGAAGCCCTCCAAGGAGACAACATTAGCATAATTTTAAAGCTTGATTTTAGAAGGAGGGAGGCCATGAATAACAAATTTAAGAAGATGACCACAGTCACAGTGTCTGCCTATGAGCAAATCTCCCTGGTTTATCAGGCTTGATATTGATGGTAGGTTTCCTTTAAGAAATAAATATGTATAGAATATATATATATATATATATATATATATATATATATATATATATATATATTAACCATAAATTAATATGTGTTTACATAGAAAACACATAAAAATATATAGATTAAAAAGACGCATCTATAAAGGCCCCTGACCTATATGAATTATCCCATACAGTTATAAAGTTCTGTATACAGTTTATTTTAAAAAAAAAAAAAAAAAAAAAAAAAAAAAAATCGGCATTATATATATATTTATATATATATATATATATATATATATATATATATATATACACTAATATGTACACATGCACATATATGTATATGCAGAGAATGCAAATATGTGTTAAATGGAAAACAATACCTCCTTTTGCTACCTTGAAAGGCAGCCCCCTTAACACCAAGTATGACCTACAAAAGTCTAATACCATGATGTGGGATACATCATAGATATATATACATAGATATATTTGAGAGAGAGAGAAAGATTAAATTATTGGAAAGTAACATAAAAAAAGTGTTTTTAACAGTTTATTATAAAAAAGTGAAATTCTACAAAGACTTTTACAATGACATTTTAATTAGTTTAGTATTATTGGCAGAATAATATCTGCAGACATTTTGGCTGACTCTATCAGGTCAGTGCTATATGTGGAGCTTTATAGCTCGTCCCTTGGTGCTTTCAGTGGAAAGTGCTGGAACTCTTTTGGGACCTCTTCTCCTTTTTCTGATCGCTTGTAAAACCCAGCTTCATCCAGTATTGCAGAAATTTGATCAACAGTCTTGTTCTTAATTTTAGTCACCTGGAACACATGCATAGAAGTTGAATTGCAGCCATGAAAAGATTTGGCAATGTAATTAATATACATATACAGTGATGAGAAAGCACAACCTCTTTGAATGCTATGGTTTTAATACATAAATATAATGTCAGATAATTAATATGAAAGCAGTAAAGGTATACTGCATTTTTCACAAATTGCTCTTGCATTTTGGCCTATTTTTGTTTTTTTGGGGGGGGTGGGGAGGCTGTTACTTTTTTTTATTTTATAGTACAAGGCAGTAATTCTGCTTATGTATATGCATTACCCACAGGTATTGTTCACATGACTCATTAGGCTCTCACATAAACTGCATATCATAATTAGTAGGGGAGTCACCAACTGGGAATCTGAAGCCTGTAATTTGTTTGATACAACAAAAAGGTAACTGAGTGCCATCACTTTATGTGGGTGAAGTACAGGCAGGCAGGTGCACGTATAGATAGGGACTTGCATTGTACTAGTCTCAGCCGAGCTGGATTTGTTCTTGTTTATGCCTTTGCTAATGCTGAATTTATGATCTTTGGTTAAGTGTTCAAATAAAACACTTGATTTGGACTATAACCTGTGTGTGTCTCTGCTTCCTGCACTACTAGCTAGTGTATGCCAGAGCAATTCCCCACAATACCTAAACCTAAGGTGTTGCTTTGTTCCTTGCATCTTCCTCAAAGTCTGTTTGTCACACATTGGTCTCTTGCCCATAAGTGAGTGGTACAAATCCCACAATATGGCATTGGCGGGCTTCTCCGCAATCCCGACAAATCAATAGACGATCATGGAGTGGGCAACTATCACTGAGAGAGCTTTTGCAGCCTTATTACAAGTCCAGTGGAGCTGTATACATATGTACCTTAAAGGAAACCTACCAAGAGGAATCTACTATCAAAAGTAGATGTGATGGTAGATTCCCCCTGCCTGTCTCTGCCCTAATCTGTAATTTAATACATAGTACATAGTAATATGTAAATTAACTGCAGAAGGATACTGGGGTCTACTAGCCTGACCGAGCACTGGGAGCTAAGGGCAGAGGCAAACAGAAGGAATCTACCATCAGATCTACTTCTAGATTCCTCATGGTAGGTTTCCTTTAAAATTGTGGTAAATGTTATCATTTTGTTAGTAGCTATGGGATTAATACTTACCTTATTACAATCATTAAATAATAATGATAATAATGAATTAATGAATATTAATAATAATTATAATTTTTTATGCATGGTACATATTATTAATAATACTTAACTTCTTACTAGTTCATGTTTCTATACTTGAAATCACTCAAATACAAACCTTAAGAACCTCATTTTTGTAATTGTAGAAAATAATCTGAGCTTCAGTATTATCATCGGATTCATATTCAAGGTTATGGCTGGAAAAATGTTGTTAAAGGAAACACAAGTTCACATATATTAGATTTTCAGGGTAAAAAATGTAACCCCTTAATGGACACCAGAAATATTTTAGGTGGAGCACTATGCAAAGAAGAAAAATGCAGCCAGGTTGGGTCAGTTACAAACATTGGTTTAAAAGTTGCTATTTTTGCCTTAAAGGGGTTTGAACACTTATACTAAACTATTACAAGGTAAGTATAACCCTAACAGAGTCACCCCAAATATACTTGCCCTGTTAAAGCTTGCCAAGAGCTGGAGTGAGCCAAAGTGAGCCAAAGTGAGCAGCTGGACTTCATGTGACTTCTGTGTCCTTCTGGCAGATGGCGAGGGCTGCACAGTCATTACTCTATGCATGCCCCTCCATCATGAACAATCCTATATCAGTGGAGTTGTGCCAAGCATATACGTGATTATGACCTATGGAGAATGTAATGATTGTATGGCCCCCTCCATAGAGCAGAGGCCAGCAGGATACATGATGTGGCACTAAGTCCAGAGTTCAGCGACCTGGAGCTCAATTGACCCATGGCTCCTGGCAAACGGCTTAGTATAAAACAGGTGACCCTATTAGGTCTTATACTTACCCTGCCAAACCCTTTAGCAAGTAGTGCAAAATCCCACTATTTAATTTGGAAAAATAATCATCACAGACAAAACTTTTAAAAATGCACTCCAAATACTGCAATTGCGCACCACGGGTGATGGGAAATTTAGAGATTAAAAAGACATGTCCAGAAGATACAACTACTGTAAAGGATACTATAGTCCCCAGATGTCCAGCATGAATTTGTACAGCTCGGGTTTACTCTTTATAGCACATCCTACGACACTTGGTGCCTGATGAAAAAATGCCGAAAAATAATAGCAATATGATTACTGAGTACAGAAATACGGCACGCAAAAATAATTATTTTACCATCCCATAATTAATAATAAATTATCTATAACCTATCATTAATAGGTGATTGGTGAAGATGTCACACCCAGCACACACCTCCAGTCTTCTAGAAGTGTGGCACATTCATTAATCATATATTAAAGGGGTTGTCCACTTTCAAGAAATAATTGATAGTTTGTGTAATGAAAAGTTATACAATTTTCCAATATACTTTTTGTATCAATTCCTTGTGGTTTTCAAGATCTCTGCTTGCTGTCATTCTATAGAAAGCTTCCATGTTTACTTCCAGTGCATAGAAATCTGTCTATGGTTTTGTTGTCCGTGAACCATTATTATCACAGAGAGTAATCAGAGGCATGTGATACTATGGGCTTGTGCACAGATTTCTTTTCACATTTTTGGGTGGCATAATGGTAAAAAACTTTTAATTTGGACAGCAATCACCTTATGAAACACGTAATATGTTTATGATTTAGTTTATTTATTTGTGGTTATATTTGATTAACAGCACTAATCATGGCCATTAGTGGTGGGCCTGCGCCTTAACGCCATATGTGTAGGGTGATAAGAGGTTAAAGGGAACCCCTCAGTTTTTGAGCATAAAATGGTCCCAGCATGTACACAGAATCCACCTTTCTTGTTGTGCCCCTCACTAAAGCTTTTTGTTGCGGAAAAGTCAAGTCATAAGCCTTAAAAACTTAGGTTAGCACATGGAAATTGACCTCAGTTGTTAGTTTAGCCTAACAGTATAAAATTTAGTACAGGCAGTCCCCGGGTTACGTACAAGATAGGGTCCGGAGGTTTGTAGGTCCGAATTTGTATGTAAGTCGAAACTGTATATTACATAATGTTAATTCAAAATAATAAAAATATCAAATATGATATACTCACAATAACTTTGCCTCTGGCTACTTCAGTGTCTTCGATGAGTACTGTTTCTATTGTATCCGTTTTTCCATTTGCATTGACACATAGTGAGAAGGTGAGGACACACAGTACTGCCCTAAGGACCATGTTGCTGGACATCACTAAGCAAAGTAAAAACTTAGAGTTCCTCATCAGTTAAAATTATAGTAAGACAGGTCCATTATGTAAGCAGGGGTGTTTCTGTCTTACTAACAATCACGTTAGGACACGGCATGTACCATGTGAGAGTCATTAAACTGGGCAGGTGTTCCACAATCACATTTTCTCAGATAGAATAAGAATCTGTCAAGGTTTATTTAAATGCGTAGTTTATCTTAGTTAAATATTACAAAAACTTCCAGAATATTCTCTGACTTCACAAACGTGTGTTAACAATGAGAAACTAGTAATAAAGCATTTAGGGTGCTAGCACACTTTATAAGGGAAAAGCCTCAGCTCTTCTTGCCATAATACCATGGAGCAGTGCTAACAAACCTTTTACAGACCGAGTTCCCAAACTACAATCAAAACCCACTTATTTATCGCAAAGTGCCAACACAGTTATTTAAGCAGTACCTTATGGCTCCCTGTTCTTCCAAATCTTTCCATTGTATTGGCCCCCTGATGTCATCAATACAGTTAAAAGAAGGAGGGAAAATTCAGACTATCACTGTAGCTTTTCTCCACAATCTTTCTGTAGAGGAAGAATCATGGGGCCGGGAGGAGGACTCCCAGGATAATCCAGCTCTGCCACATATTCTCACTTTTCCTGCAGTCCCAAACAGACAAGATATCACTTTAATGTAGCGCTGAGAGCAGCATCATTTAATTGCCCTGGACTGCAGGAAGATTCTTTGAGTCCTTTCTGCTGGGATGAAGGCCTGAGTGCCCACAGAGAGGGGTCTGAGTGCCACCACTACTATAGAGATTCATGGGATCTTTCCCCTCTCTAACACAAGTTTTATTGTCACACATTAGGTGGAGCTTTTCCCTACAATGTATATCTTATGCTTTTATGGCAACTAGCTATTGATTATACTTTACTTCACATTGGCTTATTTTGTATAAGCATTTTTAAGCATTTGCAGTGTTGTATTAAAATATTGGTCAACATTTTGTAACGGTGTATTTGTATATGCTTTGTACTTCTATTTAAAGGGGTTGTCCACTAGAGATGGGCAAATCTTATAAAAATTCAATTCTGAGTTCACACATGCACATGACAATCGCTTTACTCTTCAATTCCATGGGCACTTACAGGGACCAACTTGACCAAATAAGTGAAGCGGGAACGCAGCCTGAAGATAACGTCTGTACCAGCTTGAAAGCCCTGACCTGAGGGTCAAGGTCCCACTATAACAGTGATGGCGAACCTTTTAGAGACCAAGTGCCCAAACTGCAAACCAAAGTCTAAGTAATCATTGCAGAGTGCCAACCCGGCTATTTAGCCTAAAATTACCGACAATCCCCCTCTATAAGGGACATATAATAAAGTAGTATCATGACCATTACCAGTACAACATGATAAATACCACCATACTGATAATAAACAGACCAATATCACCAATAATATCACTAAGCAGGAGCAAATACAGTGAGGGACACTACCCCCATCCAGTGAGGAGCACTACCCCCATCCAGTGAGGAGCACTACCCCCATCCAGTGAGGAACACTACCCCCACACAGTGAGGAACACTACCCCCACACAGTGAGGAACACTACCCCCATCCAGTGAGGAGCACTACCCCCATCCAGTGAGGAGCACTACCCCCATACAGTGACCAAATAGCAGGGGCAATATGAAGGATTGTTGAATTCAATTCAGAGGGGGGTTTGTAGGGCAAAGTGTGTGTTGTGGGGTGAAGGGTGGGAGCACTGCATAGCAAAGTTACAGGGAACCAGGCAGGCGAATTTTCAATCAAATCACCACATATGTTACATGTTTGTGGCCATATATATCTACCTCCCTTGGTCCGGAGCTCTGGGCACCTGTGCCATGCTGTCAGTGAGGGCAGTGTAGTGCACCCTGGCATCACTGGCAGCATGGCACAGCAACAAGGGATCCAGCCAGGGGCAGTAGATTTGTGACCATGGGAAGCTGTCACACAGGGCAGTTTGGGACACTAAACAATAAGGACCTGTAGTTGTTTAGTGTCCCAAAGCTGCCTGCCTGCTGCCTGTGTAACGCACACAGAGCAGCTCCTGCTTCCATGTACTCACCGGGCGTTGTGTAAGCTCCGGATGTTCTGCCCTCATTCTCACGGAGTTCCCGGCTGCAGGGGAGGAGGGAGGGGAGGAGGGGGAGGGAGTTGAGGGGCGGGCACTGACCTGCTCTGTGTCTAAGGCAGCACTTGTGAGCACAGAGCAGGTCAGATGCAGACTACAGTATGAGAGATGACTGAAGCTCTCGGCAAGCGGCAGATTTTCCTGCATTGCCTGAGCTGCAGTGATTAACAGGGAAATGGAACAGGAAGATGGTACGCGTGCCCACAGAGAGGGCTGTGCGTGCTCTCTCTGGCACGCGTGCCATAGGTTCGCCACCACTGCACTATAACATCAAAGAGGGCAATCTTTTTACACTGACATCAAATGATTCCATGATTCCATAGATTACGACAGAACTTGTTCTGTTAAACGAGGATACATGTAGAACCCCCCCAAGAGTAGAGAGAGTGTCGGCAGTAATTTTGCATTGACGTCACTGATCATTTTGCCCTTCTTTTCATCCATCGGTGTCCGTTTTCAATCGGTCAATAATCCATCAGTTTTGCTAAAGCCAAAAACAAACAGAAATGGATCCAAAACAGAGATGACCAGTAAACTGGATATTTGCAAGTCCTCTGTGTTCTGTATCCACTCCTGCTTTTGGCTATCAATCCTGAAGCTTTAAATTCCTTCTGACAGATGAAATGAAGGGGAAAACCAAACATAGTGGCAACATCATAGAGTGGTGGAGGGTGAAAACAGCAGTATGGAACTCACAGGGTGTTCCAGGGAGACAGTGGTCAGTTGGCAGCAGCATGAGTAGGCCACAGAGTGGCACACTCACAGATTGTGGAGGTGGCAGCAACATCGTCGGCCACAGAGTGACAGAATGGCAGAAAGTGGAGGTGGCGGCAGCAGCATCATGAGGTCAGAGAGTGGCACAATGACAAATTCTGGAGCTGGCAGCAACATGGTAGGCCACAGTGTAGCACAATGACAGATCGTGGAGGTGGTGGCAGCAGCATGAGGTCAGAGAGTGGCACAATTACAAATTCTGGTGGTGCTTCACCGGGCTCCCAAGTGCAAATGACTACATCATCATCGATTTGTGTTTCCCTGTCACTGCTATTCTCCTCAACGGTCTCAGTATGCACAGCCTGACTACTTGCAAGTGCAACATAACCTCCCGTGCCACTCTCCACAACTCTACTTTTCCACCTACTTCACAAAGCAGCAGATGTCTGCCCCACCTCTTCACTGCCAAGCAGCTGCTGGCTGTCCTCAAACAGTTCGTCCTCTCTGTATACTGGCGCTGAGCCCAGACCACCTAATAGATCTCCGGCTGAGGGAACAGGACAGAGGCTAGTTGAGGACAGGTGAGGGCTGCTGACCTGCTCTTGGGCCATGTATCTGACGAACCCACGGACTCTTGGCTGAGGCTGTCAGATGCCATTTGGTAGGAAGTGGTTGACCTAGTCAACCATTCAAAAACCTTTGGATTGTTCATCAACACACTGCCGCTAAATAACACCTGCAGTTCTGGCCTCACAGAGTCACGTTTGCTGCGACGTCCCCTAACTGTGCTGTGACCTGTGCCTGCTCCACCTGCCACCTCTCTGTCTGACATATTGGTTAATCAACTATCAAAAACTGACACCCTGGACTTTGAGAAAAAATAACTCCAGAAACTATGAGGATTTGACACGGATTTATTGATATCTACTTTAGCGACAAAAATGAATTGAAATTTGGGGAATACAGAACCCCAAAAACTGACACCCGGGACTTTGAGGAAAAATCACTCCACTATCTATGTGGATTTGACATGGATTTCTTGATATCTACTTTAGCAACAAAAAAGAATAGAAATTTGGGGTATAAAGATCCCCCAAAACAGACACCCTGGACTTTGAGCAAAAATCACTGCATCAGTTACTGAGTACAAGCAGCTATACGCTAGAGACAGCACATGCAGTGGGAAATGATGGGATTGCAAATGGCCCTCTGTTTTTATAAGGCTGTGACATCACGGTCACTGATTGGCTTACATGTCTGCACATGTGCTTGTACCGAACCAAAGTTTTCCTGAAATCCGAAATGAATTCCACTTCGTTAGAATCGATTTGCCCATCTCTAGTTGTCCACTTTCAGCAAATAATTGATATGGTTTGTGTAATGAAAAGTTACCAATATACATTATTTATCAATTCCTCCGAAATTTCTAGATCTCTGCTGGCTCTGCTCTAGAGCTCAGAGCACTTAGTACCTATAAATCTAAAGTTGTAGAGTCCAATGTGCTCAGAACCAGGTGAGTGATATATGACACTTATGACCTAAACTAAAGTACCCTACTCGATGGTGCAAAGGTGGTGGTTGTGAACTACATATGGTCACAGAATCTCGGGTTTAAGGCAGATATTCAAAAATACAGCTGCATGAGGTTTTTAAGATGAAACAAATTCCAAGGCTGTGTTTTAGGTATTTTTAGTATACTAAAAGTAGTAGCAGTATATTGGCAAGCTGTAATATGCCACACAATGCTCACAATTAATTGAAAGGAGTGTAGGGTTGCTAGTTTATTACTCAAAATATCCATCTCTCACATACTGAGAAAAATAAGACAATTCACAGCTCCTGACAATGCATTATTTTATTAAGTGTCATTTCAAAAATAAATTCAGACATCCATAATGTGCATTCCAAATGTAAGAACCATGGGCAAAATTAGATTTTGAATCTAATTAAAAATGCAACTACTATCACACAAGTCTGAATTTTTTCCTCTGGATCTATTATATCAGTCATAAACAAGGTATGATTTTACTAGATAATGTCAAATTTGAATAAAGAAATATATAAAATAGACTGGAAATTCCTAAACAGAATTTTAGTATATAATGATTTATAGATCCAAAGGGATGCAGCAAGTTCTTAAAGATTGAAAGTCCCACAAAACCTAGGTTAGGCTTTCACTATCAGAAAAAAATATAGATCTTCATCCGAAATTTACATTTTTTTGAAATCTGCAGCAGAAATCTGCAGATAAAGTACTGATTTAGGCTCTTTGCACATGAATGATGTTTTTATCCATGTGTTATCCAATAATTCAACAGAAATCTCACAGACAAATTCATTTCCATGGGCCCCTACACATGGCCATTCTTGCCACAGCCCCATGTGCTAGACCATGAGGAATTAACACAGAAATGATATTGGAAAGTTATATAACTTTTCATTACACAAACAAAACAAAACAAATTATTTGGTATCGAGATGCACCAGATATTTATGAATTCCAACTCCAGCTTTAAAATAAACATTGTATATGTTTGGATGGGAAAGCCACAATGTGAACTTAGCCTAAAAATGTAGTTACATGTTAAACCAATTTGCATAAATCAATAGTAGAGATAATAAATTTGTAATATTTGTAATATACTGTAGTTTATTAAATCAAAATGTTTATTTGTCCTGTTTTGTCCTTTTTTTCCTGCATTGTGTCTTAAGCAGCATTCACTCCTGTACTCAAGTGTATAGTTAACTTTTAGTGTTTCATAAGTCTGTTTTTTTAGCTCTTGACAAAAAAGAAGTAAAAATGATATAATAAAACTGCTTATTAAGTACATGTAGCACATTTATTAACCTTTAAAGAGAACTGTGGTATTGAGAACCATTTCTCAAGTCTCACAGCAAGTTAATCTATAATGTGATTTCTCTAATATAGCACAATTTCTTGCTGTATACAGAATTATTTTTACAAAAAAATCAGTGTAAAAAATGTGTTCTCTATTACAATAACTATTATAAATTATATCCCACCTCTGCCATACGTACATATATATATACAATATATTTCTTTTTAGACCAGGACAATAAATTACATTCTGTATTACGAATACCAAATAGGTATTGGCTATAGGTTTTAACACAATAGGAAGTAAAGCTATATACAAAACATGTATCTGAACATATAAAAGAAATTTTTTGAAAAAATTATTTTATAAATTAAATTTAATATATACCGTAGTGTGTA